>LR738715.1:411971934-412079878 GCA_902687465.1 Secale cereale
GAATAAAGCGTGTATTTGCATATAACCGAACACCCCAGTACTATGTACCTGGGGGCTGAAGCCGACGAATGGAAACTTTCAGATTTAAAATAAACAGTCACACAGGAGGAAAAAGACGCTGATATTATAATAGCGCAAAAGTTATATATACATCGGATTCATAAGCCTAGTCTTTACATGCGGATACAATCACTCGAAGACACCATCTTTCGAACACTAGCCTTCTACAAAGCGGACACCTTCGAGGACGTCCTCAAAGTACCTCTCCGGCTTGCGGTGCTCCTTGCCTGCGGGCGGGCCAGCAGTAGATATATGCACTACCTTCATCTTCGCCCAGCACACTTTGACGTGAGCGAAGGCCGTCCGAGCACCTTCTATGCAGGCCGAATGCGTTAGTGCGTCAACCCGCGGACTCGCCTCAATGAGCCGCTTCACCAATCTGAAGTAGCTATTAGGATTGGCTCAGCGGGCCATAGCCGGACTATTAAATCCTTCATGGCTGAACCCTCCATGTTGTGCAGCTCGACCAGCTGCTTCATCTAGTCGTTGAGGGGAACTAGATGTTGTGGTGCATAGAACTGCGACCAGAACAATTTGTCCGTGTCATTCCCCTCCTGGGCTCGAAAGTATTGAGCAGCATCTACGCTGCTCCTTGGAATATCAGCAAACACGCCTGGAGAACTCCACAATCGTGTTAGCCAATATACTTCCGCCCTCCGAAGATGCTCTGTAAGAGAAATATCTAACCAAATGCTATCTGTCGCGCTTGCTTGATTTCCTCACAGGCGCTGCGCGCCTCGCCTCGCGCGTCCTGGGCAGACTTTACTGCCGTAGACAGCTCGGTCGCCTGCTCCGAAGCCTTCTTCTCCGATGCCTCACACTTACAGATGGCATCTTGGAGCTCTACCTCAACTTCGGACACCCGAGATTTGTGCTTCTCGCACTCCGCCTTTTCGGCCTCCAAATCAGCAGCTGGTTTATCAGCGGCCGCCTTGTTCGCCTCGGCCTCCTTCTTGGCCTTGGCAACCTCACCCTTAAGGGCCTCAAGCTCAGCGGCGCCAACTGTGTAATACATAGTAGAATATTAGAGTTTGTAAACATACTCAATCAATTAGGTCTTATTGACATTTAAAAAAATCCGCATACCTTGCGTTTCATCAAAACGCCAGTTGATGCGGCCGAGGTCCGCGTTCGCCACCTCGAGCTTCCGATTTAGTTCGGCCACCTCTGTGTCTTGCGCAGTCGCCGTAACTAAGGAAGCCTGCACAACAGTTCAGCTCTCTAAGTATGCTGTTCTATGGATACTTCGTACGATTCTTTTTCAGAATCACACAAAGCATCAGGGGCTACTGGTTATATATGTGTAATTAAAACAAATAAAATTTCTTAACGACATTACATTGCTTACCTCAAAGCCTATTAAAAGGTTGTTGAAGGCTTCATTCAGTCCACCCTTGACGGACTAAAACTTCTTCATCACCGCACCCATCATGGTGCGGTGTTCTTCAGTGACGAGAGCACTTAGCAGTGCTCCCTCCATAGAATCCGGCGCCTTCGGATTAACTCCGGACCCCGCCGTATCCTCCTCCACTTGAGGAATCGGGTCTTCGGACCCCAGAGCCTCGCTAGGCTCTGGGATGATGTTCGGTGGGGCCCCGGATTAATTGGGCCCCACGTCTTCGATCACAATGGGGACCGTCTCCCCATGGTTAGCGGCCTCCAAGGTATTATCCCCGGCCACCTTGTCTCCTGCCCCGCCCTCATTTCCTTGGGCGGAGAGCACCCGCTAGCATGACACTTCGGTGTCCCCGCCGATTACGGGCGATGGAGCCCGGACTGGCGGGTCACTCTCCGTCTCTCCAAGCGCTAGAGAGTTCCCCTCTGATGAGGTAACATCGGGGTTTACACCGGGAGGGCTGTAGGTCAGCGGGAGAAAAATATTAAGTAAATTACCATAAAAATTGAATAAACAAAGGTGCAACACTTGAGTCCGGACTGACTTACGTCTTGGGCAGGGGGTTTTCCTGGGCTTCATCACATAGCTATGTTCGGATGAACTTGAACTAGCTCCAAGGTTTAGTTTCCTCCGAGGCACGGCCGTACCCGCGTTAGAGACGGCCCCCCTCTTCCTCCCCTGCCTTGTGCAAGGGGCATTTCTTCTTCATCCTCTTCCTCCTCATCATCTTCCTTCTCCTCGTCAGAGGAGAGGATGTGGAGGTCCTCGGACTTCTTGCCCGCGGGACGGGGGCTGTCTCCGGCGCCCTTGCCCTTTGTCTTCTTGAGCTTCTTGGTCGGTGATGAGGACATGACTACCCTGGATACGACCAAAAATATTGCATACATGTATATTTGTGATGTGATTTCTAATGCAAACTATGCAACAATTTATTAATGTCATCCAGGACAAAAAATACTTCATAGACTTTTGTGCCATGTTTAATTCCAGGTGTATGGGACATTTGTACAATCCACATATGAAGATAAGGGAAAAAGAGAAGTTTAGGTGCTGTTCAAAAATTCTCTCACGTCACTTTTGGGCCAAGAGAAGATAGTGTCCAAGTCCCTCACGTTCTGCATCCAGATTCGGACTACATAGACATACCTGACTCAAAACGGCAAGAACTCCTTCATACGGACTCCGAATTGGGTGATTCTATTTTTCTTGGAAACTAGATTTCGTACACTTTCCAACCCAATTGTGTTCACCTTCAAATTCGTCCAGAGCATTGAGATATCGACGAAACAATCTGACGCTGCAGCAAAATCCGAGTCAAACTACAAGTCCAAAGGTGTTGCATCACCTCCACTTGGGCCCATGAGCCTTGTACGACCTAGGGTTAGTTTTAGGCTGGCTTGGGACGTCCTTCCACCTCCTTGGCCGCCACCCCTTGCTCCTAAATAAGTAGATCCATCTAGTAGCTTTTTCTTTGGGTTTTGTTTAGATTAAAGTTCGCCATACCTGCAACTTTGCCTACTTCGTTTGTGTTCAACAACCAGACAAAGACGTCACAGAATCCCACCTTGATCCTCTTATATTCGCAATATCCAGATTGCGATCTTAGTTTATTGCTTGTTCTTCGTTTGCTTGCAGGAAATAGAGCCTCGTGGTCAGGTTGATCGTGCTTCGGCGTGGTCAATAACCTCTCGGAGTTGGTTTAGCGATTGCTAAGGCGCGACGTCCTCGCACGTTCGTAGTCGGATCGTCAAAGTCTACTCCACCGAAAACGATAGGCACCATCTCATCGAAAGACGGGACACCTTTGCCTCTATTAAATTACCAGGTACTTTCGTTTATTGGTAATGATTCTAATGTTCATGAGAATATGATGCTTCCTAAATTGGATACATTTGTCTTGCTTACAAATGAAGGGCCTAGCTGGGACAAGAAGGATGAACATTGGAGTAAGATCAAGCATGGAGATGATAGCATGCGCAAGGGGAATAAGAACGGAGTTACAAGTGATGATTTCAGGACTTTGAAGCCACCATAATGAGTGCGTGAAGCCTGGGACGAAATATACAAGATGCCACTTCATAAATTTCGTCCAGAGGCTATTATACGTGCTGCGTCACCTTATTATTGAGCCAGGCCCATGTAATTTCTAAATACTTGAGTATAGGCTGTTTTTAGATCCGTATGTGTGGGGAAACAAGAGCTAGGGTTGGTTTCGGACCCCTCCTCCATGGGCCACGAAATTGCCCCTCTTCCCCCACATATACAGCCCTTAGGGCATCGTTTAGACTTTGGGTTTTGTTTAGATTAAAGTTCGCCATAGCTGCAATTCGAGTACTTCGTTTGTGTTCAACGACCAGACAAATACGTCACATAACCCCACCTTGATCAATAAAGTTTTCCTCTTATATTCATAATATCCAGATTGCAATCTTAGTTTCTTGCTTGTTCTTCGTTTGCTTGCAAAAAATAGACCCTCGTGGTCAGGTTGATCGTGCTCCGGCGTGGTCAATAACCTATCGTTTTTGGTTTAGCGATTGCTAAGGCGCGACGTCCTTGCACGTTCGTAGTCGGATCGTCAAAGTCTACTCCACCAAAAATGATAGCCACCATCTCATCGAAAGACGGGACACCTTTGCCTCTATCAAGTGGTTGTGTGACGTATTTGTCTGCTTGTTGAACACAAACGAAGTACGCGAAGTTGCAGCTATGGCGAACTTTAATCTAAACAAACCCAAAGAAAAAGCTACTAGATGGATCTACTTATATAGGAGCAAGGGGTGGCGGACAAGGAGGTGGAAGGACGTCCCAAGGCAGCCTAAAACTAACCCTAGGTCGTACAAGGCTCATGGGCCCAAGTGGAGGTGATGCAACACCTTTGGACTTGTAGTTTGACTCGGATTCTGCTGCAGCGTCAGATTGTTTCGTCGGTATCTCAACGCTCCGGACGAATTTGAAGGTGAATCCAATTGGGATGGAGATTTTACAAAATCTAGTTTCCAACAAAAAAAGAATCACCCAATTCGGAGTCCGTATGAAGCAGGTCTTGCTGTTTTGAGTGAGGTATGTATGTGCAGTCTGAATCTGAATGCAGAACGTGAGAGACTTGGACTCTATCTTCTCTTGGCCCAAAAGTGACATGCGAGAACTTTTTGAACAGCACCTAAACTTCTCTTTTTCCCTTATCTTCATATGTGGATTGTACAAATGTCCCATACACCTGGAATTAGACATGGCACAAAAGTCTGTGAAGTATTTTTGTCCTGGATGAGATAAATAAATTGTTGCATAGTTTGCATTAGAAATCACATCAAAAATATACATGTATGCAATATTTTTGGTCGTATCCAAGGTAGTCATGTCCTCATAAGTCGGCGCCTTGTACAACGCCGGAACCAGCATCGCCGTCAGTAGAGGTAGTGCTGGCTTTTCGTGAAAAGGCGTCCGACACTTAATCAGGGACGCCTTCTTTGTCCAGCCCTGTATGTCACGTAAAAATTCCAACTCCTATTATAAGGGAAAGGGTAATTGTTTGGCAAGGATTGTTATTACCCCTGTGGCGGAAACTTCGATGCTGAAGCCTGCATCCTTGTCCTCTTTGGGCCATTCCTTCTAGCTCTTGAAGAGGTGCTTCCAGATCTCTTTGTGCATAGAGCTGAAGAGATGCTTCAGCGGCTTGTCTCCTGCCGGATTGAACTCCCATAGTGAGGAATCCCGGCTTTGGCAAGGGAGAACAAGCCGGGTCAGCATCACCTGGATCACGGAGGAGAGCAGGTGCCCCTTGGAGATCACGCCGGACATGCGACCCACGAGAGTCGTTACCTCAGTATGCGACCCCCAGTCCTGACACTTTTTGGTCCAGGAGGTCAACCTCATTGGGGGTCCGGATCTGAAAGTGGGTTCCGCCGCTCACATGGTGTCGCAGGGTTCGGTGATGTAGAACCATTCCTGCTGCTAGACCTTGTTCGTCACCGCGAACGAGCCCTTGGGCCAAGTTGCGTTCGGGAGCTTGCTGATCATGGCGCCCCCACACTCTGCGTGTTCCCCGTCAACCACCTTCGGCTTCACGTTGAAGGTCTTAAGCCACAGGCCGAAATGTGGGGGGGGGAAGGATGCGGAGAAAGGCTTCACACATCACTATGAAATCAGATATGTGAAGAATTGCGTTCGGGGCTAGATCATGGAAATCTAGCCCGTAGAAGAACAAAAGACCCCGAACAAACGGGTGGAGTGGAAACCCTAGCCCCTACCAAAATGAGAGGTGAAAACTACCCTCTCACCCGCCTTAGGAGTGGGAATCAGCTAGCCATTAGGAGGGACTCAGTGTGCGATGTCGCCGGCGAGATACCCTGCGCTCTGTAGATCCTCCACGGTCTTTTCGGTGACCGTGGAAGCCTCCCACTTGCCTCTGGAATCGGATCCAGCCATGGTTGAGAAGAGGAGTAGTGGTTGAAGAAAAAGAAGTTGTGGGCACAGGATATGAGAATACGGGGGCAAGGGACATTGGAGAGCTCGAGCTTGAGGAAGGCGTGGGGCTGGTGAAAGGGATTGATGTCCTTTTATAACACTGCGAATACAAAGCGTTCCCCCACTTTATCCATAAAACTCGCTGATACGTCTCCAACATATCTACTTTTCCAAACCCTTTTGCCCTTGTTATGGACTCTAACTTGAATGATTTGAATGGAACTAACCCGGACTGATGTTGTTTTCAGCAGAATTGCCATGTTATTGTTTTTGTGCAGAAATAAAAAGTTGTCGGAATGACCTGAAACTCCACGGAGATTTATTTTGGAAAATATAAAAAATATCTGCAAGAAGATCCAGACCAGAGGGCCCACACCCTGTCCACAAGGGTGGGGGGCGCGCCCCCCTACCTCGTGGGCCCCCTAGTGCTCCACCGACGTATCCCCAGATCCAATATATTCACTTTCGGGGAGAAAAACATCAAGGAGAAAGAATTGTCGCATTTCATGAGACGGAGCCGCCGCCAAGCCCTAATCTCTCTCGGGAGGGCTGATCTGGAGTCCGTTCGGGGCTCCGGAGAGTGGAGATCGTAGCCATCGTCATCATCAACCTTCCTCCATCACCAATTCCATTATGCTCACCGCCGTGCATGAGTGATTCCATCGTAGGCTTGCTGGACGGTGATGGGTTGGATGGGATCTATCATGTAATCGAGTTAGTTTTGTCAGGGTTTGATCCCTAGTATCCACTATGTTCTGAGATTGATGTTGCTATGACTTTGCTATACTTAATGCTTGTCACCAGGGCCCGAGTGCCATGATTTCAGATCTGAACCTATTATGTTTTACTGAATATATGTCTGTTCTTGATCCTATCTTGCAAGTCTATAGTCACCTACTATGTGTTATGATCCGGCAACCCTCAAGTGACAATAATCTGGACCACTCCCGGTGATGACCATGGTTTGAGGAGTTCATCTATTCACTATGTGTTAATGCTTTGGTCCGGTACTCTATTAAAAGGAGGCCTTAATGATGCGGAGCATCCTATGGACATCACCATGCCAAGAGTCCGTTTGGCAAGTGACACGTGTGACCTCTACTTATCATACTTAAAGGTGAATCATCTCCTTTACACATGTTCACTTGACCCCTTCGAGGATGGTATACTACTTGACACTCCACTCGTGTGCATGCATATGTATTGTCGGAGCTTCACGGATGATGAGGAGGAGTGTAAGCGGCAAGGATCACCTACACCATCAGTGAGGGAAGCGTGGAAGAGAAGATGGAAGAAACGGAGCTGCTGCAAGCTACAGGCTCCGGACGACCGGCGTTTACCGGATGTCTGACGCGTCCCAGGCGACCAGACGACCGGCAGCCACCGGACGTCCGTGACATCCTTCACAGAACAAAAATAGAGGAAAATACTGGAAGTCCGAGAGATACCGGACGTCCGGTCCCTCCTGAGCAACCGGACGTCCGGTGTCCAGCGGATGACCGGTACCTGTCTGCGTACAGTGTTCGGGCCCGAGGCCCATGTATCCCTTTTGCCCCTCACTTACCCCTTGGTGGCCCTAGACTATATAAACTCCTCCACCTCCACCATTTTAGGGTCAGCATTGATTTAGCTCATATGTGAGATAGAGCTTTGCTCATCCATTACGGATCTACTCCACGAGAGAGACCGCGACCCCTCTACGGAGAAGATCCACCTTGGATTCAAGACCCCTAACGGGAAGATCCTTCACGGATTCAAGACCACCTCTTGGAGATGAACTCTACCTTGTATCTTTCCCTTTGTTGTTCATGTACCTTGTGATCTTGTGTGTTTGATTGTCTAGTGGATGTGTGATTGGACTTCTTCTTGAGTGTTTTCCCTCGTGATTCCCCTTTGTGTTCTTCGTGTTCATCGCGGGATCCCTCCATTTCGTGAAAGATCGTCCATCTAGGGTTCCACCCTACATCATATGGTATCAAGAGCAAGGTTTCTCATGAATTTGGAGCCCCCCTCCACCGTTTTCTACCCTTGTTTTGTGTCATTTCGTCCAAAAATTCGAAAAACCCCACCAAAAATAGCCCCAAATTTTTTTGTGATATGTTGGTTTGATGACGTTTTGTTAATTTGGATCCATGGATTTGCTTGGTTTCAAGTGGATCTAGCATTTCCCCAAGTTTCCCCACTTTCCATCCACGAAATCTCATCAATTTTGACCCCAAAATCATCAAATTCCGCCCAGAATCGCGCTCCCGAGCTCAAATCTCGCGTTGAGCCAGACCCACCGGACGACCGGCGTTTTACCGGACGTCCGGACCCTCACGAAGCACCGGACGACCGGAACTCGCCGGACGACCGGAACCACCTATACAGAAGAAAATACCGGATTTCCGACACCGACCGGACGTCCGGTCACCGGTCGTTCGTCACTTTCCGAACGTCCGGTACGTGTAGATTCCCACTTTGGATGATTTTTGTTTTGTCCATAACTAATTCATCCGAACTCCGATTTTGACGTTCTTTAGCTCGTTTCGAATATCTTGACATCCCCCTTCACAAAAAATACAACCATAATCATTTGATTCCATCATATTTTGTGGATTTTGGCATCTTTGCCTAGGGCATCCACCATATCATCTGCATATCCACCAACGACTTCGGCAACCTAACCCATTTTGTCCACCATAGCATTTGTGGTTGCTTGAGTAGTGATTTGAGTCTCCTAAGGTGTTTAGGCTACTTAGGGACGATTGCTTCTTCATCAATCACCACCACCACTTCCGCATAGCTTAGTCCACTATACATAACCAACGAAACTTAACCCAATTTTGTAGGAGCTTGTTTGAGTTGTGGCTCGTGTCTCCTAAGGTGTTTCGGCTACTTAGGGACCGTGACTTCAACTCCGACACCGTGTATAGACCATCCTACACTTCCACCACCATAACCCATTTTGACCAGGTTCCCACCAACAATTCCGCAACCACCACCGCTTGTCCGCTACCACCATTTGACTTTTGTCCTTGAGATTTTGAGTTGTGGTTTTTCTGTTTCCTAAGGTGTTTCGGCTAATTAGGAACGGGTCTACATCGAGAGCACCGCCACTCATCATCGCCACGAGGTGGTCATCGTACATAAGGACGGTAACCTTGACGACATCATTGTATATTCCCCTTGCAATTGCATTGTTAACCCCTAGCCCATTTTGCGTCACTTGCCTATCGAGACTAGCCTTTGAGTATTGCCGGCAACGTTACTTGTGCACATTAGTGATCATCGATCCGCTCTTCCATTGCATATATACCATATCATATTGGTATCATCATATCATCCCTTGTGTCATAAGATTGTTCCCGCATATACACAATTGCTATCTTGGTTTGTGCATCGTGGCCATATAAAAAAGAGAGAATAAGCTTTTAAGCACAAAGAGAAAAGCAAAGAAGCCTGTAAGCAAGAGCCATAGCAACACATCATATGATATCATATACGATCATCATGGATCAACAACGGGAACCATACATACATAGCATACTTGGGATAGAAAGTTGATATATTTTGCATCTTATAGGTTGTGCACAAGTGTCGTATCCGCCTATTGAGAAATCGTGCTAGCGTCTCTCTTGAGTTGTGCAACACGAGATTTTTTTCGTGGATTCCACATTTTGTGCTCATTCCTTGGTTGCACGACCCCATTTATCTATCCGTGTGTGTGTTTCCGTGTGCCACATACTGCTATTGGTCTACTTGTTTCACTTGTGAATTTGTGAATCTCTTTCAACATTATTGACTCTTTGTAACATTTTGCATCAAATTTTTGTGCCACTATCCTCACCGAGCCACTCGATAAGCTTTACTTGATAGGTGTGAGTGAACAAGTCCGGTACCAATTCCACTATTCTTTCATTTCACACTGAGTGAAACGGGATACATCATCAACATTCGGAAAAGGTAACTTGGGATTGTTTATCTCATTTCCTACTCACCTTTGCTCGAGTCTTGTGATGGATAGGCAAAGCATTTCTTCTACTTCGGTCTACACCAACAACGACGACTTCGATGCCATGACGAACCACTTGTGCGCCAACATGGATGCTCAAATGAAGGAGCTCAAAGCCCTCATCAAGAACCGCAAGAGGTCTTCCTCATCTTCGAGAAGACGCTCAAGTGCACATCCTTCCGAGCTGCCATCTCCGGCAAGATCTCATTGGCATCGAAACCATCAACGACAAGAACGTGAAGGTCATGAGCTCAACACCAACAATTGCTCAATGACTTCACCATGTACCTTGGCATCTTCGCCAAGCGACTTCAAGGCATCTTCGCCTTTGGACATACGGCATCTTCGCCAACAAGCACCCCGAGCTTATTGTTGGAAATATGCCCTAGAGGCAATAATAAAAGGATTATTATTATATTTCCTTGTTCATGATAATTGTCTGTTATTCATGCTTGAATTGTATTGTACGGAAACAGCGATACATGTGTGAATACATAGACCACAACGTGTCCATGGTAAGCCTCCAGTTACTAGCTCGTTGATCAACAGATGGACACGGTTTCCTGACCATGGACATAGGATGTCATTGATAATGGGATCACATCATTGGGAGAATGATGTGATGGACAAGACCCAATCCTAAGCCTAGCACGAGATCGTATAGTTCGTAATGCTTAAGCTTTTGCAGTGTCAAGTATTTGTTCCTTAGACCATGAGGTTGTGCAACTCCCGGATACCGTACGAATACTTTGGGTGTGCCAAACGTCACAACATAACTGGGTGGCTATAAAGGTACGCAATGGGTATCTCTGAAAGTGTCTGTTGAGTTGGTACGAACCGAGACTGGGATATTGTCACTCCGTATGACAGAGAGGTATCTCTGGGCCCACTCGGTAAGACATCATCATAATGAGCTCAAAGTGACTAAGGAGTTAGTCACATGATGATGGATTACGGAACGATTAAAGAGACTTGCCATGACGAGATTGAACAAGGTATCGGGCATACCTACGATCGAATCTCGGGCAAGTACCGTACCGATAGACAAAGGGAATAACATACGGGATTGAGTGAATCCTTGACACAGTGGTTCATCCGATGAGATCATCGAGGAACACGTAGGAACCAACATGGGTATCCAAATCCCTCTGTTGGTTATTGACCGGAGAGTCGTCTCGGTCATGTCTGTGTGTCTCCCGAACCCGTAGGGTCTACACACTTAAGGTTCGGTGACGCTAGGGTTGTAGAGATATATGCACACGGAAACCCGAATGTTGTTCGGAGTCCCGGATGAGATCCCGGACGTCACGAGGAGTTCCGGAATGGTCCGTAGGTGAAGAATGATATATAGGAAGTCCAGTTTCGGCCATCGGGAGAGTTCCGGGGGTCACCGGGAGTGTCCCGGGACCACCGGAAGGGTCCCGGGGGTCCACCTGGTGGGGCCACCCATCCCGGAGGGCCCCGTGGGCCGTAGGGGGAAGGGGGCCAGCCCCTAGTGGGCTGGCGCACCCCACATGGGCCAAACCCCATGCGCCTAGGGTTGAAACCCTAGGCGTGGGGGCGCCTCCCTATGCCTTGGGGGGCAAGATACCCCCCCTGGCCGCCGCCCCCCTAGGAGATTGGATCTCCTAGGGCCGGCGCCCCCCCTGGCCCCATATAAATAGTGGGGGGAGAGAGGGAAGCTGCACCCCAAGCCTCTGGCGCCTCTCCCCCCCCATCACACCTCCAACTCTTCCCGCAGGGTCTCGGCGAAGCCCTGCAGCTTTTCCCGTTGCATCCACCACCACGCCGTCGTGCTGCTGGATTTCCGTCAACCTCTCCTCCCCCCTTGCCGGATCAAGAAGGAGGAGACGTCGATGTACCATACGTGTGTTGAACGCGGAGGTGCCGTTCGTTCGGTGCTGGGACCATCGGTGACGAGGATCACGACGAGTACGACTCCATCATCCACGTTCCTTCGAATGCTTCCGCACGCGATCTACAAAGGGTATGTAGATGCACTCTTTTATGCTCGTTGCTAGATGACTCCTTAGATTGATCTTGGTGAAGCGTAGGAATTTTTTTGAATTCTGCTACGTTCCCCAACGGCGGCATCTGAGCTTGGTCTTTGCATAGCATCTTGCACGAGTAGAACACAAACAAGTTGTGGGCGTTGATTTTGTTCAATTCTCTTGCCATTACTAATGCAATCTTGATTCGGTGGCATCGTGGGATGAAGCGGCCCGGACCGACCTTACATGTACGCTTACGTGAGACTGGTTCCACCGACTGACATGCACTAGTTGCATAAGGTGGCTGGCGGGTGTGTGTCTCTCCCACTAATTCGGATCAGATTCGATGAACAGGGTCCTTATGAAGGGTAAATAGAAATTGACATATCATGTTGTGGTTTTGGCGTAGGTAAGAAACGTTCTTGCTAGAAAACCTATAGAAGCCACGTAAAAACTTGCAACAACAATTAGAGGTCGTCTAACTTGTTCTTGCAGCATGTGCTATGTGATGTGATATGGCCAAGAAGATGTGATGAATGATATATGTGATGTATGAGATTGATCATGTTCTTGTAATAGGGAATCACGACTTGCATGTCGATGAAAATGACAACCGGCAGGAGCCATAGGAGTTGTCTTATTTATTGTATGACCTGCGTGTCACTGAATAACGCCATGTAATTACTTTACTTTATTGCTAAATGTTAGCCATAGTGGTAGAAGTAATAGTTGGCGAGACGACTTCATGAAGACACGATGATGGAGATCATGGTGTCATGCCGGTGACAAAGATGATCATGGTGCCCCAAAGATGGAGATCGAAGGAGCAGAATGATATTGGCCATATCATGTCACTTTATTTGATTGCATGTGATGTTTATCATGTTTATGCATCTTGTTTACTTAGAATGACGTAGTAAATAAGATGATCTCTCACTGAAAATTTCAAGAATTGTGTTCCCCCTAACTGTGCACCGTTGCTAAGGATCGTTGTTCCGAAGCATCACATGATTATCGGGTGTGATAGGCTCTAACGTTCGCATACAACGGGTGTAAGCCAGATTTACACACGCAATACACTTAGGGTTCACTTGACGAGCCTAGCATGTACAGACATGGCCTCGGAACACGGAAGACCGAAAGGTCGAACATGAGTCGTATAGAAGATACAATCAACATGAAGATGTTCACCGTTGATGACTAGTCCGTCTCACGTGATGATCGGACACGGGCCAGTCGATTCGGATCATGTATCACTTAGAAGACTGGAGAGATGTCAATCTGAGTGGGAGTTCATTAAAATTTGATTAGATGAACTTAATTATCATGAACTTAGTCTAAATTCTTTACAATATGTCTTGTAGATCAAATGGCCCACGCTCATGTCACCCTCAACTTTAACGCGTTCCTAGAGAAATCCAAACTGAAAGACGATGGTAGCAACTATACGGACTGGGTCCGTAACCTGAGGATCATCCTCATAGCTGCCAAGAAAACTTATGTCCTAGAAGCACCGCTAGGTGACGCTCCCGCCCCGGCAAACCAAGATGTTATGAACGCTTGGCAGTCGCGTTGTGATGATTACTCCCTGGTTCATTGCGGCATGCTTTACAGCTTAGAGTCGGGGCTCCAAAAGCGTTTTGAGCATCACGGAGCATATGAGATGTTCCAAGAGCTGAAAATGGTTTTCCAAGCTCATGCCCGAGTCAAGAGATATGACGTCTCCGACACATTCTACAGTTGTAAGATGGAGGAGAATAGTTCTGTCAGTGAGCACATACTCAAGTTGTCTGGGTTGCACAACCGCTTGTCTCAATTGGGAATGAATCTCCCAGACGAAGCGGTCGTTGATAGAATCCTTCAGTCGCTCCCACCTAGCTACAAGAGCTTCGTGTTAAATTTCAATATGCAGGGGATGGAGAGGTCCATTCCCGAGGTGTATTCAATGCTGAAATTAGTGGAGGTGGATATCAAGAAAGAACATCAAGTGTTGATGGTCAATAAAACCACTAAGTTCAAGAAAGGCAAGGGTAAGAAGAACTTTAAGAAGGACGGCAAAGGAGTTGTCGCGCTCGGTAAGCCAGTTGCTAGGAAGAAGCCAAAGAATGGACCCAAGCCTGAAACTGAGTGTTTTCATTGCAAGGGAACGGGTCACTGGAAGCGGAACTGCCCCAAATACTTAGCAGATAAGAAGGCCGGCAACGTCAAAGGTATATATGATATACATGTTATTGATGTGTACCTTACCAGCGCTCGTAGTAGCTCCTGGGTATTTGATACCGGTGCAGTTGCTCACATTTGTAACTCAAAGCAGGAGCTGCGAAACAAGCGGAGACTGGCGAAGGACGAGGTGACGATGCGGGTCGGGAATGGTTCCAAGGTCAATGTGATCGCCGTCGGCATGCTGCCTCTACATCTACCCTCGGGATTAGTTTTAAACCTTAATAATTGTTATTTAGTACCATCTTTGAGCATGAACATTGTATCTGGATCTCGTTTGATGCGAGATGGCTACTCATTTAAATCCGAGAATAATGGTTGTTCTATTTGTTTGAGAGATATATTTTATGGTCATACCCCGCTGGTCAATGGTTTATTTTTTGATGAATCTCGATCGTGATGATACACATATTCATAGTGTGAATGCCAAAAGATGTAAAGTTGACAATGATAGTCCCACATACTTGTGGCATTGCCGCCTTGGTCATATTGGTGTGAAACGTATGAAGAAGCTCCATGCAGATGGACTTCTGGAGTCTCTTGATTATGAATCATTTGACACGTGTGAACCATGCCTCTTGGGCAAGATGACCAAGACTCCGTTCTCCGGAACAATGGAGCGAGCAACCAACTTGTTGGAAATCATACATACCGATGTGTGCGGTCCAATGAGTGTTGAGGCTCGCGGAGGCTATCGTTATGTTCTCACCCTCACAGATGACTTGAGTAGATATGGGTATGTCTATTTAATGAAGCACAAGTCTGAGACCTTTGAAAAGTTCAAGAAATTTCAGAATGAGGTTGAGAATCAATGTGACAGAAAAATGAAGTGCTTACGATCAGATCATGGGGGAGAATATTTGAGTCATGAATTTGGCACGCACCTAAGGAACTGTGGAATTGTTTCACAATTGACACCGCCAGGAACACCTCAGCGTAATGGTGTGTTCGAACGTCGAAATCGTACTTTGTTGGACATGGTGCGATCTATGATGTCTCTCACTGACTTGCCGCTATCTTTTTGGGGATTTTCTTTAGAGACTGCCGCATTCACTTTAAATAGGGCTCCGTCTAAATCCGTTGAGACGACACCGTATGAACTTTGGTTTGGCAAGAAACCTAAGCTATCGTTTCTGAAAGTTTGGGGTTGCGATGCTTATGTCAAGAAACTTCAACCTGAAAAGCTCGAACCCAAATCGGAAAAATGCGTCTTCATAGGATACCCAAAGGAAACGATTGGGTACACCTTCTACCTCAGATCCGAAGGCAACGTCTTTGTTGCCAAGAATGAATCCTTTCTGGAGAAAGGGTTTCTCTCGAAAGAAGTGAGTGGGAGGAAAGTAGAACTTGATGAGGTGACAGTCACCCCTCCCGAACCGGAAAGTAGCGCAACGCAGGAAATTGTTCCTGAGGTGCGTGCACCGACAAGGGAGGAAGTTAATTATGATGATCATGAAGATACAGATCAAGTTACTACTGAACTTCGAAGGTCCACAAGGACACGTTCCGCACCATAGTGGTACGGTAACCCTGTCATGGAAATCATGTTGTTAGACAATGGTGAACCTTCGAACTATGAAGAAGCGATGGCGAGCCTGGAATCCAATAAATGGCTTGGAGCCATGAAATCCGAGATAGAATCCATGTATGAAAACAAAGTATGGACTTTGGTGGACTTGCCCGATGAGAGGCACGCCATAGAAAATAAATGGATATTTAAGAAGAAGACAGACGCGGATGGTAATGTGACCATCTATAAGGCTCGGCTTGTCGCTAAGGGTTATCGACAAGTTCAAGGGATTGACTACGACCAGACTTTCTCTCCCGTAGCGATGCTGAAGTCAGTGCGAATCATGTTAACAATTGCCGCATTCTATGATTACGAGATATGGCAAATGGACGTCAAAACGGCATTCCTTAATGGTTTCCTCAAGGAAGAGTTGTATATGATGCAACCGGAACGTTTTGTTGATCCAGAGAATGCTAACAAGGTATGCAAGCTCTAGCGCTCGATCTACGGGCTGGTGCAAGCATCTCGGAGTTGGAATATTCGCTTTAATGATGTGATCAAAGTGTTTGGCTTTATACAGACTAGGGGAGAAGCCTGTATTTACAAGAAAGTGAGTGGGAGCTCTGTAGCATTTCTCATATTATATGTGGATGACATATTGCTGATGGGAAATGATATAGAGTTCTTGGAGAGCATAAAGGCCTACTTGAATAAGAGTTTTTCAATGAAGGACCTTGGAGAAGCTGCTTACATATTAGGCATCAAAATCTATAGAGATAGATCAAGACGCCTCATTGGTCTTTCACAAAGCACATACCTTGACAAGATATTGAAGAAGTTCAATATGGATCAGTCCAAGAAGGGGTTCTTGCCTGTTTTACAAGGTATGAGATTGAGCACGGCTCAGTCCCCGACCACGACAGAAGATAGAGAAAAGATGAGTATCATTCCCTATGCCTCAGCCATAGGTTCTATCATGTATGCCATGCTGTGTACCAGACCTGATGTGAACCTTGCCATAAGTTTAGTAGGGAGGTACCAATGTGATCTCGATATGGAACACTGGACAGCGGTCAAGAACATCCTAAAGTACCTGAAGAGGACTAAGGACATGCTTCTCGTTTATGGAGGTGACAAAGAGCTCGTCGTAAAGGGTTACGTCGATGCTAGCTTCGACACAGATCTGGATGACTCCAAGTCACAAACCGGATATGTGTATATTTTGAATGGTGGAGCAGTCAGCTGGTGCAGTTGCAAGCAGAGCGTCATGGCACATTCTACATGTGAAGCGGAGTACATAGCTGCTTGCGAAGCAGCGCAAGAAGGAGTCTGGATGAAGGAGTTCATCACCGACCTAGGGGTCATTCCAAGCGCGTCAAGCCCGATGACTCTCTTCTGTGACAACACTAGAGCTATTGCCATTGCCAAGGAGCCCAGGTTTCACAAGAAGACCAAGCACATCAAGCGCCGTTTCAACTCCATCCGGAATTATGTTCAAGATGGAGACATAGATATTTGTAAAGTGCATACGGATCTGAATGTGGCAGACCCGTTGACTAAACCTCTTCCACGGGCAAAACATGATCAACACCAGAACTCTATGGGTGTTCGATTCATCACAATGTAACTAGATTATTGACTCTAGTGCAAGTGGGAGACTGTTGGAAATATGCCCTAGAGGCAATACTAAAAGGATTATTATTATATTTCCTTGTTCATGATAATTGTCTGTTATTCATGCTTGAATTGTATTGTACGGAAACATCGATACATGTGTGAATACATAGACCACAACGTGTCCCTGGTAAGCCTCTAGTTACTAGCTCGTTGATAAACAGATGGTCACGATTTCCTGACCATGGACATAGGATGTCATTGATAACGGGATCACATCATTGGGAGAATGATGTGATGGATAAGACCCAATCCTAAGCCTAGCACGAGATCGTATAGTTCGTAATGCTTAAGCTTTTCCAGTGTCAAGTATTTGTTCCTTAGACCATGAGGTTGTGCAACTCCCGGATACCGTAGGAATACTTTGGGTGTGCCAAACGTCACAACGTAACTGGGTGGCTATAAAGGTACGCAACGGGTATCTCCGAAAGTGTCTGTTGAGTTGGTACGAACCGAGACTGAGATATTGTCACTCCGTATGACGGAGAGGTATCTCTGGGCCCACTCGGTAAGACATCATCATAATGAGCTCAAAGTTACTAAGGAGTTAGTCACGGGATGATGGATTACGGAACGAGTAAAGAGACTTGCCATGACGAGATTCAACAAGGTATCGGGCATACCGACGATCGAATCTCGGGCAAGTACCGTACCGATAGACAAAGGAAATAACATACGGGGTTGAGTGAATCCTTGACAAAGTGGTTCATCCGATGAGATCATTGAGGAACATGTAGGAACCAACATGGTGTCACATCCCTATATCAACCCCTGTGGTCTTTGCCTGATCATCATGTCATCATGTTTAAATTTCTCAGAAACTGGAAATGGGGATGTTCAAACCCTAGCACTAAATGAATTCAACTAGGGTCAAATTAAAATCTTTTCCAATGAACCCAAAATGCCTTTGGAAAATTCATCATTTTTGGATTGATTACAAACCTCTGCCAAAAATGTTGCACATATTTCTAGGACCATTTTGGATTTTTGAATTAAATCTTAAAGTATTTGCATTTGGGCATTTAAATGCTACTAATTATTCTAAATGTCCAAATAATCCTAAACTGAAATGTTCCATGCTGGTTATATGCTAAACAGTGGGCATGAGCAGTTTGGTGAATATTGAAAGTGCCTAAGCATTTTCAGAAAAGCCACAAAGTTACAAAAGAAATAGATAACAGAAAACAGAAAGAAAAGAGAGAGAGAGAAGCTTACTTGAGGCCCACTTACCTGGTGGCCCAGCAGTTTCGGACCAGCCCACCTGGCCCTCCCCTATCGTCTTCCGCGTGATAGAAGGACGGAGGGCGTGTGCCCGCGGCGCGCCAGCACGCGCACGGCCACCGACGGCCACCTCCTGCTTGCCGCTTCGCCCTGGACGTCTCTGGCGTCTCCACGCACCCCCACGGACCCCTCTCACTCTCTTCCCGTGTCTCTTCCCTCCCCTGGCTCTCTCCCCTCGCACCACCGAACACGCCGCCGCCGCCGCTCGTCGTTCGCCGCGGCCAGAGCCACTGCCACGCCTCTCCGTTGTGTCCAGAAGAACCGCCTCGACGCCCTCTTCCTCCTCGCTGAGCCACGCTTCGCCGGTAGCTCTGCATCGCCCTCACGACGTCGTCTTCATCCTCGGATCGCCGGAGCTCCTCGCCGTCGATTAGGGAGCTACAGAGCGTCCCCGACTTCTCCCTCGAGCTCGCTAGCTCCGCTGTGAGCACCTCGTCGTTTCCCCTCTCCTATCTTCTCCGTTTGCGTGCCGTAGCCACACTAATCACCGGACCCGAGAGCTCACCGCCGCCGTGGTTCTTCACCGCCGCGGCCAGGGCCACCCTAGCTCACAGCTGAGTGCGTCACTGTGTTCGCTGAACTCCCAGGAGCACGCAGCACCCACTAGCCCCTCCCCTAGTGCACCGTAGCGTCGTTTCATTCAACACCCGAACTCCGGCGCCGCCGCGAGCTCAACTCCGGCGAGCCCGCTCCACCCCAGCCCCTCCCGCTTGCACCATTCGACGCAGACGAGTCTCCTCGTTCCGTAGATGGCCTCGGCCTTCAATTTGGTCGCCGTGGGACGAAACCCGAGCCTCTCCGGCGAGACACCGCCGCGGATTGAGGTCGCCGGCGACTAATCGCCGGCAGTGCTGACTTGGCAAGCCATTAGCCGCTAATGACGCCCTAACTAACCCCCCAGGGCCACTGACATACGGGCCCCACTGCCTAATTAACCTAGTTTATTTTCTGTTTAGTTTAAACTAACCCAACGGGCCCCACATGCCAGAGTTGACCAAGCTGACATGGCTGTTGACTGGGCCCACATGTCATCGACACTAACCAGCCCCAGTCACTGACCAGTGGGACCCACTGGTCCGGTTTGACCTGGACCAGCCTCTGTTGACTGCTGACATCACAGTGACGTTATGCTGACGCAATAATTGTTTTCTGGAATTTTAAATAAATCAGAAATAATTTATTTATTTCAGAAAATATTCAAAACTTCTAAAAATCATATAAAATCAACCGTAGCTCAGATGAAAATAATTTATATATGAAAAATGATCAGAAAAATCCGAGGAATCTGTTTACGGAATTTTCATGCATGTTTGAACAAGTTAAACCTGCTGATCAGGTCAAATCAATTAAATGGCATTTGAATAATCACATATGGAGTTTGAATTTGAACCTTTGGTTCAAACCAACTTCATTTAATATGGTTGCTAGTTGCATTAGCTCAATCAACAACATATTGCCATGTCATGATCATGCATCATATTGTCGCATTGCATTGATTGTGTTTCTTTCTCTGTTGCCGGTGTTGTTCCCTTTCAGTAGACGTGTATCGACGATGTGATCGATGACACCGATGAAGACCCAATGTTATCTTCAGAAGTGCCAGGCAAGCAAAACCCCATTGAGCATTCCGATACAATCCCACTCTCTCGCTCTTGCTCTCTTTTACTGCATTAGGACAACAACGCTTCAATTGTTACCTGCTGCGGTAGTTGAACCCCTTTCCACTGCATGACCCGTCATTGCCATAGTAAATAGTTGAAACCAACTAGTATGAGTAGGAGTTGTTTGAGCCATGTTGTGCCTACTCATTGATGCTTTCTGGTTACGCCTGCTATTGCTTAGAGTTGTGTCAGGTCTGATTCATCGGGGATGAATTGGAATGTGATGAACATGTCCTACTGTGTGTGAGCTAAGTGTGTGAACACGATTTGGTAAAGGTAGCGATGAGAGGCCATGTAGGAGTACATGGTGGGTTGTCTCATTGAAACCGTCCTCAGGAACTGAGTTCTGTGTTGGTTGATCCATGAAACAGCTACTACCACACATTGGGCCCTGAAATATGACCCCGCTCGACTTGTTGACTACCCTTGTTCTCTTTCCAGGAGTTGCAACTAGTTTCTGGTGTTTGTAGTTTACTGGAGGTCGTGCGCAGTGCTGACCCTCAGGGTGGGCTGTGACACGACAGGTACGTGGCACGGTGTACCGGTCGCCCGTTTGGTGACGCGGGAACCCTGTACACATCGTTTGGGGCCGTGAGCGACACCCCGGACGGATTTCCCCACGGATGGAACCCAAATAGGCGATAAACCTGGACGAGAGACTTGAGTGGTTGGTTAGGTCGTGGTCTACACCCACGTCGGCTTTCGCTTGAAGTCTGCCGAGCACATGTCGTGTGCAGACGCTAAGTGGTGGAAACATGTGTGAAGAAGTACACCCCTGCAGGGTTATATATATGATCTATTCGAATAGCCGTGTCCGCGGTAAGGGACTTCTGGGTTGCCTATTACAGTTCATAGACAAGTGAAAGTGGATACTCTAAAACGCGCAAGATAAGCGTGAGTGCTATGCATGGCCTGCTCGTAGGGAGACAGGAGCGGATCCATAGTGGTGTATTGATTGGTGAATATGTGGACTCGTGTGCGCCACCTTAAAAGAGTTACTTGCAGTCGTAGTTAAGGATAGCCACCGAGTCAAAGCTGGCTTGCTGCAGTCAAACTCCACCACCCCCTTTGTTGATACTAATGCATATGTAGCTAGTTCTGATGTAAGTCTTGCTGAGTACCTTTGTACTCACATTTGCTTAATTTATGTTTTGTAGAGAGACTTCAGTCTCGCTAGTGGTTCCGCGTGGACTTCGACGTTTAGCTTGTTACCTCCGCTACGATCTTGTGCCCTTGGGAGGGTCTTGTAGATAGTCAGGCTTCCCAGCCTTTTTCATTTGTAGTTGTCTATACCCAGACATGTTATGCTTCCGTTGCCTGTATGCTCTGTATGTTGGGTCATGTGACCTCTGATTGTAATAAATGCTATGATGGCTCTTCTGGGCCTTTATCTATATGAGTTGTTGAGTTATGTTGTGATGCCATGTTGTACAACACATACTTGCATGTTATGCGTACGTGTAATGTGTATTGCTATGTGTGGGATCCGACACCTAGTTGTTTACCTTTGGTAGCCTATCTTATAGGGAAATGTCTCCTAGTGCTTCCACTGAGCCTTGGTAGCTTGCTACTGCTCTGGAAAACTTAGGCTGGCCGGCATGTGTCCTTGTTCATTCCTGTGTCTGTCCCTTAGGGGAAATGTCACGCGTTGTTCCTTTAAGTCCTTGTAGCTTGCTACGACTTGGGTTCATACGTTGATGACCGACACGTTCGTTGCTGGGTCATGTATGCCTGTCTCTGTAATTTAGTGCCACTTTTGGTTTATAACTGGTTATGTCGGCCCGGGTTCTCTGTCATATGGATGCTAGCGACACTATCATATACATGTGCCAAAATGCGCAAACGGTCCCGGGCCAGGTAAGGTGGCACCCGTGGGGATACCGTGCGTGAGGCCGCAAAGTGATATGGTGTGTTACATGTTAGACCTGTGTGACTTAGGATCGGGGTCCTGACAGCTATAGTATCAGAGCCTGACTGCCTGTAGGATTAGCAAGCCAAACTGGTCGAAGTAGTGTCTAGAAACTCTGTAGTTATGTAAGGGAATTGTTTGTGGAAGGTAACGTAAGGCTCTTTTTACTCCTTTGCCCTATGACCTTCTGATCTGAGTCACCTTCTTCTTTAAACGGGGATTAAGAAACTAGGATTCTCATTCTATTTATCAGGATCGCGTTAATGTGGATTCAACTTTCAGTTCAGTCTCAAGTACTTCTGTTTGTCAAACTGTTGGTCTCAGAACCTTGACATTATGATGTTAAGTGATTATGCTACCCTTTTTGCTTGGATCTCAAAAGTATTTTCGAGCATTTGCAGCCATTATGTTGTCGAGTCATCCCAGGTCTCTAAACAATATGATGCATTTGCAAATCATTCCCACCTGTTCTTAATGTCCTTTTAGGCCAGATTAACCACACTAGACGGTGAGTTGTGGTACTCTGTTACCTCGACACATATGTTGGAGTTATTATTATGACCCTAAGTATCTTAGAAGATCACCCAGTAATCCAGCAATGTTTTATATTCCAGTGTGATGATTTTGGCCATCATTCTTGAAAGCATCCCGTGATGCTATTTAGTTGGTAGGTATTCTATTCCTGGGTTCTTGAACCCGAGCTTCACCCTACTTACTTCATGATGATAGTATTTGCTCGTTCCTTTAGGATATTAGTAACCTTGTGATAGTCCTCGAGGTCCGTGGTTATCGTTCTTCCAATACCATGAACCATCTTGGCAGAAGTTCTCCCGAACAAAAAGATCACAACCAGAGTGCTCCTGAGTGGTACTCCATTCATATTGTGACTCTACCAGTCCTACCTTTCTGCATGGGTTATCCGGAAGAAATATGTGGAACTCGTTCGACATACTAACCTATGCATCCACAACTCAGAAAGATATATGTTCCTTTGAGTTGTCCCTTTTCAGTTGTTTATGACCTTCGTCTATCAGTTGATAGTCAGGAGTAGTCGTGCACTTGTGTTCATCGATGCCTTTTACTCTTGTGGTTCGTCAAGCCATTCTATTCTGGAATGACTAGGAGAAACAAACTCCAGTACCTTATCCATATCCAGGATTGGGTCAAAGAAGTTGTACTTCGCAGATGAAGAACGCTAATCCAGCTTCTAAACTGTTCTATCCTGGAGTATTACCATCTTTATGTCAAGAATGTCATGAGAATTGCACCACCTCCTATGAACTTTTGATAAGGTGATACTTCTCGCCATTATCGTTCATTCCTCGGTCTCCGTGTTATCATAGCCGGAATATCGACAAGTGAATTGTGATGTGTGAAATCAATACCCCTAGCAATCTCGTTGCTTGGCGGTTAAAGGACAACAATTTCATTCTTAGTGTGTTGGTTACTAATCACCATTCTAAGATTGATCGTGCTACCTAGTCCATCTTACTTGGTGCACTCTTTGATCAATGAGTTAGGATTGTGTCAATCCCTCGCTCATTTGATCATATCGTCTTGCCCTGAAAAGCAAGATTGATCTCGAGCTTAGTAACATATCGGTGGTTCCTGATTTCCGAACATCTTCTCGGAAGTATTACCAGGTTGTCACCTGACCGCTATGTTGAGTTCGTGATCAAGTTGGTTCCTTATAAACCACCACTTCTCCAAGAATATGTGTTGGATACCCTGAACTGGTTGGCTAAGCTAAACAACAACTTGGAGAGTTGGAAGATAAAAGCTTAACCCACATAGCTCACTCCAAAGGGATATCTTTTGTGTGTATTGAAGTTAGATGATATCTTCTCCAATTGATCCCCGTGATCATTTGTGGATCTATTGTCTTGTCCAAACTTTGATTTGAGTATGGGTTATCATCAAGTCAAATCAGAACCAACGATATTCGTAATGTTGTCTTACTCATGGTCGTTCCCTTGAGCATACACCATTATATCTTTTGGGTCCGACCAATGCTATCACTTAGTTCACATTGTCATGGAATTCCATCTATATGGAAACCTGGATGAATTGTTGTTGAGCCCATCAACAACATTGTTATCTTCTCCATGATCTATGTTGAACATCCAGCTAGTATTGGAAACTTTTATAAGCATTATCTTCATGACCCGTTCGTGAAGCATATGTACGGAAGAAAGAAGTGACTTCCTCTAATTCATGTGCATTTGATGCAAGTTGCCGCCGTGAATTCGAGAAAGCGTGTTTTTACCTCCTCTGGAGTCATCCCAAGTCAGTCATGCATACGTGCGAAGTATTCTATGCTCTGATAGACTGATCATCTTCATTCTGTATGTATCCCTAGCACACCAAGCCACTGATTGATTTGTTCAAAGAAAAGAAGTTCAAATGCTATTCCCGAAGGGCCCGGACGGACATGCACAAGACTTCGCTTTCTTCAATGATGATTCCCAATTTGAACTCGGTAGTAATTTATTATAAGACTACTATGTGGTCATGTTTGTCTGGGACAATGTGTTCACAGGTACGTAGCAGAACTAGCTCATGTTTTGGAGCTTGCTATCGTAGTTCACTCCCCGAGAATTTCGCAACGCCATCTCGTCGATTTGTGTTGCAAACTTACATTTCCATACATGACGTCTGGAATATCATGACACGAACCAGAACTCAATCTCAGGCAGCTATGATGGTTGGAGCATTTTCCAAGAACTATAATATTGGTCTCTCGATTACCGGTAAGGTGAATGTCGTGGCCAACACACCTAGCCGGAAGACCTATTGTTGTAGTATCTTGATTGAAGAAATTGGCCACCTCCCCATAAGGACTTCGTAGGAATTACTCCCTAGTTGTTTCTTATGGACTTTTTGTGCTTCCGAAGTCCGACCTTTACTTGATGTTCAAGATACCAAACATATCTATGAACGGTTTACGCTAACACATCAAGGAGAACATTAGAAGCGGAGTGCTAAATGTCTCTCGGTTGATCATCCAGATTTCGTCCCCTTGGCCTCGCGAAGGTGAAATCTGAGAAGGTGTTATCTTCCTTTGCATCTGCATCATCCATCATTATTCATCATGGTAGTATGTGATGTTGCCAAGATCCTTGACACGGATATTGGTAAAACCTTGATGAATATGGGAATGCTCAAGTTCTTGAGAGCACGCACAAGCACTAGGTGTTATCCTCGACACCAACCGGGATTGCTCCCAGTGCTCTTGGTTATGCTATAACCCCTCAAGAGTAGATTTACTCTCTACTGTTGGGATTCTTCCCAGTTACCAGAATCATTTCCAGCATTTGCATTTTGTTCCCAGCTTGCACCGCCAATGTGCCAATTCTCCATAGGTTACCGTTCTCAATCACTGATGTTCAGGATTATCTTCAGAGTGGACTTGCCATGGGCCACATCCATCTCTGGTGATAACCAAAATCATCCCTTGTGTTGTCTTCAACAAGGTAGTCCACATCATCCATTTTGGCCGAGAATGTCATTCTCTCGAACTCCGTCAAACGATCGATTGTGTTGCCTTAGGCTGGTATAGGGAATTTCAATGATCTCTATATCAAAAGTAATTCTTTTTGCCACTTAAGGGAATAACTCTACGAGTCACCTTCTCTAAGGTGCCCCGTCTGGTGACCTCGATCACCCTCTTCTTAGGTGTGGAATTATTGCCATTAGGTGAACCTTCATCATTTATTTCACTACATCCCTCTGGAGGTGTACTCCGTGTCTCAGCTCAAGAGATGTTTCAACGTCTCACTCCATGAGTTGATCTTGAGTTGCTCGATCTTTCGGAAGATCAATTTTGTAGAGTTTCTCTCATCGTCACGGTTTGGACAAAGATCTCAAAAGCAAGGATGCCAGGATCAACATGATGCTAGCAATCAACATTCATATGAAGGGCACTTGGATCATGAAGATTGTGTTAGTTAGTGTCCCCTCTGATTTCTTACCCTACGCTTGAATCTCGGGACGAGATTCCTGTTTTAGTGGGGGTGAGTTGTCACATCCCTAGATCAACCCCTGTGGTCTTTGCCTGATCATCATGTCATCATTTTTAAATTTCTCAGAAACTGGAAATGGGGATGTTCAAACCTTAGCACTAAATGAATTCAACTAGGGTCAAATTAAAATCTTTTCCAATGAACCCAAAATGCCTTTGGAAAAGTTCATCATTTTTGGATTGATTACAAACCTCTGCCAAAAATGTTGCACATATTTCTAGGACCATTTTGGATTTTTGAATTAAATCTTAAAGTATTTGCATTTGGGCATTTAAATGCTACTAATTATTCTAAATGTCCAAATAATCCTAAACTGAAATGTTCCATGCTGGTTATATGCTAAACAGTGGGCATGAGCAGTTTGGTGAATTTTGAAAGTGCCTAAGCATTTTTAGAAAAGCCACAAAGTTACAAAAGAAATACATAACAGAAAACAGAAAGAAAAGAGAGAGAGAGAAGCTTACCTGAGGCCCACTTACCTGGTGGCCCAGCAGTTTCGGCCCAGCCCACCTGGCCCTCCCCTGTCGTCTTCCTCGTGATAGAAGGACGGAGGGCGTGTGCCCGCGGCGCGCCAGCACGCGCACGGCCACCGACGGCCACCTCCTGCTTGCCGCTTCGCCCTGGACGTCTCTGGCGTCTCCACGCACCCTCCCGGACCCCTCTCACTCTCTTCCCGTGTCTCTTCCCTCCCCTGGCTCTCTCCCCTCGCACCACCGAACACGTCGCCGCTGCCGCTCATCGTTCGCCGCGGCCAGAGCCACTGCCACGCCTCTCCGTTGTGTCCAGAAGAACCGCCTCGACGCCCTCTTCCTCCTCGCTGAGCCACGCTTCGCCGGAAGCTCTGCATCGCCCTCACGACGTCGTCTTCATCCTCGGATCGCCAGAGCTCCTCGCCGTCGATTAGGGAGCTACAGAGCGTCCCCGACTTCTCCCTCGAGCTCGCTAGCTCCGCTGTGAGCACCTCGTCGTTTCCCCTCTCCTATCTTCTCCATTTGCGTGCCGTAGCCACACTAACCACCGGACCCGAGAGCTCACCGCCGCCGTGGTTCTTCACCGCCGCGGCCAGGGCCACCCTAGCTCACAGCTGAGTGCGTCACTGTGTTCGCTGAACTCCCAGGAGCACGCAGCACCCACTAGCCCCTTCCCTAGTGCACCGTAGCGTCGTTTCGTTCAACACCTGAACTCCGGCGCCGCCGCGAGCTCAACTCCGGCGAGCCCGCTCCACCCCAGCCCCTCCCGCTTGCACCATTCGACGCAGACGAGTCTCCTCGTTCCGTAGATGGCCTCGGCCTTCGATTTGGTCGCCGTGGGACGAAACCCGAGCCTCTCCGGCGAGACACCGCCGCGGATTGAGGTCGCCGGCGACTAATCGCCGGCAGTGCTGACTTGGCAAGCCATTAGCCGCTAATGACGCCCTAACTAACCCCCCAGGGCCACTGACATACAGGCCCCACTGCCTAATTAACCTAGTTTATTTTCTGTTTAGTTTAAACTAACCCAACGGGCCCCACATGCCAGAGTTGACCAAGCTGACATGGCTGTTGACTGGGCCCACATGTCATCGACACTAACCAGCCCCAGTCACTGACCAGTGGGACCCACTGGTCAGGTTTGACCTGGACCAGCCTCTGTTGACTGCTGACATCACAGTGACGTCATGCTGACGCAATAATTGTTTTCTGGAATTTTAAATAAATCAGAAATGATTTATTTATTTCAGAAAATATTCAAAACTTCTAAAAATCATATAAAATCAACCGTAGCTCAGATGAAAATAATTTATATATGGAAAATGATCAGAAAAATCCAAGGAATCAGTTTATGGCATTTTCATGCATGTTTGAACAAGTTAAACCTGCTGATCAGGTCAAATCATTTAAATGGCATTTGAATAATCACATATGGAGTTTGAATTTGAACCTTTGGTTCAAACCAACTTCATTTAATATGGTTGCTAGTTGCATTAGCTCAATCAACAGCATATTGCCATGTCATGATCATGCATCATATTGTCGCATTGCATTGATTGTGTTTATTTCTCTATTGCCGGTGTTGTTCCCTTTCAGTAGACTTGTATCGACGATGTGATCGATGACACCGATGAAGACCCAATGTTATCTTCAGAAGTGCCAGGCAAGCAAAACCCCATTGAGCATTCCGATACAATCCCACTCTCTCGCTCTTGCTCTCTTTTACTGCATTAGGACAACAACGCTTCAATTGTTACCTGCTGCGGTAGTTGAACCCCTTTCCACTGCATGACCCGTCATTGCCACAGTAAATAGTTGAAACCCACTAGTATGAGTAGGAGTTGTTTGAGCCATGTTGTGCCTACACATTGATGCTTTCTGGTTATGCCTGCTATTGCTTAGAGTTGTGTCAGGTCTGATTCATCGGGGATGAATTTGAATGTGATGAACATGTCCTACTATGTGTGAGCTAAGTGTGTGAACACGATTTGGTAAAGGTAGCGATGAGAGGCCATGTAGGAGTACATGGTGGGTTGTCTCATTGAAACCGTCCTCAGGAACTGAGTTCTGTGTTGGTTGATCCATGAAACAGCTACTACCACATATTGGGCCCTCAAATATGACCCCGCTCGACTTGTTGACTGCCCTTGTTCTCTGTCCAGGAGTTGCAACTAGTTTCTGGTGTTTGTAGTTTACTGGAGGTCGTGCGCAGTTTCTGGTGTTTGTAGTTTAGGATAGCCACCGAGTCAAAGCTGGCTTGCTGCAGTCAAACTCCACCACCCCCTTTGTTGATACTAATGCATATGTAGCTAGTTCTGATGTAAGTCTTGCTGAGTACCTTTGTACTCACGTTTGCTCAATTTATATTTTGCAGAGAGACTTCAGTCTCGCTAGTGGTTCCGCGTGGACTTTTCGACGTTTAGCTTGTTACCTCCGCTACGATCTTGTGCCCTTGGGAGGGTCTTGTAGATAGTCAGGCTTCCCAGCCTTTTTCATTTGTAGTTGTCTGTACCCAGGCATGTTATGCTTCCGTTGCCTGTATGCTATGTATGTTGGGTCATGTGACCTCTGATTGTAATAAATGCTATGATGGCTCTTCTGGGCCTTTATCTATATGAGTTGTTGAGTTACGTTGTGATGCCATGTTGTACAACACATACTTGCATGTTATGCGTATGTGTAATGTGTATTGCTATGTGTGGGATCCGACACCTAGTTGTTTACCTTTGGTAGCCTATCTTACAGGGAAATGTCTCCTAGTGCATCCACTGAGCCTTGGTAGCTTGCTACTGCTCCGGAACACTTAGGCTGGCCGGCATGTGTCCTTCTTCGTTCCTGTGTCTGTCCCTTAGGGGAAATGTCACGCGTTGTTCCTTTAAGTCCTTGTAGCTTGCTACGACTTGGGTTCATACGTTGATGACCGACACGTTCGTTGCTGGGTCATGTATGCCTGTCTCTGTAATTTAGTGCCACTTTTGGTTTATAACTGGTCATGTCGGCCCGGGTTCTCTGTCATATGGATGCTAACGACACTATCATATACGTGTGCCAAAATGCGCAAACGGTCCCGGGCCAGGTAAGGTGGCACCCGTGGGGATACCATGCGTGAGGCCGCAAAGTGATATGGTGTGTTACAGGCTAGACCTGTGTGACTTAGGATCGGGGTCCTGACACATGGGTATCCAGATCCCGCTGTTGGTTATTGACCAGAGAGTCGTCTCGGTCATGTCTGCGTGTCTCCCGAACCCGTAGGGTCTACACACTTAAGGTTCGGTGACGCTAGGGTTGTAGAGATATATGCACACGGAAACCCAAATGTTGTTCAGAGTCCCGGATGAGACCCCGGACGTCACGAGGAGTTCCGGAATGGTCCGGAGGTGAAGAATGATATATAGGAAGTCCAGTTTCCGCCATCGGGAGAGTTTCGGGGGTCACCGGGAGTGTCTGGGGACCACCGGAATGGTCCCGGGGGTCCACCGGGTGAGGCCACCCATCCCGGAGGGCCCCGTGGGCCGTAGGGGGAAGGGGGCCAGTCCCTAGTGGGCTGGCGCACCCCACATGGGCCAAACCCCATGCGCCTAGGGTTGAAACCCTAGGGTGGGGGCGCCTCCCTATGCCTTGGGGGGCAAGATACCCCCCCTGGCCGCCGCTCCCCTAGGAGATTGGATCTCCTAGGGCTGGCGCCCCCCTGGTCCCCTATATATAGTGGGGGGAAGAGAGGGCAGCCGGACCCCAAGCCTCTGGCGCCTCCCCCCCCGTCACACCTCCAACTCTTCCCGCAGGGTGTCAGCGAAGCCCTGCAGCTTTTCCCGTTGCGTCCACCACCACGCCGTCGTGCTGCTGGATCTCCGTCAACCTCTCCTCCCCCCTTGCTGGATCAAGAAGGAGGAGACGTCACTGTACCGTACGTGTGTTGAACGTGGAGGTGCCGTCCGTTCGGCGATGGGATCATCGGTGACGAGGATCACGACGAGTACGACTCCATCATCCACGTTCCTTCGAACGCTTCCGCACGCGATATACAAAGGGTATGTAGATGCACTCTTTTATGCTCGTTGCTATATGACTCCTTAGATTGATCTTGGTGAAGTGTAGGAAATTTTTTGAATTCTGCTACGTTCCCCAACACTTATGTTCAAGAGAAGTTACCCAAGCTCAAGTCCGCGACTTCCACGAGCTACTACAACCTCGACAACAACCATGGGATTCCTTTCTACGAGACTAAAGACCCCGAGGAGTATCTCGAGTGGGAGCGCAAGATGGACGACTACCTCAAGCTACATCAAGTTCCCTACGAAGATCAAGTGAAGTGCGCCACAAGACACCTCCACGACAACGCGTCAACATGGTTGCTTCACACACCTTCGACGAGCTTCAATGTGAATTGGCCCAAGACGAAGAAAGCTATGCGACGAGAGTTCGTGCCTCCCACCTACACGGAACAACTTCTACGCCAATTGGAGAACACCATTTAAGGATCCAAGTCCATCGACAAGTACTTCAAGGAGATGAAGATGGCCTTGCGATGAGCCGGCGTGGACGACCCCATTTCGATGAAGCTCCACTTCATGATGGGATTGCACAACGACATCTACAAGACTATCTTCCTCGAGAACTACAAGTCCCTCGACGACAACTACATTGGTGCTCTCAAGGCGGAACAAGAACTCATGAAGGTGAAGGCTTCTCCACCGCAAGCACACTTCTCGAAGACCAAGCTCCAAGATGGCGAGAATGAGGCTAGTACCACCATCATGTACAAGCCCTACGAGCTCCAAGACGACGCTCCCAAATTCGACTTCATCGCCATCCCTCTTTGTGGCATTGATGATGCCGAGTACACTTCGACTCTTTTTCAAGATGGTGCGGCGATGAGTATGACTACGGAGCCATTCGAGGACCAAGCTTTGAAGGTGAACGATATGGTGACGAGCAAGGATGATGTTTCCATCTTTGGAGGCGATAGTTATGATGTGCCATCTTTGGCCTTCATCCACGGCGACGATTACGAGATGGTTGAGCATGGGATTTTCCCTTCGACCACGACGACGTATGATGACTTGAGTGACTTGTGCCACCATATTGAGAGTGAGAGCGAGTTCACCACTAGCCCCATATATGACGAGTTGCCCCAATTCCCATGTGAGGAGAGCCACAACCCCCACCACTTGAGTGAGATGAGTGCTCCACCATATGCGACATTGAGTGCACCTACCTTGAGGGAGTGAGTGAGCCACCACATAGATAGAGTGAGATAGTTGATGGGTCATGTGAGGCCACTTTCAACGCTAATGACTTGACCTCTACCTCTATTGTGTCTTCTCATTTGGTGCTAGGTCCCACATTTGATGAAGCGCCGATCCTCGACGACTTCGTCCTTCCTATGGACAAGACGATGGCCATGGTGGAATATGATGCACCCCCACATGGTTCCATCAAGATGAAGATGATGACCACCATTTGTTCTTTCCCACCTCACCTACACCACATGAGTGGAATGAGAAAGGCAACAAAGGTGAAGGTGATGATCTCGTCCCACTAGTGGACTATGTTGACATTGATTGCTTCCATGATGTTGATCCACCTATTGCCATGCTTCATTCTAGTATGATTTCCCCATGCGATGATTTACCCATTTCTGATGAGTTTAATGATTGTCATGTGGAGTCTATTAGTTGTGATGCCATGTTGTATAGGATTTCTTGTGATAATTCTCTCGGTCACGTCATGTGTGACAATCCGCTTGACTTGTCATATGCTATGCATGAGATCAACATTATGTCATATTTGCAATCTCATCGTACTGACTATGCACATGCCATTAAAATAAACCCAATTTGCACATATGGCATAGATGACAAGCCCATGGTTATTGGCATTTGTTTTTCTTGTGATGATATTGTCATGCTTCCTTTGCATCATATCCATCATATGCCATGCCATGATTACCTAGCTTCGGACATGCATTGTTTTGGATGTTGTTCCACTTCTCCACATTATGCTTCCGATATTGCTTATGAGGAGACCCACATAGTTTCCTCATACATTTTAGGAGATTTTGACCCATCCCATCCATTGCATGATCCCCATGCTTGTTTGCACAATATGCTCCCCATGAATGAACATGCTATAGATGTGCCATATAATTGTATGCTCAATTTGCATCCACATCATGCTATACACAATAACTATTCATTCATGATGGATGACATGTTCTTATACCATGCATCAAATTTCTTTGAGAGATGCTTATCTTGTGCTAACTCTAACGTGCACATACACATCATGATAGATGATGTGTACATTTACCACGCGCACAATTTCTTTGGTTTGTGTCTCTTTTGTCCAGGTACCCATCCATACTCGTCAACTTCACAAATGCACGAGTTGACGAAAAGAGCTCTAGAGAGCAATGATGACTTGGGATTCCGTGGATTATCTTCTCCACCGCTCCCTTCGCGCAAAGACTATGCCAATGTCATCGGCGCGTTTATTATATCTCTTATGCCCACCTTGCCATGTTCACTTTGCATGATATGCTCATTTATATGCCTTTGCCATGCATTTGTGATCCATGCTTTGCATTACACATGATGATTGATTCTCATACTTGTATGTGTATTTGCAAGCTTGGTGGAGATATTTCTTCTTATTGCCATGATGCCTTTGTACCCCATGCCTATTATGATGCTTTGATCTTGATTTGTGATCGTGCTTGCGATATGTCATGTGCATTGCCTATATCCACTATTTGCTCACATGACATGATTGCCATGCCTTCTCCTAGTGTGTTGCATCTTCGCTCCACTAGTTTGCACGACTTGATTACCATGCTTGTTTTGTGTAGTGCATCACCCATGATTCATACATGCTCATTTCATGTGGTTGATGTCAACCATTGCCATGCTTTGCACATGATTTCTAGTCCATGTTGTCATATGTCTCCATATGTTGCCTCTCGCATGCTAAATGATTTGCCATGTATTGAGTGCAACAATACCTTTCGTCTTGCAAAAGAGATTGCCCCCATAGCATTCTCACATATATTTGGAGGTTTTGACATATTTCTTGTGAAGCATGCTTGTCTTACCTCTGCACCATATGCCTAGTGCCATGAATATAGCCATTGTTGCATCATATTATTCATGCACTTTTGCTTTTAATGGTTATGTGCAAGAGAAGAGAACCATCATGATGGATGATGTGTTTATCTACCATGTGCATATGTTCTTTGTTTTGTTGTGTGAATGTGTAGGATACTTGGACTATGTGTCGACTTTGACCTCACGTGAGTTGACCATTCGAACTCTTGAGAGCGAACCACCTTCTACCACGACGCTTCTACATCGCACTTGCTTGTGCTTCGGCATTGTGAAGAATGCACAAGGATATGCTTTCAAGGTGATATCCTTCTCTTTCGAGAACCCAAAACCCATGAGCATGAATATTGTGGATCATACTACATGTGTTGCTCGCACCATGAGACTTATTTGTCATCTTGGACCCCTTGATCGTGCACATGTTAGTGATATTGCTTTCTTTCACGATAGCCACATTGACATGCCTCATGTTATATTTGCCTTGTGTGTTGCATCCAATTCTTAGATTACTTGTCCCTATCATATGCTTGGTTGCAACAATGTCATCTCTTCACATATGCCATGTCCCATTGCTTTTCACATGATTGACTTGATGGCCTCACACATGTTGAACAATTGCTCTTTCTACTGTGTTGAGTGCCACACCATTTTCACTACACCCTATGCATGTTATGCTTGGATTGTCTTGCACTTGACCCATGTGTTTAGACACTTCATTTCACGTGGTGTTGTGAATGATTCTTATGCCTACCATAGACCTTTCATTGAGCGCTTTATGCATGATTGCTATGACTTTGAGGTAGATGCTTATTCTCTTGACACACATATGTGCATCTCTACCTCACATTTACATGCTTGTTTCCATGATGACCTTGATTGTGCTCAATTGATGTGCTTAAATGCCATGCCACAACCCTTTGTCACACCCTATGCTATGCTTGATGACAACACTTGTTGGGTGAATCACCTCTTGAATGCTTGGTTTTGCACTAACGCTAACCACATTTGTTTTTCCAAGTGTTTGTTTTCCTTGATCCTTTTGAAGGAATCACTAGATGGTGCGACATTGGAGAGTGCACATGTAAAGCTTCAAGATGATGAGCACTTCGTGATCGTCCACGTCTACATGACGACGCCATCTCTTTCCCATGGTGATTTGGTTTTCGATCCGAGGTCGGATCTTTCCCAAGGGGGAGGGGATGATGCGGAGCATCCTATGGACATCACCATGCCAAGAGTCCGTTTGGCAAGTGACACGTGTGACCCCTTCGAGGATGGTATACTACTTGACACTCCACTCGTGTGCATGCGTAGGTATTGTCGGAGCTTCATGGATGATGAGGAGGAGTGCAAGCGGCAAGGATCACCTACACCATCAATGAGGGAAGTGTGGAAGAGAAGACGGAAGAAACGGAGCTGCTGCAAGCTACAGGCTCTGGACGACCGGCGTTTACCGGATGTCCGACGCGTCCCAGGCGACCGGACGACCGGCAGCCACCGGACGTCCGTGACATCCTTCACAGAACGAAAATAGAGGAAAATACCGGAAGTCTGAGAGATACTGGACGTCCGGTCCCTCCTGAGCCACCGGACGACCGGTGTCCAGCGGACGACCGGTACCTGTCTGCGTACAGTGTTTGGGCCCGAGGCCCATGTATCAATTTCGCCCCTCACTTACCCCTTGGTGGCCCTAGACTATATAAACTCCTCCACCTCCACCATTTTAGGGTCATCATTGATTTAGCTCATATGTGAGATAGAGCTTTGCTCATCCATTACGGATCTACTCCACGAGAGAGACCGAGGCCCCTCTACGGGAAAGATCCACCTTGGATTCAAGACCCCTAACGGGAAGATCCTTCACGGATTCAAGACCTCCTCTTGGAGATGAACTCTACCTTGTATCTTTCCCTTTGTTGTTCATGTACCTTGTGATCTTCTGTTTTTGATTGTCTAGTGGATGTGTGATTGGACTTGTTCTTGAGTGTTTTCCCTCGTGATTCCCCTTTGTGTTCTTCGTGTTCATCGTGAGATCCCTCCATTTCGTGAAAGATCGGCCATCTAGGGTTCCACCCTACATCACTTAATATCCCTTAGTTTCCAACAGGATCCCGCTGTCTCGGGAGGGTAGGACAAAAGATGGCATGCAAGTTCTTTTCCATAAGAACGTATGACTATATTCGGAATACATGCCTACATTGCATTGATGAACTGGAGCTAGTTCTGTGTCACCCTAGGTTTTAACTTCTACATGATGAATTGCATCCAACATAATTTCCCATCACCGATCCAATGCCTTCGAGCTTTTCCTATATTTCTTGTTGCTTATTTACTTTTCCATTGCTACTATTACAAAAACTAAAAAAACACTATCGGTACTTTTATTGCCGCTACCGCCACTATCATATTACTTTGCTACTAAACTATCTTGCTGCAGATACTAAGTTTCTAGGTGTGGTTGAATTGACAACTCAGCTGCTAATACTTCAGAGTATTCTTTGGCTCCCCTTGTGTCGCTTCAATAAATTTGGGTTGAATACTTTACCCTCGAAAACTATTGCGATCCCCTACACTTGTGGGTTATCAAGACTATTTTCTGGCGCCGTTGCCGGGGAGCATAGCTCTATTCTTTAAGTCACTTGGGATTTATATCTGTTGATCACTACGAAGAATTTGAAGGACTCAAAAACCAAGATCTTACCCTCAACTACGAGGGGAGGTAAGGAACTGCCGTCTAGCTCTTCACTTGATTCTCCTTCTGTTATGAGTAAACTTGCGACACCTACTCCTGCTATTGAATCTGATATGTCGTATGTTCTTGATGATGCCACTTCTGCTATGTATGATGAAACTACTTCTATGCCTGATACTGTGCCACTAGGTGAATTTCTAGATGAACAAATTGCTAAGGTTAGGGAGAATGCAAATATTAAAACTGGTGATATTTATGAAAGTGATGATGAAGCTACTCCCAATAGATATGAATTGCCTATTGTGCCTGAGGGTTATGTTATGGATGAAGAAACTGCTAGAGACTTTTTTGCTTGCAATGATAGATATGATCTTAAGAAATTATTAGCTAAGCTAAAAGAAAAGTCCTTGAACGTTAGAATGAAACATGACCCTGCTTTTGCTACTTCACCTATCTGCGTTACTGATAAGGATTATGAATTCTCTGTTGATCCTAAGTTAATTACTTTGGTTGAATCTGGCACATCTTACTAAGTTGAATGATATAGCCACCCTGTTTACCAACGATGAAAAGATTCGTTACTACTCTATCCTTAAGCTATTTCCGTTCTCGTTAAAGGGTGATGCTAAGACCTGGTTTAATTCTCTTGATCATGGTTGTGTGCGTAGTCCCCAGGATATGATGTATTACTTCTCTGCTAAATATTTTCCCGCTCATAAGAAACAAGCTGCCTTACGGGAAATATATAATTTAGTGCAAATTGAAGAAGAAAGTCCCCCACATGCTTGGGGGAGCCTTCTCCAATTACTTAATGCTTTGCCTGATCATCCTCTTGAGATGCATGATATACTTGATGTCTTTTATAATGGACTAGCCGATGCTTCCAGGGACCACCTGGATAGTTGTGCTGGTTGTGTTTTCAGGGAAAGAACAGTTGAACAAGCTGAACTACTATTGAATAATATGCTGGCCAATGAAAATAATTGGACAGTTCCTGAACCAGCCCCTAAGCCAACTCCAAAGAAAAGAGGTGTTCTATTTCTCAGTCCTGAAGATATGCAAGAGGCAAAGAAATCTATGAAAGAAAAAAGGTATTAAAGCTAATGATGTTAAGAATTTACCACCTATTGAAGAAATACATGGTCTTAATAACCCGACACAGGTAGTAAAGGTAAATTCTCTTTATAGATTTGATGAAGGTGATATTCCTCGTTATAAGTCTGCAAGCCAATGCTTAGATGAGTTTGACAATTTTATTGTGAAACAAGAAAACTTCAATGCTTATGTTGGTAGACAATTGCAACACAATACTTATATGATTGAATGCTTGAGTGATTATCTGTCTAGAGCTAAAGGTGAACTGAAACTCATTAGTATACATGCTTCTATGGTCACCACTAAACTAGAACAAGTACTTAAGGCTCAGAATGATTTTCTCAATGAATTAAATAGTAAGAATAATGACTATGCTGTTAGAGTTGCTACTATAGGTGGTCAAATGACTCAGGAACCTCTGTGCCCTGAAGGCCACCCTAAGAGAATTGAGCAAGATTCTCAGAGAGCTAATTTAGATCCACCTAGTTCATCTAAGAAAAAGAAAAAGAAAAATGATAGAACCTTGCATGCTTCTAGTGAACCTGTAGCTGACACACCTGAGAATCCCAATGATATATCTATTTCTGATGCTGAGACACAATCTGGTACTGAACATGAACCTAGTGATAATATTAATGATGATGTTCATGACGATGCTCAACCTAGCAATGATAATGATGTAGAGATTGAACCTGCTATTGATCTTGATAACCCACAATCAAAGAATCAACGTTATGATAAGAGAGACTTTGTTGCCACGAAACACGGTAAGGAAAGAGAACCATGGGTTCAGAAACCCATGCCTTTTCCTCTGAAACCGTCCAAGAAAAAGGATGATGAGGATTTTGAGCGCTTCGTTGAAATGATTAGACCTATCTTTTTGTGTATGCGTTTGACTGATGTGCTTAAAACAAATCCTTATGCTAAGTATATGAAAGATATTATTACCAACAAAAGAAAGATACCGGAAGTAGAAATTTCCACCATGCTTGACAATTACACTTTTAAAGATGGAATGCCTAAGAAATTAGGAGATCCAGGAGTACCTACTATACCTTGCTCCATTAAGAAAAACTATGTTAAAACTGCTTTGTGTGATCTTGGAGCCGGTGTTAGTGTTATGCCTCTCTCTTTATATCGTAGAGTTGACTTGAGTAAGTTGACACCTGCTGAAATATGCTTGCAAATGGCTGATAAATCAACTGCTGTACCTGTCGGTATTTGTGAGGATGTGCCTGTTGTAGTTACAAATGTTATTATTCTAACGGACTTTGTTATACTTGATATTCCCGAGGACGAGAGTAGGGAGGATCCTTTTTGAATACTGCAGGGGCTGTTATTGTTTGCAACAAAGGCAATGTCACTTTTCATGTCAATGGTAATGAGCATACGGTACACTTTCCGAGGAAACAACTTCAGGTCCACAGTATCAATTATATTGGAAAAATTTCAACTATTACTATTGGAGGTTTTGAATTTCCTATTCCTACTATCAAGAAGAAATATGACATCCTTATTGTTGGAGACATACATATCCCCATTGAGGTAACCTAGTGGTATTCGAAAATTCTCCGGTTTCATGTTACTCGGAAAGAGTTTATTAACAAGACCTGATCAACCTTGTTAATGGATTCCTTTTGATGAGCATGGGATAGGTGAATCTAGATAGCACAACCTTCCGTACCCTTTTTTTAATTTCTGTTAATTAGGATAAATAAAAGAAAAAATAATATTTTCTGTCTGTTTCCAGACTTATCCGTGCAATAAAAATTATCCCGAAAATAAAAGTTCTCCAAATGCCATCAAAATGAAATATGATTTTTTCTAGAATATTTGAGAAAATATGGCACAGAACACACAGCGAGGGGAGCCAGCACCTGGCCACGAGGGTCCAGGGCGCGCCCCCTACCTAGGGCATGCCCCCTGCCTCGTGGGCCCCACGTGCCCCCTCCACTTATTCCTGCACCCATGCTTTTCTTCTTCCTCCCAAAAAAATCACGAACCAGCTCAAACCCGAGTTCTAGCTCATCTTGCTGCCATTTTCGATCTCCTTGCTCAAAGCACCATTCACCAAACTGTTTGGGGAGATTGTTCCTTCGTATGTGACTCCTCCATTGGTCCAATTAGTTTTTGTTCTAGTGCTTTATTTATTGCAAATTTATGCTGCTGTGGTGACCTTGTTCTTGAGCTTGCATGTTAAATTTTCTTGGTCGTAGTTCTAATGCATGATGTAGTCTCTAGGCACTTTGTCGGTGTACTAAGATAGGGGTACCTTAGTACCCCAACTTGTGCACGGGCAGTGGCAGCTTCCCGTGGCAGGGCTTACCACGTGCTCGCCGGAAACCTTTCTGGTCCCTATGAAGCCATTCAAGAACAAAGTATACAAGTCAGAAGATCAAGGCCCGGGCAAGAGGAGCTTGCCGGGAAGGCCGCACCAGGCTCAAGGTTATCACTTTAGTACAAGGCCCTGGCAAGAGGAGCTTGTCAGGAAGGCCGAGGATTACATATCTCAAGAAATGCCTCGGCGCATCATGCGCCCCGGCAGGACCCGGAGAGCGACAAGCTTCCAGGCCCGACAAGATCACTACCCCGGCAAGGTGCTTGCCGGGGAAACCTATGCTGTGTGCCCGCGCTCCAGCTCATCGGCCCACGCGTCGCCCTGGGGCCCTTCCAGGGGCACGTGGCAGATGGCTGTGCAGCTTGGGGCACACGGTGGCAAGCCACGGTGACGAGGCTACCGCCGTGGCGAACGGAGAAGCGTGGACGGACACTTTTGGGGTCGACGGCGACGGGCATTTAAAGCCCTTGTCCCCCACTGTCAAAGTTAGGTGAAGACCACTGTTCATCCACTGTTCATGCACTATTCCCGCACTGTTACAACTACCACCAAAATTACGCTTTTACCCTCCTCTACGTTGACACCTGTCGGTGACCCCTTTGAGCTATAAAAGGAGGCCCATGCACAACGTAGAAAGGGTTCGAAACCTAGACAACTCACTCGATCAGTGTAGCTAGTACTGTAGCTCTTCAAGCTCCCGAGCTCAAGAACTCAATACAACTCAAGGCAGGAGTAGGGTTTTACACGTCCGCGCGGCCCGAACCTGGGTAAAACTGCCCGCGTGTGCTCCTCGATCTGCTCTCCGTGTACCCTCCGCTCCCTTACCGCAACGTAGAAGGGGCTCCGGTCCCATAGGTGCTCGTGGGAGGACAGTTTCCCCCGACACACTTATAAGAGTTGTTGCTATCAATCATGTTGAGTTTGGTTAAACTTTTATTGTGAGCTACTAAAAATTTCAGAAAAATGCATCGGAAAAACTTCCAAGGTGGTTCTTCAAGGAAGCAAGAACCGAGGCTCGCGTTCCGTGAGCCGGACGATGAACTACCGAGGGATGCTGACGTACGGCCTTGTGAATGGCCGTTAGATGACTTTATGGATCAGGCTGTCATCAATGATGAATTTTACGCATACATGCGCAATGCTAACCTCGAGGGCTTCATACAAGATAAGTGCCCTCAATACCGTGGCTTAACTGATAGCTTTGTGAGAAGGTTTAAATTTTCATCTTCACGTAATTCTCACACTGTCCTGTTTGACCTTTATGATAAATCCTATACCACGGACTTAGAGGACTTTAATGATGCTTGTAAGCTCCCTCAGTGCGGTAGTATGGGTGATCCTCGCAAATCTGAATTTAGAGATTTCCTGACTAGTATCACTATGGGGGAATCTAGAGAAATCACACAGGCTACCATAGGGAGCATTCATTTTCTTGCTATTCATTACTTTGCTCTCTTTATCGGTAGATGCATAAACGGTAAGGGTGAGGCTTGCCACATGTGTGTCCCTGATCTTAGTGTTCTCAAGAGTGTTGTACTAGGTGATAGACAATATAACTTGGGAGCCATTGTTGCACGTAGGCTACATCATAATGGTTTGCATGGAGATTTATTTGGTGGGATTTATGCCCCTCGCATAGCCCGCCGTCTTGGTGTGCCTGTGCACGAGAATGACGAACCTTTACCTACTGCTTATTTAGATTGCCATGCTATGACTAGTCACCGGTTTATAGAGTGGGATGATCAAACCCTCAAATATCGACTCATCTTTAACAGGCAGCATTCCATCCCTATTGTTCTTCCTGCCCCCACTTTGTTTAACTTTCAGGCAAAAGGGAGATACACTATAACTATGGAGGAGGCAAATGCATATTATAACATGATGGAGGCAGCCCGCCTTCGAGCTACAGCTCAACATGCGGTGGCTGCTGCATCTCAGTACAACCCCAACTACAACTTTGGATATCCGTTAGGCCAATACTGGCCATAGACCAAATTAGGCCAAAAGCCTAAGCTTGGGGGAGTACGTGTTTCTCACCGACTTTACATTCATGTTCACACACTTATTCTAGTTGTCGGTGCTCACACTCTTTCACTATACCGTCCATGCTTAGTTTCATTTTCTTTTTCTTAGTCTTTTTCTTGTGTGCTAAACCCATAAAAACAAAAAAATATTAGTTGTAGCTTCTAGCTAGTTTACTTTCTTTGCTTGTAGTAGTAGTTAAAATGAAAACCCAAAAAGATTTCCCGTTCTTCTTTTGCTTGTTGGGAGCTTTTCCGTGAAATAGTTTCTTTTCTTTTCTTTGGTGGATAAGAGTAGAAGACCATGATTAAAATGCTTTGTGGCTCCCATATGCTTTATTGTTGATTTACCCTTGAGCCATATTACCTTGTCTTCTCTCTTGTATTAAATGTCTGCAGATTCCAGCTCAGTACAATGCACGAGCACTATTATTATTATCCACACCATTCGGTCGTGCGAGTGAAAGGCAATAAGGATGATATATGATGAACTAATTGAGATTAGAAAAGCTGGTATGAACTCCACCTCTCTTGATTTTGTAAATATGATGGCTCATCGTTCCTGATTCAGCTTGTTATGAATGAAACATGCTTGCAATGACAATTAGAGATCATAGCTGCATATGCCATGCTTAATTAATTGAGAGTTTATAATGGTCTATCTTGGGTGCCAACATGATATTAAAATGGTTGTGATGTGGTATAATGGGGTGGTATCCTCCTTTGAACGATTTAAGTGACCCGACTTGGCACATGTTCACGCATGTAGTTGAAACAAATCAACATAGCCTCCACGATATTTATGTTCATGGTGATTTATATTGTACTCATGCTTGCATTCATTGTTGATTAATTTTAATGCATGTTCATGACCGTTGTTGCTCTCTAGCTAGTCGCTTCCCAGTCTCTTTCCAGCCTTCACCTGTACTAAGCGGGAATACTGCTTATGCATCCACTTCCATAAACCCCAAAGTTGTTCCATATGAGTCCACCATACCTTCCTATATGCGGTATTTACCTGCCGTTCCAAGTAAATTTGTATCTGCCAAACTCCAAACCTTCAAATGAAATTCTATTTTGTATGCTCGAACAGCTCATGTATCAACTAAGGCTGTCTATATCTTCCATGCTAGGTGGGTTATTCTCACGGTGAGTGGACTCCGCTCATCATTCAGGAGAAAATGGCTGGTAACCGGCATGCCCAGTCCCATGCTCAAAATCATAATAAGTAAACAAAACTCCCCTAGGGCTGTCACTGGTTTGGACGGTACCCGTTGTTTCGGGCTAGCCATGGAGTGTGCTTGTTGGTGGTTGGGGGAGTATAAACTTTACCATTCTGTTTGGGAACCGCCTATAATGAGCGTACCATGGGAGATATCAAGATTCTTGGTTGTTATGTTGACAATGAAAGTATACCGCTCAAAATGTTATTCATCTCTATTTAAAAATCGAGCTCTGGCACCTCTACAAATCCCAGCTTCCCTCTATGAAGGGCCTATCTATTTACTTTTATGCAGAGTCATCATCCTCTTATCAAAGAGCACCAGTAGGAGAGCACCTCTGCCGTTGCATGTATTACTATAAATTTGCATTGAGTATGATCATGAATGGATCTGTTTTACCATGAATTAAAATGTCTAGTCAATCCTTGATCTTTAAAGGTGCTCTTCATTTATGTTTTGCGGTCTCAAAAAGGGCTAGCGGGATACCATCTTGTTATATCATATCATGATTGTTTTCAGAAAGTGTTGTCATCCAAGGTTTATTATTATTGCTCGCTAGTTGATTATGCCATTGACGTGAGTAGTCTTGAGACCTAAAAGTTATTGTGAACGTGGTTAGTTCATGATCTTGTTGGAAACCTAAATGCTGGCTTACATATTTACAACAACAAGATCAAACAGAGTTTGTCAACGTTTTTATTTATCACTTTCAATTTATCAACTGAATTGCTTGAGGACAAGCAAAGGTTTAAGGTTGGGGGAGTTGATACATCTCCAACGTATCTACTTTTCCAAACCCTTTTGCCCTTGTTATGGACTCTAACTTGCATGATTTGAATGGAAATAAACTAGACTGACGCTGTTTTCAGCAGAATTGCCATGGTGTTGTTTTTGTGCAGAAATAAAAAGTTATCGGAATGACCTGAAACTCCAAGGAGATTTATTTTGGAAAATATAAAAAATATATGTAAGAAGATCCAAAACAGGGGGCCCACACCCTGTCCATGAGGGTGGGGGGCGCGCCCCCCTGCCCAGGGTGCGCCCCCTGCCTCGTGGGCCCCCTTGTGCTCCACTGTCACACCCTGCATTTTGTAACATGTTATTTGTATCTTTGAAGCATGAAAATTTGGACCAGCAAATTTTGTTAGCATCATTTGGCTTTTATTTGAAATTGAGTTTTCTTCATATGCTTTTTCTTGTGCTCATTAAAGTCAACTATGACCTCTTGTAGAATTCATCTCCTTACTCTAAACTTCTGCCCAATGATCATGCCAAGTGTTATGACAGTATAGTATTTTCTTACAAAATTAACTTGGCCAAAAGGTATTTTATAAATTTAGTTTTCCAAAAACCCCTGAATTGAGATTTGCACTGCAAATACTTGATTTAGGGTGAGAAAATTATTTCAAAAGGTTTATTTGAGACCTAGTAGTCATAGGACTCCCAGAAACCACAAAGGTATAATTTTAAAAGTTATTTTCCTATTTTATTTAAAAGCTTTTTCTTAAGGCCAGAAATGGTCTTTAATAGGGGAAAATTATTTAACTATTTCAAAAATATTTGCCAAAATTCAGAGAGACTCAGAGGACATATATTGTCCATATATAAGAGTTTCAACACTTGGTCATGTTCAAAATAATGGGCTAAACCCTCTAAAACCCTTTCTGGATATTTCAAGCTTTTGAAATATTTACAAAGGAATTTTTCTCCAAAAATTCCAGGGAAATTCTATCATGTCATATATGACATATTTGATGATCTTGCCAAGTCCCATGCCTTGGGAAGCAAGAAAACATCCTCAAACCCCTTCATAACCATTCTGTCCATATTTGAAGTTTGAGCAACTTTACATTGCCAAACTTGTCCAAATGCTCTCAAACTTGGTGCACATGCTAGAATGGCCTAATAAGGCATCTAGACCAAATGGCACAAGATTTGGAATAGAGCAATTTGATCAGATCACCTCAAAATCCTTTCTGTTCAAATGCAAATTTGAACAACTTTACATTACCAACTTTTTATCTGGAGCTTCAAACTTTGTGGGCATGATAAATATCCCAAATGATGATGCTACACCAAGTGGTGCGTCAAGGGGAGATGATTAGCTTGACTCAATCAAGATGAAACTGTTTCTGTTGATTTCTAGGGTTCACCAAAATTACATTGGCTAGTTTCTTCAAATGAGCCCAAATTTGGTGAAGCACCCTATTTTATCATGTCTTTCAACCCTGTCAAGTGCCATGTCAAGTGGAGGTCATTTACTTGACCAAACACAGATCAATCACCTTCTATATTTTTACTAAAACCTCGAACTTGATCACTTTTACTCTTCTCCATGGCCTCAACTTCTTACCACATGATCATTGAGTTACTAGCTACCTCCAGTAACTTCCCCAGCACCCCAGCTCTATGATTGAGGGGTAAGAACCCTGTTTTACCTTGCTGTACAGCAAGCTTTCACCATTTCACCAGCATCTCCCCTCTCTCTCAGCATCTCCAGGGCATCCAAGGCCTCAGGTCATTTCTTTACTCCTCCCTCAACGTGCTAGACACTGCTGGACACGCTGGTTTTGACCAAAACGGCGAGAGCGCGATGATGCCCGCAATATGCACGCTCTGGAGCGCGCAACAGTGCACCTCCGCACGGTGGCTCCGGCCAATCGCTGACCCCGACAGCCTCGGGCCTCCCCCTCGCGCCAGTCGAGGCCTCTCGACATCCGCGACCTCCCCGGCGCTGTCCCCCCTCCTCCTGCGCCCTCCAGTGGTCGTCGCCGCACGCGCGCTGGCCGCCCGCGACGGCCACTCTGCTGCTTCACACGCGCGCACGCTCCAGACGCTCCTCCGCTCCTCCTCTCACTTCTACTGGACGTGGAGATCGTCCAGGAACTCCACGGACCCATTCCCTTGGCCTCCCGTGCGTTGTAGCCTCGAGCCGGAGCTCGCCGGCGCACTGGACCACGGGCCTCCGTCGAACTCCTATTTATAGCCCCTCCCGAGCCTCTCCAGCAGTATCAGCGACCTCTCCTCACTCCACTGAGCCTCCCAGCACCACCCACTCCTCCCCAGGACGTCCCAGTGCTCGGGATCGACCGGAGCTCCGCCGCGTCGGGCCGCCGGTGATCCCGCAGCACGGGCCTTCCCGGCTCTTCTTCTTGCCCGATCTAGAACCACCGAGCCACACTGACCATTTCCCCCTTGTTTCCCCTCTCCGTGGCAGTCGGAAACGACCAGAACCACGACCCTCCGACGAGCTTCCGCCGTCCCACCTCGCCGCCGGTGAACCAGACCTCCCCGCCGTGCCGCACCACCACCCCTGCATCCGCGACACGACACTGATTCCATCCCTGCCCTCCGTTGCCGTCGTCGTGGCCGGAAACCTCGCCGGTGAGCTCACCGTCGCCGTGGCCGTGGGGTTAGAGATGACAGGCGGGCCCCGCCTGTCATCCCCTCACCTCTCTTCCCCTCCTCTGTGCCACTGACCCACGGGCCCCGCCCGTCAGGTTTAAAAACCTGACGTGCGCGCGCAGGCTCCCGTGCGGCTGGGCTGGACCGCCCTGGGCCGTGCACTGTGGCCTCTCTGGCCCAGTTGCACAGGTCTTTTTATTCTTTTTCTTTTCTGTAAATGTTTTAAACATTTCTACAGAAAAGAAGAATGGTCCAAATTAAATAATTCCAACTCCTATAATCTTGTAATATTCCAACCTATTTAATGGTATTACTTTCATTCAAATCCATAAAACTTTGCTGTACTGTTCAAATTTAAATTCAAATTTGGGCAGTAATACTCCTGTTCAAAAATCAATAGATTCCATTCTGTTACTCCAAAACTCCAACTAAGATTTTTCCCCATCTTAGAAATTCCTCTAGTATTTTACAAAATTGAGTTGACATTTTTCTGAGCACTTTTATTTTTCTGTTTTGTTTGTATTCTTATTTTCCCGTGGTTATTATGCGACGTATAGATCCCGTATTTGACGAAGTTTCTGTGGAAGAAGAAGGGGAAGGACTTGAAGACTTTGAAGACCAAGCCAATCCAGGCAAGCAGCCCTTTGACCATGATACACTTGTTCTCGGAACCCGTTTGTTTCCGATGCATGATGATAGGGTTACGATGGTAACCTAGATGAACCACCACATGATGCATGCTTTATTGATGATCTCACTATGTGCTAGATGACATGCAAATAGTTGGTCATGATGCTTATATGACGCATGTGTGATTTGAACCCTCGTAGTTGAAATCTTTGCATGAACCCATCGGGTGCCCCTAATGCCCGAGGGTGATGTTGTGTTAGGTCATCACTTGAGAAAGAAGTGATGTGCCGGTAATATCATGTGCATGATGGAATGATGGATTAGATTTATGTGTGACTACCGTCCCAACCAAACTTGTGCAACCACACTACCCCTTATGGGACGGGGCTTTATTGATTACTTAGGTCGATACTAGCATGGTGCCCGCATTACTAGTGACGGGAAGACTTGAGGTCATTCCCGGGACGGGGTCGTGCTTGGATAGACGACCATGACTGTTTTCACAGGGCACCGGACACACCGTTGGTCCCTTCGGGTATGCGTGACATTGAAAGTAGGGCAAGTCTCGTGATCTAGTGTTTGTACCCGAGGGCCGTGTACCAACGAGTGGACTCTATGTTAGTGTCGTCTAAGGAAAGGTAATGACCGGGTGCTTACCCCGGGTACTTGAGGTACCGCGGGTCGTGGATGACACGGAAGTTCCCCGGATCTTGTGGGTAAAGTGCGCAACCTCTGCAGAGTATAAAACTATTCGAATAGCCGTGTCCACGGTCATGGACAGTTGGGTGGTGCTACTTAAACTATGTCCAGAATTTTACTTCATCGGTGTTGGAATGTGTGTGATGAGTCAAGGTGGTGACTTGACTCGATGAATTGAATCATATACATGTTGATATCGGTAACCTGTCTTCGAGGTTACGCGAGGTTATCGATGCATAAACTTGGTGGTAGAATACTTGTTCTAGCCTTGCTAGATTGATCATTATTATTCAATTGCACTGTTACTTTGTACCACATCATGGGTTGCTTGCGAGCACATTCAAAGTACTCATTGGCTTGCCATTGGTTATTTAATTGGCCAGGCATGGAAGAACAGGAATATGAGGAAGAGTTCTTTGGAGATGAACATGCGAACTAGGACGCTATCCCAGTCAGAATGCCTGTAGGGTTAAGGCAGATGGCATGGGTTCTACCCGTTATCGAAGACTTCCGCTATTTGAGTTATTTGCTATTCAGCCCGTGAGGCTCTATCTATGTAAGACTTGGCCATAATGGTCTTAATTCGTGTAAGACTATTTGTATGGATGTAAGACTCTTGTTATTCAGCTTCTGTGTGTTCAGTGAGCATTGATCTATGGGATCACTATACACGTGCATTCGGTGATCTCGACTTCTAAGTCGGGGTCCCCACAGAGCTGGTATCAGAGCCATCCTGACTGTAGGAAGCCTTAGTTAGCATGGGCGTTAGTTAGATGAGACCCCTTTTCTAAACCTTCTGAACCTCTCTTCTTTTCTAAACCTGAGATTTCATCAGCTTATTAACCCCTCCTATTCCACCTTTGTAGATGGCCGCTGCACCCGAAGAGCACCTGACCACTGGGTTTCCCTTACTTCTCGAGGATAGCCTCCAGGAGTGTCAGTTCCACCGAGCAACCATCCTCACCTACCTTGAGCATTGGGTGAGCGATACTGAGGTGGAGTACCATGTGGAAGTGATCGTGAGGGCAAACGATCCTCCCACAAGTTGGTTCTTCGAGGGACCCCAGATGGCAACACTACCACTCGCTGTCGAGGCTGCTGCACTCAAGGCACTAACCCGTCTCCGCGAGCTTCTTCCGGAGATGGCAGCCAAGATGACAACTCGCTTCTTACCTTACCGGAAGGAAGGTGAAGAAGAAAGCAGCGCACTAGCCCCTCCACTGAAGGAAGGACTCTCGCTTCGGTTCCAGACCTACTTCAGTCTGTGTGCCGACAGCTTGGCACAAGACTTGGCCTTAGAATCAATGAAGCTTCAAGAACAACTTCACAAGACCAAGGCACTTCTTCGTCGAGCTCAAGAGAAGGCAAATAGGATCAAGAAGTAAGGAGCACCTTCTGGACAATACGCTATCGCATATCGAGGCGGAAGACCCTCCGAGGATGTATCTTCCAAGGGTGAAGAACCACCTCGGCGACGCCGGATGACGGCAAGGGAATATCGCAAGCTTTTCCCTGCACCACGGACGAAGCACCATCGTATCCAACTCCTCCACTCCCCCACTCCCTCAAGCGACAAGGGAGCCCAGACAGATGAAGACAAGGAGGAAGACCCAGAAGAGCCGGAATACGCGACCGAGCATTCCGCCGCTTAGGCATTATTCGCTACTCGGATATGCCAGTTGAAACCTCTACGGTAGGATAGGTCGTGTAACCCCTATGCGCAGTCGAGTCCTTGTATGGTTCATGTGAAACCATCTAGTGTTTGCTTTTGTTGTGTCTGGATGTAAGTCGTATTCTTCCTTCGGGAATGTGTAAACGACTACATCACCCATTTGGATTTTAATGAATGTGTTTTGGCCTTTCGGCCCTTGCATGATTTGATTTAGTGTCACACCCACCCCCTTACTAGGCACCCATCTATCTTGCTTTCCCTCTTCCGAGTCATGAGACCTTTTACCGCTCCAACAGGATGCCTGTTGTAACTCGTACTGGTACCTCTACCCAGCAGCCCGAAGCCGGAGCATCCTCTCAGCCAGAGGCAGGCCACGACCAAACCAACGACCAAGCTCCACCACCACCTCCTCCAAGCATGGACATGGCTCAACTTCTCCAAGCTTTCCGAGAGGAACGCCAAGCCAACACTGCAGCTCTTCAGCTGATTGCTCAAGCTGTCACCAACAACCGCCAGCCGGCGGGGAATGGCAATGGACGTTCCACGTTGGCAGAGTTCAAGAAGCATGCACCGCCAACCTTCATCGAGACTGCTGAACCCCTGGATGCAGATGACTGGGTCCGTTCCATTGAGGAAATTCTAGAACTAGTCGGATGCACCGAAGACCGCGAGAAGGTGGCTTATGCAGCCCACTGCCTCGGGGGGACTGCTAGAGCTTGGTGGGATGGATTCAAGGTCATGCATGCTGAACAAGACATCACTTGGGTTAACTTCAAGGCAGAATTTCGCAAGGCCCACATTCCTTCCGGAATCATGGCTATCAAAAAGCGTGAGTTCCGAGCCCTGAAGCAAGGAAGTGGCACTGTCAAGGAGTACATGCAGAAGTTCAGTGTTCTATCAAGGTATGCCCCTGAAGATGTCAGCACTGATGCTGCCAAAAGGGAGCGCTTCATGGAAGGCCTTAATCAGACTCTGCAATACTCGCTTGTCGTGTGTGACTGCCCGTCTTTCCCTGACCTGGTGAACAAGGCACTTATGCTTGAAGACAAGCGGCGTGCTTTGGAAGACACTCGCAAGCGCAAGTTGGTCAGTAAGGGAAGTTCCAGCAACCAGAAGCCTCGCCCGTGGCAGTCAGCCCCGGCCAAGCCAACCTATCAGCAACCAAGAGCTCCTGCACCTCGTGCCAACCCTCAGCCTCAGCAGTATGCCAACCCCAGGCCAGCTTTCAACCCCAATACCAGTGGTGGCAACAAGATCAATCCAAACCAAGTCACTTGCTTTGGATATGGTCAGCCCGGACACATCTCAAGGGTGTGCCCCAACAAGAAGCCTGATGCCCCGCGCCCCAATGCGCAGAACCAGGGACAAGGCCGTGGAATGCCACCAGGGAACCCAGCTCCTCGCAATCCACCGAACTATGGGAAGGGGCGTGTGAATCACGTCACTGCTGAAGAAGCCCAGGAAGACCGGACGTCGTGCTGGGTACGTTCCTTGTCAACTCAGCACCTGCAACTGTCTTGTTTGATTCTGGAGCAACGCATTCATTTGTCACTCAAAGATTTGCATTAAAAAGTGGCATGACCCCTACACCCCTGAATAACCCCATGGTGGTACAAACCCCCGGAGCCGAGATGAGAGCCAAGATAGGTTGTAAAGGAGTCGGTATTACCATTAACGGTGTAGACTTCCTAGCAGACCTTATCATCCTGAGATCGCAAGGCTTGGATGTGATCTTAGGGATGGATTGGCTCAGTAAGCACCAAGGCTTGTTAGACTGTGCCAATTGGACAGTCACTGTGACCAATGACCAGGGAGTCGAAGTCAAGTTTGCTCCCAACTCCTCTTTCGCTCAAGCCGCTAAAGTCAACTGTCTGTCTGAAGTTGGGCTAGATCAAGTACCGGTGGTATGTGAGTATCCTGATGTCTTTCCGGATGAACTACCGGGAGTGCCCCCTGACCGTGACATTGAGTTCATCATCGAGCTCGTGCCCGGAGCAGGACCCATCTATAAGAAGCCTTATAGAATGGGGACGGAAGAATTAGCTAAGTTGAAGAAGCAGCTGGAAGAGCAGCTAAGGAAGGGATTTATTCGCCCAAGTGCCTCCCCTTGGGGATCTCCTGTTCTGTTTGTGGCAAAGAGGGACGGTACCATCCTCTTATGCATTGACTATCGTTCCCTCAATGAAGTTACAATCAAGAACAAGTATCCACTTCCCAAGATCGAAGATCTGTTTGATCAACTCAGCGGAGCCAAGGTATTCTCCAAGATCGACCTCAGATCTGGGTACTACCAGCTGAAGATCAGACCCCAAGATATTCCGAAGACGGCATTCGTAACCAGATATGGCCTGTACGAGTGCACGGTCATGTCTTTTGGGTTAACCAATGCCCCAGCTTACTTCATGTACCTCATGAATAAAGTCTTCATGGAATATTTGGACAAGTTTGTTGTTGTCTTCATTGATGACATTCTTGTGTTCTCGAAGTCGGAGGAAGAGCACGAGCAGCACCTGAGGATGGTCCTAGACAAGCTTCGTGAGCACCAACTGTATGCCAAATTCAGCAAGTGTGAGTTCTGGCTGCATAAAGTTGGATTCTTAGGTCATGTCTTGACCGAGGAAGGATTATCTGTTGATCCTGCAAAGATCGAAGCTGTGACCCAATGGCAATCTCCAATGACCGTCAAGGAAGTCAGAAGCTTCCTCAGACTAGCGGGCTATTACCGCAAGTTCGTGGAAGGATTCTCTAGCATTGCATGACCAATGACTCAGCTCCTCAAGAAGGACAAGAAGTTTGAGTGGACGCCAAAATGCGAAGAGAGCTTCCAAGAGCTCAAGAAGAGATTGACCACCGCCCCAGTTCTGGCAACACCTGATATTCACAAGGAGTTCGTGATATATTGTGATGCCTCTCGAACCGGATTGGGAAGCATTCTGATGCAAGAAGGCCGCGTCATAGCATACCTCTCCAGGCAGCTACGACCCCATGAGGAGAACTACGCTACTCACGATCTTGAGCTAGCGGCAGTAGTTCATGCCTTGAAGACATGGCGGCATTACCTCCTAGGGAAATGGTGTGAGATCTACGCAGACCACAAAAGTCTGAAGTACATTTTCACCCAAAAGGAATTGAACATGAGGCAGCGGAGATGGTTGGAACTCATCAAAGACTATGACCTCAGTGTTCAGTATCACCCTGGGAAGGCTAACGTGGTGGCCGATGCCTTAAGCAGGAAGGCTTGCTCTTTGAATGTCGTTATTCAAGAAAGGCAGCCAGCCTTATTTAAGGAGATTGAACAATTCAGTTTGGAATTGGTCACCCCTGGATTTCTGGATCATTTGGAAGTCAGACTGACCCTGATGGACAACGTCAAGAAGGCACAAGATGGACACGCAAGCATCGAAGGTATCAAGAAGAAGATGAAGCTGGGCAAGGCCCCAGGATTCTCCGAAGACGAGCACGGGATTGTTTGGTACAAAGGTCGCCTCTGCGTACCAAACAGCACCGAGCTGAAGACGCTGATTCTGCAAGAAGCCCACGACACTCCGTACTCCATCCACCCCGGAGGAACCAAGATGTACCAAGACTTGAAGGCACGATTCTGGTGGCACGGTATGAAGAGAGAGATTGCAACCTATGTTGCAAAGTGTGATGTGTGCCAAAGGGTCAAGGCTGAATATCAGCGACCTGCTGGATTGCTTCAACCACTCAAGGTTCCTGAGTGGAAGTGGGATAAAGTCGGAATGGACTTCATCACTGGATTACCAAGGTCGAATAGAGGACATGACTCTATCTGGGTCATAGTCGATCATTTGACCAAGGTAGCCCACTTCATTCCTGTCAAGACCACTTATGATGGCAACCAGCTGGCAGCTCTCTACATCGACCGAATCGTAAGTCTTCACGGCGTTCCCAAGGAGATTGTGTCAGATCGAGGAACCCAGTTCACCTCAAGGTTCTGGAAGAAGTTCCAAGAAGCCCTGGGAACCAAGTTGTCGTTCAGCACAGCTTTCCACCCACAGACCGGAGGTCAAACAGAGCGAGTCAATCAGATTCTCGAAGACATGCTCCGAGCCTGTGTCCTGGCGTATGGAGCCAAGTGGGAAGACTGTCTCCCATTTGCCGAGTTCTCCTACAACAACAGTTACCAGTCAAGCCTTCAGATGGCACCATTTGAGGTGTTGTACGGACGCAGATGTCGCACACCCCTCAACTGGTCAGAGACTGGAGAAGGACTAGTCTTTGGACCGGATAATCTCCGTGCAGCAGAAGAGCAAGTCCAACTAGTCAGAGAGCGATTAAAGGCAGCCAAGTCAAGGCAGAAGAGTTATGCTGACACTCACCGTCGGAACATGAGTTTCCATGTCGGGGACCATGTGTACCTGCGGGTAACCCCTCTGAAGGGAACCAAGCGTTTCCACGTGAAGGGGAAGCTCGCACCAAGGTTCATTGGACCCTTTGAGATCACTGCACGACGAGGAGAAGTGGCTTATCAGTTGGAACTACCACCTGAGCTATCCGATGTGCACAATGTATTCCATGTGTCACAACTCCGGAAATGTCTCCAAGTTCCAGACAAGCCCAATCTCTACAAGGATGTGGATCACCAAGCCATTGATCTGCAGCCTGATTTGACCTACCGCGAGAAGCCCATTCGTATTCTGGACGAAGCAGAACGACGTACGCGAAGCCGTACCATCAAGTACTTCAAGGTCCAGTGGAGCAACCACACCGAAGCAGAAGCAACCTGGGAACGAGAAGACTATCTTAGATCCGAGTTTCCCGACCTCTTTTAAGCCCTAGTTTAGGAATCTCGGGGACGAGATTCTTGTAAGGGGGGTAGGTCTGTCACACCCTGCATTTTGTAACATGTTATTTGTATCTTTGAAGCATGAAAATTTGGACCAGCAAATTTTTTTAGCATCATTTGGCTTTTATTTGAAATTGAGTTTTCTTCATATGCTTTTTCTTGTGCTCATTAAAGTCAACTATGACCTCTTGTAGAATTCATCTCCATACTCTAAACTTCTGCCCAATGATCATGCCAAGTGTTATATGACAGTATAGTATTTTCTTACAAAATTAACTTGGCCAAAAGGTATTTTATAAATTTAGTTTTCCAAAAACCCTTGAATTGAGATTTGCACTGCAAGTACTTGATTTAGGGTGAGAAAATTATTTCAAAAGGCTTATTTGAGACCTAGTAGTCATAGGACTCCCAGAAACCACAAAGGTATAATTTTAAAAGTTATTTTCCTATTTTATTTGAAAGCTTTTTCTTAAGGCCAGAAATGGTCTTTAATAGGGGAAAATTATTTAACTATTTCAAAAATATTTGCCAAAATTCAGATAGACTCAGAGGACATATATTGTCCATATATAAGAGTTTCAACACTTGGTCATGTTCAAAATAATGGGCTAAACCCTCTAAAACCCTTTATGGATATTTCAAGCTTTTGAAATATTTACAAAGGAATTTTTCTCCAAAAATTCCAGGGAAATTCTATCATGTCATATATGACATATTTGATGATCTTGCCAAGTCCCATGCCTTGGGAAGCAAGAAAACATCCTCAAACCCCTTCATAACCATTCTGTCCATATTTGAAGTTTGAGCAACTTTACATTGCCAAACTTGTCCAAATGCTCTCAAACTTGGTGAACATGCTAGAATGGCCTAATAAGGCATCTAGACCAAATGGCACAAGATTTGGAATAGAGCAACTTGATCAGATCACCTCAAAACCCTTTCTGTTCAAATGCAAATTTGAACAACTTTACATTACCAACTTTTTATCTGGAGCTTCAAACTTTGTGGGCATGATCAATATCCCAAATGATGATGCTACACCAAGTGGTGCATCAAGGGGAGATGATTAGCTTGACTCAATCAAGATGAAACTGTTTTTGTTGATTTCTAGGGTTCACCAAAATTACATTGGCTAGTTTCTTCAAATGAGCCCAAATTTGGTGAAGCACCCTATTTTCTCATGTCTTTCAACCCTGTCAAGTGCCATGTCAAGTGGAGGTCATTTACTTGACCAAACACAGATCAAACACCTTCTGGCTTTTTACTAAAACCTCGAACTTGATCACTTTTACTCTTCTCCATGGCCTCAACTTCTTACCACATGATCATTGAGTTACTAGCTACCTCCAGTAACTTCCCCAGCACCCCAGCTCTATGATTGAGTGGTAAGAACCCTGTTTTACCTTGCTGTACAGCAAGCTTTCACCATTTCACCAGCATCTCCCCTCTCTCTCAGCATCTCCAGGGCATCCAAGGCCTCAGGCCATTTCTTTACTCCTCCCTCAACGTGCTAGACACTGCTGGACACGCTGGTTTTGACCAAAACGGCGAGAGCGCGATGATGCCAGCAATACAAACGCTCTGGAGCGCGCAACAGTGCACCTCCACACGGTGGCTTCGGCCAATCGCTGACCCCGACAGCCTCGGGCCTCCCCCTCGCGCCAGTCGAGGCCTCTCGACGTCCGCGACCTCCCCGGTGCTGTCCCCCCTCCTCCTGCGCCCTCCAGTGGTCATCGCCGCACGCGCGCTGGCCGCCCGCGATGGCCACTCTGCTGCTTCACACGCGCGCACGCTCCAGACGCTCCTCCGCTCCTCCTCTCACTTCTACTGGACGTGGAGATCGTCCAGGAACTCCACGGACCCATTCCCTTGGCCTCCCGTGCGCTGTAGCCTCGAGCCGGAGCTCGCCGGCGCACTGGACCACGGGCCTCCGTCGAACTCCTATTTATAGCCCCTCCCGAGCCTCTCCAGCAGCATCAGCGACCTCTCCTCACTCCACTGAGCCTCCCAGCACCACCCACTCCTCCCCAGGACGTCCCAGTGCTCGGGATCGACCGGAGCTCCGCCGCGTCGGGCCGCCGGTGATCCCGCAGTACGGGCCTTCCCCGCTCTTCTTCTTGCCCGATCTAGAACCACCGAGCCACACTGACCATTTCCCCCTTGTTTCCCCTCTCTGTGGCAGTCAGAAACGACCAGAACCACGACCCTCCGACGAGCTTCCGCCGTCCCACCTCGCCGCCGGTGAACCAGACCTCCCCGCCGTGCCGCACCACCACCCTTGCATCCGCGACACGACACTGATTCCATCCCTGCCCTCCGTTGCCGTCGCCGTGGCCGGAAACCTCGCCGGTGAGCTCACCGTCGCCGTGGCCGTGGGGTTAGAGATGACAGGCGGGCCCCGCCTGTCATCCCCTCACCTCTCTTCCCCTCCTCTGTGCCACTGACCCACGGGCCCCGCCCGTCAGGTTTAAAAACCTGACGTGCGCGCACAGGCTCCCGTGCGGCTGGGCTGGACCGCCCTGGGCCGTGCACTGTGGCCTCTCTGGCCCAGTTGCACAGGTCTTTTTATTCTTTTTCTTTTCTGTAAATGTTTTAAACATTTCTACAGAAAAGAATAATGGTCCAAATTAAATAATTCCAACTCCTATAATCTTGTAATATTCCAACCTATTTAATGGTACTACTTTCATTCAAATCCATAAAACTTTGTTGTACTGTTCAAATTTAAATTCAAATTTGGGCAGTAATACTCCTGTTCAAAAATCAATAGATTCCATTCTGTTACTCCAAAACTCCAACTAAGATTTTTCCCCATCTTAGAAATTCCTCTAGTATTTTACAAAAATGAGTTGACATTTTTCTGAGCACTTTGATTTTTCTGTTTTTTTTTTGTATTCTTATTTTCCCGTGGTTATTATGCGACGTATAGATCCCGTATTTGACAAAGTTGTTGTGGAAGAAGAAGGGGAAGGACTTGAAGACTTTGAAGACCAAGCCAGTCCAGGCAAGCAGCCCTTTGACCATGATACACTTGTTCTCGGAACCCGTTTGTTTCCGATGCATGATGATAGGGTTACGATGGTAACCTAGATGAACCACCACATGATTCATGCTTTATTGATGATCTCACTATGTGCTAGATGACATGCAAATAGTTGGTCATGATGCTTATATGATGCATGGGTGATTTGAACCCTCGTAGTTGAAATCTTTGCATGAACCCATCGGGTGCCCCTAATGCCCGAGGGTGATGTTGTGTTAGGTCATCACTTGAGAAAGAAGTGATGTGCCGGTAATATCATGTGCATGATGGAATGATGGATTAGATTTATGTGTGACTACCGTCCCAACCAAACTTGTGCAACCACACTACCCCTTATGGGACGGGGCTTTATTGATTACTTAGGTCGATACTAGCATGGTGCCCGCATTACTAGTGACAGGAAGACTTGAGGTCTTTCCCGGGACGGGGTCATGCTTGGATAGACGACCATGACTATTTTCACAGGGCACCGGACACACCGTTGGTCCCTTCGGGTATGCGTGACATTGAAATTAGGGCAAGTCCCGTGATCTATTGTTTGTACCCGAGGGCCGTGTACCAACGAGTGGACTCTATGTTAGTGTCGTCTAAGGAAAGGTAATGACCGGGTGCTTACCCCGGGTACTTGAGGTACCGCGGGTCGTGGATGACACGGAAGTTCCCCGGATCTTGTGGGTAAAGCGCGCAACCTCTGCAGAGTGTAAAACTATTCGAATAGCCGTGTCCATGGTCGTGGACAGTTGGGTGGTGCTACTTAAACTATGTCCAGAATTTTACTTCATCGGTGTTGGAATGTGTGTGATGAGTCAATGTGGTGACTTGACTCGATGAATTGAATCATATACATGTTGATATCGGTAACCTGTCTTCGAGGTTACGCGAGGTTATCGATGCATAAACTTGGTGGTAGAATACTTGTTCTAGCCTTGCTAGATTGATCATTATTATTCAATTGCACTGTTACTTTGTACCACATCATGGGTTTCTTGCGAGTACATTCAAAGTACTCATTGGCTTGCCACTGGTTATTTAATTGGCCAGGCATGGAAGAACAGGAATATGAGGAAGAGTTCTTTGGAGACGAACATGCGAACTAGGACGCTATCCCAGTCAGAATGCCTGTAGGGTTAAGGCAGATGGCATGGGTTCTACCCGTTATCGAAGACTTCCGCTATTTGAGTTATTTGCTATTCAGCCCGTGAGGCTCTATCTATGTAAGACTTGGCCATAATGGCCTTAATTCGTGTAAGACTATTTGTATGGATGTAAGACTCTTGTTATTCAGCTTCTGTGTGTTCAGTGAGCATTGATCTCTGGGATCACTGTACACGTGCATTCGGTGATCTCGACTTCTAAGTCGGGGTCCCCACATCCACCGACGTATCCCCAGATCCTATATATTCACTTTCGGGGAGATACAAATCAAGGAGAGAGAATTATCGCGTTTCACGAGACGGAGCCGCCGGCAAGCCCTAATCTCTCCCGGGAGGGCTGATCTGGAGTCCGTTCGGGGCTCCGGAGAGTGGAGATCGTCGCCATCGTCATCATCAACCTTCCTCCATCACCAATTCCATGATACTCACCACCGTGCGTGAGTAATTCCATCGTAGGCTTGCTGGACGGCGATGGCTTGGATGGGATCTATCATGTAATCGAGTTAGTTTTGTTAGGGTTTAATCCCTAGTATCCACAATGTTCTGAGATTGATGTTGCTATGACTTTGCTATGCTTAATGCTTGTCACGCGGGCGCGAGTGCCATGATTTCAGATCTAAACCAATTATGTTTTCATGAATATATGTGTGTTCTTGATCCTATCTTGCAAGTCTAAAGTCACCTACTATGTGTTATGATCCGGCAACCCCGAAGTGATAATAATCGGGACCACTCCCGGTGATGACCATGGTTTGAGGAGTTCATGTATTCACTATGTGTTAATGCTTTGGTCTGGTACTCTATTAAAAGGAGGCCTTAATATCCCTTAGTTTCTAATAGGACCCCGCTGCCACGGGAGGGTAGGACAAAAGATGTCATGCAAGTTATTTTCCATAAGCATGTATGACTATATTCGGAATACATGCCTACATTACATTGAAGAACTAGAGCTAGTTCTGTGTCACCCTAGGTTATAACTTCTACATGATGAATTGCATCTGACATAATTTCCCATCACCGATCCAATGCCTACGAGCTTTTCCTATATTTCTTGTTGCTTATTTACTTTTCCGTTGCTACTATTACAAAAACTACAAAAACACTATCGTTACTTTTATTGCCGCTACCGCCACTATCATATTAATTTGCTACTAAACTATCTTGCTGCAGATACTAAGTTTCCAGGTGTGGTAGAATTGACAACTCAGCTGCTAATACTTAAGAGTATTCTTTGGCTCCCGTTGTGTCGAATCAATAAATTTGGGTTGAATACTTTACCCTCGAAAACTGTTGCGATCCCCTACACTTGTGGGTTATCACTCGCCGGTTCCCAAAGCGATCGTGCGTAATGCACGGCATGGGTGCTCACGTCACACTAATAAAGAATCCCACAATAAGCGGGCACAATCTCTATTCTGATGGGATGTGCCAATGAGGATATACCTCGAAACGTGAAACTAGGACCAAATAAAACTGTTCGATACGTTAGTGGGATGGACGCGATGCTTCACCCAAAAGTTGTCAGTAGAGACACATTATTCATTTCCTTTAAGAGCCTTGCCTTCGAGGCTAAGGGTTGTACTAATCTTGCAGAGCCGAACACAATCCCTCTATTTGAAGAAGATATATTCAAGAGGAGGAACCCGCCTTGCAATGCCGAAGACAATACGGAAGCCAAACTCGTCATCATCGAAGACAGGTTCAGGGGCTACTAAGGGAGTCCTGGATTGGGGGGTCCTCATGTGGCCGAACAAAATCCTGGTGGGCCGGACTGGTGGGCCGTGAAGATTATTATAGAAGATCATCTCTAATATCCGGATAGGACTCCTGGATTCTGGTAATGGCAAGTTTTAGGCCCGGGTGTAGATTTTCCTTCCTCTGCAAGATGATATGTACAAACCCTAGGCCTCTCCGGTGTGTATATAAACCGAAGGGTTTAGTCCATAGAGGCTAGAGAAGAATCATAATATCCTCATAGGCTAGACCTAGGGTTTAGCCATTACGATCTCGAGGTAGATCAACTCTTGTACACATATTCACTCATACTAATATAGCAGGAAGTAGGGTTTTACCTCGATCAAGAGGGCCTGAACCTGGGTAAACATCGTGCCCCCTGCCTCCTGTTACCATCGATCCTCAGACGCATAGTTCAGGACCCCCTACACGAGATCCGCCGGTTTTGACACCGACATCCCCCTCGTCTCTCGTAGCGCTTGGCGAAGCCCTGCTGGAGAACCACGCTCCTCCACCACCACCACGCCGTCGTGGTGCTGTTGGACAGAGTCTTCCCTAGCCTCTCCCTCTCTCCTTGCTAGATCAAGGCGTGGGAGACGTCACCAGGCTGTACGTGTGTTGAACACGGAGGCACTGTTGTTTGGCGCTTAGATCGGATTCGGCCGCGATCTGAATCGCTTCGTGTACGACTCCACCAACCGAGTTCTTGCAAAGCTTGCGCATCATGATCTTCAAAGGTATGAATATGCACTCCCCTCTCTCGTTCCTAGTCACTCCATAGATTGATCTCGGTGATGCATAATATTTTTTTTGAATTTCTGCAACGATCCCCAACAGTGGTATCAAAGCTAGGTCTATGCGTAGTTTCTATGCACGAGTAGAACACAAGTTGTTGTGGGCATCAAGTTTGTCAATTTACTTGCCGTTACTAGTCTTATCTTGATTCGGTGGCATCGTGGATGAAGCAGCCCGGACCGACCTTACATGTACGCTTATGTGAGACAAGTTCCACGGAGTGACATGCACTAGTTGCATAAGGTGGCTAGCGGGTGTCTGTTTCTCCCACTTTAGTCGGATCGGATTCGATGAAAAGGGTCCTTATGAAGGGTCAATAGTAACTGGCATATCACATTGTGGTTTTGGCATAGGTAAGAAACATTCTTGCTAGAAACCTATAGCAGCCACATATAAACTTGCAACAACAATTAGAGGACGTCTAACTTGTTCTTGTAGCATATGCCGTGTGATGTGATATGGCCAAAAGGATGTGATGAATGATATATGTGATGTATGAGATTGATCATGTTCTTGTAATAGGAATCATGACTTGCATGTCGATGAGTATGACAACCGACAGGAGCCATAGGAGTTGTCTTATTTTATTATATGAGATGCGTGTCAATGAAAACGCCATGTAATTACTTTACTTCATTGCTAACCGTTAGCCACAGTAGTAGAAGAAACAGTTGGCGAGACAACTTCATGAAGACACGATGATGGAGATCATGGTGTCATGCTGGTGACAATGATGATCATGGAGCCCCGAAGATGGAGATCAAAAGGAGAAAAATGATATTGGCCATATCATGTCACTATTTGATTGCATGTGATGTTTATCATGTTTTACATCTTATTTGCTTAGAACGACGGTAGCTTAAATAAGATGATCTTTCATTAAAATTTCAAGAATTGTGTTCCCCCTAACTGTTCACCATTGCTAAGATTCGTTGTTCCAAAGCAGCACGTGATGATCGGGTGTGATAGGATATAACGTTCGCATACAACGGGTGTAAGCCAGATTTACACACGCAATACACTTAGGTTGACTTGACGAGCCTAGCATGTACAGACATGGCCTCGGAACACGGAAGACCAAAAGGTCGAACATGAGTCGTATAGAACATACGATCAACATGGAGATGTTCACCATTGATGACTAGTCCATATCACATGATGATCGGACACGGCCTAGTCGATTCGGATCATGTATCACTTATATGACTAGAGAGATGTATATATGAGTGGGAGTTCATTAAATTTGATTAGATGAACTCAATCATGAACATGGTATAAAATTATTTACAATATATCTTGTAGATCAAATGGCCCAAGCTAATGTTGCCCTCAACTTCAACGCGTTCCTAGAGAAAACCAAGCTGAAAGACGATGGTAGCAACTATACAGATTGGGTCCGTAACTTGAGGATCATCCTCATAGCTGCCAAGAAAGCATATCTCCTTGAAGCACCGCTAGGTGACGCACCCATTTTCCCAGCAACTCGAGATGTTATGAACGTCTGGCAGTTGCATAGTGTTGATTACTCCCTAGTTTAGTGCGGCATGCTTTACAGCTTAGAATCGGGGCTCCAAAAGCATTTTGAGCAACACAGAGCATATGAGATGTTCCAAGAGCTGAAAATGGTTTTCCAAGCTCATGCCCGGGTCGAGAGATATGAAGTCTCCGACAAGTTCTACAGTTGTAAGATGGAGGAAAACAGTTTTGTCAGCGAGCATATACTCAAAATGTCTGGGTTGCACAACTTCTTGTCTCAGCTGTGAGTTAATCTTCCAGATGACGCGGTCGTTGACAGAATCCTCCAGTCGCTCCCACCTAGCTACAAGAACTTTGTGATAAACTACAATATGCAAGGGATGGAGAAGTCCATTTCCGAGTTATATTCAATGCTGAAATCAGCGGAGGTGGAGATCAAAAAGGAACATCAAGTGTTGATGGTGAATAAAACCACTAAGTTCAAGAAAGGCAAGGGTAAGAAGAACTTTAAGAAGGATGGCAAGGAAGTTACCGCGCCCGGTAAGCCAGTTGCCGGGAATAAGCCAAAGAATGGACCCAAGCATGAGTCTGAATGCTTTTATTGCAAGGGAAACATTCCAGGAAGCGGAATTGCCCCTAATATTTAGCGGATAAGAAGGCTGGCAATGTCAAAGGTATATGTGATATACATGTTATTGATGTGTACCTTACCAGCGCTCGTAGTAGTTACTAGGTATTTGATACCGGTGTAGTTGCTCACATTTGTAACTCAAAGCAGGAGCTGCGAAATAAGCGGAGACTGGCGAAGGATGAGGTGATGATGCGCGTTGGGAATGTTTCCAAGGTCGATGTGATCGCCGTCGGCATGCTACCTCTACATCTACCTCCGGGATTAGTTTTGAACATCAATAATTGTTATTTAGTACCAGCTTTGAGCATGGACATTGTATCTGGATCTCATTTAATGCGAGATGGCTACTCATTAAAATCTGAGAATAATGGTTGTTCTATTTATATGAGAGAAATGGTTTATGAACATGCCCCGCTGGTCAATAGTTTATTTTTATTAAATCTCGAACGTGATGTTACACATATTCATATTGTGAAAGCCAAAAGATGTAAGGTTGATAATGATAGTCCCACATACTTGTGGCACTACCGCCATGGTCATATTGGTGTCAAACGCATGAAGAAACTCCATGCAGATGGACTTTTGGAGTCTCTTGATTATGAATCATTTGACACGTGCGAACCATGCCTCTTGGGCAAGATGACCAAGACTCCGTTCTCCGGAACAATGGAGCGAGCAACCAACTTGTTGGAAATCATACATACTGATGTGTGCGGTCCGATGAGCGTTGAGGCTCACGGTGGTAATCGTTATGTTCTCACCCTCACTGATTACTTAAGTAGATATGGGTATGTCTACTTGATGAAACACAAGTCTGAGACCTTTGAAAAGTTCAAGGAATTTCAGAATGAGGTTGAGAATCAACGTGACAGAAAAATAAAGTTCTTACGATCAGATCATGGAGGAGAATATTTGAGTCTTGAATTTGGCACGCACCTAAGGAAATGTGGAATTTTTTCACAACTGACGCCGCCTGGAACACCTCAGCGTAATGGTGCGTCCGAACACCGTAATCGTACTCTGTTAGACATGGTGAGATCTATGATGTCTCTTACCAATTTACCGCTATCATTTTGGCGTTATGCTTTAGAGACTGTCTCATTCACTTTAAATAGGGCATTGTCTAAATCCGTTGATACAACACCATATGAATTATGGTTTGGGAATAAACGTTAGTTCTCATTTCTAAAAGTTTGGGGATGCGATGCTTATGTCAAGAAACTTCAACCTGAAAAGCTCGAACCCAAATCGGAAAAATGCGTCTTCATAGGATACCCTAAGGAAACTATTGGGTATACCTTCTACCACAGATCCGAAGTCAAGGTCTTCGTTGCCAAGAATGGATCCTTTCTTGAGAAAGAGTTTCTCTCGAAAGAAGTAAGTGGGGGGAAAGTATAACTTGATGATGTGGTTGTAACCCCTCTTGAACCGGAAAGTAGCGCAGCACAAGAAGATGTATCTGTAGTGCCTGCACCGACTAGAGAGGAAGTTAATGATAATGATCATGAAACTTCGGATCAAGTTACTACTGAACTTTGTAGGTCCACGAGGACACGTTCCGCACCAGAGTGGTACGGCAACCCTATCCTGGAAATCATGTTGTTAGACAACGGTGAACCTTCGAACTATGAAGAAGCGTTGGTCGGCCCGCATTCCAACAAATGGCTTGAAGCCATGAAATACGAGTTAGCATCCATGTATGATAACAAAGTATGGACTTTGGTTGACTTGCCCGATGATCGGCAAGCCATAGAAAATAAATGGATCTTTAAGAAGAAGACTCACATGGATGGAAATGTGACCATCTATAAGGTTCAACTTGTCGCTAAGGGTTATCGACAAGTTCAAGGAATGTACTACGATGAGACTTTCTCTCCCGTAGCGATGCTGAAGTCCTTCCGAATCATGTTAGCAATTGCCGCATTCTATGATTATGAGATATGGCAAATGGACGTCAAAACGGCATTCCTTAACGGTTTCCTTAAGGAAGAATTGTATATGATGCAGCCGGAAGGTTTTGTCGATCCTAAGAATGCTAACAAGGTATGCAAGCTCTAGCGCTCCATCTATGGGCTGGTGCAAGCATCTCGGAGTTGGAACATTCGCTTTGATGAAGTGATCAAAGTGTTTGGGTTCATACATACTTATGGGGAAGCCTGTATTGACAAGAAAGTGAGTGGGAGCTCTGTAGCATTTCTCATATTATATGTGGATGACATATTATTGATGGGAAATGATATAGAACTTTTGGAAAGCATAAAAACCTACTTGAATAAACGTTTTTCAATGAAGGACCTTGGAGAAGCTGCTAACATATTAGGCATCAAGATCTATAGAAATAGGTCAAGACGCCTCATTGGTCTTTCACAAAGCATATACCTTGACAATATATTGAAGAAGTTCAATATGCATCAGTCCAAGAAAGGTTTCTTGCCTGTATTGCAAGGTGTGAGATTGAGCACAGCTCAATGCCCGACCTCGGCAGAAGATAGAGAAAAAGATGAGTGTCATCCCCGATACCTCAGCCATAGGTTCTATTATGTATGCCATGTTGTGTACCAGACCTGATGTGAACCTTGTCATAAGTTTGGTGGGGAGGCACCAAAGTGATCCTGGAATGTAACACTGGACAGTGGTCAAGAACATCCTGAAGTACTTGAAAAAGACTAAGGATATGTTTCTCGTTTATGGAGGTGACAAAGAGCTCGTCGTAAAGGGCTACGTCGATGCTAGCTTCGACACAAATCCGGAGGACTCCAAGTCACAAACCGGATACGTGTATTTTTTGAATGGTGGGGCAGTCAGCTGGTGCAGTTGCAAGAAAAGCGTCGTGGCAGCATCTACATGTGAAGTGGAGTACATAGCTGCTTTCGAAGTAGCACAGGAAGGAGACTGGATGAAGTACTTGCCCGATGACTCTCTTCTGTGACAACACTGGAGCTATTGCCATTGCCAAGGAGCCCAGGTTTCACAAGAAGACCAAGCACATCAAGCGGCGTTTCAACTCCATTCGTGCTTATATCCATACGGATTTGAATGTCGCAGATCCGTTGACTAAACCTCTTCCACTAGCAAAACATGATCAACACCAGAACTCTATGGGTGTTCAATTCATCACAATGTAACAAGATTATTGACTCGAGTGCAAGAGTGAGACTGTTGGATATATGCCCAAGAGGTTTCCTTGTTCATGATGATCGTCTATTATTCATGATATAATTGTGTTAACCGGAAACCGTAATACATGTGTGAATACATAGACTATGATATGTCCCTAGTGAGCCTCTAGTTGGCTAGCTCGTTGATCAATAGATGGCCACGGTTTCATGATCATGGACATTGGATGTCGTTGATAACATGATTGCATCATTAGGAGAATGACGTGATGGACAAGACCCAATCCTAAGCATAGCACAAAATCATCTAGTTCGTCTGCTAAAGCTTTTCCAATGTCAAGTATCATTTCATTAGACAATGAGATTGTGCAACTCCCGGATACCATAGGAATGCTTTGGGCGTGCCAAATGTCACAACGTAACTGGGTGGCTATAAAGGTGCACTACGGGTATCCTCGAAAGTATCTGTTGGGTTGGTACGAATCGAGACTGGGATTTGTCACTCCGTGTGACGGAGAGGTATCTCTGGGCCCACTCGGCAAGACATCATAATAATGAGCTCAATGTGACTAAGGAGTTGGTCACCGGATGATGTGTTACAGAACGAGTAAAGAGACTTGCCGGTAACGAGATTGAACAAGGTATAGGGATACCAACGATCGAATCTCGGGCAAGTACTATACCAATAGACAAAGGAAATTGTATACAGGATTGATTCAATCCTTGACATCATGGTTCATCCGATAAGATCATCGTGGAACATGTGGGAGCCAACATGGGTATCCATATCCCGCTGTTGGTTATTGGCCGGAAAGATGTCTTGGTCATGTCTGCATGGTTCCCGAACCCGTAGGGTCTACACACTTAAGGTTCGATGACGCTACAGTTATAGGGAATGTATGTACGTGGTTACCGAATGTTGTTCGGAGTCCGAGATGAGATCTCGGACTTCACAAGGAGTTTCGGAATGGTCCGGAGGTGAAGATTTATATATGGGAAGTCATTATACGGTCACCGGAAAGGTTCAGGGGGGGGGTGCCGGTTTTGTACCAGGACCATGGAAGGGGTTCCGGGGGTCCACCGGCAGGGTCCACCTACCCCGGAGGGCCCTATGGGCTGTATATCGAGGTGGACCAGCCCCTAAGTGAGCTGGGTGCCTCCCCCTAGGGCCCATGCGCCTAGGGTTTGGGGGGAAACCCTAAAGGGGCGCCCCCTTGGCTTGGGGGGCAAGCCCCCCTTCGTGGCCGCCTTCCCCCCCCCCCCTCTAGATCCCATCTAAAGGGGGCCGGTCCCCTCTCCCCTCTCCCTATAAATAGTGGGGGTGTTGGGCGCTGCTCAACACATGAGTCTTTCTCCCTCTTGGCGCAACCCTGCTTCTCCTCCTCCTCGTCTCTCGTAGCGCTTGGCGAAGCCCTGCTAGAGAACCACGCTCCTCACCACCACCACGCCATCGTGTTCCTGTTGGATGGAGTAATCCCCAACCTCTCCCTCTCTCCTTGCTTGATCAAGGCGTGGGAGACGTCGCTGGGCTATACGTGTGTTGAATGCGGAGGCGCCGTTGTTTGGCGCTTAGATCGGATTCGGCCGCGATCTTAATCGCTTCGTGTACGACTCCACCAACCACGTTCTTGCAATGCTTCCGCATCGCGATCTTCAAAGGTATGAAGATGCACTCCCCTGTCTCATTGCTAGTCACTCCATAGATTGATCTTTGTCATGCGTAGAATTTTTTTGAATTTCTGCAACGATCCCCAACAGTACCCATTCGCCCCTCTAGACTATATATACTCCTTCCCCTCCTCCTAGCTAGGGTTAGCATTGTGATAGCTCATCTTTAGACCTAGATCTTTGCTCATCTAGTGGTTCTACTCCTTTGAAAGACCGCGGCCCCTCTTTGGAGAAGATCCACACCGGATTCAAGACATCCTTACGGAGAAGACCCTCGCGGGATCAAGACCTTCTCACGGAGAAAACTATCTTTTGTATCGTCCGTTATTGTGTTTGGATCATCATGATACTCGTGTTGTTCATCGATCTAGCATATGTGTGATTGTTCTCGTCGTTCTTGAGTGTTTCCTCTTTGTGATTTCCCCCCGTGTTCATCGTGTTCATCGTGGGATCCCTCCATTTCGTGCAAATCGCCCCCCTGGGGTTCCACCCTACACCACATTTGCTTTTTCCTTCATTTGCAACTTTCATTTTTAGATCTATATTATCAAAAACACAAATATAAATTGTTGCATTTTATTTGTTGTTCTTCCATTTGCACTTATCGATCTATCTATTTACCAATCTACTACCCGGGAGGGATTGATAACCCATCTTATACATCGGGTTGCAAGTATTTCTTATTTGTGTGTAGGTACCGTTTACATAGTGTGGCGTGGTTCTCGTACTAGTTCAATAACCTTGGTCTCATCAATGAGGGAAATACCTATCATAGTTGTGCTGCATCATCCCTTCCTCTTTGGGGAAATACGACATAGTTAAAGCGACATCAAAAGGAATTTCAGGCACCGTTGCCGGGGAGACATCATCAACATCTATCAGGTTCCTAATCACAAATCTCTTCTCCTTGCAATTCACATTATTTCCCATTTGCCTCTCATTTTCTTCTCCCCCACTTCACAAAAAAATGTCGTTTTTATTCGCCCTCTTTTTCGTTTGCCGTTTTCTGGTCGCATATATCGCCTACTTATATTCTTGTTTCTAATTGGTAAAGATGATGCAAGAGAACACTAAATTGTGAGATTTTTCCAATACCAACAATAATGATTTTATTAGTACACTGATTCCTCCTACTGCTAGTGTGGAGTCTTATGACATAAATGCTGCTTTGTTGAATCTTGTTATGAAAGAGCAATTTTTCGGCACTCCTAATGAGGATGTCACGTCCCATCTAAACACATCCTTACAATTGTGTGATATGCAATAGAAAAAAGATGTGGAAAATGACATTGTGAAGTTGAAATTATTTCCGCTCTCTTTCCGTGATCGTGCTAAAATTTGGTTTTCATCTTTGGCTCGCAATAGTATCGATTCTTGGGGTAAGTGTAAAGATGCTTTTATCAATAAGTATTCTCCGTCCAGGAAAATTATTTAACATTGAACTCAGATCATGAATTTCAAGCAACTCGACCATGAACATGTTGCACAATCTTGGGAAAGAATGAAATTGATGTTAAGGAATTTCCCAACTCATTGGTTAAACCTTTGGTAGGTCATACAAGAAATTTATGCGCGGTTGAATTTTTTCCTAGAAATCTTTTTGATTCCGCCACGGGTGGAACTTTTATGGAAATCACTTTGGGTGAAGCCACTAAATTGCTTGATAATATTATGGAAAATTATTCGCAATGGCATACCAAAAGGGCGCCTACTAGTAAAAAAGGTTAATTCGGTTGATGAAATTAATTCTTTGAGTGAAAAAGTTGATGCTCTTGTGAAAATGGTTGCATGTAAAAGTGCTCCTATTGATCTTAAGGATGTACCTTTGCCTACCATGATTGAGAAAAATAGTGATGACGTAGATGTGAATTATATTTCGCAAAATAATTTCAATAACAATACTTATAGAGGTAATTTCAATCCTAGGCCTTTTCCAGGAAATTCCTCTAATAATTATGGTAATTCTTCTTACAATAATAATAGGAATGCATCTGATCTAGAGAATAATATTAAATAATTTATCAATACTCAAAAGGTTTTTAATGCTTCGATAGAAGAAAAGTTGAATAAGATTGATGATATGTCTGGAAGTATTGATAGAATTTCTCATGATATGGAAAATCTCAAGTTGAAATTTTTTGTGCCCAAGATTGAGGAATCAATTAAGGCTTTATATGTTTCTATGGATGAAAGTAAGAAAAGAACCGCTATGCTTAGAGCTAAAAGGGAGTTTTTAGAAAAAGCATTTTCTAGTTATTGTTTTCATAAAAATGACGAAGATCTTAAAATGATTGGTATTTCTTCTATTGATTCCGTGTTTAGTAAAGTTAAAATTGATGATAAAGGGACTGAAGAAGAGTCAACTTTATCTAGTAGGCGTCTCAATAATTCGGAGGATGAAAATCTTGTTGAGAAAATTGATAAAAGTGGCTTTGAAGAGGTCAAAACTTTAACTAGTGATGTGCTCACTCTTTTGGATTGCAGGGACTTCAATTATGATGATTGCTCTTTGGTTGATTGTATCTCCTTGCTGCAATCTATGATAAATTCACCTCGTGCCTATGAACAAAATAAAGTTTTTACTAAACATATTGTTGATGCCATGATAAAAGCTTTAGAAGAAAAGTTGGAATTAGAAGTATCAATTCCTAGAATACTTCATGATGAATGGGAACTTACTATCAAAATAGATATTAAAAATTATGAGTGCAATGCTTTATGGGATTTGGGTGCTAATGTTTCCACAATTCCGAAATCTCTTTGTGATATTCTTGGTCTTGCCAATATTGAAAATTGTTCTCTTAATTTGCACTTAGCGGATTCCACTATTAAAAAGCCTTTGGGAAGGATTAATGATGTTCTTATTCTTGCAAGGAACTATGTGCCCATAGATTTTATTGTTCTCGATATTGATTGCAATCTTTCTTGTCCTATTATACTTGGTAGACCGTTTTTACACACTATTGATGCCGTGATTGATATGAACTAAGGAAATATTAAATTTCAATTTCCCTTATGAAAGGGTATGGAACACATCCCTAGAACTAAGGTCAAATTGCCTTATGAATCTATAATGAGGGCAACCTATGAATCATCCACCAAGGATGATAACACTTGAGATCTATGTGTTATGCCTAGCTAGGGGCGTAAAATGATAGCGCTCATTGGGAGGCAACCCAACTTGTATCTTTTTGCCTTTTGGTTTTCTTGCTGTTTTCCAATAATTACACAAATATGCCTCTGGTTAGATGTGTTTTTGTGGTTTAAATTAGTGTTTGTGCCAAGCAAAGCCTTTGGGATGATTTGGTTGATAGTTGATTTGATTGAGTTAAAAATCAGAAACTTTTAGCGCCAGTGCCAGAATTGTTGAAGGCTACTGCAACATGATTGTCGTATTGAGGGCTCCACAGACCCAAGAAAGGTTCAAACTCTGGGGCATGTGCAAAGTGCTCAACCTCCCTAGCAAACCAGTTCGTCACCCCTACGGCCTAGCTCAATGAACAAGGAAGAAGATGGACACGGCAGTTTACCCAAGTTCGGGCCACCTTGCCGTGTAAGACCCTACTATTGCTTCGCGGTGGATTTGCCTCAAGAGGGGCTAAGGATGAACTTGTACAAGGGAAGAACAACATCGCCAGGTCTGCTCTGGTGTGGGCGTAGGTTGCTGAGGTTTCGATCCCCCTTCTTGGTGGTGGTTAGCCTATATTTATAGTGGCCTTGGTCCTCTTCCCCCAAAATGTAGGCGGGAAGGGATCCCATAGTTGACAATTTGAAAGGGGAGAAGTAGTACATCTTATCTTGACGAAAGGCGGTCTTCATCTACAAAGTCTTTGGTCGTGAGGCTGCGGTGGGTTCGGCAATGACACCCATCCTTCCGCCCTGGCGATATTGGTCTCGTTGCACGGGAATGGAAACCTTTGGCTGATTCCTCGGGACTGAAGGAAATAAGCCCTAGAGAGAATAATAAAGTTTTTATTTGTATTTCCTTATATCATGATAAATGTTTATTATTCATGCTAGAATTTTATTAAACGGAAACTTAGTACATGTGTGAATACATAGACAAAACAAAGTGTCCCTAGTATGCCTCTACTAGACTAGCTCATTGATCAAAGATGGTTATGTAACCTGACCATAGACATGAGTTGTCATTTGATCAACGGGATCACATCATTAGGAGAATGATGTGATGGACTAGAACCATCTATTAGCTTGACAACTTGATCGTTTAGTTTTACTGTTATTGCTTTCTTCATGACTTATACATGTTCCTACAACTATGAGATTATGCAACTCTCGAACACCGGAGGAACACCTTGTGTACTGTCAAATGACACAACCTAACGGGGTGATTATAAAGATGCTCTACATGTGTCTCCGAAGGTGTTTGTGGTGTTGGCATAGACCGAGAATACGATTTGTCACTCCGAGTGTCAGAGAGGTATCTCTAGGCCCTCTTGGTAATACACATCATAATAAGCCTTGTAAGCAAATGACTAATGAGTTAGTCATGAGATGATGTATTATGGAACGAGTAAAGAGACTTGCCGGTAATGAGATTGAACAAGGTATGATGGTACCGTCGATCGAATCTCGGGCAAGTAACATACCAATGACAAAGGGAACAACGTATGTTGTTATGCAGTTTGAACGATAAAGATCTTCGAAGAGTATGTAGGAACCAATATGAGCATCTAGGTTTCGCTATTGGTTATTGACCGGAGATGAGTCTTGGTCATGTCTACATAGTTGTCAAACATGTAGGGTCCGCACGCTTAACGTTCGATGACGATCGGTATTATGAGTTTATGTGTTTTGATGTATCAAAGGTAGTTCAGAGTCCCGGATGTGATCACGGACATGACGAGGAGTCTCGAAATGGTCGAGACATAAAGATTGATATATTGGACGACTATATTCGGACATCGGAAGTGTTCCGGGTGATTTCAGAGAAAACCGGAGTGCCGGAGGGTTACTGGGACCCCCCCCCCCCGGGAGAACTAATGGGCCACATGGGCCTTAGTGGAAAGAGAGAGAGGGCCAGCTAGGGTAGGCCGCATACCCCCTCACCCTCTAGTCCGAATTGGAATAGGGTAGGGGGGCGGCGCCCCCCTTTCCTTCTCCCTCTCCTCCTTCCTTTCCCCCTCCTAGTAGGAGTAGGAAATGCGAGTCCTACTCCTACTAGGAGGAGGACTCCTCCTCTCTGATACGTCCAAAACGTATCTATAATTTCTGCTTGCTCCATGCCATATTTGGGTGATATTGCTATGATATTCATACACTTCCATACACTTTTGATCATATTTGGACTAACTTACTAATCCAGTGCACCCCAGTGCCAGTTTCTGTTTTCGGCTGTTTTTGTATTTCAGGTTTTCACGTTGCGAGAACTGCCAGGAAAAATCCAGAAAAAATATATAAAAAATCAGCGTTCCGGAAACTACCGTGCGTCGGAAGGGCAACCGGGGGGGGCACCAGGGCTCCAGGCGCCCTGGCGGCGCCCCCCCTGGGCCGCGTCGGGGGGGCGCCTGGCCCCCCGAAGCTTCCCCGATGCCCCCCTTTGGCATATATTTAAAGCGTCCTCCGAAACCCTCATAAGAGGAACTCTTTTCGCGATCCCATCTCTGTTCCGCCGCCGCCGCCGCTTCCAAGATCGGGAGCACCAGGAGAACTCTTCCCGGCACCCTGCCGGAGGGGAGGATCACCACCGGGAGCTTCTCCACCACCAGGGACGCCTCCCGGATGAGTCGTGAGTAGTCTCCCTTGGCCAATGAGTCCATGACCAGTATCTATGTGATGTTCTCCTCCCGTTCTTGTGCTTCACTAATTAGTCCTCGTGAGCTGCCCTACATGATCGAGGCACATATGTAATCCTTATGCTGTTGCTATGTTGAGTTTGCTGGGATCCGATGGATTATGGGATTATGTTCAGATTGTTCTTGAGTAATATATTTGATCTACCTCTTTTATATTTATGTTCATAAGTAATTCTTGCATGTTCTCCGTTGTTATTTATTGCTTTGGCCAAGTAATACGTAGTGACTCCAAGAGGGAACGTTATGGTCGATTGTGGGTTCATGCCCCTCGATGACTAGCTTGAGTGACAGAAACATGAGTCTAGGGGATGTGCTGTTGCCACAAGGGGGAAAACAACGGTGCTTGTGCCCGTGGGTGCAAGGATTGTTTACTTTACGTAAAGTTCTTTTAATGCAGTTGTCTGTTGCTTTGAGTTTACACTATGGGTGGGACTCGCAACTTAATACCAGCGAGATGTTCTGGATAGATATCTCAAGGTGGATAATTAGTAGTAGATATTGATGGATTTCGGTCTACTTACTTTGGCGTGCCGCCCATGCTTTGAACCTCAACCTTTCTTGCAATGTAATCAGCATTGGTTTGCGTTCGTGGTCCTGTCAATTGCCCAGCTGTAATTTGTTTATCTCACATAGCTGTTTTTATCGTCTTTTGGGAGAGAGACATCACTAGTGAACATCATGAGACTCCGGTCCATATTACCATCATCAATCACATCCGCTATTTACTTTTCGCTTTTATTTACTATTGCAAACACTATCTATCACTACTATCATTTGCTTTTAACCCTTTGTGAACTACAAGGCCGGAGGGATTGACAACCTCTCTGTAGTCCTTGGGAGCAAAGTTATTTGTATCTGTGTGCAAGTCCACGTTGATTGCTAATCCGCGCCGTTAGCAGTTGACACCTACTTGTTGAACCTAGGAGTCTCTGGGGATTCGATCCTTGGCATCTTTGCTAAGGGAAAACACCTCTACATACTGCATCTTACACCTTCCACTTGGGGTAACCAACGAGGGGTTCGAGGCCCATCAAGGAGTATTTTCTGGCGCCGTTGCCGGGGACTCCACTCTTCAGGATAGGGGAGTTGCACGCTATCTTTTACCTTTTCTTTAAGTCTTGTTAGTTTACCTTTCAGTTTTTGCTTTAGTACCTTTTTATCGAAAATCACAAAAATAGTTATCTTGCTTGCTTGCTACTATGGGTTCCACCGATAACACCAAGTTGTGTGACTTCACTAGTCACAACAACGATGACTTTATCAGCACACCTATCACTACACCTGCCACTTCAGCACCTTCATATGAAATTAAACCTGCTTTACTGAACTTAGTCATGAAAGATCAATTCTCCGGTGCTGGATATGATGCTGCTTTACACTTGAACAACTTTGTTGAACTTTGTGATATGCAAAAGTACCAAGAAATAGATGGTAATATTGTTAAGCTTAAGATTTTTCCTTTCTCCTTGAGAGGAGGAGCTAAAATTTGGTTTCAGTCTTTTCCTAGAAATAGCATAGATTCTTGGGACAAGTGCAAAGATGCTTTTATTGGAAAATACTATCCACCTGCTAAAATTATCCAACTTAGAAATAACATAATGAATTTTAAACAATTGGATAATGAACACGTTGCCCAAGCTTGGGAACGTATGAAATCTCTTATCAAGAACTGCCCTACTCATGGTTTGACTACTTGGATGGTTATCCAAACTTTTTATGCAGGCTTGAACTTTACCTCGCGGAACTTGTTAGATTCGGCCGCGGGAGGAACTTTTATGTCAACTACACTTGGTGCTGCCACAAAGCTTCTCGATGAGATGATGACCAACTATTCCCAATGGCACACCGAACGCGCTCCAACGGGTAGGAAGGTAAACTCTGTCGAGGAGATTTCCTCCTTAAATGAAAAAGTTGACTTGATCATGTCTCTACTTTTGAAGCAATCTACTGTTGATCCTCGTGATGTTCCTTTAAATTCTTTGATTGCTCAAGAACAAGTAGATGTGAACTTTATCTCTAGAAACAATTTTAACAACAATGCTTATAGGAGTAACTTTGGTAACAACCCTAGACCGTTCCCCTCTAATTCTTATGGGAACAACAATGCTTATCCTAGTAATAAGAACTCCACTACTGAACTAGAGATTAGACTTAAAGATTTCATCACTACCCAAAAAGCCTTTAATAAGAGTGTAGAAGAAAAACTACATAAACTAGATGATCTTTCTTTTAAGGTAGACCATTTAGCCAATGAGGTAAAATTGCTAAATATTAAAACTTCTCCTCTTGAGGAGAGGAAGGTCATTCCTATTAATGCTACTCAAGTGCAAATTAATGAAAATATTAGGATGATGGCTAAACTTAAAGAAAGATGGGCCAGAGAAAGGGAGGAAGAAGATAGAATTAAGAGCCTTCCTACCCACCACACTGTTGCTACTATCAAAGTTGTTGAGGATATCCAAACTCTTAGAACCCAATGTACTCCTGGTCCCAATGGACCTATTAATGGTGATGCTATGACTATAGAAACTACCAAACATATGAACCTAAAGGACACCACTACCACTTTACTTGATGCTCGTGACCTTGATTTTGATAATTGCACTCTTACCGAAGTTATTGATTTCCTTCACAAGATGTCTAGAGAGCCCCGCACTAGCACGCTTAACCTTGCCTTCACAGAGAATATCACTAATGCTCTCATCAAAGCTAGGGAGGAGAAACTTAGAGTAGAAGCCTCCATACCTAGAAAGCTAGAAGATGGTTGGGATCCTATGATAAAAATTAAATTGAATGACTTCTCTTGTTATGCATTATGTGATGTTGGAGCTAGTACCTCTGTTATGCCCAAAAGAATATATGATATGCTTAAATTGAAACCTTATGATTCTTGTTCTTTTGGTGTTCGTCTCGTTGATTCTTCCATAAAGAAACCTTTGGGGAGGATCGACGATATTCTTATCGTTGTTAATGATAATTATGTTCCTGTTGATTTCACTATTATGGATATTGAATGTGATCCTTCATGTCCAATTATTTTGGGATGTCCCTTTTTACGCACCGTTGGTGCTATCATTGACATGAAAGAGGGTAATATAAAATTTCAGTTTCCTCTCAAGAAAGGGATGGAACACTTCCCTCGAAAGAAGATCAAGTTACCTTTTGAGTCCGTTGTACGGGCTAGCTATTCTTTTACTCTTGATAAAACTTGATCTCTATGCATTATGCCTAGCTTAAAGGCATAAAAGAAAGCGCTTTTGGGAGGCAGCCCACATGAATAATTTTTTTTGCTTTTGTTGTGTCTTGATGTTGTTTACTGCTGTAGCATCATCATTGTATCTTCGCTTTTCATATTTGTGCCAAGTATAACCTCTGATTGCTAGAAAGTTCAAAAGTTGTGAGGTGCTGTCCAGAAAACAGATTATGTCCTTGGATAGAAAAATTCGTATAAAATCACCAGATCATCTTTTTGGTCTCAATTTTTTCGACAGCGTTCTCTATATAATTGTCTTTTGTGCGTCTGTTCTGAGTTTTTTGATTTGAGGTGCAGAAGTGCCCCGAACAAATCGATTACTACCTACTGTTCTGTTTTTCACAGATTCTGTCCTGTTTTGTCTTTCCTTCATTTCGCAAACCAAGAGCTTGCTTTTTATTTGCAAAAACCTTTTGGAAATCTTGAGAAACAGTAGAACTTCAAGAATACCTTTATTTCCAGCAAGGTATAATTATTTTATTAAGGGTACTAACCTCGCTAATCAGATTATGATGAGTTATGTATGAAGAGAGTTTTCAAGTGTGCGAGGGAAGATGATAAAAAGATTCAGGAGTGTCAAGCGCTCAAGCTTGGGGATGCCCCCATGCACCCCCCAAGAAATATTTAAGGAGACTCAGGCGTCTAAGCTTGGGGATGCCCCCGTGCATCCCCTTCTCCATCAACATTATCAGTTCGTCTTTCGTTTCGCTATATGTTTATCACTTCATGTGTTATGTGCTATGCTTGGAGCGTCTTGCTTTTAGTTTTCTTTTTAGTTTTTCATAACGAGTAGGAACTCAACATTCTTTATATGGGAGAGAAACACGCTCCACTTCTACCTTGAACATAACATAGAATTTTCATGTCTATCTTTGCTGTGTGTGTTCTTTGTCTTTTAATAGCTACTATCATGCTCTGCTCTTAGTATTCATGCTTATCTTTTCAAAGAGCTTTTGTTTAGTTGGTTGCTTGAACTCTCTTTAATTATCATGCATACCTTATTAAGAGAGTTTGCTTCCGTTGCATTGGTTAATAAGTCTATGATAAAGATGCTACGTGCATAATGGTGCTTAGTAGTTCAGGTTTTCTTATGGTTAGTCTCAAGTAGCTGGGGGATTCCCAATGTGTTATTGGAGTACCAACTTGATTTGTTTGCCTATGATGTGGTATGGTTTAGTAATATCTTCCTTCGAGAATTTATTTTGATTGACTTGGCGTATGCTCACGCATATTTAAGACTGTAAAGAAAGTATGTCAAGCCTTGATGATCTTTTATTTCTGAGTAGCGATATAACTACCATGCCTGATTCAATATTGCTTTGTCGCTCTGCATGATTATGACCGTCATTGCTCTCTTAGTTGGTCGCTTCCAGTCTTTTACTAACCTCCACCTGTACTAAGCAGACTAACCTTGCAATACATAGCTCATGGGAAGTAGCTTAAAAACTATTGTGGTAAAGAATATGTTGCCTATGTATCTTATCTCTTATAAGTTGCTTGCTGAGCGGTAACCATGTTTCTGGGGACGCCATCAACTGTCACACTTTTGTTGAATATAATGTGAGTTGCTATGCATGTTCGTCTTGTCTGAAGTAAGGGTGATTTGCCATGAGTGGAATGAGTATGCATACTGTTAGAGAAGAACATTGGGCCGCCAACCAAAGCCATGTATCATGGTGGAAGTTTTAGCTTGAACGTTAATCCTCAATCTCTTATGAGAATATGCTTATGCATTTAAGAGGAGTCCATCATCTATTTTCTATGTTGTCCCGGTATGGATGTCCTCAAGTTGAGATCTATCAAAAACGAGAAATCAAATGCGATTTATCTCCTTGGACCTTTGTACAGGTGGCATAGAGGTACCCCTTTGTGACACTTGGTTGAAACATATGTAATGCAATGATAACCCATGGAAATCCGAGCTAATTAGGACAAGGTGCGAGCACTATTGGTATTCAATGCATGAGGCTTGCAACTTATAGGATGTCTTATGCATGACACATATGAAGTACTACTACCGTTGACAAAATTGCTTCCATGTTTTCAAAATAAAAAGTTCTAGCACATAACCATTCTTTTACTTTTATGTTGAGTCTCCACCTTCTTTCTTCAAGCACCAACTACTGAGAGCTTGATTGTCATTCTGAGTGTAATGTGCATTGTCCCAAAGTAGCATTGTCTTTTGCATGATTGTGATATCGTTTATTTTGAAATCATTGTATCTAGTCATCACTTAAACCTTGAAGGTGCCCCTGCATTTATGTTTTGCTTCACTAAAGGGGGCAAGCTAGATATCACTTTATCATATTTGCACATCATGTTCATTACAAATCTATTTGATGCTTCAATGTCATGTTGTAAAACTTTCAGTCATTTGTGATTTTCTCAAGGGGCAACTTAATTACTATAGAATCATTGTCTCAGTAAGCTTTTGTCATATGACTATGAAAAAGTCCTATATGGTTAATGGCATGTCACCACAGAAATTATTCTTGTTATCATTTACCTACTCGAGGACGAGCAGGAATTAAGCTTGGGGATGTTGATACGTTCAAAACGTATCTATAATTTCTGCTTGCTCCATGCCATTTTTGGGTGATATTGCTATGATATTCATACACTTCCATACACTTTTGATCATATTTGGACTAACTTACTAATCCAGTGCACCCCAGTGCCAGTTTTTGTTTTCGGCTGTTTTTGTATTTCAGGTTTTCACGTTGCGAGAACTGCCAGGAAAAATCCAGAAAAATTATATAAAAAATTAGCGTTCCGGAAACTACCGTGCGTCCGAAGGGCAGCCGGGGGGGGCCACCAGGGCTCCAGGCGCCCTGGCAGCGCGCCCCCCCTGGGCCGCGTCGGGGGGGCGCCTGGCCCCCCCCGAAGCTTCCCCGATGCCCCCCTTTGGCATATATTTAAAGCGTCCTCCGAAACCCCCAGAAGAGGAACTCTTTTCGCGATCCCATCTCTGTTCCGCCGCCGCCGCCGCTTCCAAGATCGGGAGCACCAGGAGAACTCTTCCCGGCACCCTGCCGGAGGGGAGGATCACCACCGGGAGCTTCTCCACCACCATGGACGCATCCCGGATGAGTCGTGAGTAGTCTCCCTTGGACCATGAGTCCATGACCAGTAGCTATGTGATGTTCTCCTCCCGTTCTTGTGCTTCACTAATTAGTCCTCGTGAGCTGCCCTACATGATCGAGGCACATATGTAATCCTTATGCTGTTGCTATGTTGAGTTTGCTGGGATCCGATGGATTATGGGATTATGTTCAGATTGTTCTTGAGTAATATATTTGATCTACCTCTTTTATATTTATGTTCATAAGTAATTCTTGCATGTTCTCCGTTGTTATTTATTGCTTTGGCCAAGTAATACGTAGTGACTCCAAGAGGGAACGTTATGCTCGATTGTGGGTTCATGCCCCTCGATGACTAGCTTGAGTGACAAAAACATGAGTCTAGGGGATGTGTTGTTGCCACAAGGGGGAAAACAACGGTGCTTGTGCCCGCGGGTGCAAGGATTGTTTACTTTACGCAAAGTTCTTTTAATGCAGTTGTCTGTTGCTTTGAGTTTACACTATGGGTGGGACTCGCAACTTAATACCAGCGAGATGTTCTGGATAGATATCTCAAGGTGGATGATTAGTAGTAGATATTGATGGATTTCGGTCTACTTACTTTGGCGTACCGCCCATGCTTTGAACCTCAACCTTTCTTGCAATGTAATCAGCATTGGTTTGCATTCGTGGTCCTGTCAATTGCCCAGCTGTAATTTGTTTACCTCACATAGCTGTTTTTACTGTCTTTTGGGAGAGAGACATCACTAGTGAACATCATGAGACTCCGGTCCATATTACCATCATCAATCACATCCGCTATTTACTTTTCGCTTTTATTTACTATTGCAAACAGTATCTATCACTACTATCATTTGCTTTTAACCCTTTGTGAACTACAAGGCCGGAGGGATTGACAACCTCTCTGTACTCGTTGGGAACAAAGTTATTTGTATCTGTGTGCATGTCCACGTTGATTGCTAATCCGCGCCGTTAGCAGTTGACACCTACTTATTGAACCTAGGAGTCTCTGGGGATTCGATCCTTGGCATCTTTGCTAAGGGAAAACACTTCTACATACTGCATCTTACACCTTCCACTTGGGGTAACCAACGAGTTTTTCGAGGCCCATCACTCTCCACGCGCACCACAAGGGCCGGCCGGCCTCCCCCTTGCTCCTTTATATATGGGGGAAGGGGACAGCCTAGGACACACAAGTTAACATCAGTTTTAGCCGTGTGCGGTGCCCCCCTCCACAGATACATACCTCGATCATGTCGTTGTAGTGCTTAGGCGAAGCCCTACACCGGTAGCTTCATCATCACCGTCATCACGCCGTCGTGCTGACGAAACTTTCCCATGATACTCAACTGGATCAAGAGCTCGTGGGACGTCATCGAGCTGAACGTGTGCTGAACACGGAGGTGTCGTACGTTCGGTGCTTCGATCGGTTGGATCGCGAAGACATTTGACTACATCAACCGCGTCACTAGACGCTTCCACTTTCGGTCTACGAGGGTACGTAGACACACTCTCCCCGCTCGTTGCTATGCTTCTCCTAGATAGATCTTGTGTGATTGTAGGAAATTTTTGAAATACTACATTCCCCAACAGTGGCATCGTGAGCCAGGTCTATGCGTAGATGATATGCACGAGTAGAACACAATGATTTGTGGGCGATAATAGTCATATTACTTACCAGCATGTCATACTTTGATTCGGCGGTATTGTGAGATGAAGCGGCCCGGACCGACATTACGCGTACGCTTAAGCGAGACTGGTTTCACTGTCACAAGCACTCGTTGCTTAAAAGTGACCGGCGGGTGTCTGTCTCTCTCACTTTAATTGAATCAAGTGTGGCTATGCCCGGTCCTTGTGAAGGTTAAAATAGCACACTTGACGAAAAATCATTGTGGTTTTGTATGCATAGGTAAGAACGGTTCTTGCTAAGCCCGTAGCCGCCACGTAAAACTTGCAACAACAAAGTAGAGGACGTCTGACTTGTTTTTGCAGTGCATGTTGTGATGTAATATGGTCAAGACGTGATGAGTTATAAGTTATTGTATGAGATGATCATGTTTTGTAAATTATCGGCAACCGGCAGGAGCCTTATGGTTATCTCCTTATTGTATGAATTGCGAAGGCCATGTAATTGCTTTACTTCATCACTATGAGTTAGCAATAGTAGTAGTAGCAATAGTTGGTGAGACGACCATGACGCTACGATGAAGATCATGGTGTCTAGCCGGTGACGATGGAGATCATGACGATGCTTTGGAGATGGAGATCAAAAGCACAAGATGATGATGGCCATATCATTTCACATATTTTGATTGCATGTGATGTTTATCTTATTATGCTTCTTGTTTTGCTTAGTACGGCGGTAGCATTATAAGATGATCCCTTACAAAATTTCAAGGTACACGTGTTCTCCCTGAGTATGCACCGTTGCGAAAGTTCGTCGTGCCAAGACACCACGTGATGATCGGGTGTGATAACCTCTACGTTCAAATACAATGGGTGTAAGATAGTTTTGCACATGCAGAATACTCGGGTTAAACTTGACGAGCCTAGCATGTACAAACATGGCCTCGGAACACTGGAGACCGAAAGGTAGAGCGTGAATCATATAGTAGATATGATCAACATAAGATGTTCACCAATGAAAACTACTCCATCTCACGTGATGATCGGACATGGTTTAGTAGATTTGGATCACGTGATCATTTAGATGACTAGAGGGATGTCTATCTAAGTGGGAGTTCTTTAGTAATATGATTAATTGTACCTTAATTTACCATCAACTTAGTCCTCATAGTTTTTGCATATCTATGTTGTTGTAGATCAATGGCCCGTGCTACCGTTCCCTTGAATTTTAGTGCATTCCTAGAGGAAGCTAAGTTGAAAGATGATGGTAGCAACTACACGGACTGGGTCCGTAACTTGAGGATTATCCTCATTGCTGCACAGAAGAATTATGTCCTAAAAGTACCGCTAGGTGACATGCCTGCTGCAGGAGCAACTCCGGACGTTATGAACGTCTGGCAAGCTTGTTCTGATGACTACTCGATAGTTCAGTGTGCCATGCTTTACGGCTTAGAATTGGGACTTCAAAGACATTTTGAACATCATGGAGCATATGAGATGTTCCAAGAGTTGAAGATAATATTTCAAGAAAGTGCCCGAATTGAGAGATATGAAGTCTCCAATAAGTTCTATAGCTGCAAGATGGAGGAGAACAGTTCTATCAGTGAACACTTGCTCAGAATGTCTGGGTACTACAATCATATGACTCAACTTGGTTGCAAAGTTGACGAAGATAGTGCTATTGATAGAGTTCTTCAATCACTGCCACCAAACTGTAAAGGCTTCATGATGAACTTTAATATGCAAGGGATGCAAAAGACAATTCCCGAGATCTTCGCTATGCTCAAAGCTGCGGAGGTAGAAATTAAAAAGGAACATCAAGTGTTGATGGTTAACAAGACCACTAGTTTCAAGAAAAATGGCAAGGGAAAGAAGGGGAACATCAAAAACAATAGCAAGACAGTTGCTACTCCCGCGAAGAAACCCATGTCTGGAGCCAGGCCTGAAACTGAGTGCTTCTACTTCAAAGGGACTTGACACTGGAAGCGGAACTGCCCCAAGTATTTGGTGGATAAGAAGGATGGCAAAGTGAACAAAGGTATATTTGATATACATTTTATTGATGTATACCTTACTAATGCTCGTAGTAGCACCTGGGTATTTGATACTGGTTCGGTTGCTAATATTTGTATCTCAAAACAGGGGCTACGGATTAAACGAACATTAGCTAAGGACGAGGTGACGATGCGCGTGGGAAATGGTTCCAAAGTCAATGTGATCGACGTTGGCACGCTACCTCTACATCTACCACCAGGATTAGTTTTAGACATGAATAATTGTTATTTGGTGCCAGCGTTGAGCATCAACAATATATCTAGATCTTGTTTGTTGCGAGACAATTATTCATTTAAATCAGCGAATAATGGTTGTTCTATTTATATGAGTAATATCTTTTATGGTCATGCACCCTTGAACAGTGGTCTATTCTTGTTAGATCTCGATCGTAGTGATACACATATTCATAATATTGAAGCCAAAAGATGCAAGGGTGATAATGATAGTGCAACTTATTTTTGGCACTGCCGTTTAGGTCATATTGGTGTAAAGCGCATGAAGAAACTCCATGCTGATGGAATTTTGGAATCACTTGATTATGAATCACTTGGTGCTTGCGAACCATGCCTCATGGGCAAGAGGACTAAAACTCCGTTCTCCGGAACAATGGAGCGTGCAACAGATTTGTTGGAAATCATACATACTGATGTATGTGGACCGATGAGTGTTAAGGCTCGTGACGGGTATCATTATTTTCTGACCTTCACTAAAGATTTGAGCAGATATGAGTATATCTACTTGATGAAGCACAAGTCTGAAACTTTTGAAAAGTTCAAAGAATTACAGAGTGAATAGAGAATCAGCGTAACACTAAAATAAAGTTTCTACGATCTGATCATGGAGGCGAATATTTGAGTTACGAGTTTGGTCTTCATTTGAAACAATGTCGAATAGTTTCATAACTCATGCCACCCAGAACACCACAGCGTAGTGGTGTGTCCGAACGTCGTAACCGTACTTTAATAGATATGGCGCGATCTATGATGTCTCTTACCAATTTACCACTATCGTTTTGGGGTTATGCTTTAGAGACAGCTGCATTCACATTAAATAGGGCACCATCTAAATCCGTTGAAATGACGCCTTATGAACTGTGGTTTGGCAAGAAACCAAAGTTGTCATTTCTTGAAATTTGGGGATGCGATGCTTATGTGAAAAAGCTTCAACCTGGTAAGCTCGAACCCAAGTCGGAGAAATGTCTCTTCATAGGATACCCAAAGGAAACTATTGGGCACACCTTCTATCACAGATCCGAAGGCAAGATATTCGTTACTAAGAATGGATCCTTTCTAGAGAAGAAGTTTCTCTCGAAAGAAGTGAGTGGGAGGAAAGTAGAACTTGATGAGGTAATTGTACCTTCTCCTGAATTGGAAAATAGTACAACACATAAACTAGTTCCAGTGATTCCTACACCAATCAGCGAGGAAGCTAATGACGATGATCATGAAACTTTAGATCAAGTTACTACTGAACCTTGTAGGTCAACCAGAGTACGTTCCGCACCGGAGTGGTACGGTAACTGTTGGTGTCAAAACCGGCAGATCTCGGGTAGGGGGTCCCGAACTGTGCGTCTAAGGTCGATGGTTACAGGAGACTGGGGACATGATGTTTAGCCAGGTTCGGGCACTCTCTATGGACGTAATACCCTACTTCCTGCTTGATTGATCTTGATGAATATGAGTATTACAAGAGTTGATCTACCACGAGATCGTAATGGCTAAACCCCAGAAGCCTAGCCTGTATGACTATGGTAATGAGTATCCCCCCTCTCCAGACTACACCCTCCGGTTTATATAGACATCGGGGGGATATAGGGTTACATAGAGTCGGTTAAATATGAAGGAATCTTCATAGTTGGTCGCCAAGCTTGCCTTCCATGCCAAGGAGAGTCCAATCCGGACACGAGTACGGTCTTTGGCCTTCATGTCTTCATAGCCCACCAGTCCGGCCCATTGATAATAGTCCGGACGCCCGAGGACCCCTTAGTCCAGGACTCCCTCAGTAGCCCCTGAACCTGGTTTCAATGACGAGGAGTCCGGCGCGCAGATTGTATTCGGCATTGCAAGGCGGGTTCCCTTTTTCCGAACTCCAAGATAGTCTTCGGACGCGATGATAGTATCCGGACCTATCGCACACTCCATACACAACCGTAGAGAGAATATAATTTTACATGAGTCTAATCTGCTGACAAATTTTCACAACATGACATCACGTCCAACCGGTCATAATTCTGGACCGTTCTATGTACGCCGATCCACGTCCCGAGACGCGGTTGCTATCGGCATGTCTCGTCAAAGCAGAGATCGTGCCCCCTTATTGCGGGGCTCTCATCAATGCGGGTATGGGTAACTCAACTGTGTCGTTTACACATGCCTTGGGAATGGGAGAGCTTTTTAGGGCGAGTGGGGAGGCGCTTGATATTTGCGGCCTTTATAAGGGTATAAGGATTCCCTTTTTTCACTCACGCCCTTTCTCTCCCTCACCCCTTCCGTCCTTGAGCTCCAGCGCCCAAGCTTTAGCTTTTTCTCGTTCGAGAAAGCACTCCAAACATGTCCGGATCCCGAGCTGGAGGAAACTGGATGGCCTCCTCCATTAATAAGAAGGACATCAAGGAGCTCTGGGAGGCTGGATACCTAGCCAAGGAGATCGCTCACCGACTCCCGATCTCAGACTCCCGGTCAAAGGACAGATCATCCCGACTCCAAAGCCCCATGAGAGGTTGTGTTTCTCACTCATTTTGTCCGCGGGCTGGGATTCCCTCTCCACCCGTTCGTTCGCGGACTGATGTTTTACTACGGGCTAGATTTCCATGACCTAGCCCCTAACTTCATTCTCAACATCACAGTGTTCATTGTCGTGTGCGAGGCCTTTCTCCGCATCCCACCTCATTTCGGTCTATGGCTGAAGACCTTTAATGTGAAGCCGAAGGTGGTGGGCGGTCAACAAGCAAAGTGTGGAGGCACCATGGTGGGCAACATGCCCAATGTTACCTGGCCCGAAGGCTCCTTCACAGAGATGGTGAAGGGGTGGCAATCGGGGTGGTTCTACATCACTGAGCCGCGCAACACTGACTAGGCAGCGGCCCCCGAATTCTGATCTGGAACCCCGATGCGGCTCACCTCCTGGCAAGAGAGGGGCCTAACCTAGGGTTGCTTGGATGAGCTGACTGGGCTCCAGACGTGCGTCCAGAACATGATAGACAGGAAAATCAAGCTTGTCAACGTGATCCAGGTCATGCTCATTCGTCGGATCCTTCCGTGCCAACGTCGGACTTTCTGTCTGTGGGAGTACGATCCGGCCAAGCACCAGACGCTACAAGAGCTCTTCGGCACGACTCACGAAGACATATGGAAAGTGCTCTTCAAGGCTGGCGAGACGCCTTCGCCCACGACCGAGGATCAAGGGCTCAGCTTAATACGCCAGGCTAGTTCAGTAAGTTCTTTCATGTTTTCAAGGTATACCCTTTACTAGCACATTCTGAGGAAAAAGTCTAAGCCTTCCCATCCTCGTTTACAGGCCTGGATCGAAATAGTAGGGGCGATTAACTGTCCGGCTCTGCTGCCCGAAGACCACGAATTTCTATTACTGACGAAAATGTTGTTTCCACCACATTATGAGGTGCCATCGAAGGCGGCCAAGAAAGCGGCCGAAGGGGACCGGAGGGGCGCTCGCCGAAAAGGCGCTTCGGACGTGACGTCCGAAGATGGGATTCACTCTTCGTCCGCTAGATACGATGATGAGGAGGAGGAAGAAGAAGAAGACTCCCCACCCGAGGTGGGGAGGAAGAAGAGAGTGGCCTCCATGAATCTGGAGGAGAAGGCTCCCAAGAAGGGGAGGGGCTCCCGCGCGGATAACTCCGCGTGGGATATCGATAGTTTGTCCGGAGTGACCTCCCCGGACCACACCTCGGGCCGCATCGTAAGTACTAAAATCCTTATGCGTGCCCAAATTTCTGGCCTTGTCGGTTTTTAATATTGATATGTGTAAATTGTGTTATTCCAGTCCGGCCCGTGACGACTCCCCGCGATCCTCTACAGAGAGTTCGCTAAACTCCAAGGAGATGGCTAGCATGTCTCCGCCACCTGCTTATTCGGTCTCGCCCAAGGGTGATGACAAGGTGGTGTCCCAAAGGACTTTCCCGAACCGGGGGAAGGTTCCGGAGATCGTCAGGGTAGCGCTGCAGGATGACTCCTCGGTCGCCGAACATGTGGCGGCAAAAGCCTCCACGGGGACTGGTGATGGAGGCCGGGTTCCATTTGGCCCTCTGCCGGATACTATTCCACAGACCTTCATGGCTCCGGAGTCCGGCGAACAGCCTTCCCCGAAAGGAGGAGGTGTGCCTGTTCCGCCGGTGACCTCTGTCCAACCAGAGGCACCGGATAATCTGCTGGAGGTGCTACGGGGCGCTTCCATTGTGGATGATCACCATACCTTTATGGGTACAGTGATTGAGAAGGTTCGGTCCGCCAAAAGCGGACTGACCGAAGCCTGCGTTAGCCTTCTAACAGGCTTTGAGGTGAGTAATGTAATTGTAGGAAGAATATCACGGTGTAGACAGTAGCCCCTGATGCTCTGGTCGGGGTTCGGAAAGAAAGAGCCGAACAGGGGATCAAAAAAACTTTTCGTAGGAGTCTAACATAAGGTGTCTATGTGAATAAGCAGGCATCCCTGTGGGCTGCTACCGCTCATGCTGCGGACGTCTCCGGACTGAAACGGAGACTGGAGCGGGCCAAGGAAGAGCTTGGCCTCGTGAAGAAGCAGCTGGAGAATAGCCAAGGTATGTAGTGACCTATGTGTTCATTTGAATAAGGATGAGTAGTCCGTGCGGACTAAAGTGTCATGAACTTTATTAGGGGCCACGACCGAGCTGGCAGCCCTCAAGATGGAGTTAGCCGAGGCCGAGGACAAATCGGCCAGGGAATGCGCCGCGCGCGAGAAGCACGAGGCCCTGGTTAACAAGGCCCAACAGGATCTCCAGGACGCCGTTGAGAAGCTTGAGTCCTTAGAGCACGATTTTAGGACGCAAGAGTCCGACCTTGCAAAGGCCCACCAGAGAGCACAGGATGCTCGAGCCGAAGCCTAGAGCGACTGCCAGGAGATTCAGGCGGCCCAGAAGATTGCGACAGGTAAGTCGTTTGCTATGCACAGCAAGTGTGCAAAGGAAACATTCCTTGTACTTACCCGAATTTGTGTTCTCCAGGGGGTGTTTACGAATCTGCCGCACAGCATATCAGATGATGCCAATTTTTATCGAGCCGAAGAGGGGATGTCTATGGAGAAGCTATTCTGGTCTCAACATCTTGTACGAGAACATCCGGTGCCATTTAGCGACCAGCTAAAACAACTGGTCGAGCTTCACCGGTCGGCCGAGCTAGCCATGAAGGACCTAATAGTCCGGCTGTGGCCTCCCGAGCCTATACCTAGCAGCTACTTCGGACTTGTGAAGCGGCTTGTGAGTCCCTACCCATAGCTCGAAGCCGTGAAACGATATGTCTGCAATGAAGGTGCACGAATGGCATTTGGCCGCGTCAAGATGCATTGGGCGAAGTTGGATGCCAAGAAGCTGATGACCGAGGGGCCGCCGGAGGGCAAGGAGCATCATCGACCGGAGCTGTATTTTGACGGAGTCCTGGAGGGATCCCACCTTGTGGCCGAGCAATGTACGTAGGATGTGATATTCCCTGAAAACATTCGGGTTGTCCTGAAATATGAAACAAGATTGGTATGTAATATGATGCTTGTAACGAAATTTTTACCTCCTGTGCGGCCGTTTATTTAGAATCTGAGGGTTGACCAGTTGTCGGCTTCTGCCCCCCCCCCGGTATATAGTATGGGGGTGTTCGGGATAAATCTAAACACTCTTCACTCCACATTCTGGTCCTTAAAGGAGGCGTTTAGCGCAACGAACAAGGCAATCAGACTATACGGCCTTTATTACCCTCACTTAGCCATAGGAGTTTGACAATGAAGATTTCGGTGAAGCCCCTAGTGTTCAGAAGGCCGAACTAGGGGCGCTATACACGCTTAATCGGAGAAAAACCGATTCCTCGCGTAAAGCGGAAAAAATCTCTAGGGATTTGAGACCTCTCGAACAGCTGACCAGCTCTCGCCGCATCATGACAGTCAGTTTTCGGCTTTCTCTACTGAGGTGCTCGTCTGAAAGAACCGGGACATAATCGCAGTAGTTCTCCCTTTACTACCCTAGCCAATATAGCGGAACGTAAGGTAGTAAGCACAGGAGCTGGGCAACCCTTCTATTGACCAAAGACATGATTCGGGGCCGATGCATATAATGCTATAAGTTTGGGTTGCCGAACTGTACTGTAAAAGTGTTCGGACTTTTATTGCCGTAGTGCGGGGCGTAATGAAGCCCCTGGCGCAGACATACGTACCAGAGTGCACGTGTGCAATGAGTAATAAATACAAAGGTAAGGAAAAGGAGCGGGAAATCAAGCAATAAGCTTTCACTATCCTTTACTATAATGTAATTAATATATGAAGGCGTACTTGTACAAGTAATGCGGTGAGCAAGAAAGGCTATTTGGCATGCCACGACCCAGAGTGAGCTGCGTGCGGGTATGTAAAACAGGTATAGCAATCGTTAGCAGAGATCACCTAGGGATTTCCCTGTACGCCAAAGCTCCTCGCTGCCTTGTTGTGTCCATTGACGGTTGTCGAAAGAAACCTCAAAAAGAGAAAATGCCGAGATAAAAAGAAAAAGTGAGAGTGTGCGGATCCAGGGTCGGTCGAACCTGTGCTGTGGATCGCGAGATGGTTATGCCTCCATTCATGCCCAAGGAATTTTGAGTGTGTAGTTATGTACACGCGATATGAATGCCGCCATTCGATCGGAAAATGAACGGAGGCAAAATTGCTAGTTAGGCTCCTGACGAGCCGGGCTGTCTCGCCACAGAACGGTCCGAACTCTCTTAATGGTGTCCGGGGGTTCGGCCGCCGAATTAGGCTTCTGCTGAAAAAGGTCGCCCTGTACTTCTGCTGCTAAGGCCGCGGTATGCTCCTCGGTACGGAGGGAGCGTTCTATATATCCATTTACTGTTATGACGCCTCGACATTTTGACCTTGAGGTACGCGTAATGAGGTACCGCATTGAATCGAACAAACGCGGTTCGTCCAAGCGGTGCGTGGTAGCAGCTGCGAAAGGGGACGATGTCGAAGAGTAACTCCTCGCTTCGGAAGTTGTCCAGGGACCCGAAGACAACTTCAAGTGTGATTGAGCCCGTACAGTGGGCCTCAACACCTGGGGTGACTCCTTTAAAGGTAGTCCTTGTGGGCTTGATCCGTGATGGGTTAATGCCCATTTTGCGCAGTGTATCCTGGTAGAGAAGGTTGAGGCTGCTACCCCCGTCCATTAGGACCCGTGTAAGGTGAAATCTGTCTATGATTGGGTCGAGGACCAGTGCGGCCGAACCGCCATGACGGATACTAGTTGGATGATCTCGACGATCGAAGGTGATCGGGAATGACGACCATGGATTGAATTTCGGGGCGACTGGCTCTACCACGTAGACGTCCCTGAGTGCGCGCTTGCGCTCCCTTTTGCGGATGTGTGTAGCATATATCATGTTCACCGTTTTGACTTGAGGGGGAGATTTCTTCTGCCCCTCCCCCATGTTCGGTAGTCGGGGCTCTTCGTCATCATCCTCACTTTGTGATCCCTTTTCCTTATTCTCAGCATTTAACTTGCCAACCTGTTTAAAAACCCGACAATCTTGGTTGGTATGATTGGCTTGTTTATCTGGGGTGCCATGTATCTGTCATGGACGATCGAGTATGCGGTCCAAGCTGGATGGTCTCTCGCTCTTCCTTTTGTAAAGCTTCTTCAGCTGGTCAGACTTGGAGCCACTGAATCCGGCGTGAACTGTCGTGTCATCGATATTATTGCCATTACTTCGGCATTTGTGTTTATTGCGCCGGAGCTTGCCGGTGCTGCTTTTGGCCTCGGAGGGGCCTGTCTCTTTGGTTGTGTTTTTACTACGAGCTAGCCAACTATCATCACCCGCGCAAAAGCGGGTCATGAGTGTCGTGAGGGCTGCCATAGATTTCGGCTTTTCTTGGCCAAGGTGGTGGGCGAGCCATTTCGTCACGGATGCTGTGTTTGAAGGCCGCTAGGGCTTTAGCATCGGGACAGTCAAGGATCTGGTTCTTTTTGGTTAGGAACCTAGTCCAAAATTTTCTGGCCGATTCTCCAGGTTGTTGAACTATATGACTTAAGTCATCGGCGTCTGGTGGCCGGACATAAGTGCCTTGGAAGTTCTCAAGAAAAGCTTCTTCCAAGTCCTCCCAGCTGCCAATGGAATTTTCAGGCAGGCTATTTAACCAGTGTCTAGCTGGCCCTTTCAGTTTTAGTTGGAGGTATTTAATAGCGTGGAGATCATCTCCTCGGGCCATATGGATGTGGAGAATAAAATCCTCGATCCATACTGCAGGATCGGTTGTTCCGTCGTATGATTCAATATTGACGGGCTTGAACCCCTCGAGGAATTCATTATCTAGTACTTCATCTGTGAAGCAGAGAGGGTGTGCGGCGCCTCTATATCGGGCCGCGTTGCGGGGAACCTTCGATGAAGTCCGCCTGCGGTTGTCGGCCCAGGCATGACTAGGTTTGTCCCGTCCAAATAGGTAGCCGTCGTCGCGAGTCGAAGGGCGTCCCCGCGATCCGTAGATTGATCTGGTGTGTCCTGCTCTACTATCCAGGTCCTGCCGGAGGTCGTAGGTATAGTCACGAGCTGTTTTGTCTCTGTTTTTACGAGGCGGTGGGGCGGGCTGGTGTTTGGCATGAGTTGACGTTTTATCTTGACCACAGGGTGGTCGGTCCGCATTGCGCGAGGGTGGTATGGGCTCCGGCGCCTCGTCATCGAACTGAGGTAGCAATTTGCATTTCGGGTAACTCTTGGCTGGACGTTTGTGGCCTTATTCTTCGGCTGCCAGGACGTCAGTCCATCTGTCAATGAGTAGGTCTTGGTCAGCTTGAAGCTGCTGCTGCTTTTTCTTCAGGTTTCTTGCAGTGGCTATTAGCTGGCGCTTGAAGCGCTCTTACTCGAGGGGTCCCTCAGGCACGATGAAGTCTTTGTTGCCGAGGCTCTCCTCCTCCTTGGAGAGTGGACTGTAACTATCATCATCTAGGTCGTTAGGCATGGCATGTTTATCAGGGTTAACTTGCCCGTTGTCTTGTTCCTCCTGTTCGGATGTTGTTCCAACAGGGTCTTCATTGTTTTCGGCGTCGCCCGGAGTACTATTTTCTCCGGTGCCAGTGTTGCTGTCTTTTGAGTGACGTGACTTAGAACGACGTTTGGGGCGCCGACGCTTGGACTGTGTCTCAGGAGGTTTGTTCTCAACTGGATCTTCTTTGTCATCGTCATCAGCTTTTTTAGGTGTATCAACTATGTACACATCTTATGAGGAAGTGGCCGTCCATCGCCCAGTAAATGGCGGGTTTTGACCCTGCTCCTTCTCGTCATCGTCGCCCATGCCGTCGATGTCTTCGGAGCCGTAATCAAGCGTGTCGGTTAAGCCCTCGATAGTGACTATGGAGTGGGTGGCGGGTGGGAAGCAAAATTCTCCATCGTCAGCCCCTAGTTCGAACCGGACATAGTTTGACTGTGAGTCCCCTGCCAAGGACAGGTTTTTTAAAGAGTTTAGCACGTCGCCCAGGGGCGATTGTTGGAAGATGTATGCGGCCCCGAATTCAAAAATCAATAACCGATCCAGCTCGATGTCCGCAGATGTATATGATACGGAACTTATAGCCGGAGACGAGTCCGTAGTTTCGTTGACGCAAATATCGCAAGGTGTCGAGTCTGTGTGCGGTTCCAACGCAGCGGACTCTGTGGCCTCGGATAGCACAATCTGCTCCAGATTTAAGGTCGTCGCAGCAACAGGATCCATCTCCTGAATGTGATCCGAGGACAGATTTAAGTCATGTTCATCGGAGCGAGGGGGCGATCGCTGCGGTCTCAAATCCATCGAAGATCGGGTCTCCACGGATGTCCGCGACGTAATTCAAGCTCCTGAATCTGACTTGATGGCCACGGGCGTAGCTGTCGATCTGCTCCAGATGGCCAAGCGAGTTGGCCAGCAGTACGAAGTTGCCGAATACGAAAATATGTCCGGGGAGGAAGGTTTCTCCCAGGACAGCGTCACTTTCGACGATTGAAGGGGCCATCGAACCTTTCGTCGATGGCACAGTGGAACTCTCAATGAAAGCACCAAAAGAAAGTCCACGATGGGACTGAGGACTAATGTGGCTGGCGCCCGAACTGTCCTGTACCTTGGTTCGTCACCGACATTGAATGTTATAGCCGTGTCGTTCCAAGGGTTTATTGCGGCTATTTGGCAGACTTCGGTGAGATAGCGAAGTGCCCTTTTGCGCTAGTTGTTTGAAGTGAATGTCTTGAAGACCGTCAATACTCTTGTGTCGCCGTTTTCTGGAGGGTCCTGCTCTCGGGTGTCCCTGATAAGGATGTCCTCGCCTCTCTTGGCTACCTGCCGGAGTATCCAACATGCTCTAAGGCTGTGGGTTGCCACAGTATCAAGTGTCGTGTGTATTTTGCATGGGCCGTCAAGCCATCCCTCTGGAACGGTGCCGTGCCGCATACTGGGTTTATGCTTCTTGACTGTTGGACTGGGTGTGCCACGGGGGTGCGCCCTCTTCGCCTGTAGGTGGAGTCGAGTTGGGACCGACGGTTCCCAGTAAGCTGCCTGAGTTTTCCAGGCACTTTCCATCACGTCGTACTTCTGTACAATAGCTGCTAAGTCGGCGAAATTCAGTATGTGGCGGCGATTGATGGCGTTGAGAATTCCTTCATCCGCGCAATTGCTGCAGAACGTTGATATCTCGTCCTCGTCGCGGCAATCTTTTGTCTTGTCTTTGACAAGGAAGAATCTGGCCCAGAAGTGGTGGACCGTTTCTTGAGACTGATGTTTTATGCTCATGAGAGCGTCTATGTCTGGGTGGGTGGGTGGAATTAAATCCGAATCCTGACCCGCCCGATTGTCCGGAGTCTGAAGACCTCCCAGAGTCAACAGTCCGGGCCCCGGAGTATCTTCTGATTGTTTAGGACTGCCGTCCGATTCTATGTTCGGAGGGCTGGTCGCACGTTTAGCTGGTTGATGTCCGGTTCTTCCTGATCAGCGATCCGAACATAGTCCGTCTTCGATATAGAAGAAGACTCGCCGTCCTGCTTCTCGACTAATGCTATCTGGTGGGCGACCAGTGGAGTTTTGATTTCTCCTTGATCATTTTTAAGTCCGATCCAATCGTAATCTGTGGCGATTCCCAAAGCGGTGATGCGATCTAGGAGCTCGTTCAAGGACGAGAACTATGTCGGATCCATCTGTTTGGAGTGTTTGGAGTTGATGCAAAGGAGGTTTTCGATGGCCCAAGAGGTCATCGTCGGATCAACGGCCGAACGGGCGATCATGGTGAAGCCGCCCAGCCGGAGGGTTTTCCCTGGGGCCAGGACTCCTCCGGAGGTGATGTTGTCCTGAAGGACAAGGTGAGCCATCAAACTTTTCATCGAATGAAAGCACCAATGTTGGTGTCAAAACCGGCGGATCTCGATAGAGGTTCCCGAACTGTGCATCTAAGGTCGATGGTTACAGGAGACTGGGGACACGATGTTTACCCAGGTTCGGGCCCTCTCTATGGACGTAATACCCTACTTCTTGCTTGATTGATCTTGATGAATATGAGTATTACAAGAGTTGATCTACCACAACATCGTAATGGCTAAACCCTATATGTCTAGCCTGTATGACTATGGTAATGAGTATCCTCCCTCTCCGGACTACACCCTCCGGTTTATATAGACACCGGGGGGATCTAGGGTTACATAGAGTCGGTTACATAAGAAGCAATCTCCATAGTTGGTCGCCAAGCTTGCCTTGCATGCCAAGGAGAGTCCAATCCGGACACGGGTATGGTCTTCGGCCTTCATGTCTTCACAGCCCATCAATCCGGCCCATGGATAAGAGGCCAGACGCCCGAGGACCCATTAGTCCAGGACTCCCTCAATAGCCCCCGAACTAGTCTTCAATAACGAGGTGTTCGGCACACAAATTGTCTTCGGCATTGCAAGGCGGGTTCCTCCTCTGGTGACCTCCAAGTAATGTATTTGGTCGTTGATCCAATGTCGCTCCCCTCGGCTTTTGCGCATTAAATAACTTTGTCTTCCACGTGTCGAGCGAATGCGAAAGGTCAGGGTATTTTTGCAAATAACACCCCATCCATGCAAGGAAGAGCGCTTATTTAAAGAGATTGGATCTTACACTCATTTGGCACCATGCAGAGAAAATCCCCGGAGACTGCTAGGGGAAACCATTCCAACATGGCTAGCGTTCCCAGCTCCTCCTCACATTCCGGCCCAGAGAAAGGTGAGTGGGAGAGGTGTTCTGTATCCCACGGTCAATTAGCGAAGCTGCAAACGCAGGGATTTCTTCCCCCTGCAGATCTGGTCCCTGCTCAAGCGGGGCTAGCCTCCTTAAATGGTGAGACTCGGGCAAAGGAATTCCCCAATCCCTCCGGGGGAGCGAGTGTGTTTCGTCCCCTATCTGCTGAGAGGCGTCGAATACTATGGCCTTCAGCTGCACAACTTTACCCCTGCCTCGATTTTGCACATTGCAGGTTATGTCACTTTATGCAAATTATTTATGGGCGTTGAGGCTCATTTTGAGCTGTGGAGGAAGTTGTTCTGTCTCGTCCCGCGCAACCATGAGAGGTCAATATTTGAAGTGGGCAGAGCCAAAGTATGGCGCATTACCGACATCGGATACTTATCCGGCACACCAAGGAAGGCATCTAAAGCATGGCCTTCCGAATGGTTCTACATTGAAGACGTCGTGCTTCCTGACCCAGGTAGAAATGGTCTTCCTCTATTTGTGAGCGTTCCGCTGAAGAAGCGCCACAGTTGGCGTCCCGGGAGTCCTGAAGAGGATAACAGCGCGGAAGTTCGTCAGCTCATGAGCAAGATAAAGATACTCGCTCAGTCCGGACTCACAATAGTCGAGGTTATGGCGACTTCCATAGTGCGAGGGGTTCAGCCGCGTCAATACAGAAGGCTCCCAATGTGGCACTATAATGGAGAGGATGACGCCTCCCGCTATGGCCGGAAAGGTCCGGATACCCCCACTGCTGTGGCCAAGATATTGGCTGAGCTGTTCAAAGGGGAGGCAGAGGAATTTCTTCGCATCAAGCGCGGAGATAGGTATTCTATCTACAATCCTCCCAGTTGGGTAAGCCCCAACCCCTCTGTTTTACTCATTCCAATTCCGGATCACCTTTGATAAATTTCTAATCCGTTTGTTATGAAAGCACTAGCGAAAGGTCACTGAAGGACTTCACAGTCCCGCCCCATAGCCGGAGAACCATAACCGGGAGCTTGATCCCAGGTTTGAAGAGGATCCGGATATATTCGTGGTGCTCGCGGAGGGGTTGTTTTACCAGACGAGCTATGATGGCACAAAAGTGGGCATCAGCGTCGATTACCCTGGCCTTCTTCCCGCTTCACATGTAAGTAATCAAGAGACACCTCCTCTAAAAGAGTGCTCTTATTCTGCCTCACACACCGCACTGTCTCATGCTCCACAGGGGAGGCCTTCGACGATTCCGAAAAGACTGATTCCCACGCCGGGCAAGACTGCGAAGAGGAAGACCGGTGAAGACACAGCCAGGCCTTCCTCGAAGAGGTATGGATTTATAAATATGTGTTTCATTGGCTACATCCAACTGTGACTTGTGTGTTTGTCTTGTTACAGGAAAAAGATTCGCCGAACTTTGCCCGGGAGCCCGGCCGGTCATGCTCCGGGATTTAGATCATGTCGGAGAGACGGGGCCGGTGTGGGAACAACGCCGGACTGTCCTTTGGCCGAGGGTTCGGAAGATATGTCCGTCACCAAGTCGGAAGTAGAGAGCATCATGAATCATCTACGCTGCAGGGCTGTCTTACGAGACCCCAAGTTCTCGGATGAGGCATTCAATGCCTTCAGCTCGGGTGACACATACATCCGAGCTGCTCGAGATGGGCTTAGAAAAGCCACGGAACAATATTTGACAGATGTGCAGGTAAGTTTTCTTTGTCCAAAAAAGGATAACCATATGCCCGTAGTCCCCGAGACTGAAAATAGTTGGTACAACTGATTTGAGGATCGTTGTATAACCAGGTCCTTATAGAGAATAATGACATGCTAGCCCGAGAACTGGAGCAGTGTCGGGCGCAGCAAAATGCTGCAACCGCCGAATTGGAAAACTTCAAGAAGGCATCTTCTGGTAACATTCCCCTCCATCGAGGAACAATAATTGTATACCAAATGTACTAATATTGTTGATGATCGCATAATAGGACCGCCCGATCAACTTAAAGAGAAGTTGAAGATAGCCCAAGAGGGAGAAAGAGAAGCGAAAAGGCTACATGCTGCAGGCGAGCGTGTTCTGACCCGAGTCAGAGGGGAGAAAAACAAGCTACAGGATTCCAACGCTAAATTGGGTGAAGAATTGAAAGAAGTGCGAGCCCAGCTAGCCGATTTCGTTAAGGAGAACAAGAAACTACGGGGTGGCATATTCAGTATGTGTCTGAACTATTTTAAAGTAGTTCGGAGATAAATGGAACTGATATAGTTATAATTGCAGGTATATTGACAGGCCGTCCTAAAGAGGAGGTGTCCGGATCATCAAGTGATCTGCTGCAGGGGTTGTCGCAAGTGCACGAACAGGCTCGGCTAGCGATGCGGAGTGTTATCAAGGCCCTATGGCCATCCGCCTCCCCTCCAGGAAGTATGGGGGAGCTTGCAGAGGTGTTCAAAGGAGCGTGGCGGCGTATCCGACTATGGAAGATATCGGCCTGCCGAGAGGGTGGGCGAGAGGCCTGGGCCATGGTGGAGACGTGATATACCAAGCTGGATCCTAATCACATGGCCCGTGTGAGACCGCTAGGGTCGAATGGGGAAGAAATTCCCGTTAGTTTAGTATATGACCAAGTAGAGGTGGCCGCCAAATATTCCCAACAGGATTGTAAGTTAGACCGTCTGTTGGACGGTATAGAGGAGGAAGTGTTTGAGTCCAAGTGACTATGTACTTTCCTTGACATCAAGGCGTACCTTTTCGCTTCAACCTCCAGAACCGAAGGTGCGGAGTGTTTCCGAATACCATCGCGGCCGAATAGACCGGTGTATGCATGGAAAGCTAGGCGTAGGGGTCATAGTTGCTTGAACAGACAAGTTGTATCCGGCTAGTTATGTTATATTACATTGATATTGTAAGAAACATCTTCCAGAGAGAATAGTTCTGTTAAGGGTTCCTTTCCCTGGGTGTGCATGCATTAGTATACATGTCTGAATTGTGATGTGAAAATCACAGTGTGTATAGCTTCTGGGGGTTCACAATGGAGTGGGTGCAAAAAACATCTTTAATTCACCGACCAAATATTCCCTTAAGAACGCTAGCTTTCGGCTTCACCCAGTCTGAGATAAACAACCGGATGACCCGACAGTAATTATCGCAAAGGTGCTCCCTTTATGTCCTAGCCGAACTAACGGGAACGTAGGGCATAAGCACAGGAGCCAGGCAAACCATCTTGGCAAAAACTTAAGTCATATCGATGCATATAGTGGCGTAGGAAAGGTACATATGAAAAAAAAATCATATGTGAAGAGGTTGATGCTCAAGGAATAATAATAAAAAGCTTATGTCCAAGAGGCCCCCAGGTATAGTAGCCGTACACATTTAAAGATGTATGCGTCTCGGGTGTGCGGTCGAGCCGTACTAAAGCTTTAAAGCGAGAAAGAAAAAAAGGTAATCGAAAAATAGAGAGAAAAAATAATGGAAACTACATAGGAGAAGGAGACGAACAAGGAGTTCAGCGCTAGGCATAGAATCTTCGGAGTCTGGCCGCGTTCCAGGGGTTTGGCTCGAGGCGATTGTCTAATGCATCGCGGAGACGGTACGCCCCTCTGGTGAGAACTTCGTCAATTATGAAGGGACCCTCCCAATTGGGCTTGAGTTTGTCCTTCTTCTTCTCCGGCAGTCGTAGAACGAGTTTGCCAATGTTGTAGGTCTTGGCCCATACTTCTCTACTTTGATATCTTCGGGCTCCTCTTCCAGGGCATCAAGGTTGTCCTGCCGATCCAGCTCAGCTTATCTCTCTTCGTACATACGCACTCGCGGTGAGTCGTGGATAATATCGCAGGGCAATACCGCCTCCGCGCCATACACCACGAAGAAAGGTATGTATCCGGTAGTACGGTTGGGTGTGGTCCGCAGCCCCCAGAGTACGTAGTCGACCTCCTCTACCCAGTGCTTGTCAGATTCTTTCAAAGACCGCACTAGTCAGGGTTTGATGCCGCTCATAATAAGACCATTGGCTCGTTCGACTTGACCATTTGTTTGTGGGTGGTAGTAGAGGCATAATCGAGCTTAATGCCTAGATTAGCACATCAGATTTTTACTTCATCGGCTGTGAAATTGGAGTCGTTGTCGGTCATGATGCTGTGTGGGACACCGTAAGGATGCACAACGTTGGATATGAATGTTATCACTGGCCCGCACTCGGCCGTTTTGACTGGTTTAGCCTCTATCCACTTGGTGAATTTGTCCACCATGACCAGCAAATATTTTTTCTTATGGCTCCCCCATTTAAGGGGTCCAACCATGTACAGTCCCTAGACCGCGAAAGGCCAAGTAATGGGGATTGTTTGTAAGGCAGTTGGGGGCATATGGCTTTGGTTGGCGAAGAGTTGGCATCCGATGTAGCGTTGGACAAGGTCTTGCGCGTCTGATCGGGCCGTTGGCCAATAAAACACTGTACGGAAGGCCTTGCTAACAAGGGCCCAGGCTGCGGCGTGATGTCCGCCTAGACCAGCATGAATTTCCGCCAAAAGTTGCCGCCCTCTTCCTCAAAGATACATCTTTGAAGTACTCCAGTAGTACTTTTCTTGTAGAGCTCTCCATCGTGAACCTTGTAGGCCTTCGAACACCGGACAATGCGGCGGGCCTCATTCTGGGCTTCAGGGAGTTCCTTCCTATTAATGTAGGCCAAGAAAGGTTCGGTCCATGGGGCAATGACTTCCGTAATGAGATGGGCCAATGGTGTAATTTCGGTGGCTGAGCCCCCGATGATATCGGTGTGTTCAGAATTTGGGTTTGTGTTCGGGTCCGGACTGTTGTTGCCGCCCTCCCCTTGCCACACCACGGATGGCTTAGAAAGCCTTTCCAGGAAGATGTTAGGTGGGACAGGGTCGCGCTTAGTGCCAATGCGAGCAAGGACGTCCGCTGCCTGGTTACTTTCTCGGGCGACATGATGAAATTCAAGCCCCTCAAACCGAGCCGACATTTTTAAGACGGCATTACGATAATCTACCAACTTTGGATCTTTGGCATCAAAGTCACCGTTTATCTGAGAAATTGCAAGGTTTGAGTCCCCGCGCACCTCCAGGCGTTGTATGCCCATGGATACGGCCATCCGAAGACCATGCAATAAAGCCTCGTATTCGGCTGCGTTGTTGGAGTCTGTGTATAATATTTGGAGCACATACTGGACGATGTCTCCAGTGGGGGACGTTACCACGACGCCCGCTCCCAGCCCAGTCAACATTTTGGAGCCGTCAAGGTACATTACCCAATTGGAATATGCCCCGTACTCTTTAGGGAGTTCGGCCTCTGTACATTCGGTGATGAAGTCAGCCAATACTTAGGATTTGATGGCTCGACATGGCTTGTATGTTATGTCAAATGGAAGTAGCTCGATGGCCCATTTGGCAATCCGGCCCGTGCCATCGCGGATATTTATTATGTCATTCAGTGGTACTTCAGAGGCCACCGTGATTAAACACTCCTGGAAGTAGTGTCGTAGCTTTCAGGATGCCATGAAGACCGCGTGTGCTATCTTTGATAATGGGGGTACCGAGATTTGCATGGTGTGAGGACAGTAGATACGTAGTATACTGGTTTTTGAAGTGGGAATTTGTGTCTGTCCTGTTCTCGTTCGACGACGAGCGCGGCGCTCACCACCTGATGTGTTGCCGATATGTATAGCAACATTGGTTCGCCGGCGTTTGGTACGGCCAGGATTGGGTTGCTTGCTAGGAGGGCCTTTATTTCTTCCAGTCCAGCAGTCGCCGCATCTGCCCATTCAAAGTTATCGGTGCATCGTAGGAGGCAATAGAGTGGCAGTGCCTTTTCTCCTAATCTGGAGATAAAGCGACTTAACGCTGCCACGCAACCAGCTAGTTTTTGGACTTGTTTGAGGTCTGTTGTCGTAGCCAACTGTGACAGAGCTCGGATTTTAGCTGGATTTGCTTCTATTCCTTTATTGGAAACAATGAAGCCCAGCAGTTTTCCAGCGGGGACACCGAACACACATTTTTCCGGGTTGAGCTTAATGTCATACGCATGGAGGTTGTCGAATGTAGGACGTAAGTCGTCTATTAGTGTTTCGACGTGCCTAGTTTTGATGATGACATCATCAACGTAGGCTTCTACTATCTTGTCAATCTGCTTCTCCATGCATGTTTGAATCATTCGCTGGTATGTGGCGTCGGCGTTCTTGAGCTTGAAGGGCATGGTATTGAAGCAGAATGGCCCGTATGGGGCAATAAACATTGTTGCAGCTTGATCGGACTCCTTCATTTTGATTTGATGATATCCGGAATATGCATCGAGGAAGCACAGTGAGTCATGTCCTGCAGTGAAGTCAATGATTAGATCAATGCGGGGGAGGGGGAAGGGATCCTTAGGGCAAGCCTTGTTGAGGTCTTTGAAATCGACACACGCCAGGATTTGTCCTTCTTTGGTACCATCACCAGGTTTGCCAGCCAGCCCGGATGTTTGATTTCTCTAATGAATCCGGCCTCGATAAGCTTGGCCAGCTCTTCCCCCATGGCTTGTCGCTTGGGTTTGGAAAAGCGCCACAGTGTTTGCTTGACTGGTTTAAATCCCTTTAATATATTGAGGCTATGTTCGGCCAGCTTGCGTGGGATCCCTGGCATATCTGAAGGGTGCCAGGCAAATATGTCCCAGTTTTCGCGCAGGAATTCTCGTAGTGCGGCATCAACTGTTGGGTTCAGTTACCCTCCGATAGATGTTGTCTTCTTGGGTCCGTTGGGTGGACCAGAAATTTGACTATTTCTTCTGCTAGTTTGAAGGAGGTGGATTTGGGGCGTTTGTCAAGGATCACATCGTCCTTTTCCACCGTGGAACGCAGTGCGGTTAACTCTTTGGTCGCGAGGGCTTCGGATAGCGCCTCAAGGGCTACGGATGTGGTTTTGTTTTCAGCGCGGAATGCAATGTCCGGATCACTGACGAGAGTGATTATACCGTTTGGTCCGGGCATTTTGAGCTTCATGTACCCGTAATGAGGTATAGCTTGGAAGCGTGTAAAAGCATCCCGCCCCAACAGGGCATCGTATCCACTGCTGAAAGAGGCCACTTGGAAAGTAATTTCCTCGGACTGATAATTCTTCGGCATGCCGAATACCACGTCGATTGTTATTTTGCCCGCGCACCGCGCCTCCCGACTGGGAATGATTCCTCGAAAGGTTGTGCTACTTTGCTTGATGCGGCTCCTGTCTATTTCCATTTTGTGGAGTGTATCCTCATAAATGAGGTTTAGTCTGCTGCCGCCATCCATGAGGACCTTAGTAAGTCGAAACCCGTCCACGATGGGACTGAGGACTAATGCGGCTGGCGCCCGGATTGTCCTGTACCTCGGTTCGTCACTGGCATTGAATGTTATAGCCGTGTCCTTCCAAGGGTTTATTGCGGCAATTTGGCAGACTTCGGCGAGATCGCGAAGTGCCCTTTTGCACTTGTTTTTGAAGCGAATGTTTCGAGGACCGTCAATACACTTGTGTCATCGTTTTCTGGAGGGTGCTGCTCTGGGGTGTCCTGGATAAGGATGTCCTCGCTGCTCTTGGCTACCGGCGGGAGTATCCAACATGTTCTAAGGCTATGGGTTGCCACAGTACCAAGTGTCGTGTGTATTTTGCATGGGCCGTCGAGCTATCCCTCCAGAACAGTGTCGTGTAGCGTAATGGGTTTCTGCTTCTTGACTATTGAACTAGGCGTGCCATGGGGGTGCACCCTCTTCACCTGTAGCAGGAGTCGAGTTGGGACCGACGGTTCCCAGTAAGTTGCCTGAGTTTTCCAGACGCTTTCCAACGCGCTGTACTTTTGTACGATAGTTGCTAAGTCGGCGAACTTCAGTATGTGGCAGCGATTGATGGCGTTGAGAATTCCTTCGTCCGCGCAATTGTTGCGGAACGTTGATATCGCGTCCTTGTCACGGCAATCTTTTATCTTGTCTTTGACAAGGAGGAATCTGGCCTAGAAGTGGTGGACCGTTTCTTGAGACTGCTGTTTTATGCTCATTAGAGCGTCTATGTCCAGGTGGGTGGGTGGAATTAAATCTGGATCCTGACCCGACCGATTGTCCGGAGTCTGAAGACCTCCCAGACTCAACAGTCCGGGCCCCAAAGTATCTTCTGATTGTTTAGGACTGCCGTCCGATTCTATGTTCGGAGGGCTGGTCGAATCCTTTCACTGGTGGATGTCCGGTTCTTCCTGATCGGCGATCCGAACACAGTCTGTCTTCAATATAGAAGAAGACTCGACGTCCTGCTGCTCGACTACCGCTATCTGGTGGGTGACCAGTGGAGTTTTGATTTCTCCTTGATCGGTTTTAAGTCCGATCTGATCGTAATCTGTGGCGATTCCCAAAGCGGCAATGCGATCTAGGAGCTCGTTCAAGGATGAGAACTCTGCCAGATCCATCTGCTTGGTCTGTTCGGAGTTGATGCGAAGGGGGTTTTCGATGGCCCGAGAGGTCATCGTCGGCTCAACGGCCGAACGGGCGATCATAGTGAAGCCGCCCAGTCGGAGGGTTTGGCCTGGGGCCAGGACTCCCCCAGAGGTGATGTTGTCCTTAAGGACAAGGCGAGCAATCGAAACTTTTGTCGACGTCACAGTGGATCTCTCAATGAAAGCACCAATGTCGGTGTCAAAACCGGTGGATCTCGGGTAGGGGGTCCCAAACTGTGCGTCTAAGGTCGATGATTACAGGAGACTAGGGACACGATGTTTACCCAGGTTCAGGCCCTCTCTATGGAGGTAATACCCTACTTCCTGCTTGATTGATCTGGAAGTATATGAGTATTACAAGAGTTGATTGTTCATGAGATCGTAATGGTTAAACCCTAGAAGCCTAGCATGTATGACTATGGTAATGAGTATCCCCCCTCTTCGGGCTACACCCTACGTTTATATAGACACCGGGGGGATCTAGGGTTACATAGAGTCGGTTACATAAGAAGGAATCTTCATAGTTGGTCGCCAAGCTTGCCTTCCACGCCAAGGAGAGTCCAATCCAGACACAGGTACGGTCTTTGGCCTTCATGTCTTCATAGCCCACCAGTCCGGCCCATTGATAATAGGTCGGACGCCCGAGGACCCCTTAGTCTAGGACTCCCTCAGTAACCTAGTTCTAGAAGTCATGTTACTAGACCATGATGAACCTATGAACTATGAGGAAGCGATTATGACCATAGATTCCGCAAAATGGCTTGAGGCCATGAAATATGAGATGGGATCCATGTATGAGAACAAAGTGTGGATTCTGGTTGACTTACCCGATGATCGGCAAGCCATTGAAAATAAATGGATCTTCAAGAGGAAGATAGACGCCAATGGTAATGTTACTGTCTACAAAGCTCGAGTTGTTGCGAAAGGTTTTTGAAGAGTTCATGGAGTTGACTACGATGAGACTTTCTCACCCATAGCGATGCTTAAGTCTGTCTGAATCATGTTAGAAATTGTCGCATTTTATGATTATGAAATAAGGCAAATGGATGTCAAAACCGCATTCCTTAATGGATACCTCAAAGAGGAGTTGTATATGATGCAACCAGAAGGTTTTGTCGATCCTAAAGGTGTTAACAAAGTGTGCAAGCTCCAGTGATCCATCTGTGGACTGGTGCAAGCATCTCGGAGTTGGAATATACTCTTTGATGAGGTGATCAAAGCATATGGTTTTATACAGACTTTTGGAGAAGCTTGTATTTACAAGAAAGTGAGTGGGAGCTCTGTAGCATTTCTGATATTAAATGTGGATGACATATTGCTGATTGGAAATGATATAGAATTTCTGGATGGCATAAAAGGATACTTGAATAAGAATATTTCAATGAAAGACCTCGGTGAAGCTGCTTATATATTAGGCATCAAGATCTATAGATATAGATCAAGACGCTTAATTGCACTTTCACAAAGCACATACCTTGATAAAGTTTTGAAGACATTCAAAATGGATCAGTCAAACAAAGGGTTCTTGCCTGTGCTACAAGGTGTGAAGTTGAGTAAGACTCAATGCTAAACCACTTCAGAAGATAGAGAAAAATGAAAGTCATTCCCTATGCCTCGGCCATAGGATCTATCATGTATGCAATGTTGTGTACCAGACCTGATGTGTGCCTTGCTATTAGTTTCGCAGGGAGGTACCAATGTAATCCAGGAGTGGATCACTGGACAGCGGTCAAGAATATCCTGATATACCTGAAAAGGACAAAGGATATGTTTCTTGTTTATGGAGGTGAAAAAGAGCTCATCGTAAACGGTTATGTCGATTCCAGCTTTGACACTGATCCGGATGACTCTAAGTCACAAACCAGATACTCTATTTTTATTGAATGGTGGAGCTGTCAGTTGGTGCAGTTCCAAGCAGAGCGTCGTGGCGGGATCTACGTGTGAAGCGGAGTAAATAGCTACTTGGGAAGCAGCAAATGAAGGAGTCTGGATGAAGGAGTTCATATCCGATCTTGGTGTAATACCTAGTGCATCAGGTCCAATGAATATCTTTTGTGACAACACTGGAGCAATAGCCTTGGCGAAGGAATTCAGGTTTCACAAGAGAACCAAGCACATCAAGAGACGCTTAATTCCATCCGCGATCAAGTCAAGGAGGGAGACATAGAAATTTGCAAAATACATACGGATCTGAATGTCGCAGACCGTTGACTAAGCCTTTTCCACGAGCAAAACATGATCAGCACCAAGACTCCATGGGTGTTAGAATCATTACTATGTAATCTAGATTATTGACTCTAGTTCAAGTGGGAGACATAAGGAAATATGCCCTAGAGGCAATAATAAAGTTGTTATTTGTATTTCATTATATCATGATAAATGTTTATTATTCATGCTAGAATTGTATTAAATGGAAACTTAGTACATGTGTGAATACATAGACAAAACAGGGTGTCCCTAGTATCCCTCTACTAGACTAGCTCATTGATCAAAGATGGTTATGTTTCCTGACCATAGACATGAGTTGTCATTTGATCAACGGGATCACATCATTAGGAGAATGATGTGATGGACTAGACCCTTCCGTTATCTTAGCAACTTGATTGTTTAGTTTTACTGCTATTGCTTTCTTCATGACTTATACATGTTCCTACAACTATGAGATTATGCAACTCCCGAACACCGGAGGAACACCTTGTGTGCTATCAAACATCACAAAGTAGCTGGGTGATTATAAAGATGCTCTACAGGTGTCTCCGAAGGTGTTTATGGTGTTGGCATAGATCGAGAATAGGATTTGTCACTCCGAGTGTCGGAGAGGTATCTCTGGGCCCTCTCTGTAATACACAACATAATAAGCCTTGCAAGTAAATGACTAATGAGTTAGTCACGAGATGATGTATTACGGAACAAGAAAAGAGACTTGCCGGTAACAAGATTGAACTAGGTATGATGATACCGACGATCGAATCTCGGGCAAGTAACATACCGATGACAAAGCGAACAACATATGTTGTTATGCAGTTTGACCGACAAAGATCTTCCTAGAATATGTAGGAACCAATATGAGCATCCAGGTTCCGCTATTGGTTATTGACCGGAGATGAGTCTCGGTCATGTCTACATAGTTCTCGAACCCGCAGGGTCAGCACGCTTAACGTTCGATGGCGATCGGCATTATGAGTTTATGTGTTTTTATGTACCGAAGGTAGTTCGGAGTCCCGGATGTGATCACGGACATGACGAGGAGTCTCGAAATGGTCGAGATGTAATGATCGATATATTGGACAGCTATATTCGGACAATGGATGTGTTCCGGGTGGTTTCGATAAAACCGGAGTGCCGAAGGGTTAC
>LR738715.1:412082504-412133597 GCA_902687465.1 Secale cereale
CCCCGCCTCCTTCTTCCTCTGGCCGAAACGAGGCGGGGCTCCGGCGATCAACGCCGCCGAACGGTGGCTCCTCGAGGGCACCTGATGGCAGGGATGGATCCGCCAGACTGGGGCGGTCCTCCCGGTGGTTGAGTGGCTGGTGGGGATGGAGGGAATCACTGGCGACGAGCTTCACGGCGGCCGACGGCCTCGGGTGGATTTGGGGCTTTGCGTTGCAGTGGTTCTCGAGCGGGTTTGAGGCATTCGGTGGCTCCGCAGGATCATGGGGAGTCGGATGGTGGCGTTAGCTGGACGGGAGGGGCTCGGGTTGTGACAGAACGGACTGGAGTGCGGCGGCGGCTGTACTCGCCGGAGATGGAGAAGAAAGCCTCCTCGGGGCGATTGGTTGCTATGGGGGCGCCCTGTGCGGTGGCTAGTGGTCGTCTAAGGCTGTGGAGGGGCTTGGGGCATCCTTAAATAGGTGGGCGATGGCGGTTCCGCGGCGGCCGTGGATAAGGACGTCGGCGACCGACGTTCTGTAGCTTAGGGCGACGTGGCAGCGACGTGCGCTAGGGGACGAGCTCACTGATGAACTGGAGCTATTCTAGGGGGCAGGTGGTGAGCGCTGGTGGCCTAGGCGGCTCTGTCCATGGCAGGAGTTGCTGTGGCTGCCCGCTAAGAGCCGCTGCCGACTTGAGGGCGGCCCTGTGGAGCTCCAGAGCTGTCTCTGCGGCGAAGGGAAAAGGTGGCGTGCTGTCGGTACGAGGGGAGCGGCCAGAACGGGCGCGGGGCGTCGGCAGAGGGACGCGGCGGCTCGGTGCGCGCGCGTGCAAAACGTGCGCTCTGGGCGCGCCCAGAGCACGCACGTGAGCCGCTCGACAAAATGCCAACACTTGCTACAGAGTTTGGATGAAGCTGGAATTTAGCAGGTCTGGGTTAGGGGCTTAAGGGAGATTAGTGGACATGACATTAGGCACTGAGGGCCAAGATCACAGTGCAAAGCAAAAATCATGCCAAAATTGGCCATGCATACCAAATGCTCGACAGAATGCCATGAGCATGTGGGCATCTCTTCTGGTGGCCAAAATCTCCAGATCAGGGTCTCTTTAGGTGAAAGTGATGATGGCAAAGCTAGTTGGGCAAAACCACAAACTTGCTAGTGCAAGATTTTCAAATCTTCAGTTCTGGACAGGAAATGAAGGGCATTGTTTCATGAACTAAAAATATCCCAATGGGTCCACTCTTCTGGACTTAAGGGTTTTGCAAGAATGGTTATAAGCAGGAGGAGGCTCAAGGGCACTTGAGCAAAATAAACTAGGGTTGCAGTGCAAAATACCAAACTGGACCAGAATGGAAATGAGGTTGATTCACTCAAACTTTCCAAAGTACCTAAATGGGTTTTTGCATAAAGTTGAATAACATACTCCTATGAACATCCCATAATTTTGGTGGAAGCATTACAGGAATATTTAAAGGGGTTGTAGTGCAATTTGGCCTACTGGACCAGATTGGAAATCATGTTGTGGAGCTCAAAATATTAAAAGGATGAACTATATTCCTGCATAAAAGTGATCTAACAACATCGCATGAAATCTCCAAATTTTGGTTGGAATTTTAGATAAACCTATCAAAGGGTTGTAGTTCAAATTGGGGCCTTTTCTTAAGGGGAAACCATTTTTAGAGTGAAGGAGATTAGGGAGAAAATTATATAATTATTTTTTTATTGATAACAGAAAAGTTTCATTAAGGGAGCATGAGGGTCTAACAATAAATGGAAAGTCTTCTCTTGAGGCAAAAACTCCAACATAAAAGGGAAAGAAAGGTCCTGAAATCAAAAAGAGAATCTAGCAAGTGAAAATTTTAATTTCCTCGCAAAATTTTAATTAATAAACCATGGTTAAATTTTTGGGGTGTTACAACACTACCCCCCTTAAGAAAAATCTCGTCCTCGAGATTTGCTAAGGGCTGTAATGAAAAGAAAAAAATCCTACTATCACAAAGCAATATCACACAAATAACCATCCTATTCCTAAAAAAAATACGGCTACAGTGAGAGCTCAACTATCTTCTCGGTTCTGCTCTATGGGGTCGGGGTCAATGTTACAGGTACACATATCCCGCAAAAGTGACGTATTACGGTGGGCGTCGTCGGGGTCGTTTTGGTGGTTACACCCGTTGTCGTGGAAATAGCACGGCAGATGTCCGGTTTAGCGGACTTGATGATGGAACCATCGCACGGGTTAACTTGAAAGGGTTCATGGCGCACAAAAGACACAGAGGATTTTATACTAGTTCGGCCCCTTTTGAGAAGGTAAAAGCCTACGTCTAGTTGGTTTGGTATTGCTTGGGCGTCGGATTACAGGGAGCGGATTCGCTTTGCCTGTGCCTCGACGGGTTGATTGTTGCTTCTCCCTGAACCGTCCAGGTCGTCCCTTTATATAGAGGTAACGCCTGGTCCGGTTTACAGAGTCCCGAGGCCGGCTCATATCTGTGTCCGCCTCGGTCTCTGTCTTTTCTTTCTTATCTCTCAAGTTACATCTCTTGGCAGTTTACAAATCACACTTCTATACATGGGCCTTGAAATCTCATGGGCCGTAGTTTCTGCTAAATATTACAACCAAGTATAATATAACTAAGCCGGTTTACAATAGCCGGTTTATACCTGCTAGTCATATCTCTGACATTAGGCCCCAGAATGATTTGAACTTGTTCATATCAGTCTTCCTTGTCTTGTATAATTTTCTTCTTTGTCTTCATCTTTTTGTAAACCGGCTCTGACGTCATCCTCCGAGATCATTAAATTCTGACAATGACATCATCTCCGCATTTAACTTTATGAGCTGTACTGTCGCTTATTTTAAGGGTTATCCCGAAGATCGAGGCGTCACAGGATCTTTATCCGATTTTCTGTCTCCTCGATTTTCGCACCCGTCGCTTCAGATCTGACTCCTTGTTATAAATACTGCCGCCCCCCATTCATTACCTTCTTCTCGCTCCGTCTTCTTCCTCCGTCTTCTTCCTCTGTCGCCGCCCGAGCTCGAACTGCCGTCGCCGACCGCTGAATCACAAGTCTTCGCCCGGCCGCTGCATCATCCTGAGCTCGACCAGAAAAATCTCCGCCGTCGATTCTCGCTGTTCTCAGGTATGTTCTTCTTCTTTGTTATTGGTCTTTACAACCTCTAGGGTTTCATCCTGTACCTCCGCCATTAGAGCTTTTAACAAAGCTTCATCTTGTCCGACCTTGAGCAAAATGTCTTTTAGTAATATTGTCCTTCAGATCTCCCTTTTTGAACTGTGTTTTTTCTCTGCTGTAAATACTTCCAATCTCATTGTCCCTGTCTGGCCCGTCGATTTATCCTCTTAGTACAAGATCCTTGTAGATCCTTCCCGTATACTATTATATTAGTTTTCCTTTTCTTAGCACGCCCATATCTGTTCTTCTAGCATAGTCTTTTGAAAACCTGTTTTTCTCCTTGGCAGATCTGCTAAGTATATTCCGATTTAAGTTGGTATGCCACATACTTTGCGAAACTCTGTAACTTGACGCAATGGTTGAACTGTTCTTCTTCAACTGCCATAAACCGGAAATGATATAACTTGTTTTATGATTGCCGGTTTAACCACACCATTAGTCCTTAGTTTAAACCGTTGCGTAACTTTCATAGATAGGTTCCGGATTACTGCACTTTCATAATCCGTTTCTGTATTTTATCTTCTCCAGCACTTTGTTCAATGGCTAAGCAGTATGTCTCCTGCGATTGGGTCCGTTCCGTCATTACTGAGGATGACCTAATCAAGTTGTCTGAAATCGGCACATTAGGACCTCAGTCTGAGTTAAAGTGGCGTGCTCCGGGTAATGAATGCCCCCCTACTCCTAGATCCGGGGAAGTCATCGTGTTTCTGGACCATATCTCTAGAGGCTTTTCTCCCCCCGGTTCAAAGTTCTTCCGAGATGTTCTTGCCGCTTTCCAGCTACATCCACAGGACATCGGACCCAATTCCGTTTCAAACATCTGTGATTTCCAAGTATTTTCTGAAGTGTATCTCCAAGAAGAACCTTCTGTTGACTTATTCCGGGATTTCTTTCATTTAAACCGACGCACTGAATTTACCAGTGGACCACATCAAGAGCTCGGTGGGCTTAGCATTCAGAAGAGGAGAGACGCAGTTTTTCCTCACGCCGCTTTACATACTCATCCAAAAGATTGGAACAAGTCCTGGTTTTATTGTGTTGACACTTCTCCTGAGGGGGAGAATCCTTTGCCGGGTTATCGCGAAACTCGTATTCCAGAGAATCACCCCTTACCACCACGGCTTAGTGCTGCCGAGCGGACCCGGTTCTCATCACAACTCTCCAAGCTGAGAGCTTTTATAGCAAATGTCCTGATCGGCACTGATTTCCTTCGCGGCTGGCTATCTTGGAGCATCCTTCCCCTGAGCCGGCGTCCTCAGTTAAACTGCAAATACTCTGGTAAACCGGATGATCCTCAAAGGTTTTCCAAGGATAAGCTTTCTGAATCGGAGGTAGTGGAGTCAGCCAAAAAGATTCTCAATGCTTCTTTAGCAGACTGTGCTAAGGTTGGCTTGGCTCCGTACTTCAAGAAGAATAAGCTGCCCGAAGTAAGTTTTTTCTTTGCCCTGCATTTGTAAACCGTCTCCTTTGAACCGTCTTTCAATTGCTCTTGCTTTTTCAATTAGGCTGATGACCCTTTCTGGAGGAGAAAACCTCAGGAGAAAGCCGTAAAACAGGCTCGCCGAAAGACCCTTGCAAACAAAAAGAGGAAGGCAGCCGTCGACGCCGGTTCTCCTACTGAGGATGATGATCCGGACTCCGAGGTATGCTTTAATCCGGTTTAAATTCTTGCTTTCATGTACTTGTAATCGTATCTAATGATACCTTTTCACAGGAATTGCCTGAAGGTGATAACCCGACTGAGATTGAGGTAACCCTTCTTTCTTCTGACTCATAACTTCTTCCTCAAAAAAGTCGTCGGACCGTCAGAAAATATCAGTTTTCTCATCCTTATGCTCAGTTAGACCCTAACTTTACTTTGAAGAAGCAACAGCACGAAGCTTTTCGCCGGACCACTCGCCACAACGGCCTGGCGGTGGAGTCATCCGGAATTTCCTTAACTCCGGCTCGAAAACGCCGTGCTGAGGTGATACTCTCTCCGACTCTTCTTCATCCCAAGGCCGGACTTATCCGAAAACCCCTTAAACCGTCTGACCCTGACTATCAGGAAACTCCGCTGTCTTCTTCCGGTGAATCAACCGCCACGCAGCTTCCTCCTTTGAAAACCGTTCCAGGGTAACTTTCTTCGCCTTTTCCGGTTTATGATGCCCTTTTTGCTTTATAATGCTAACTCATTTTGCATGTTTTTCCAGAAAACCGAAACCCAGCAAGAAGCCTAAGGCGAATAAGCCTATTGCTGACCATACTGTGGATGACCCGGTGGTTATCAACAGTTGTTCCTCCAGAAGGTGAACCCACAGCTCCTGTTGAAGACCCTGCTCCCGAAAACCCTATCGCAGAAAACGTCCAAGATCCACCAAGTCCGGCCCGGGTTAATTCTCCTCAAGTTAATCCGGCGTCTCCTGATCCGGCTCATGTTGACGCTCCCCCCAATGTACCAGCCTCACCTGACGTTGTGGTGACTGGTACCGCTTATGTTGCTCCAGCTGAGCCCACCGTTTTAGCAAAACATACAGCTAAAGCGGAAAAGATAGCTCAAGAAAAAGGGAAATGGAGTACTGACATATCCAGTCTTTCCAGCATGAGCGCTCAAGACATTTATTCCGGGTATCTGAACCGGCTCCACAGCAGTCGGGATTATGAAGCCAGCTTGGTGAACCTAATGAGAGAAAAATACGAGGTAAGTTTCTTCTCCTGACTTTGTTCTTTTGACGCATCTTTATCTCATAGCAGCCCCCAAGTTCCGGTTTAGCTGCTTTACTGAAGGTGATCCGGAACTTTGTAGTTTAAACTGTTGATCTATACATTAGCCCCCAAGTATCAAGTAGATAACTTGGTTATGTAGTTGATACTTGTAACTTCAAATTGTCTTTGGTGTATTGCTTCAACTGCCATTAGCCCCCAAGTGTCAAGTAGACAACTTGGTTGTGTGCTTGAGACTTGTAACTTCAAATTATCTTTGCTGTATTGCTTCAACTGCCATTAGCCCCCAAGTGTCAAGTAGACAACTTGGTTGTGTGCTTGAGACTTGTAACTAAACTTCACCTCTTGCTTTTGAACTTTGTCTGCAGGCTGAGCTGAACCGGAATGCTCTGGAGATCAACGAACTTCGAAGTCGACTTACGGAAACTGAGTCAGCCGCCTCAAAGGCTAGGAAAGAACTTCAAGTGAGCTTAAAGACCGCTGAAGACTTGAAAAAATACTTTGAAGAGGAGCGGACTACTTTTGAGGTCCAGAAAAAAGATCTTGAAAAACGTGTTCAGGACGCTGAAGGAGCACTTAATCCGGTTACTGAAGAATTGACCGGGTTAAAGCGGCAAATTGACTTGATGACCTCTGCTATTTTTGGTAAGTATAATCTGAACTCCTGTCTTTTATCTTTGTAACCTGTGCCTTGTACCGGTTTAACTATTATTGTTTGTATGTAGGGCGCCGTGTCTCCCATCTTGGGGAAGACTTGCGGAAAAAACTCAAAGCCTCCTACACCTTGGTCGAACAGCTGTACTCCGGGGCGCAAAGGATCATCAGTGCTACTTCGTTTGGTAAACCGGCCCCTACTACAATTCAAGATACTTTAAACAAGTTGTCTGTTTTGCCGGTTCGCCTCGAAGAAGTCAAGAAATCTGCTGCGCGGGGTGGTGCTCTTCTGGCCCTTACGAGGGCTAAGGCTTGGGTCCCGGATCTTGATCCGGAGGAGGCTTTTACGGGATTCCCTGACACAAAGGAGGATGGCTCACCTTTCACTAAAACTGATCTTTATGCATTGACCAAGGAAATGCGTCCCCTTGCCAGCAAGCTTGCTGCTGAATCGGATTTGTCAAGATATCATCCAGGATACAATCTACAGAACGAGCGGGTGGAGCGACCGGTTTATGATACTGTCGACTTAATCCCGCCGGTTCGTCCTCACACCTTTGCTCCTGACATTGATCCTTCTGAATTGATCAACGATGAAGTATATTTCCGGGCTTTGGCGAAGATTGACTGGCGTGCTCCGGATTTCCAACCGCTTCATGAAGATGAAGATGTTCCGGAACAAGGCGAAGGACAGCCGTCCCAGCAAGGAGATGCGGAACCTTGAATTTTATCTCTGCAATCATAAGTGATATTCCAGAAAACCATGTTTCCAAACCGTCGGGCTCATCATGCCTTGTAATAGGTTTAGTCGAAACTTAATGTGCTTCAATCCGACATTTGGTCTTTATGAAATACTCGTCAGTTGACCTGTTGTCTGATGTGGTTGCCTTCATCTGTTCGCACAGAAAAATATCGAAAAAATATGTCCTAGTGGCTTACCACTGGACGCATTAATTTGTTCTCTTTAAAACATTCAAATAAGCATATCTTATATTAAAGATAACTTTATACCTGAGATGTATGTGGCCGATATACTTTAATCCGGTCAGGACTTTAAAGTCACTTTATAAAGGTCTTCATGAATCCAAATAGACACTCGAAATTCTCCGGTCCGTCTTGATGATAAATCCGGTTCATCTTGTTTCAGAAATTTGTACCCTTTACACGATACACGGTCCGGGTTTTAATAAACGCCGGTTTACTTGGTCTAAGATACATGATCCAGATTTTCAATTTGATAGATATGTGGTCAACTTGTGTAGCTGTTCCACTTTGTTGAAAACGTTACAGAACACCAAAACACCAAAAAAAAACATGCAATTTTTTGCAAATAAGGCCATGTAGTCGAGGCTTTTTCAAAGAGCTGCCAGGCTCAAAGCAAGGTTCAGCCAATCAATGGATGCGGGTACCATCCAAGGGGCCTAGCCAATCACTGAATGTGGAATTATCCAACTTTTCAGAGGGCCGAAAGAACCGTATATAAAAATTATTCCGATCACTGGGACGCGGATTGGCCGGCACTCCCAGGGGGTCTAGCCAATCACTGAACGTGGATTTTATCCAACTTTTCAGAGGGCCGAAAGAATCGTATCTATTATTCCGATCACTGGGACGCGGATTGGCCGACACTCCGAGGGGGCCTCCAGGGTTCCTCCTGAACCGGTGGGTCAATCTAAACCAATCACTGAATGTGGTACTATCCAACTTTTCAGAGGGTCGAAAGAAAAAATTATTCCGATCACTGGGACGCGGATTGGCCGACACTCCGAGGGGGCCTCCAGGGTTCCTCCTGAACCGGTGGGTCAATCTAAACCAATCACTGAACGTGGACTTGTCCAACTTTTCAGAGGGTTGCAAGAATTATGAAACTTAATCCGATCACTGGGAGCGGATGATACCGACTCCCAGGGGGCCTCCAGGGTTCCTCCTGAACCGATGGGTCAATGTAAACAAATCACCGAACGTGGACTTGTCCAACTTTTCAGAGGGTTGAAAGAATTATGAAACGTAATCCGATCACTGGGAGCGGGTGATACCAACTCACAGGGGGCCTCCAGTGTTCTGTTTTGAACCTGTGGGTTTGCTTTTTATGGAGTCTTCTCTTCTGGAACCGGATATGATCTCTTGTTCCTGAGAGTTCTATTGCTCCTTCACATATTCTGCAAAAATTAGTTTCTAAACCGGCCAACATTGAAATATGATATTTGATAGTAAACTGGTATGATTACTTTTCACAGTCTTTTTGTATATGGAAAAAGGGCTGAGCCCCCGGTTTACCGAGGGTGCCGGTTTATTCATTATTCATAATATATACATAGGATACATTGGAGCACATGGCTCAAGTATAGTATGGCCGTAAATGGGCGATGTTCCACGGCCTCTTCGTCTCCTCTTCTGATGTCCGTGAATCCTTGTGTTCTCGAATGTCCACCAAATAATATGAACCGTTGTGTAAATTCTTGCTGACCAAAAAGGGCCCTTCCCATGGTGGAGATAGTTTATGCATGTCTGTTTGATCTTGGATGAGCCGGAGTACCAAGTCACCCTCCTGAAATGTCCTTGTTCTAATCCGGCGGCTATGATATCTGCGCAGACCTTGCTGATAAATCGCCGACCGTGCTGCAGCCGTATCACGCTCTTCTTCCAACCGGTCTAAACCGTCCTATCTTGATTCTTCGTTGATTGCTTCCACATAGGCCGTTATCCTTGGTGAGTCATGACGGATATCACTTGGAAGAACTGCTTCTGCGCCGTAAACCATGAAGAAAGGCGTATAGCCTGTAGACCGGTTTGGTGTAGTATTAATACTCCAAAGGACAGATGGCAATTCTTCAACCCAACAACCTGGGGTTCTCTGGAAAGGTGTCATGAGCCGGGGTTTGATGCCTCGCAAAATCTCTTGATTTGCCCTTTCAGCCTGGCCATTGGTCTGAGGATGAGCCACAGAAGATACATCTAATCGAATATGTTCTCTTTGACAGAATTCCTTCATTTCACCTTTAGACAGATTAGTTCCATTGTCTGTGATGATGTTGTGTGGAAAGCCAAACCGGAATATCACCTTTTTGATGAACTTAACCGCGGTTGCTGCATCACACTTGCTTATAGGTTCCGCTTCAAACCACTTCGTAAACTTGTCTACTGCCACTAGTAGATGAGTTTTCTGATCTTGGGACCGTTTGAAAGGCCCAACCATGTCAAGCCCCCAAGTTGCAAAAGGCCAAGTTATTGGTATCATCCGGAGCTCCTGTGCTGGAACAAGAGCACGTCTTGAGAACTTCTGACAGGCATCACACTTCCGGACTAGATCTGCCGCATCTGCATGTGCAGTTAACCAATAGAACCATGTCGGAATGCTTTAGCCACCAATGACTTTGAACCGGCGTGATGACCACAATCCCCTTCATGAATCTCCCTTAGAATCTCACAACCTTCCTCAGCTGAAACACATCATTGAAATACACCAGAAGTACTACGATGGTGCAGTTCTCCGTTTGCAATTGTCATGGACTTAGAACGCCGGATTATCTGTCGTGCTTCCTCTTCGTCCTCCGGTAACTCTCGTCGGCTTAGGTACACCAAATAGGGTAACGTCCAATCCGGAATAACATGGAGTGTTGCAACTAACTGTGCCTCTGGGTCCGGAACAGCTAGGTCGCTCTCCGAAAGTACTTGAACCGAAGGACTGTGCAATTCATCCAAAAAGGTGTTCGGTGGTACCGGTTTACGCTGCGACCCCAGCCGACTCAGAGCATCAGCCGCTTCGTTTCTCCGCCGGTCTATGTGATCCACTTGATATCCCTTAAAGTGTCCTGCCACTGCTTCAACTTCTCGCCGATAAGCCGCCATGAGGGGATCTCTGGAATCCCACGTGCCAGAAACTTGCTGTGCCACTAGATCTGAATCACCCAGGCACTTAACCCGGCTCAAATTCATCTCCTTTGCCAGTCGCAAACCATGAAGTAACGCTTCATATTCTGCTGCATTATTAGTACAAGGAAATAATAAGCGGAGGACATAGCAAAATTTATCACCTCTGGGGGAAGTTAAGACAACTCCAGCCCCCGAGCCCTCCAACTGTTTTGAACCGTCAAAGTGAATCGTCCAATAAGTAAGATCCGGCTTTTCCTCAGGAGTCTGTAACTCTGTCCAGTCATTGATGAAGTCTACCAATGCCTGAGATTTTATAGCAGTATGCGGTACATACTTCAACTCATGCGGGCTGAGCTCAATGGCCCACTTGGCTACCCTGCCTGTAGCTTCCCTGTTCTAGATTATGTCTCCTAATGGAACTGAACTAACCACAGTTATTGGATGCCCTTGGAAATAGTGCTTCAGTTTCCGGTTTGCCATGAACACCCCATAGACCAACTTCGGCCAATGCGGGTACCTTTGTTTAGACTCAATGAGTACTTCACTCACATAATAAACCGGGCGCTGAACCGGATGTTCCTTCCCTGCTTCCTTGCACTCAACCACAATCGCCACGCTGACTGCCCGTGTGTTAGCAGCAACATATAACAGCAAAGGCTCCTTATCAATGGGAGCAGCTAAAACCGGTGGTTTCGCTAGTTGCCGTTTCAGATCCTCAAACGCTGTATTTGCCTCATCACTCCAAATGAACCGGTCTGTTTTCCTCAACATTTGATAAAGCGGGATTGCCTTCTCTCCCAAGCGACTGATGAACCGGCTTAGCGCCGTGATCCGGCCAGCTATGCGCTGAACATCATTGATGCAAACCGGTTTTGTCAAAGATGTGATGGCCTTGATTTTCTCTGGGTTGGCTTCTATTCCTCTGTTCGAGACCAAGAATCCCAGAAGCTTACCGGCCGGAACACCAAAAGCACATTTTTCCGGATTAAGCATCATCCTGTAAGCTCGAAGATTATAAAAGGTTTCTTTGAGGTCCTCTATCATTGTTCTTTCTTCCTTTGATTTGACCACGATGTCATCCACATAAGCATGCACGTTCCTCCCTATCTGCCCCTTCAAGCAATTCTGAACGCAACGTTGATAAGTTGCCTGTGCACACTTGAGCCCAAAGGGCATAGATACATAGCAAAAAGCACCAAAAGGAGTTATGAAAGCTGTCTTCTCTTGGTCTTCAACTGCCATTTTGATCAGGTGATACCCTGAATATGCATCCAGGAAACTCAGCCGCTCACACCCTGCCGTGGCGTCGATAATCTGATCAATGCGAGGTAAAGCAAAAGGATCAGTTGGGCAAGCTTTATTGAGGTCTGTGTAGTCCACACACATCCTCCACTTCCCATTCTTCTTTAAAACCAGCACCGGATTAGCCAACCATTCCGGATGAAAAACTTCCACTATGAACCCTGCCGCCAAAAGTCTGGCCACTTCCTCTCCTATAGCCTTGCGCCTTTCTTCATTGAAGCGGCGCAGATACTGTTTTACCGGTTTAAACTTCGGATCAATATTCAACTTGTGCTCAGCGAGTTCCCTCGGTATACCCGGCATGTCAGAAGGTTTCCATGCAAAGATATCCCGGTTCTCACGGATGAACTCGATGAGCGCGCTTTCCTATTTGGGATCAAGGTTAGCACTGATGGTGAACTGTTTAGACGAGTCTCCAGGTACAAAATCAACCTGCTTAGTCTCTTCCGCTGACTTGAACTTCAATGCCGGATCATGCTCGGTAGTTGGTTTCTTCAACGGGGTCATATCTGCCGGATCAACATTATCTTTATAAAATTTTAACTCTTCTGTGGCACACACCGCTTCTGCATAAGCTGCATCACCTTCCTCACATTTCACCGCTATCTTGCGACTGCCATGAATCGTGATCGTGCCTTTATGACCCGGCGTCTTAAGCTGCAAGTAAACATAACATGGCCTGGCCATAAATTTAGCATAAACCGTCCTTCCAAACAGAGCATGATATGGACTTTTAATTTTGACAACTTCAAAAGTGATCATCTCCGATCTGGAATCATACTCATCTCCAAAGGTAACTTCTAAGTCAATCTTAACAACCGGATAAGCTGACTTACCTGGGACCACCCCATGAAACACTGTGTTTGACGTTCTTAACTTTTAATCTGTCAGACCCATATGACGGAAAGTCTCGTAATATAGTATATTGATACTGCTACCCCCCGTCCATGAGGACATTAGTAAACTTGTATCCTCCCACCTGAGGTGCTACCACCAAGGCTAAATGTCCCGGATTATCCACCCGTAATGGGTGGTCCTCTCTACTCCATACAATGGGCTGCTCTGACCATCGCAGAAATTGCGGTGTCGCCGGTTCTACTGCATTAACAGTCCGCTTCAAAACCTTCTGGTCTCTCTTACATAAACTCGTGGTGAAAACATGATATTGACCGCTGCTCAACTCCTTCGGATTACTCTGGTATCCGGATTGCTGCTGTTGTTGCGGACGCTGTTGCTGCTGGTTTCCCTGATTATTATAATTCCTTTGGCCCTGCTGCTGATTATTCTGACCATTGTAACCACCTTGATGATGCGATTGATTCCCCTGGCCATTGTAATTCCCTTGATTATTTTGGCCGCCTGGCCGGGGTTGATAACCGCCGTTATTGCCCTTATATCCTGATCCGGAACTGTTCCCCTGATGACCCGAACTATAAAATCCGGGCCCTGAACCGCCGTGCGGGGGCCGGCTAGGAGGATTAAAACGGCCGTTCACTGCCTTCATGAGGGATGCATTCTCTCATAGTATGCCTTGCCATCCTCCCCCTTCCACTATGCTTTGGACAGGGTCGATCCAACTCCTGCTCCCAGCCCGGAGCTCCTCCGCCGGTTTGGAGAGTAGAATCCTCCGGATTACCCTGAAAACCGCCTTGAACTTGAGTATTAGCCACGAAATCGGAGCCACCTTCTGCCTTCCGTTTGCCCAAAAAGCTTGAAGTAACCGGATTAACCGGCGCCGGTTTACCAGACTTGCTGGCCTTCCCCGCTTTATCTCCTTCCGCTTCCGGATACTTTGTGTTATCCGAGTCTCCGTATTTCACCAGGGCACTCATTAAAGTCCCCATATCATTGCAGTCCCTTTTAAGCCGTCCGAGTTTTAATTTTAAAGACTCAAACCGGCAATTGTTCTCCAACGTCACTATCGCCGTACTAGGATTAATACCATTTGAAGAGTGTAAGATCTCTGCTACCCTTCTCACCCAAGCTGCTGTAGACTCCTGCTCTCCTTGCACGCAAGCTGCTAGGTCTATCACCGACATCGGCTGTTTGCACGTATCCTTGAAGTTTTTGATGAACTGGCTGCGCAGTTCCCCCCATGACCCAATAGAATTCGGGGGTAAGGCTTTCAACCAGGTCCGGGCCGTGCCCTCAAGCATCATAGTAAAATATTTGGCACAAGCCGATTCATCCACGTCCAGCATCTCCATGGCCATCTCATAACTTTCAACCCAAGCTTCCGGTGGTAGATCGGCTGTGTAGTTGGGTACCTTGCGGGGCCCTTTGAAATCTTTAGGCAGCTTAACACTCCGTAAGGCGGGGATAAGGCACTTCACCCCAAAGGAACTCGTCGTAACCCCCGTCTCTGCGGTGGCTGTGAGAACCGGCGTTGTTTGACGAATCTCCTCCCTGGCTCCTGACCTAACACGGTCTACCTCCGGAGCTTGTTCCGCTGCACCTGCCGGATTACCCTGCCTGCGCTGATGTCTCCTGCGTTCACTGCTAGACACTTCTGGCTCGTCCCAATGCCTACTATAACTCCGGCTGGGACGTGGTGTTGAATGTAACCTTTCCCTGCTGTGAGAATACGCCTGCTGCTGTATCAACGCCGTATTGAGTAGCTTCTGGACCCTGCGCGCCTCTATCGCCACTGGCTCCTGCTCCTGGGGGGACGGGGATATAAGGTGCGGACGTGACCCGCCGCTCCTGCTCTGCGGTGGCTTGTTGAACCGGTTGCTCCCTGACCGGAGGCGTCCTCCGGTTTACAGCCGGATGATTACTAACCCCCGCCCCAGGTGTCCTGAACAGATTCGTTGACTCATAACCTGGGGGTATACGGGACCGGTACTTCCGTCCCCTTACTCCTTCCATAGAAGCTTGCTCCATCCTCAAATAAAAAGCTTGATCATCCAATTCTGCTTGCCTAGTCACTATCATTTCTCTTTCCGCCTTCAGGTCCTCTTTTAGTTGATCAATCCGGCCCTTCAACTGAAGGAGCTCTGCATCATGATGCGCCTTGTCTGCTGGAGCCACTATTTCCACCGCTTTAGCTGTGAACTCCTCGATCAAGGTGGATAGAACTTCAGTAAGGGAGGTATTTGAACCGCTTCCCCCTGCACCAACCTCGGCTGTCGTTCCGTTCATCGGGGGCTGTGAGCCGGCCATGAAGACCGCCGCCCGGTTTGGCGGGTCAAAGGGGCCCGGAATACTGTTCCCATCGGACTCGCCCTCGGACCGGCCGTCCTGCAACTAATACAGAGATTCAGTTTCACCGGATGAAGACTCGTCATCTGAGTAGACGATCGTTACACCATCAGATTCTGATCCGTCCTCGGCTCGACTTCCGTGGATTGCTCCAACGAACACGCGCTTCACAGCGGGCTGAATCCGGGCCGATCTCGCACGCTGAGCCGGCTCGACGATGTTGGGGAGGATGTCCGGCTCAGGTCCCGGTTCGCCGATTTTGCCGATGAAGACTTGGATGCTGCCGAAGGGAACCCGGTACCCGTATTCGATGGAATCGGCCTCCGGTCCCCAACCTGCGTCATCGATGTAGATGCGGCCGCGACGACTCTTGGTCATCCGGCCGACTGCGTACCCCTTGAGCCCTTCGAAGCCGCCTTTCAAGCACTCGAAACCACCGCGCGCAGGCCCCACGGTGGGCGCCAACTGTCGTGGAAATAGCACGGCAGATGTCCGGTTTAGCGGACTTGATGATGGAACCATCGCACGGGTTAACTTGAAAGGGTTCATGGCGCACAAAAGACAAAGAGGATTTTATACTAGTTCGGCCCCTTTTGAGAAGGTAAAAGCCTACGTCTAGTTGGTTTGGTATTGCTTGGGCGTCGGATTACAGGGAGCGGATTCGCTTTGCCTGTGCCTCGACGGGTTGATTGTTGCTTCTCCCTGAACCGTCCAGGTCGTCCCTTTATATAGAGGTAACGCCTGGTCCGGTTTACAGAGTCCTGAGGCCGGCTCATATCTGTGTCCGCCTCGGTCTCTGTCTTTTCTTTCTTATCTCTCAAGTTACATCTCTTGGCGGTTTACAAATCACACTTCTATACATGGGCCTTGAAATCTCATGGGCCGTAGTTTCTGCTAAATATTACAACCAAGTATAATATAACTAAGCCGGTTTACAATAGCCGGTTTATACCTGCTAGTCATATCTCTGACACCCGTAATTAAAAATGCAGTCGTACATCAACGTACTCATGCATGGCTATATAAAAAGAAAAAGGGGCGCACGAGCAGACCGTATTTAAATATAACGATACAAGATCACATAATGATAGGGCGTGAACATAGTAGGACTTGGCGCTACTCGAGCGATTTAGTCTACCTCGTTTACATCTAAGCGGGCGTGCCTTGTGGACGTCGAGGCTTCTTCACGGTTTCACCATCGTGGTTAGCCGGAGGGGGTTGAGGGACTGCAGGGTCGGGGTAATGATGATGACCATTGCGGGGGTTGTTGGCCACCATCCTGCTGGAGCGTGTCCCTAGGAGGCGACGAATCACTTCTGGGGACACCAAAACATTTTGGTCGATGGCTGGGGCAGGCCTCAGGGTCTCGACGGTTGTCCGAACAGCACGACTGGGTTGTCGGTGTCGGGCTCGTCTTCTCTTCTTGCTGGGGCTCTGCGGATCAGTTCTCCACGAGCTGCGATCAGACCTAGAGTGATCTGATCGAACAGTTCCTCTAGTGCACTTACATAGCGCACCAGATACAATAATGCAGGATCCGTCTCGTGATCTCAGTTGGCAACCTGGGATGGCCTACCATACCCGTCACGGCTGGGGTAGTAGTAGAATGAGCGACAGTTGACTCGGGGTGACAAGTGACGGAGTTGAACTATAGCCTCTCGAGCAGCTAGTTGGAGGGCTTGCGGCTCATAGGAAGTGGTCCTTTCGGTGAACCTGTAGGGGCGTTCTAGTGATAGACCCCTACCATAGACGTGCACAGTGGCCCAAAATTGACGGTTCTCTTGGTACACAACATATTTTGGGGGCTCTTCTAATGCAAAGGCACGGCGGGTGAGGTTTGCTAGTACGGTCACAAAACCCCCAAGGTTGGTTGCTGTGGTTTCATTGTGAACGATGGGTCCTGGCATTATGGCTTGGTTTGGGGTAGAGGCTGTGCTGTGCTGGGTTGAGGCTAGCGTGCCCTTTTTATAGAAAAAGGGGACGGAGTCTTCCTTCGCACGCTTGCGAATGAGACATTTTAGGTGTCGATCACTGCGTGACTATCTTACACGAGAAGCTTGGTCGGGGTCTGGTTAAGGTCTGGTGGGTTGGTTTACCTAAGTTTTTCGACCTAGCTAAGATAAGATTAGCCAATGGTCAGCCTGGCTCTGATACCAAGTTTGTCAGGACCGGATTTTCGGGATATTAATTTCCCAAAAGCGGACCTTGTGCTCATCAGCCCCAGGATTACTGTTAGCTGATGAGGCACCAACTTGTTACAGAAACTCCAAGCAAAATACAAGATATGTAGTACAAAACCATTCTGGCCTATGAGTACAACATAGGGTTTCTAGTGGCTGATGGCGGAAGTGGTTCGTGGTTCATCGGTGACCATGGGACTCCATTTCCCACAAGAACAGCTGACCAGGTTAACTCCTATCTTCGCGAGGCTGCTATCTCCATTTACGTAGGTTCCGGGGCTGTCATCGCATCGTTCCTTCCCACGCAAAGAATCTGGCCAAGACAATAGCCAGGGACAAGCCAGTGAGTACTTTGAATGTACTCGCAAACATTATGAACAGGGGTGAGATGCAATCATGCTCGAGATTAAATGATGATCACTATGATGATAATGATATGACAGTCCATAATGCAAGCAGGTCATTCGTATATAATAAGGCATATGCAATCAGAGAGTGATAACGTTCATGCCACAGTCGGGCGTCTGAGCGACACCACATAAAGGGCTTATAAGGAAAATAAACAACAAGCATGCCACAGTCGGGCGTCTGAGCGACACCACATAAAGGGCTTATAAGGAAAATAAATAACAAGAATGCCACAGTCGGGCATCCGAGCGACACCACAGAAAGGGCTTATAAAGGAAATAAATAACAAGAATGCCACAGTCGGGCATCTGAGCGACACCTCGGAAAGGGCTTATAATAAGAGTAGATAATAATGAATATCCGGGAGGTAGAACCGTCCCAGGGGTACTCATTAATCCAAAGAAAACAATTGGTTAGTCCACAATATTAATCATAATCACCATATATCACAGATCATACTCCATGTTCTGGTTTAGTAGTTTCTCCTCCGAAGACCGACACTCGACCCATCCCAGGCTGTAGTCCTTAACCATGGACACGGCTATTCGAATAGATTTTTATATCTCTGCAGAGGGTGTACTCTTTACCCACGAGTAACGGATTCCTTTAGTCCATTTGAACTAATTCCGTCTACGGTCTTTTAGTCGAAAGCCCGCCTGACTTGCACACACCAGCTTAACTTACCAGTGTCTGGAATCACCCACGACACTTGTTAAGCAAACTCTGAGTGGGGAGGCTACAACCTCGCGTAGCATGGGATCACATTTTGATCGCGCGCTCTAAGGGGTGCCCCCCTCCCAACCGGAAACACCCATGCCACTGGACCAGGTGGCATGCCTACCGGTTGCAACCGGTATCTTCCACCATGGCCTCTCAGTACGGTGTGTGCTAGGACATGGGTTAACACTTACTAAACCGTACCCTACCTGTGGCAGGGACAAGTGGTAGCACAAGCAAGTATGGGGGTTACTGGAACAAGACTCGATCTACGGTCGACTCAGGAGGTTTCAACATTACTTGTATGATTAGTCATACCCGATATGCTTCACAACAATTGTCGGAATCACCATCCGTCATGCCTTACCATGCCATACCGGACTCCACCGTCCCGACGGGGCGCTAGTGACAAGCTCGTGTCTACACATGACCGCGACTTTCACGGCCTTCTTCCGTTAGGCATGGAAGGCATACGAAGGGGATCACCGTCATGCATACTAATTTATTCACAGCAAGGATTTTACCTCAAGCACTCATGGTACGAATCATATCATCACAAATGAAATAAAATGAACACATTCATTTGGTGCAAACGTGTCAACAACAACCGCATGCAATAAACCAGAGTTCAAAAGTGCTTGCCTTCAAGTAGAGGGGAGGAGAAATGCATTCCAATACTTTTTGGAAGTTTCTCCCTCTTCAAAAATCCTATTTGAAATAATACGAAATCAATACATAGACTCAAAGCAGCACAAAAAAGTTGCTTGGAAAATTTTGAAATAATTATGAAAATAAACTAGACAATATTTGGGAAACAACAGAAAGAGAATCAAGTCATTTGGATTTATATTTAAAAAGATATTGCCAGTCAAAATTTAGTCAATTCTGTTTTTAGAATAAAAACAAAAATAGGAAAACATTTCGATTAGAAAAATGCTTTCGAAGTAGGGGAGACGTACTAGGGGTTCTGCGCCTCCACTTACGCACGCGTGGACTGGCGCTGTCTCGCTGACAAAGGGCCCAGGGGGCCCACTGGTCAGGTTTGACCAGTCGCCCCCCGCCTCCTTCTTCCTCTGGCCGAAACGAGGCGGGGCTCCGGTGATCAACGCCGGCGAACGGAGGCTCCTCGAGGGCACCTGATGGCAGGGATGGATCCGCCAGACTGGGGCGGTCCTCCTGGTGGTTGATTGGCCGGTGGGGACGGAGGGAATCACCGGCGACGAGCTTCGCGGCGGACGGCGGCCTCGGGTGGATTTGGGGCTTTGCGTTGCGGTGGTTCCCGAGCGGGTTTGAGGCATTGGGTGGCTCCGCAGGATCATGGGGAGTCGGATGGTGGCGTTAGCTGGACGGGAGGGGCTCGGGTTGTGACAGAACGGACTGGAGTGCGACGGCGGCTGTACTCGCCGGAGATGGAGAAGAAAGCCTCCTCGGGGCGGTTGGTTGCTATGGGGGCGCCTTGTGCGGTGGCTAGTGGTCGTGTGAGGCTGTGGAGGGGCTTGGGGCATCCTTAAATAGGTGGGCGATGGCGGTTCCGCGGCGGCCGTGGATAAGGACGCCGGCGACCGACGTTCTGTAGCTTAGGGCGACGTGGCGGCGACGTGCGCTAGGGGACGAGCTCGCTGATGAACTGGAGCTGTTCTAGGGGGCAGGTGGTGAGCGCCGGTGGCCTCGGCGGCTCTGTCCATGGCAGGAGCTGCGGTGGCTGCCCGCTAGCTGCCGCGGCCGACCTGACGGCGGCCCTGTGGAGCTCCAGAGCTATCTCTGTGGCGAAGGGAAAAGCTGGCGTGCTGTCGGTGTGAGGGGAGTGGCCAGAACGGGCGCGGGGCGTCGGCAGAGGGACGCGGCGGCTCGGTGCGCGCGCGTGCAAAACGTGCGCCCTGGGCGCGCCCAGAGCACGCACGTGAGCCGCTCGACAAAATGCCAACACTTGCTACAGAGTTTGGATGAAGCTGGAATTTAGCAGGTCTGGGTTAGGGGCTTAAGGGAGATTAGTTGACATGACATTAGGCACCGAGGGCCAAGATCACAGTGCAAAGCAAAAATCATGCCAAAACTGGCCATGCATACCAAGTGCTCGACAGAATGCCATGATCATGTGGGCATCTCTTCTGGTGGCCAAAATATCCAGATCAGGGTCTCTTTAGGTGAATGTGATGATGGCAAAGCTAGTTGGGCAAAACCAGAAACTTGCTAGTGCAAGATTTGCAAATCTTCAGTTCTGGACAGGAAATGAAGGGCATTGTTTCATGAACTAAAAATATCCCAATGGGTCCACTCTTCTGGATTTAAGGGTTTTGCAAGAATGGTTATAAGCAGGAGGAGGCTCAAGGGCACTGGAGCAAAATAAACTAGGGTTGCAGTGCAAAATACCAAACTGGACGAGAATGGAAATGAGGTTGATTCACTCAAACTTTCCAAAGGACCTAAACGGGTTTTTGCATAAAGTTGAATAACATACTCCTATGAACATCCCATAATTTTGGTGGAAGCATTACAGGAATATTTAAAGGGGTTGTAGTGCAATTTGGCCTACTGGACCAGATTGGAAATCATGTTGTGGAGCTCAAAATATTAAAAGGATGAACTATATTCCTGCATAAAAGTGATCTAACAACATCGCATGACATCTCCAAATTTTGGTTGGAATTTTAGATAAACCTATCAAAGGGTTGTAGTTCAAATTGGGGCCTTTTCTTAAGGGGAAACCATTTTTTAGAGTGAAGGAGATTAGGGAGAAAATTATATAATTAATTTTTTATTGATAACAGAAAAGTTTCATTAAGGGAGCATGAGGGTCTAACAATAAATGGAAAATCGTCTGTTGAGGCAAAAACTCCAACATAAAAGGGAAAGAAAGGTCCTGAAATCAAAAAGAGAATCTAGCAAGTGAAAATTTTAATTTCCTGGCAAAATTTTAATTTATAAAACATGGTTAAATTTTTGGGGTGTTACAGCCTCCCCCTTTCTCCTTTGTATACGGGGGCAGGGGGCACCCTAGGACACACAAGTTAACATCAGTTTTAGCCATGTGCGGTGCCCCCATCCATAGATACACACCTCGATCATATCGTTGCAGTACTTAGGTGAAGCCCTGCGCCGATAGCTTCATCATCGTCGTCATCACACCATCGTGCTGACGAAACTCTCCCATGACGCTCAACTGGATCAAGAGATCGTGGGACGTCATCGAGCTGAACGTGTGCTGAACAGGAGGTGCCGTACGTTTGGTGCTTGGATCGCGAAGACATTCGACTACATCTACCGCGTCACTAGATGCTTCCGCTTTCGGTCTACGAGGGTATGTAGACACACTCTCCCCGCTCGTTGCTATGCTTATCCTAGATATATCTTGCGTGATCGTAGGAAAATTATCAAATACTACGTTCCCCAACAGGGACCCCGCGCAAGCACTTTCCTCCTTAGCCCCAAAGATGAAACATGTTCCTCTGCGCACGTTGGTGCCCGCCAGGCCGTAGTAGTCGTGTCTTGCATCATCTCAACCTCATGACATGGGTACCTACATAGGAATCTCCGCTCATCAGGAGCAGCCCAGGGGTGGCTGCTTCTTCCGGAGGTCTTGGCGTTGTCCGCCTCGCGAGGCTTAGCCTCTCGCGAGGGTCTTGTCTTGTTGGTGTTGTAGATGGGTCATACCAGGTCGTCTATGAAGCCACATCGCGGGCCGCGGGAAAGCAAGTCTGGGTACCCAGGTTCCAAGAACGCTGATAGTAGCCTGCGAGCCCAAGGCGTGTTCACACTTGGCATCGAGGCGAAGCCAAAGGGCAAGGGCGAAGCGCCGCGGGCCCCAATCGTCTGCGGACTTGGTTGACGCATGGCGCTTGATGGGACGTGGGCGTATCCACTTCCCCAAGCCGCCTCGGCAACCGCCCGACTTGACAACTTCCTGGTGCATGCAGAAAAGACATCATTGGCCAAGGCGTGAGGGGCCAACGATTAGCCCTCCTCTGTCTATAAACGGGATGGGGGGTAGAGCCCCTAGCCCATCTTCGTCTTCTCGCCGCTCGCTCCTTCTTCTTTCTCTTTGTCCCGCCATTTTGCCAGGGCATCGATGGCGCAAGTTAGGAGGTTATTCGCCGCGGAGAAGAGAAAGGCCCCTCACGTGGAACCTGAGCTACTCCCGCCGAAGAAGAGGCATCATTGCTCTCGAGATGCCACCATGGCACCCATGGTGACGCGACACTGGCACGAGCGCACCCCGCCGGGCTTCCCGGTCCATGCGTATGCTCGTGCGCAGAGTCCCGCCCGTTGGAGCGGCGGAAGATGGTGCGAGGAGCGAAGCCATGCAGGAGAACAAGCGGTAGTTGTATGGCCACCCTACCCGCGAACCTATGTCGAAGGCATGGACCGCGAGTTTGTGGTGTGGGCAACAACTCCGCCACGCACATGGATCTGGCTCCCGCGGTCTCTAGAGAGGGAGATACCACCACGGGGACCCGTCAAGCTGTGGCTACAACACGACGGCTGCTGCAGCCAAACATGAGAGGCGGATGTCGAGTTCGTAGACTTCGGCGACGTCTTGATGACCCGGGGATGGAGCGCGATTGCTCGCGCCTACAACGCGGAGGGAGAGCTCGCCTGAAATTCAACACTCCTCTTCAAGGTCTTCGGGTAGGAAGGCCGACGCCTGGAATCCTGCCACAGGGGAGGCATCCGAGGTGGCAGCTCTCCCGCGGGTTGGCGAGGCCACCGATGGTGAGCCTGCCCTAGGACTTGTACGCGACTCCTCCGGCGGCAGTAGCGCTTCATCTAGAGCAGGCTCAAGTGACGACGACAGTTATGAGCCGCCGCGCCCGTGCCTAGGCGAGGAGTAGTGCCATCCCGACGTCACTGGTGATGCTGCCAAACCCATGGTTCTTTGGGAGGCTTTTCCTTTTGCTTTGTTCCTGTGCAAAAATCATGACGGGCCCCGTGGTGTTATGTAAAAACTGTGACGCTCGTGCTATAATGTCATCATGTCCAATTCAATGTCGTGTTTGCGTCTCTCACCCTGGCTTAGTTCCCCCTTTCATTCTTGTGGTAGCTTAGCGCTCTATGCCAGCAGGACCCAGTCCCCAGGCAAGCTTCAGCTGACGCTGGTATGCCAGGACGTGATGTCTTGGTCAAGGCCAGGAGGTGAGCGCGCGCGAGGTCCAGTAAGAGCCCCTGAGGCGCGATGCTCAGGAGGTCCCCTTTGGCGTGCAAGCAGCTCCCGAAGGACTGAAAGGGGAGTTCCCTTGCCCTGGCGAGACCCCAAGGGACAGAGCGCTAGTCATGAGGTCCATGTGCGCATGCGAGGTGACTTATCTTGACGAGCCTGCGGTAGTTCCTTTGCTGCTTAGTTCTGCTCCACAACATCCATCGTGCCTCGCGGAGGCGTGAAAACACCTGCTTAAATTTGAGGACCATTATGCTTGGTAATAACTAGCTGGAACTCCACAATTTCCTTTCCGTGCTAGATTCCCTTTCAGCTTGCCTTAGCGTTCTGCGTCGGCAGGTCCCAGCCCCGCGCATACATCAGCTATCGTTGGGGCGTCCGAATCACTAGGACGGGACCAAGGGGTGAGGGGCTACGTGACTAGTAAGGCTCTGGAGTCACGATGCTCAGAGGTCCCCCTTGACATGCGAACAGGCTCAATGTTCAGCGAGTTAGATTGTCATGAGGGTTCTGGTGCTCTACGCCGGCAGGACCCGACCCCGCGCATACCTCAGCCGCCGTTGGGGCGTCCAGATCGCTAGGACGAGACTAAGGGGTGAGAGGGCTACGAGGCTGGTTAGGCCCCTGGGTCGCGATGCCTAGGGGTCCCCCTTGACATACGAGTTACCCTCATGACTACCATACCTTTTCCCGTCAACCTTTGCCTAGGAGGGGTGCACAAGGACCAGGTACAAGGACCTAGTGAGGTGGCATGCGCCAGGTCGAGCCTGAGCCTAGCCCCTCTGTCTAGCCCCCACGCGCTCATCATAGGGAGAGGTTGATCGGTCGGCCGAGAGGCTATCCTGAGGTTGGTGCGGCCCGGTGGCGCCCTCAGTTTCTTATCCCCGGCGTGGAGCATAGGGCTACCACTTGGCGTGGGCATAGTCTCTCCTCAACCGTGTCGTCCACCAGCGCGAAGCATGGGGCTTCCACTGGATGCGTGGGTGGGAGGTCCCTCTGGGGGATTCCTCCGGGCATGTACAACCCATCATGAGGAGGTGTATATGGGCACTAGTGAGCCAGCACAGAACACACGAGGCCCTACCTCAAGGCGGGTTGCGCCTGGTCGTCTAGCGCTTTGTGTAACTGTTGTAACTTGCGCAAAAAAATGAACCTCCAGGGGCCATTGCATGAGAAGACCGAGCACCAAGGACCTTAGGAGATTACGTGAATGGAGCCGACCCACCAGACAGAGCTCGGTCGCTTGGGTTTACTGACGCTACATGGACGAACCCGAGCACAGTCGCCGTGCTGAGGCTTCTTCATGCAACAACCATGGGAGGAGCCCCCGACACATGGTTCCCGCGGAGGCGTCCCATACCACAACAAAGGAACCGGATTGTGCGCCCTGACTCGTCTCAGTCAGGGCACGGCGACACTCTAGGTGGTGAAACACCGAACATGCAGGTTTAAATGCTTAAGGAAATACACCAAAGGCAAAGCCAGTTCTAATACATGCGCAAAAGGATATAGGCTGTAGGGTCATGATGTAGCCTGAGGGGCGCCCTCAACTGAACAAACCGAAAAATCACAAGGCACTGTCGTTGTAGAAGTGTTGGTGTAGCTGAAGAATGCGCGCTGCAGACGTCGCTCCTCACGGTCTAGCCGGCTCCTAAGTCCCGTGAGACTCAAGAGGTCCGGGGGGATCGCGAGGTTTCGGCAAATCCTCCATCAGGATCGCCTACCGCCTGGCCTCATGAGCTGCCAGTACGCCCCGCATGTATCGCTGGTGCAAGGCAGCCGCGCCCGGTAGGACGAACAGAATGCGGACGTAGCTGTGCGGGTGGCCCCCACATCGGCCAACACGGGACATCTAGAAGAGCTCCTGAGAAGCAGCCCTATTGAGACATGGGATGTTGATGCAGACGCGCAGCTCGCTACCCACGTCAGGGGCGGTAGCTGCACTGGATGATGTAGGGCGATGCTCTCCACACATGGCTCGTGTCCCCTGAAGCTCCTCGGTCGCCTTGGTGATTAACTCCTGAGCGCCTAGTGCCTCGCACCTTGCGCCTCGCTCATGAAAGCGCGCGTCGAAGCACGCCTCCACATGGTGCCCGAACGCCTCCCTCGTGGCACTGGTTACGACAGAGGCCCTCCAGACAACTGCCCCCGAGCCTGTCCTGTGAGGGGCGCCGGGCGCGCCTTCCTATGCGAGAGGGAAAGGCGCCCCAACAGTGGGCGCGGGGTGCTACTTCTCGAGCTTGTGTTGTATTCCCTCGAAGAGGAAAGGGTGATGCAGCATAGTAGCCTAAGTATTTCCCTTGGTTTTTGAGAACCAAGGTATCAATACAGTAGGAGACCACGCGTGAGTCCCTCGCACCTGCACAAACAAATAAGAACTTCGCAGCCAACGCGATAAGGGGTTGTCAATCCCTTTACGGTCACTTACGAAAGTGAGATCTGATAGAAATGATAGTTTGATATTTTGGTATTTTTGAATATAAGAACTGAAAGTAAAAACGGTAAAGTAAAGTAGATTGTAGATTGATATGTTGAGAATAGACCCGGGGGCCATAGGTTTCACTAGTGGTTTCTCTCATGATAGCAGAATTCTACGGTGGGTGAACAAAGTACTGTCGAGTAGTTGATAGAAAAGCGAGTAATTATGAGAATATCTAGGCATGCTCATTATATATAGGCATCACGTCCGAAACAAGTAGACTGAAACGATTCTGCATCTACTATTATCACTCCACACATCGACCGCTATCCAGCATGCATCTAGAGTATTAAGTTCATAAGAACAGTGTAATGCCTTAAGCAAGATGACATGATGTAGAGGGATAAACTCAAGCAATATGATATAAACCCCATCTTTTTATCCTCGATGGCAACAATACAATACGTACCTTGCTGCCCCTACTGTCACTGGGAAAGGAGACCGCGAGATTGAACCCGGAGCCAAGCACTTCTCCCATTGCAAGAACTATAGATCTAGTAGGCCAAACCAAACCAATAATTCGAAGAGACTTGCAAGGACATTATAATCATACATAAAAGAATTCAGAAAAGAACCAAATATTTCTCATAGATAATCTTGATCATAAACCCACAATTCATCGGATCTCGACAAACACACCGCAAAAAGAGATTACATCAAATAGATCTCCTCGAAGACCAAGGAGAACTTGGTATTGAGATCCAAAGAGAGAGAAGAAGCCATCTAGGTACTAAGTATGGACCCGAAGGTCTGTGGTAAACTACTCACAACTCATGGTGAGGCGATGGTGTTGATGTAGAAGCACTCCATGGTAGATCCCCCTTCCGGCGGAGCTCCGGAACAGGCCCCAAGATGGGATCTCACGGGAACAGAAGGTTGTGGCGGTGGAACTAGGGTTTTCTCTCTTTGTCTGATGTTTTCGGGGTACATAGATATATATACGAGGAAGGAGGGCACCGGGGGACAAACGTGGGGCCCACGAGGCAGGGGGTGCGCCCTGTAGGGGGGCGCCCCCCACCCTCGTGGTCGCCATGTGTGCCCTATTCCGTGGTTCTCAAGTCTCCCATGAAGATATCGCTCCAAAAATATCTCTCCCAAAGGTTTCATTCCGTTTGGACTCCGTTTGATATTCCTTTTCTATAAAACCCTGAAATAGGCAAAAAAAACTGCAATCTGGACTGGGCCTTTGGGTTAGTCCCAAAAATAATATAAAAGTGTATAACAAAGCCCATTAAACATCCAAAGCATCATAAATAATAGCATGGAACAATCAAGAATTATAGATACGTTGGAGACGTATCAAGCATCCCCAAGCTTAATTCCTGCTCGTCCTCGCGTAGGTAAATTATAAAAACAGAATTTTTGATGTGGAATGCTAACCAACATAATTTTCAATGTAATTCTCTTTATTGTGGCATGAATGTTCAGATCTGAAAGATTCAAGACAAGAGTCTATATTGACATAAGAAATAATAATACTTCAAGCATAGTAACAAAGCAATCATGTCTTCTCAAAATACTATGGCTAAAAAAGTTATCCCTACAAAATCATATAGTCTAGCTATGCTCCCTCTTCATCACACAAAATATTCATATCATGCACAACCCCGGTTTCAGCCAAGCACTTGTTTTCATACTCTATTCTTTCAAACCTTTCAACTTTCACGCAATACATGAGCGTGAGCCATGGAAATAGCACTATGGGTGAAATAGAGTGGTGGTTGTGGACAAGACAAAAAGGAGGGAGACAGTCTCACATCGACTAGGCGTATCAATGGGCTATGGAGATGCCCATCAATAGATATCAATGTGAGTGAGTAAGGATTGCCATGCAACAGATGCACTAGAGCTAAATATGTATGAAAGCTCAACAAAAGAAACTAAGTGGGTGTGCATCCAACTTGCTTGCTCACGAAGACCTAGGGCATTTGAGGAAGCCCATCGTTGGAATATACAAGCCAATTTCTATAATTAAAAATTCCCACTAGTATATGAAAGTGACTAAACATGAGACTCTCTATCATGAAGAACATGGTGCTACTTTAAAGCACAAGTGTGGAAAAAAGATAGTAGCATTGTCCCTTTTTTTGGAGGGGCCTTATTTTTTTAATTTTTTGGCCTTTCCTCACATGGGACAATGCTCTATAATGATGATCATCACACTTATATTGATTTACAACTTGATATTACAACTCGATACAAGAACAAAGTATGACTTTATATGAATGCCTCCGGCGCTGTACCGGGATGTGCAATGAATCAAGAGTGACATGTATGAAGAATTATGCATGGTGGCTTTGCCACAAATACGATGTCAACTACATGATCATGCATGGCAATATGACAATATGAAGCTTGTCATATGAACGGAATGGTGGAAAGTTGCATGGCAATATATCTTGGAATGGCTATGGAAATGCCATGATAGGTAGATATGGTGGCTGTTTTGAGGAAGGTATATGGTGGTTGTTTTGAGGAAGGTATATAGTGGGTGTATGGTATCGGCAAAAATTGCGCGGTACAAGAGAGGCTAGCAATGGTGGAAGGGTGAGAGTGCGTATAATCCATGGACTCAACATTAGTCATAAAGAACTCGTATACTTATTGCAAAAATTTACAAGTCATCAAAACAAAGCAATCAACACATGCTCCTAGGGGGGAGGTTGGTAGGAGTTAACCATCGCGCGCCCCCGACCTCCACACAAAGGATGACACTCTACAAATACCTCATGCTCTAACTTCGCCACATAGCGGTTCACCATACGTGCATGTACGGGAATCACAAACTTTAACACAAGTATTTCTCAATTTCATAATAACTCCACTAGCATGACTCTAATATCACTATCCTCATATCTCAAAACAATTATCAAGCATCCAACTTCTCATCATATTCAAGGCACTTTGTATGAAAGTTTTTACTACATTCATCTTGGATGCATATCATGTTAAGGCTAGTTTTATAGCCAAAGTACATTACCATGCTGTTCTAATAGACTCTCAAAAGGATATAAGTGAAGCATGAGAGATCAACAATTTCTACAAAATAAAATTACCACCGTGCTCTAAAAGATATAAGTGAAGCACTAGAGCACACTATTCAGCTCAAAAGATATAAGCGAAGCACATAGAGTGTTCTAAAAATTCCGAGGCCATATTTATCTCTCTCAAAAAGGTGTGTCCAGCAAGGATAATTGTGGTGAACTAACAAGAAAAGACTCAAATCATACATGACGCTCCAAGTAAAACACATATCATGTGGTGAATAAAAATATAGTCCCGTGTATAGTTACCGATATATGAAGACGAAAGAGGGGATGCCTTCCCGGGGCACCCCCAAGCTTAGGCTTTTGGTTGTCCTTTAATTTTACCTTGGGTTGCCTTGGGCATCCCCAAGCTTAGGCTCTTGCCACTCTTTGTTCCGTAGTCCATCAAAGCAATACTCAGAACTTGAAAACTTCACAACACGAAACTTAGACAAAAATCTCGTGAGCTCCGTTAGTATAAGAAAACAAACCACCAATCAAAGGTACTGTAATGAACTCATTCTTTGTTTATATTGGTGTTAAACCTACTGTATTCCAACTTCTCTATGATTCATGCTCCCCAATACTACTCATAGATTCATCAAAATAAGCAAACAACACACGAAAAACAGAATCTGTCAAAAACAGAATAGTCTGTAGTAATATGTAACTTTCGAATACTTTTGTAACTCCAAAAAATTGAAATAAATTAGTAAACGTGAGGAATTTGTCTATTAATCATCTGAAAAAAGAATCAACTAAATAGCACACTCCAGTAAAATCTGGTGACTATTCTAGCGAGCGCAAACGATTCTGTTTTTCACATCAAGATCATGTAAACTTCACACAAGTCTTCCCAAAGGTTCTACTTGGCACAAACACTAATTAAAACACAAAACCACGTCTAAACAGAAGCTGGATGCAATATTTATTCCTAAACAGAAGCAAAAAAAATTGGGTTGCCTCCCAACAAGCACTATCGTTTAACGCCCCTAGCTAGGCACGATACAAGGATAGATCTAGGTATTGCCATCTTTGGAAGGCAATCCATAAGTGGCTCTCACAATAGATTCATAAGGTAATCTAATTTTATTTATAGGAAAGTGTTCCATGCCTTTCCTTAATGGAAATTGGAATCTAATATTTCCTTCCTTCATATCAATAATTGCACCAATCGTTCTAAGGAAAGGTCTACCAAGAATAATAGGACATGAAGGATTACAATCTATATCAAGAATAATGAAATCTACGGGCACATAATTCCTATTGGCAACAATAATAACATCATTAATCCTTCATATAGGTTTCTTAATGGTAGAATCCGCAAGATGCAAATTTAAAGAACAATCATCAAGCTCATGAAAACCTAACAAATCGCACAAGGTTTTCGGGATAGTGGAAACACTTGCACCCAAATCACATAAAGCAAAGCATTCATGATCTTTAATTTTAATTTTAATAGTAGGTTCCCACTCATCATAAAGCTTTCTAGGGATAGAAACTTGTAATTCAAGTTTTTCTTCATAAGTTTGCATCAAAGCATCAACTATGTGTTTGGTAAAAGCTTTATTTTGACTATAAGCATGCAGAGAGTTTAGTACGGATTGCAACAAGGAAATACAATCAATCAAAGAGAAATTATCATAATTGAATCCCTTGAAATCCAAAGTAGTGGGTTCATCACTATGCAAAGTTTTAATCTCTTCAATCCCAATTTTAACAATTTTAGAATCAAGATCCAAAAACTATGAATCATTGGGACGCCTTTTAATTAAAGTAGACTCATCTCCAATCCCATCTTTATCAAGATTCATACTAGAAAACAAGGATCTAATAAGATACACATCAATAACTTTCAGATCTTCATCTTTATTTCCATGATAACTAGAAGAACACGCTTTTATATAACTCTCTTTTTGAGCACGCATCCTAGCGGTTCTTTCTTTGCATTCATCAATAGAAAATCTCATGGCTTTGAGAGACTCATTGATATCATGCTTAGGTGGAATAGATCTAAGTTTCAAAGAATCAACATCAAGAGTAATTATATCCACACTTCTGGCCAATTCATCAATCTTAAGCAATTTTTCTTCAAGCAAAGCATTGAAATTCTTTTGCGAATTCATAAACTCCTTAACACTAGTTTCAAATTCAGAAGGCATCTTTCCATAAGAGTTATTGTAGGAATTACCATAATTATTAGAGGAATTACTAGGAAAAGGCCTAGGATTAAAGTTTCCTCTATAAGCATTGTTACCAAAATTATTCCTACCAACAAAATTCACATCCAAAGATTCATTATTATTTTCAATCAATGTGGATAAAGGCACATCATTAGGATCAGAGGAAGACCTCTTAGCAGCAAATAATTTCATAAGTTCATCCTTTGCACTCAAAACACTAATCTCTTCAATAGCATGCACTTTTTTACTAGTAGATCTTTCGGTGTGCCATTGAGAATAATTAACCATAATATTATCTAGGAGTTTGGTAGCTTCTCCTAAGGTAGTTTCCATGAAAGTGCCTCCTGCGGCCGAATCTAAAAGTTTTGAATAATCATCCATAAGTTCAAACCATGTGTAGGGCAATTACGTATCATTAATTTCATTCTCTCCCAAGCTTGTGCAACATGCTCATGATCTAGTTGCTTAAAATTCATAATATCGTTTCTAAGAGAGATGATCTTAGCAAGAGGGAAATACTTAGAGATAAAAGCATCTTTGCACTTATTCCATGAATCAGTACTATTTCTAGGCAAAGAGGAAAACCAAGTTTTAGCACGATCTCTAAGCGAAAACGGAAATAACTTCAATTTAACAATATCGTTATCCGTATCCCTTTTCTTTTGCATATCACACAAATCAACAAAGTTGTTTAGATGGGTAGCGGCATCTTCAATAGGAAGGCCGGAAAATTGATCTTTCATGACAAGATTCAATAGAGCAGCATTGATCTCACAAGATTCAGCATCGGTAATAGGAGTAATTGGAGTGCTAATAAAATCATTATTGTTGGTATTGGAAAAGTCACACAATTTGGTATTGTTCTGAGCCATAGTGATAAGCAAGCAATCCAACACACAAGCAAACAAGAAGCAAGCGAACGATAAACACACGGCAAAAATAAGGGGAAACAAAACGGCAAGGGTGAAGTGCGGGAGAGGAAAACGAGAGGCAAATAAATGTAATGCGAAAGATAAGGGTTTGTGATAGGTACTTGGTATATGACTTTTGCGTAAGCTTCCCCGGCAACGACGCCAGAAATTCTTCTTACTACATCTCGAGCTTGCGTTGTATTCCCTCGAAGAGGAAAGGGTGATGCAGCACAGTAGCGTAAATATTTCCCTTAGTTTTTGAGAACCAAGGTATCAATCCAGTAGGAGACCACGTGCGAGTCCCTTGCACCTGCACAAACAAATAAGAACTTCGCAGCCAATGTGATAAGGGGTTGTCAATCCCTTTACGGTCACTTACGAAAGTGAGATCTAATAGATATGATAGTTTGATATTTTAGGTATGTTTGAATATAAGAATAGAAAGTAAAAACGGTAAAGTAAAGTAGATTGTAGATTGATATGTTGAGAATAGACCCGAGGGCCATAGGTTTCACTAGTGGATTCTCTCATGATAGCAGAATTCTACGGTGGGTGAACAAATTATTGTCGAGCAAGTGATAGAAACGCGAATAATTATGAGAATATCTGGGCATGATCATTATATATAGGCATCACGTCCATAACAAGTAGACCGAAACGATTCTGCATCTACTACTATTACTCCACACATCGACCGCTATCTAGCATGCATCTAGAGTATTAAGTTCATAAGAACAGAGTAACGCCTTAAGCAAGATGACATGATGTAGAGGGATAAACTCAAGCAATATGATATAAACCTCATCTTTTTATCCTCGGTGGCAACAATACAATACGTGCCTTGCTGCCCCTACTGTCACTGGGAAAGGACACCGCAAGATTGAACCCAAAGCCAAGCACTTCTCCCATTGCAAGAACTATAGATCTAGTAGGCCAAACCAAACCAATAATTAGAAGAGACTTGCAAGGATATTATAATCATACATAAAAGAATTCAGAAAATAACCAAATATATCTTATAGACAATCTTGATCATAAACCCAGAATCCATCGGATTTCGACAAACATACCACAAAAAGAGATTACATCAAATAGATCTCCTCGAAGACCGAGGAGAACTTGCTGTTGAGATCCAAAGAGAGAGAAGAAGCCATCTAGGTAATAACTATGGACCCGAAGGTCTATGGTAAACTACTCACAACTCATGGTGAGGCGATGGTGTTGATGTAGAAGCACTCCGTGGTAGATCCCCCCTCCGGCGGACCTCCGGAACATGCCCCAAGATGGGATCTCACGGGAACAGAAGGTTGCGGTGGTGGAACTAGGATTTTCTCTCCGTGTATGATGTTTTCGGGGTACGTAGGTATATATAGTAGGAAGGAGGGCACCGGGGGACAAATGTGGGGCCCACGAGGCAGGGGGCGCACCCTCGTGGTCGCCACGTGTGCCCTATTCCGTGGTTCTCAAGTCTCCCATGAAGATATCGCTCAAAAAATATTTGTCCCGAAGGTTTCATTCCGTTTGATATTCCTTTTCTGTAAAACCCTGAAATAGGCAAAAAATAGCAATCTGGACTAGGCCTTTGGGTTAATAGTTTAGTCCCAAAAATAATATAAAAGTGTATAACAAAGCCCATTAAACATCCAAAACATCATAAAATATAGCATGGAACAATAAAAAATTATAAATACATTGGAGACGTATCACGGGGACTGAGGCACGATCGCCGGGTGCCCCAGCCCCCTGACGTCCCTTGGAGAGAAGCTGCTTCTTCTAGGGTGTGGCCTCAGGCGGCAAGGCGGCACCCTCATCATCTGAGTTCTCGACAACTGCGGCGTGATAGGCGCGCTCGAGGGAGCACACTGCATCCTTCTCATCACAGGCAAGCGTGATGATGCTGCCACTTCCCGCCATCTTGAGGACATTGTAGCCGTGGTGAGTTGCCACCATGAATTTAGCGAGGGTCGGATGCACGAGCATGGCATCGTATGGGAGGCGAATCTGGGCGACGTCAAAGTCAATGAGCTCGGTTTGGTAGTTGTCGCGCTTGTGGAAGGTGAGAGGGAGACGAATCTACCCTATGGGGACGGTGGAGCCATCGGTCACCCCTGAGAAAGGCTTGGTGGGCAGCAGCTGGTCATATGGCACCTAGAGCATGTCAAATGTTTCAATGGAGAGAATGTTGAGCCCTGTGCCACCGTAGATGAGAGTCTTCGTGATGAGGACGTTGTTGATGGTTGGTGATCGGAGCATTGGAAGCACTCTGGCGGCGGCCGTGCACTTGAGCTGGTCTGTAGAGTTGAAGGTGATGGCGTACTTGGACCACCCGAGAGGATGCGACACCCCGAGCTTGGGGAGGGCCGCGTTCACCTCAGGAGCAAACTGCTTGAAGATGCGATGAGAGACAGGAGCCTGAGCACCACCCAAGATGCAAGTGATGGCACGAGGCACTTGGAAGCCCCCAGCCCCTTCGTCTTGGCGATGGTCAGCGTTCCTCCTTGGAGGCAGCGGTAGCGGAGGGAGGCCAGCATTGCCCTGAGGACGGTCCTCATGAGGCTAGTCAGGCTAGGGGCTGTCGCGAGGTCGGCCCTGCCAGCGGTTCTCATGAGGCTGATCGCACCAGTCCTGGTGGGGATCGCGGTTGTCCCAGCGGCCACCACCACAGCCTCCTCCGCAGCCGTAGCCACGGTCGTTGTGGTCAGGACGGCGGCCAAGGCAGCCATCGCGGATTGCCCTGAGCTCCTGGCAGTCATTAGTGTTGTGGTTGTGGACGTTGTAGAAGACACAAAATGGGCGGCTGCCCTTGGAGGACTCTGCGTGGTCGCAGCCACGCTTCATCTCAGTTTCGGCCGTGAGCAGGGCGGGGCCCTTGCACTTCACATCCTTAGCTTTGGCCTTATTGTCCTCAGGATCTACTTCAGGAGGCTCTAGGAGGGAGAGGCTTCCTTCCTCTGCCCTCGCGCATCTGGCGGCCATGTTGAACATCTCCAGGGTCGGGCACAAGTCCTCATGGAAGGCGAGCTCCTCCTTCCTCTTGACATCCCAGACACCATCAGAGAACGCCAAAATGATGGCCTCGTCCGACACCTTTGGGATCTTGAGGTGAGAATTGGTGAAATGTTGTATGTACTTGTGCAAGGTCTCGCCCGGCTGCTCCTTGATGCACCGCAGGTCGCCCACAGTAGGTACGCGGTCCTAAGTGCCCTGGAATTTGGCGATGAAACGCTCGCGTAGCACGCTCCAGGATGAGATCGAGCCTGTCGGGAGGCTCAGGAGCCAAGAATGTCTGCCATCTTTAAGGGTCATGGGGAACCAGTTTGCCATGACCTTGTCGTTGCCGTTCGCCGCCTCGATGCTCAGCTCGTAGAGCTGGAGAAACTCGGAGGGGTCGGGGGTGCCGTCGTAGCGCGGAGGAAGGTCCGGCTTGAACTTGTCCGGGAAGATGAGGCGGCGCGCCTCTTGGGTGAAAGCACGGCAACCTGCCATGCTCATAGGGGCCGGCTGCGAGGGAGGATTCTGATCTAGACGCCCACGCGTCACCTCCTCTGGCGGCACAAGGTCTTGATGTGGCGGTGCTTGGAGCGCACACGCTTCCCCTTGGGGGTCGCTGCACCACCTGGCAGCTTTCTTCATCACGCGCTGGCGCGCATCACGCTGGGGCTTGCGTAGGACATCGCGCGATGGGGAGGAGGAGGTGCGCCATGGGCTACCTTCCTAGCCTGGGGCGGGGGAGGCCGGCCTCGGGCAGGGGAGGCAATGAGCGAGACGCTGTCGGGCATCTCCGGCAGCACTAACAAGTTCGGCGATGAGGTACATCCACTGTTAGTAGAGGTCGTTGATACGTCTCCAACGTATCTATAATTTTTTATTGTTCCATGCTATTATATATTCTATTTTGGATGTTTAATGGGCTTTATTATACACTTTTATATTATTTTGGGACAAACCTACTAACCCAAGGCCCAATGCAAATTGTTGTTTTTTTTTGCCTATTTCAGTGTTTCGCAGAAAAGGAATATCAAACGGAGTCCAAACGGAATGAAACCTTCGGGAGAGTTATTTTTGGAAAGATATAAACATAGAAGACTTGGAGTAGACGCAAGGGAACGAGAGAGGCGGCCATGAGGGCAGGGGCGCGCCTAGGGGGGTAGGCGCGGCCCCCACCCTCGTGGGCCCCCTCTGGCTCCCCTGACGTGCCTCTTCAGCCTATATATACCCTCATACCCTGAAAACATCGAGGAGCACCATGAAACCCTAATTCCACCACCATAACCTTCTGTACCCGTAAGATCCCATCTTGGGGCCTGTTCCAGAGCTCTGCCAGAGGGGCATCGATCACGGAGGGCTTCTACATCAACACCATAGGCCCTCCGATGAGTTGTGAGTAGTTTCCACAGAGCTTCGGGTCCATAGTTATTAGCTAGATGGCTTCCTCTCTCTCTTTGGATCTCAATACAAAGTTCTCCTCGATCTTCAAGGAAATCTATTCGATGTAATCTTTTTGCGGTGTGTTTGTCGAGATCCAATGAATTATCGGTTTATGATCAAGATTATCTATGAACAATAATGGATTCTTTTCTGAAATCTTTTATGTATGATTATAATATCCTTGCAAGTCTCTTCGAATTATTGGATTGGTTTGGACTACTAGATCTATAGTTCTTGAAATGGGAGAAGTGCTTGGCTTTGGGTTCAATCTTGCGGTGTCCTTTCCCAGTGACAGCGGGGGCAGCAAGGCACGTATAGTATTGTTGCCATCGAGGATAAAAAGATGGGGTTTATATAATATTGCTTGAGTTTATCCCTCTACATCATGTCATCTTGCTTAAGGCATTACTCTATTCTTATGAACTTAATACTCTATATGCATGCTGGATAGCGGTCGATGTGTGGAGTAATAGTAGTAGATGCAGAATCGTTTTGGTCTACTTGTTCGGACGTGATGCCTATATACAATGATCATGCCTAGATATTCTCATAACTATGCACTTTTCTTTCAATTGCTCGACAGTAATTTGTTCACCCACCGTAAAATTATGCTATCATGAGAGAAACCACTAGTGAAACCTATGGCCCCCGGGTCTATTCTCATCATATTAATCTTCCATCAACAATTTACTTTACTTTGCTTTATTTACCTTTTCTCTATACCAAAAATACCAAAAATATTATATTATCATATCTACCAGATCTCACTCTCGTAAGTAACCAAGAAGGGATTGACAACCCCTTTTATCGTGTTGGCTGTGAGGTTCTTATTTGTTTGTGCAGGTGCGAGGGACTCGCGCGTGGTCTCCTACTGGATTGATACATTGGTTCTCAAAAACTGAGGGAAATAATTATGCTACTGTGCTGCATCACCCTTTCCACTTCGAGGGAATACAACGCAAGCTCGAGAAGTAACAGTCTCGGCCAGATGATAGTGCAGAAGCTCATGCGCCATGAGCAGCGCAACCTGCGAGTTCAAGATGAGGACATCAATATCATTGTTACACCCACTGCCCCTACTATTATACATACTGGACCAATTACTAGAGCTCGCGCACGCCAATAGAATTACCAGGTACTTTTGTTTCTTGGCAACGTTTCTATTGTTAATGAGAATATGACGATGCCTAAATTGGATACATTTGTGTTGATTACTAATGAAGGGCCTAGCATGGACAAGAGGGCAGAACACTGGAGTAGGATCAAGCAAGGAGATGAAGGCGCGCGCGAAGGGATCCAGAACGGCATTTCTAGTGCGTATTTGAGTACTTTGAAGCCTTAGTGATGACTTCCAAGGACATGGATGAAATATTCAAGATACCCTTCATAAATTTCGTCCATAGCTGCTGCGTCACCTTATTTTTGGGCCAGGCCTATGTAATTTCGAAATAGTAACGTATAGGTTGTTTTCAGAGTCCATATATGTGGGGAAAACAAAGTTAGGGTTGGTTTCGGACCCCTTCTCCAAGGGGCCACGAAATTCCCTCTCTCTTTCTCCATATATATAGCCCTTAGGGCATCATTTAGACTTTGGGTTTTGTTTACATTAAATTTCAGCAAAGCTGCAACTTTGCGTACTTCGTTTGTGTTCAACGACCAGACAAAGACGTCACAGAACCCCACTTGATCAATAAAGCATTCCTCTTAAAATTCGCAATATCCAGATTGCAACCTGAGTTTCTTGCTTGTTCTTCGTTTGCCTGTAGGAAACAGACCTCCATGGTCAGGTTGATCGTGCTCCGGCGTGGTCTATAACCTCTCGGACTAGGTTTAGCGATTGCTTAGGCGCGACGTCCTCGCACGTTCGTAGTCGGATCGTCAAAGTCGAGTTCCCCCAAAACGATAGCCACCATCTCATCGAAAGACGGGACACCTTTGCCTCTATCAAGTGGTATCATATTTCTAGGTTGCTCGGTGAGATTTTCTAGTTTTTCATAGTTTATATCGAGTCTGTTCTTTGATAACCCACAAGTGTAGGGGATCAGTTGTAGCCTATTTCGATAAGTAAGAGTATCGAACCCAACGAGGAGCTAAAGGTAGAACAAATATTCCCTCAAGTTCTATCGACCACCGATACAACTCTACGCATGCTTGACGTTTACTTTACCTAGAACAAGTATGAAACTAGAAGTACTTTGTGGTTTTTGCGGGATAGGTTTGAAGAATATAAAGGGGATGCAAATAAAACTAGGGGCTGTTAAGATAAAGACACAACTAAATTAGTTTTGGTAGAGAGCTTTTTGTCACGAGAAGGTTATTTGTCCCTAGGCAATCGGTAACTAGACCGATAATCTCTATTGCAATCTTATTTGAGGGAGAGGCATAAGCTAACATACTTTCTCTTCTTGGATCATATGCACTTATGATTGGAACTCTAGCAAGCATCCGCAACTACTAAAGATCATTAAGGTAAAACCTAGCCATAGCATAAAAGTATCAAGTCCTCTTATTCCCATACGCAAACAACCTACTTACTCAGGTCTGTGCGTCTGTCACTCGCGCCACCCGCCATAAGCAAATCATGAACATATTGCAAACCCTACAGCAGGGATCCCTCACGCTTACGTGACACGAAGAGCACCATAGGACAACACCAATAATAAAACATGCAACTCAAATCAATCACGATCATCAATTAACCCATTGGACAAAACGGATCTACTCAACCATCATAGGATAGCCATACATCATTGGGAGATAATATATAGCATTGAGCACCATGTTTAAGTAGAGATTACAGCGGGTAGAAGAGGGGTTACACCGCTGCATAGAGGGGGGAAGAGTTGGTGATGACGACAGTGAAGTTGTTGGTGTAGATTGCGGTGATGATGATGGCCCTAGCGGCACTCCGGTGCCACCGGAAGCGAGGCGGAGAGAGCCCCCTCCTTCTTCTCCTTCCTTGGCCTTCTCCCTAGATGGGAGAAGGGTTTCCCCTCTGGTCCATGGTCTCCCTGGCGTGGGAGGGGCGAGAGCCCCTCCAAGATTGGATCTGTCTCTCTGTCTCTCTCTCTGTTTCTGCGTTCCCAGATTCTGGCCCATCACCATTTCTTAAATCCCGAAGATCCGTAACTCCGATTGGGCTGAATTTTGGACACAATTTTTATCCATATATTAGCTTTCTTACGGTGAAAGAAGGGCATCAACCACCTTACGGAGTGGCCATGGGCGCACCTGCCCCTGGTGGGCATGCCCCTTACCCTCGTGGGCCACTCGGGCATCATCTCACTTTGGTTGCGCTTCCCAAAATTCACATATATTCCAAAAAAATCTCCGTCTGTTTTTATCCCGTTTGGACTCCGTTTGATATGGATATTCTACGAAACAAAAAACATGCAGCAAACAGGAACTGGCACTAGGCACTGGATCAATATGTTGGTCCCAAAAAATAGTATAAAAAGTTGCCAAAAGTATATTAAAGTTGTAGAATATTGGCATGGAACAATCAAAAATTATAGATACGACGGAGACGTATCAGCATCCCCAAGCTTAATTCCTGTTCGTCCTTGAGTAGGTAAATGATAAAAAAGATAATTTTTGATGTGGAATGCTACCTAGCATAATCTTGATCATGTAATCTAAGCATGGCATGAATATTAAGACACGAGTGATTCAAAGCAATAGTCTATCATTTGACAATAAGACAATAATACTTCAAGCATACTAATAAAGCAATCATGTCTTTTAAAAATAACATGGCCAAAGAAAGTTATCCCTACAAAATCATATGGCCTGGCCATGCTCCATCTTCACCACACAAAGCATTTAAATCATGCACAACCCCGGTTTTAGCCAAGCAATTGTTTCATACTTTAGTATTCGTAAACTTTTTCAACTTTCACGCAATACATGAGCGTGAGTCATGGACATAGCACTATGGCTGGAATAGAACGTGGTGATAGACAAACGGAGGGAGAAAGTCTCACATCTACTAGGCAAATCAATGGACTATGGAGATGTCCATCAATCGATATCATTGTGAGTGAGTAGGGATTGCCATGTAACGGATGCACTAGAGCTATAAGTGTATGAAAGCTCAAAAAGAAAACTAGTGGGTGTGCATCAACTTGCTTGCTCATGAAGACCTAAGGCATTTGAGGAAGCCCGTCGTTGGAATATACAAGCCAAGTTCTATAATGAAAATTCCCACTAGTATATGAAAGTGACAACACAGGAGGCTCTCTATCATGAAGAACATGGTGCTATGATGAAGCACAAGTGTGGTAAAAGGATAGTAACATTGTCCCTTCTCTCTTTTTCTCTCATTTTTTGGAGGGGCTTTTCTTTTTTTGTTTAGCCAACCTCTTTTTTTTGGGCCATCTCTTTTTTTGGCCTTTCTCTTTTTTTGTTTTTTTTGTTTCCTCGCACGGGATAATGCTCTAATAATGAGGATCATCACACTTTTATTTACTTACAACTCAAAGATTACAACTCGAAGCTAGAACAAAATACGACTCTATGTGAATGCCTCCGGTGGTGTACTGGAATGTGCAATGATCTAGCATAGCAATGACATCAAAAAACGGACAAGCCATGGAAACATCATGCTAGCTATCTTACGATCATGCAAGGAAATATGACAATGATGGTGCGTGTCATAATAAACGGAACGGTGGAGTTACATGGCAATATGTCTCGGAATGGCTATGGAAATGCCATGATAGGTAGGTATGGTGGCTATTTTGAGGAAGGTATAAGGTGGGTGTATGGTACCGGCAAAAGTTGTGCGGTACAAGAGAGGCTAGCAAAGGTGGAAGGGTGAGAGTGTGTATAATCCATGTACTCAACATTAGTCATAAAGAACTCACATACTTATTGCAAAAAATTATTAGCCACTGAAACAAAGTACTACACGCATGCTCCTAGGGGAAGGGTTGGTAGGAGTTAACCATCGCGTGATCCCGACCTCCACACAAAGAATGAGAATCTAAAAATAAATCATGCTCCGACTTCGTCACATAACGGTTCACCTTACGTGCATGCTTCGGGAATCACAAACCTCAACACAAGTATTTCTACAATCCACAACTACCCACTTGCATGACTCTAATATCACCATCTTTATATCGCAAAACTATTGCAAGGAATCAAACATATCATATTCAGGGATCTACAAGTTTATGTAGGATTTTATGACTAACCATGTGAATGACCAATTCATGTCAACTCTCTAAATAGATCTAAGTGAAGCAAGAGTGTTCTAATTCTACAAAAGATATGCCCATGCTCTAACAAATATAAGTGAAGCAAAAGAGCATTCTACAAATGGCGGTTTTCTATGTGAAGAGAAACAGGCAATCCAAACTTCAAATGATATAATTGAAGCACATGAAGCATTCTATAAAGCCATACTCAAAAGATATAAGTGAAGTGCAAAGAGCATTTTATAAATAGACCAAGGACTATCTCATACCAGCATGGTTCATTTATTAACAGGAAAAATAAAAAGCACACGATGCTCTAAGAGTTTACGCATAACATGTGAACGAAACGAATCCGAAAACATACCGATACTTGTTGAAGAAAGATGGGATGCCTTCCGGGGCATCCCCAAGCTTAGACGCTTGAGTCTCCTTGAATATTTACTTGGGGTGCCTCGGGCATCCCCAAGCTTGAGCTCTTGCCTCTCCTCCTTCTCCTCATATCGAGACCTCCTCGATCTTCGAACACTTCATCCACACAAAACTTAACCGAACTTTTAGTGGTGGTGTTAGTGCATATGATCAATAAGATCCCATCATGTACTGCTCTAACATTATTGTATAATTATGAACAAACATTACCCACTGTATTCTATCACAATTCTATGGCCCCAAGTCAAGGAGGCATCAACAAGAATTCAATCATATGCAAATAATGAAGCTATAACAGTAATATGTGAAAACAGGACAGTCTGTAAAGATTTGAACATTCAACATACTTATGTAACTCTAGATATTCTGGAAAAATTAGGAAAAATCAACAATTTGTATGGCAAGACTTTGCAAAAAGTTTCAGATCCTTTCGACGTTCCAGGAAAAAATGTGAAATCGGGCACTACAGCCAAAGTTTCTGTTTTTGCACCGCACAAACCAACAAGCAATTTAATCATCCTAAAGGAAACTCTTGGCATATTAATTTCATAATACAATGGAATTGTACAAGGGGATAATTATTTTTGTTGAAAAGTTTCTGTAATTCAAGATTTGCAAAGTTTCCATGGGCATGAACAAAGTTCAAGGAGCTCCCCCATTTCAACGGTGCTCGCCTTCTTACTTTCACTTTCCTTTTTGAAAAGTTGTAGGTTCCCCTCTTTATTTTATTTTGTTTTTAAACTTTATAAAAGCACACAACAGAAATAAATGACTCTCTAAAACTTCCAGGTTGTCTCCCTAGCAGCGCTTTCTTTAAAGCCATTAAGGTAGGCATATAGTGCTCAAGTAATGGATCCACCCGGATCCCAAGGTATATCAAAGCCAATTTTAATTAGCAATGATTTGGCATTTAGTAGTGAGCACAAAGTGATATGTGTCATGCCAAAACGAAGTATAACTCTCTTCCTATGCATAGGCATGTCATACAAAAACAATTCATGCACATGAAGTAAAGGCCAATGCATAGTATAAGCAGTTTCTTGCAATTTTATCGTGTTGGAAACATAGAGAGGTGGAGATGTAGTTCCTATCTCATAATAATTGCAAGTAGGAGCAGCAAGAACATTCATATTATATTCATCAAAATCATCATGTGTAACGGAAAAAGGCAACCCATCAATATAATCCTTAATAAGTGCAAACTTCTTTGATATAGTGTAGTCTGGAGAACTCAAAAAGATAATAGGACTATCATGCGTGGGTGCAATAGCAACAATCTCATGTTTAACATAAGGAACTATAGCAAGTTCATGTCCATAAGCATAATTCATATTGGCATCTTGGCCACAAGCATAGCAAACATCATCAAAAAGGGATATTTCAAAAGAATCCAAGGGATCATAGCAATCATCATAGCATTAATCCTTCGGAAAGCACGAAGGGAAATTAAACAATGTATGAGTTTAAGAGTTACTCTCATTAGAAGGTGGGCACGGGTAGCTAATCCGCTCTTCCTCCTTTTGTTCTTCGCTCTCCTCATCATCTTTTTCATCCAATGAGCGCAAAATGTCATTAATTTCTTCTTCCATAGACTCCTGCAAAATATTAGTCTCTTCTTGGACAGCGGAGTAGTCCTCGATATATGGTTTAACATATGAATTAGAAGCATAATTATCATAACAATATTTAAATATGGCAAAATTTTCAGATTTGTAAAAAGTAGCATCATACTTTTCAATCAAAGAAGCAATTTCATAAGCACCCTTAAAAGCAACAGATTCTTCAATTTGTTGAACATCATAGTAACTATAAACACCCTACGAAGATACGATTCCATTATCGCTAAACTCACATTGGTAGGGAAGGTGTTTCGTAGGGTCTTCAGAACAACAAGTAAAATCATAAATTTCACATAAATTCCAAGCATAGCATTGCAAACGATGAATTTGATCCAGAAAAAGTTTCCCTTTTTCAGATATGCGGTGTCGCACATAACAAACATGCTCATCTAAAGATTTTCCCTCAACTAAGCTAGTTGGGGTTTCAGCCCGAGCACATAGGGATCGAAGATGATCCAAGTAATAAGCTTCAGTAGCGTGATAGATTTTGAGTGGTTCTTCAACCCTTGGTTCAGTAGGTACCACTAATTTTTTTTGGTAATTTGCGTTTCCTACCCATAACTAAAAATAGAAAACAACTTAGAACAGCAAATAAAATCTACTTAGTGATAAAGCAAACAAGCACACACGAGAATATTCACCCCACGCTATTGCTCCCCGGCAACGGCAACAGAAAAAGGCCTTGATAACCCACAAGTGTAGGGGATAAGTTGTAGCCTTGATAAGTAAGAGTGTCAAACCCAACGAGGAGCTAAAGGTAGAACAAATATTCCCTCAAGTTCTATCACCACCGATACAACTCTACGCACGCTTGACATTTACTTTACGTAGAACAAGTATGAAACTAGAAGTACTTTGTGGTTTCTGTGGGATAGGTTTGCAAGAATATAAAGAGCACACAAATAAAACTAGGGGCTGTTAAGATAAAGACACAACTAAATCAGTTTTGGTAGAGAGCTTTTTGTCACGAGAAAGTTATTTGTCCCTAGGCAATCGATAACTAGACCGGTAATCACTATTGCAATCTTATTTGAAGGAGAGGCATAAGCTAACATACTTTCTCTTCTTGGATCATATGCACTTACAATTGGAACTCTAGCAAGCATCCGCAACTACTAAAGATCATTAAGGTATAACCCAACCATAGCATGAAAGTATCAAGTCCTCTTATTCCCATACGCAAACAACCTACTTACTCGGGTATGTGCTTCTGTCGCTCACGCCACCCACCATAAGCAAATCATGAACATATTACAAACCCTACAACGGGGATCCCTCACGCTTGCGCGACACGGAGAGCACCATAGGACGGCACCAATAATAAAACATGCAACTCAAACCAATCACGATCATCAATTAACCCATAGGACAAAATGGATCTACTCAAACATCATAGGATAGCCATACATTATTGGGAAATAATATATAGTGTTGAGCACAATGTTTATGTAGAGATTACAGCAGGTAGAAGAGGGGTTACATCGCCGCATAGAGGGGGGAAGAGCTGGTGATGACGGCGGTGAAGTTGTTGGTGTAGATTACGGTGACGATAATGGCCCCGGCGGCACTCCGGTGCCACCGGAAGCGAGGGGGAGAGAGCCCCCCTCCTTCTTCTCTAGATGCATGCTGGATAGCGGTCGATGTGTGGAGTAATATTAGTAGATGCAGAATCGTTTTGGTCCACTTGTCACGGACGTGATGCCTATATACAATGATCATGCCTAGATATTCTCATAACCATGCACTTTTCTATCAAGTGCTCGACAGTAATTTGTTCACCCACCGTAGAATTCTGCTATCATGAGAGAAGCCACTAGTGAAACGTATGGCCCCTGGGTATATTCTCATCATATTAATCTTCCATCAAGAATTTACTTTACTTTGCTTTATTTACCTTTTCTCTATACCAAAAGTACCAAAAATATTATATTGTCATATCTATCATATCTCACTCTCGTAAGTGACCGAGAAGGAATTGACAACGCCTTTTATTGTGTTGGCTGGGAGGTTCTTATTTGTTTGTGCAGGTGCAAGGGACTCGCGCGTGGTCTCCTACTGGATTGATACCTTGGTTCTCAAAAACTGAGGGAAATACTTGCGCTACTGTGCTGCATCACCCTTTCCTCTTTGAGGGAATACAACGCAAGCTCGAGAAGTACAGTCGTAGGCCAGATGATATCGCAGAAGCTCATGCGCCATGAGCAGCGCAACCAGCGAGTTCATGATGAGGACATCAATACCATTGTTACACCCACTGCCCCTGCTATTATACATACTGGACCAATTACTAGAGCTCGCACAAGCCAATAGAATTACCATGTACTTCCGTTTCTTGGTAATGTTTCTATTGTTCATGAGAATATGACGCTGCCTAAATTGGATACATTTGTTTTGATTACTAATGAAGGGCCTAGCATGGATAAGACGGAAGAACACTGGAGTAGGATCAAGCATGGAGATGAAGGCGCGCGCGAAGGGATCCATAACGGTGTTTCTAGTGCGTATTTGAGTACTTTGAAGCCTCAGTGATGACTCCCAATGACATGGATGAAATATTCAAGATACCCCTTCATAAATTTGGTCCATAGCTTATTTTAGGTGTTGTGTCACCTTATTTTTGGGCGAGGCCCATGTAATTTCGAAATAGTAACGTATATGTTGTTTTTAGAGTCCATATATGTGGTGAAACAAAGTTAGGGTTGGTTTCGGACCCCTTCCCCAAGGGGCCATGAAATTCCCTCTCTCTTTCTCCATATATACAGCCCTTAGGGCATCATTTAGACTTTGGGTTTTGTTTAGATTAAATTTCGCCGAAGCTGCAACTTCGCGTACCTCATTTGTGTTCAACGACCAGACAAATACGTCACAGAACCCCACTTGATCATAAAGCATTCCTCTAAAAATCCACAATATTCAGATTGCAACCTGAGTTTCTTGCATGTTCTTCATTTGACTGTAGGAAATAGACCTCCATGGTCATGTTGATCGTGCTCCGGCGTGGTCTATAACCTCTCGGAGATGGTTTAGAGATTGCTAAGGGGTTATGTCCTCGCACGTTCATAGTCGGATCGTCAAAGTCGACTTCCCCCAAAATGATATCCACCATCTCATCGAAAGAAGGGACACTTTTGCCTCTATCAAGTGGTATCATGTTTCTAGGTTGATCGGTGAGATTTTACAGTTTTTCATAGTTTATATCAAGTATGTTCTTTAATAACCCACAAGTGTAGGGAATCAGTTGTAGCCTCTTTCGATAATTAAGAGTGTCGAATCCAACGAGGAGCTAAAGGTAGAACAAATATTCCCTCAAGTTCTATCGACCACCGATACAACTCTACGCACGCTTGACGTTTACTTTACCTATAACAAGTATGAAACTAGAAGGACTTTGTGGTTTTTTTGGGATAGGTTTGTAAGAATATAAAGAGCACGCAAATAAAACTAGGGGCTGTTAAGATAAAGATACAACTAAATTATGTTTGGTAGAGAGCTTTTTGTCACGAGAAAGTTATTTGTCCCTAGGCAATCGATAAATAGACCGGTAATCACTATTGGAATCTTATTTGAGGGAGAGGCATCAGCTAACATACTTTCTCTTCTTGGATCATATGCACTTATGATTGGAACTCTAGCAAGGATCCGCAACTACTAAAGATCATTAAGGTATAACCCAACCATAGCATTAAAGTATCAAGTCCTCTTATTCCCATACGCAAACAACCTACTTACTCGGGTATGTGCTTCTGTTACTCACGCCACCCACCATAAGCGAATCATGAACATATTGCAAACCCTACAGCGGGGATTCCTCACGCTTGCGCGACACGGACAGCACCATAGGCCAGCACCAATAATAAAACATGCAACTCAAACCAATCACGATCATCAATTAACCCATAGGACAAAACAAATCTACTCAAACATCATAGGATAGCCATACATCATTGGCAATTAATATATAGCATTGAGCACCATGTTTAAATAGAGATTACAGCGGGTAGAAGAGGGGTTACACCGCTGCATAGAGGGGGGAGAGTTGGTGATGACGACGGTGAAGTTGTTTGTGTAGATTGCGGCGACGATGATGGCCCCGGCGGCACTCCGATGCCACCGGAAGCGAGGGGGAGAGAGAGCCCCCCTCCTTCTTATCTAGATGCATGCTAGATAGCGGTCGATGTGTGGAGTAATAGTAGTAGATGAAGAATCATTTTGGTCTACTTTTCACGGGCGTGATGCCTATATACAATGATCATGCCTAGTTAGTCTCATAACTATGCACTTTCCTATCAATTGCTCAACAGTAATTTGTTCACCCACCGTAGAATTCTGCTATCATGAGAGAAGCCACTAGTGAAACGTATGGCCCCCGGGTTTATTCTCATCATATTAATCTTCCATCAACAATTTACTTTACTTTGCTTCATTTACCTTTTCTCTATACCAAAAATACCAAAAATATTATATTATCATATCTATTAGATCTCACTCTCGTAAGTGACCGAGAAGGGATTGACAACCCCTTTTATTGTGTTGGCTGGGAGGTTCTTATTTGTTTGTGCAGGTGCGAGGGACTCGCGCTTGGTATCCTACTGGATTGATACCTTGGTTCTCAAAAACTGAGGGAAATACTTGCGATACTGTGCTGCATCACCCTTTCCTTTTCGAGGGAATACAACGCAAGCTCGAGAAGTAGCAGTTGTCGGCCAGATGATAGCGCAGAAGCTCATGCGCCATGAGCAGCGCATCCTGTGAGTTCATGATGAGGACATCAATACCATTGTTACACCCACTGCCCCTGCAATTGTACATACTGGACCAATTACTAGAGCTCGCGCACGCCAATAGAATTACCAGGTACTTTCTTTTCTTGGTAACGTTTCTATTGTTCATAAGAATATGACGCTACCTAAATTGGATACATTTGTGTTGAATACTAATGAAGGGCCTAGCATGGACAAGAGGGAAGAACACTGGAGTAGGATCAAGCATGGAGATGGAGGCTAGCGCGAAGGAATCCAGAACGGCGTTCGGGGTTTCTAGTTTGTATTTGAGTACTTTGAAGCCTCAGTGATGACTCCCAATGACTTGGATGAAATATTCAAGATACCCCTTCATAAATTTCGTCCATAGCTTATTTTAGGTGCTGTGTCACCTTATTTTTGGGCCAGGCCCATGTAATTTCGAAATAGTAACGTATAGGTTGTTTTTAGAGTCCATATATGTGGTGAAACAAAGTTAGGGTTGGTTTTGGACCACTTCTCCAAGGGGCCACTAAATTCCCTCTCTCTTTCTCCATATATACAGCCCTTAGGGCATCATTTAGACTTTGGATTTTGTTTAGATTAAATTTCGTCAAAGCTGCAACTTCGCGTACCTCGTTTGTATTCAACGACCAAACAAAGACGTCACAGAACCCCACTTGATCAATAAAGCATTCCTCTTAAAATTCGCAATATTCAGATTGCAACCTGAGTTTCTTGCTTGTTCTTCGTTTGCATGTAAGAAACAGACCTCCATGGTCAGGTTGATCGTGCTCCGGCTTGGTCTATAACCTCTCGGAGTTGGTTTAGCGATTGCTAAGGCGCGACGTCCTCGCACATTCATAGTCGGATCGTCAAAGTCGACTTCCCCCAAAATGATAGCCACCATCTCATCGAAAGACGGGACACCTTTGCCACTATCAAGTGGTATCATATTTCTAATTTGATCGGTGAGATTTTACAGTTTTTCATAGTTTATATCGAGTTTGTTCTTTATTAACCCACAAGTGTAGGGAATCAGTTGTAGCCTCTTTCGATAAGTAAGAGTGTCGAACCAAATGAGGAGCTAAAGGTAGAACAAATATCCCCTCAAGTTCTAACGACCACCGATACAACTCTACGCACGCTTGACATTTACTTTAGCTTGAACAAGTATGAAACTAGAAGTACTTTGTGGTTTTTGTGGGATAGGTTTGCAAGAATATAAAGAGCACCCAAATAAAACTAAGGGTTGTTAAGATACAGACACAACTAAATTAGTTTTGGAAGAGAGCTTTTTGTCACGAGAAAGTTATTTGTCCCTAGGCAATCGATAACTAGACCGGTAATCACTATTGCAATCTTATTTGAGGGAGAGGCATCAGCTAACATACTGTCTTTTCTTGGATCATATGCACTTATGATTGGAACTCTAGCAAGCATCCGCAACTACTAAAGATCATTAAGGTATAACCCAACCATAGTATTAAAGTATCAATGCCTCTTATTCCCATACGCAAACAACCTACTTATTCGGGTTTGTGCTTCTGTCACTCATGACACCCACCATAAGCGAATCATGAACATATTGCAAACACTACAGCGGGGATCCCTCATGCTTGCATGACATGGAGAGCACCATAGGACAGCACCAATAATAAAAACATGCAACTCAAACCAATCACGATCATCAATTAACCCACATGACAAAGCGGATCTACTCAAACATCATAGGATAGCCATACATCATCGGGAAATAATATATAGCGTTGAGCACCAAGTTTAAATAGAGATTGCAGCGGGTAGAAGAGGGGTTACACCGCTGCATAGAGGGGGGAAGAGTTGGTGATGACGGCGGCGAAGTTGTTGGTGTAGATTGCGGTGACGATGATGGCCCCGGCAGCACTCCGGTGCCACCGGAAGCGAGGGGGAGAGAGACCCCCTCCTTCTTATCTAGATGCATGCTAGATAGAGATCGATGTGTGGAGTAATAGTAGTAGATGAAGAATCATTTTGGTTTACTTGTCACGGACGTGATGCCTATATACAATGATCATGCCTAGATATTCTCATAACTATGCACTTTTGTATCAATTGCTCGATAGTAATTTGTTCACCCACCGTAGAATTTTGCTATCATGAGAGAAGCCACTAGTGAAACGTATGGCCCCCGGGTCTATTCTCATTATATTAATCTTCCATCAACAATTTACTTTACTTTGCTTTATTTACCTTTTCTCTATACCAAAAATACAAAAAATATGATATTATCATATCTATCAGATCTCACTCTCGTAAGTGACCGAGAAGGGATTGACCACCCCTTTTATTGTGTTGGTTGCGAGGTTCTTATTTGTTTGTGCAGGTGCAAGGGACTCGCACGTGGTCTCCTACTGGATTGATACCTTGGTTCTCAAAAACTAAGGGAAATACTTACGCAACTGTGCTGCATCACCCTTTCCTCTTCGAGGGAATACAATGCAAGATCGAGAAGTAGCAGTCGTTGGCCAGATGATAGCGCAGATGCTCATGCGCCATGAGCAGCAACCTGCGAGTTCATGATGAGGACATCAATAACATTGTTACACCCACTGCCCCTACTATTATACATACTGGACCAATTACTAGAGCTCGCGCACGCCAATAGAATTACCAGGTACTTTCGTTTCTTGGTAACATTTCTATTGTTCATGAGAATATGATGCTGCCTAAATTG
>LR738715.1:412133607-412185635 GCA_902687465.1 Secale cereale
GTTGGTTGCGAGGTTCTTATTTGTTTGTGCAGGTGCAAGGGACTCGCACGTGGTCTCCTACTGGATTGATACCTTGGTTCTCAAAAACTAAGGGAAATACTTACGCAACTGTGCTGCATCACCCTTTCCTCTTCGAGGGAATACAATGCAAGATCGAGAAGTAGCAGTCGTTGGCCAGATGATAGCGCAGAAGCTCATGCGCCATGAGCAGCAACCTGCGAGTTCATGATGAGGACATCAATAACATTGTTACACCCACTGCCCCTACTATTATACATACTGGACCAATTACTAGAGCTCGCGCACGCCAATAGAATTACCAGGTACTTTCGTTTCTTGGTAACATTTCTATTGTTCATGAGAATATGATGCTGCCTAAATTGGATACATTTGTGTCGCTTAGTAATGAAGGGCCTAGCATGGACAAGAGGGAAGAACACTGGAGTAGGATCAAGCATGGAGATGAAGGCGCGCGCGAAGGGATCCAGAACGGCGTTTCTAGTGCGTATTTGAGTACTTTGAAGCCTCAGTGATGACTTCCAATGACATGGATGAAATATTCAAGATACCCCTTCATAAATTTCGTCCATAGCTTATTTTAGGTGATGTGTCACCTTATATTCGGGCCAGGCCCATGTAATTTGGGAATAGTAATGTATAGGTTGTTTTTAGAGTCCATATATGTGGTGAAACAAAGTTAGGGTTGGTTTTGGAACCCTTCTCCAATGGGCCACGAAATTTCCTCTCTCTTTCTCCATATATACAACCCTAAGGGCATCATTTAGACTTTGGGTTTTGTTTATATTAAATTTGGCCAAAGCTGCAACTACGTGTACCTCGTTTGTGTTCAACGATCAGACAAAGACGTCACAGAACCCCACTTGATCAATAAAGCATTCCTCTTAAAATTTGCAATATTCATATTGCAACCTGAGTTTCTTGCTTCTTCTTCGTTTGCCTGTAGGAAACATACCTCTGATGGCTTCTTTACCCATGTTGGTTACCCCAAGTGGAAGGTTGAGATGTAGCGTAGCAGCAAATTTCCCTTGGCAAAGGTACCAAGGATCGAATCCCGTGAGACTCTGAGGGTCGACAAGTAGGTGTCAACGGCGCCAGAAACTTAGCGGTTGACGGGACCTGCACACAGATACAGATAACTTTGCTCCCAACGAGTACAGAGAGGTTGTCAATCCCTCCGGCCTTGTTGTTTACAAAGGATCAAACACAAGAGATAATAATGATAGCTATGACTGCAACTAGGAAATAAAAACAGGAAGTAAATAGAAGGTGTGATCAGCGGTGGTAATATGGATCGGGGTCCCATGATGTTCACTAGTGATGTCTCTCTCCCAAAAGACGATAAAACAGCAAAGCGAGGTAAACAAATTACAGCTGGGCAATTGACAGGATTATGTGCGCAAACCAATGCTAACTATGCTGCAAAGAAAGGTAGAGGCTCAAAAGCATGGGCGGTACGCCGAGGCAAGTAGACCGAAATCCATCTGCATCTACTACTAATCATCCACCTTGAGATATCTATCCAGAACATCTCGCTAGTATTAAGTTGTGAATCCCACCCAAAGTGTAAACTCCAAGCAACAGACAACTGCATTAAAAGAACTTTGCGTAAAGTAGACAATCCTTGCACCCGCAAGTACAAGCACCGTTGTTTTCTCCCTTGTGGCAACAGCACATCCCCTAGACTCATGTTTCTGTCACTCAAGCTAGTCATCAGGGGGCATGAACCCACAATCAAGCATAACGCTCCCTCTTGGAATTACTACCTACTACTTGGCCAAAGCAATAAACAGCAACGGAGAACATGCAAGAATTACTCAAGAACAAAGATATAAAAGAGGTGAATCAAATATATTACTCAAACACAATCTGAACATAGTCTCATAATCCATCAGATCCCAGCAAACTCAGCAAAGCAACAGCAGAAAGATTACATATGTGCCTCGATCATGTAGGGCAGCTCACGAGGTCTAAACCATGAAGAGCAAAGAGGGGAGGAGAACATCACATAGCTACTGATCATGGACCTATGGTCCAAGGTGGACTACTCACGACTCATCCGGGAAGCGTCCATGGTGGTGGAGAAGCTCCCGGTGGTGGTTCTCCCCTCCGGCAGGGTGCCGGGAAGAGTTCTCCTGATGCTCCCGATCTTGGAAGCGCTGCGGCGGCGGAACATAGGCGAGATCGCGAAAAAGGGTTCTGTCCTCGAGGGTTTCGGGACGAGAGGGATATATATGCGAAGGGGGGTAGCCAGAGGCGGAGCAGGGGCCCCAGGCGGCCCCCTGGCGAGGCCAGGGGTGGGGCCGCACCAGGTGGCCGCCTGGGCCTCCCCTGGCTCTCCTCTGGCCCATCTTTGGTTCTTCGCGAAGCTTCCTGTACGCTGATTTTTCCTATATTTTTCCTGGAATTTTTGGAGCACTTTTAATATGGGGGAAACCTGAAATAGAAAAACAGCAGAAAACAAGAACTGGCACTGTGGTGCACTGAGTTAATAGGTTAGTCCAAATATGATCAAAAGTGTATGGAAGTGCATCAATATCATAGCAATATCACACAAAAGAAGCATGGAGCAAGCAGAAATTATAGATACGTTTTGGACGTATCAACATCCCCAAGCTTAATTCTTGCTCGTCCTCGAGTAGGTAAATGATAACAAGCATCATTTCTGTGGTGACATGCTACCAACCATATAAGAACTTTTTAAGTAAAGCAGTCAAGGCATGTAATTCAATTCAAGTCATAACAAGCAAGAGTCTGTATTAGCATTGTAACAAGCAACATAAGAACATAAAGGTGCAAGAGCTCTCGCTGTCCGTGACTCGAATGTCTCCAAATGGTGTTTGCGTGCAAGAAAGGGGGTAGGGATATACGAGAGAGTAAAACATAGTTTTTGTATTGTTGAGAACTTAATCTACTAAAGTTTCACACTTGTTCTTCTTTGGAATCTTATCTTGACTCATCCCCAGACCACTAGCCAGGTACAAGTCAAAATGATCCACTCCCTTTCGATATTTTGAGCACTCATGCAATGGATGAGCGTAAGCAAGAAAGTTGACACTTAGGATGGCAAAGAGAGAAAAATGATGAAGGGGGAAGACAAAAAAGGTGTGAAAGGCTCACATCAATGAGGACAATCATAGGCGAGAGAAAGCCAAATGATAGATATGATGTGAGGAGTAGGGATTGCCATGCAACGGATGCACATATGAGCTAAGGTAAGCTCTCCAATGGAACTAGTGGGGGTGCATCCAACTTGCTCGCTCAAGAAGACCTAGAGCTCTTTTGAGGAGGCTCATCATTGGAATATACAAGCCAAGTTCTATAGTGTGAAGGTCCCCACATAGCTATATGCATGAATGATAATCTCTATGGAGTACAAGGTATAAGATGGAGTACGAGTGTGGATCTCTCAAAAGGAATAGTAGTGTGCCCCCTTCTCTCTTTTTATTTCTTTTTCTCTTTTTTTCTTTATTTTTTATTTTTTTTGTGGCCTCGATGGCTCTTTCTATTTAACTCTCATTTGTCCTCTTTGGGATCTTTTGATTTGTCCTCTTTGGGATCTTTTCCTCACTTTAGGGGCAACATAAAGAAGATGAAACTATCATGATGTCTGCAAATGTATGCCTCTGCCGGTGTAGCAGGATATGCAATGATACTAGCGCGTCATGTAGCAATGATTAGGGCAAGGCCCAACTAGCATGCGGCTCATCGATCAAGCAAAAGCATGTATGACATGAAGATCAAGTCATGAGAAGATGGATGTTGCATGGCAATGTATCTCGGAAAGGCTATGGAAATGCCTTGATAGGTAGGTATGGTGGCTGTTTCGAGGAAGGATATAATGAGGCTTATGATGACAGAGCGTATCGTGCCAAGGATTTGGATGCACCGGCGAAGTATGCGCCAACTCTCGAGGTGAGAAAGGGCAATGCACGGTACCGAAGAGGCTAGAAAAATATGGCTAGGTGGAAGTGTCAACTTTCGAATACTCACATTAGTCCGAAGAACTCATGCACTTATTATCGGTAACTCTCAATCTAATTAGGAGGTTCACAAAGAGACAAGTACCCCGAGGAGGAGTGTATGGGGGTTTGGTTATCCTTGCGCATCCTCGACTCATGGTACATGAGTGTACTCTAATATTCGATCCCTCCAAAGATTAGTGATCCATCTAGTAGCTGAAGTTCTCAACTATTTTGTAGGTTTTCGAAAATAAACACGGATTGCCCAAAATACGGCATCTATCACTAATAGGCTAAAGCTCTTGACACCAAAAGTTCAGACATTACTCATGGCAATACCTCAAAACTATTGCAAGTTACTACTAAAATTAAATAGCAACCTCAAGTACCTACTTTAAGTTAAGACACACAACTCAGTGCAACAGGCAAACTCTCTTAACAAGATAAACATGAAAACTCAAGAGAGTTCAGCAACCAACTAAACAAAAGCTCTTTAAAAAGAAAAGCATGAAAACTAAGAGCTAAACATGACAGCAGCTATGGAAAGACAAAGAACACACACAGCAAAGATAAGCATGAAAATCCTATGTTGTGTTCTAGGTTGAAGTGGAGCGTGTTTCTCTCCCACACAAAGAAAGTTGGGTTCTAACTTGTTATGAACAGCAAGCAAAGCTAAAGAAAACTAAAAAAAGAAACTAAGAGCAAGATGCTCCAAGCATAGCACATAACGCATGAAGTGATAAAATTATAGTGGAACGAAAGACGAACTGATAATTGTTGATGGAGAAGGGGATGCATGGGGGCATCCCCAAGCTTAGACGCTTGAGTCTTCTTGAATATTTCTTGGGGGTGCACGGGGGCATCCCCAAGCTTGAGCGTTTGACCCTCCTGAATCTTCTTTTATCATCTTCCCTCGCACACTTGAAAACTCCCTTCATCCATAACTCATCATAATCTGATTAGCGAGGTTAGTACCCACAATAACATAATTTTTCCCTACTGGAAATAAAGATAATCTTGAAGAGCTACTGTTTCTTAAGATTGCCAAAAGTTTTTTGCAAAGAAAAAGCAAGCTCAAGGTTTACAAAACGAAGGAAAGGCAAAACAGGACAGAATCTGTGAAAAACATACCAGCAGGTAGTAAATAATTTTTTCGGGGCACTTCTGCAACTCAAATCAAAAAACTCAGAACAGACGCTCGAAAGCCAATTGTATAGAGCACGCTGTCAAAACAATTCAGATCAAAAAGATGATCTGGTGATTTTATTCGAATTTTTCTGTCCAAGGACAGAATCTGTTTTCTGGACAGCATGTCACAACTTTTGAACTTTCTTGCAATCAGAGGCTAAACTTGGCACAAAGCTGGAAAGAAAAGATACAGTGATGGTGCTACTGTAGTAACAAACATCAAGACACAACAAAAGCAAAATAAAACATAATTCGTTGTGGGCTGCCTCCCAAAAGCGCTTTCTTTTATGCCTTTAAGCTAGGCATGATGCAAAAAGAGAAGATCAAGTTTTATCAAGAGTAAGAGAATAGCTAGCCCGTGTAACGGACTCAAAAGGCAACTTAATATTCTTTCTAGGGAAGTGTTCCATCCCTTTCTTGAGAGGGAATTGGAATTTTATATTCCCCTCTTTCATGTCAATGATAGCACCAACGGTGCGAAGAAAAGGACGTCCCAAAATAATTGGACATGAAGGTTCACATTCAATATCCATAATAGTAAAATCAACGGGAACATAATTGTCCTTGACAATGATAAGAACATCGTCGATCTTCCCCAAAGGTTTCTTTACGGAAGAATCAACAAGACGAACACCAAAAGAACAAGGATCAAAAGGTTTATTACTTTTGTAGATCCCGACAGTGGTGATTGGCGTGATGGAAGAAGGGGTGCAATTATCAAAATCAAAGTCACTACTATCAAGTAAAGTGGTAGTGGTGTCATTTAGGCTCACTTGTTTGGTAGCTTCTATGGTCATAGGAGTTTCTTCTTCTACGGTTGAGGTCATAGCATCACCATTAATAGGTCCAATGGGACTAGGAGTGCATTGGGTGCTAAGAGTTTGGATATCCTCAACAACTTGGATAGTAGCAACAGTGTGGTGGGTAGGAAGGATCTTAATTCTATCTTCTTCCTCCTTTTCTCTAGCCCATCTCTCTTTAAGTTTGGCCATCATCTTAATGTTTTCATTAATTTGCACTTGAATAGCATTCATAGGAGTGGTCTTCCTCTCCTCAAGAGGAGAAGTTCTAATTTTAAGCAACTCTACCTCATCGGCTAAATTGTCTACCTTCGAAGAGAGATTATCTAGTTTGTCTAGTTTTTCTTCTACACTCTTATTGAAGGCCTTTTGGGTAGTGATGAAGTCTTTAAGCATAATCTCTAGTTCAGAAGTGGAGTTCTTGGTGCTAGGATAAGTATTGTTGTTCCCATAGGAATTAGAGGGGAACGGTCTAGGGTTGCTACCAAAATTACTCCTATAAGCATTGTTATTGAAGTTGTTTCTAGATATAAAGTTCACATCTACTTGATCTTGAGCAATCAAAGAATTTAAAGGAACATCATGAGGATCAATAGAAGATTGCTTGGAAAGTAGAGACATGATCAAGTCAACTTTTTCATTTAGGGAGGAAATCTCCTCGACAGAATTTACCTTCCTACCTGTTGGAGCGCGTTCGGTGTGCCATTGGGAATAATTGGTCATCATCTCGTCGAGAAGTTTCGTGGCAGCACCAAGTGTAGTTGACATAAAGGTTCCTCCTGCGGCCGAATCTAACAAGTTCCGCGAGGTAAAATTCAAGCCTGCATAAAAAGTTTGGATAACCATCCAAGTAGTCAAACCATGAGTAGGGCAGTTCTTGACAAGAGATTTCATGCGTTCCCAAGCTTGGGCAACGTGTTCATTATCCAATTGTTTAAAATTCATTATGTTACTCCTTAATTGGATAATTTTAGCAGGGGGATAGTACTTCCCAATAAAGGCATCCTTGCACTTGTCCCAAGAATCTATACTATTCCTAGGCAAGGATTGAAACCAGATTTTAGCTCCTCCTCTCTAGGAGAAAGGAAAAAGCTTAAGCTTAACAATATCACCATCTACTTCTTTGTACCTTTGCATATCACAGAGCTCAACAAAATTATTTAAGTGCAAAGCAGCATCATCTCCAGCACTGGAGAATTGATCTTTCATAACTAGGTTCAGCAAAGCAGGTTTAATCTCATAAGAAGGTGCTGAAGTGGCAGGTGTAGCAATAGGCGTGCAGATAAAGTCACAGTTGTTATGACTAGTGAAGTCACACAACTTGGTGTTCTCGGTGGAACCCATAGCAGCAGCAAGCAAGATAACTATTTTTGTGATTTTTGGTAAGGGACACTAAAGCAAAAACTGAAAGGTAAACTAACAAGACTAAAAAGCAAAGATAAAAGATAGCGTGCAACTCCCCTATCTTGAAGAGTGGAGTCCCCGGCAACGGCGCCAGAAACTTGCTTGATGGCTTCTCGCCCCTCGTTGGTTACCCCAAGTGGAAGGTTGAGATGTAGCGTAGCGGCAAATTTCCCTTGGCAAAGGTACCAAGGATCGAATCCCGTGAGACTCCGAGGGTCGACAAGTAGGTGTCAACGGCGCCAGAAACTTAGCGGTTGACGGGACCTGCACACAGATACAGATAACTTTGCTCCCAACGAGTACAGAGAGGTTGTCAATCCCTCCGGCCTTGTTGTTTACAAAGGATCAAACACAAGAGATAATAATGATAGCTATGACTGCAACTAGGAAATAAAAACAGGAAGTAAATAGAAGGTGTGATCAGCGGTGGTAATATGGACCGGGGTCCCATGATGTTCACTAGTGATGTCTCTCTCCCAAAAGACGATAAAACAGCAAAGCGAGGTAAACAAATTACAGCTGGGCAATTGACAGGATTATGTGTGCAAACCAATGCTAACTATGCTGCAAAGAAAGGTAGAGGCTCAAAAGCATGGGCAGTACGCCAAGGCAAGTAGACCGAAATCCATCTGCATCTACTACTAATCATCCACCTTGAGATATCTATCCAGAACATCTCGCTGGTATTAAGTTGCGAATCCCACCCAAAGTGTAAACTCAAAGCAACAGACAACTGCATTAAAAGAACTTTGCGTAAAGTAAACAATCCTTGCACCCGCAAGTACAAGCACCGTTCTTTTCTCCCTTGTGGCAAGAGCACATCCCCTAGACTCATGTTTCTGTCACTCAAGCTAGTCATCAGGGGGCATGCACTCACAATCAAGCATAACGCTCCCTCTTGGAGTTACTACCTACTACTTGGCCAAAGCAATAAACAGCAACGGAGAACATGCAAGAATTACTCAAGAACAAAGATATAAAAGAGGTGAATCAAATATATTACTCAAACACAATCTGAACATAGTCTCATAATCCATCAGATCCCAGCAAACTCAACAAAGCAACAGCATAAAGATTACATATGTGCCTCGATCATGTAGGGCAGCTCACGAGGTCTAAACCATGAAGAGCAAAGAGGGGAGGAGAACATCACATAGCTACTGATCATGGACCCATGGTCCAAGGTGGACTACTCACGACTCATCCGGGAAGCGTCCATGGTGGTGGAGAAGCTCCCGGTGGTGGTTCTCCCCTCCGGCAGGGTGCCGGGAAGAGTTCTCCTGATGCTCCCGATCTTGGAAGCGCTGCGGCGCCGGATCAGAGGCGAGATCGCGAAAAAGGGTTCTGTCCTCGAGGGCTTCGGGACGAGAGGGATATATATGCGAAGGGGGGCAGCCAGAGGCGGAGCAGGGGCCCCAGGCGCCCCCTGGCGCGGCCAGGGGTGGGGCCACGCTAGGTGGCCGCCTGGGCCTCCCCTGGCTCCCCTCTGGCCCATCTTTGGTTCTTCGCGAAGCTTCCTGTACGCTGATTTTTCCTATATTTTTCCTGGAAATTTGGAGCACTTTTAATATGGGGGAAACCTAAAATAGAAAAACAGCAGAAAACAGGAACTGGCACTGTGGTGCACTGAGTTAATAGGTTAGTCCAAATATGATCAAAAGTGTATGGAAGTGCATCAATATCATAGCAATATCACACAAAAGAAGCATGGAGCAAGCAGAAATTATAGATACGTTTTGGACGTATCAACCTCCATGGTCAGGTTGATCATGCTCCGGCGTGGTCTATAACCTCTCGGAATTGGTTTAGCGATTGCTAAGGTGCGACGTCCTCGCACGTTCATAGTCGGATCATCAAAGTCCACTTCCCCCAAAATGATAGCCACCATTTCATCGAAAGACGGGACACTTTTGCCTCTATCAAGTGGTATCATATTTCTAGGTTGATCGGTGAGATTTTACCGTTTTTCATAGTTTATATTGAGTCTGTTCTTTAATAACCCACAAGTGTAGGGAATCAGTTGTAGCCTCTTTCGATAAGTAAGAGTGTCGAACACGACGAGGAGCTAAAGGTAGAATAAATATTCCCTCAAGTTCTATCGACCACCGATACAAGTCTACGCACGCTTGACGTTTACTTTACCTAGAACAAGTATAAAACTAGAAGTACTTTGTGGTTTTTGTGGGATAGGTTTGCAAGAATATAAAGAGCACGCAAATAAAAGTAGGGGATGTTAAGATAAAGACACACCTAAATTAGTTTTTGGTAGAGAGTTGTTTGTCATGAGAAAGTTATTTGTCCCTAGGCAATCGATAACTAAACCGGTAATCAGTATTGCAATCTAATTTGAGGGAGAGGCATCAGCTAACATACTTTCTCTTCTTGGATCATATGGACTTATGATTGGAACTCTAGCAAGCATCCGCAACTACTAAAGATCATTAAGGTATAACCCAACCATAGCATTAAAGTATCAAGTCCTCTTATTCCCATACGCAAACAACCTACTTACTCGGGTATGTGCTTCTGTCACTCACGCCACCCACCATAAGCGAATCATGAACATATGGCAAACCCTACAGCGGGGATCCCTCATGCTTGCGCGACATGGAGAGCACCATAGGACAGCACCAATAATAAAACCAGCAACTCAAACCAATCACGATCATCAATTAACCCATAGGACAAAACGGATCTACTCAAACATCACAGGATAGCCATACATCATTGGGAAATAATATATAGCGTTGGGCACCCTATTTAAATAGAGATTAGAACGGGTAGAAGAGGGGTTACACCGCTGCATACAGGGGGAAGGGTTGGTGATGACGGCGGTGAAGTTGTTGGTGTAGATTGCGGTGACGATGATGGCCCCGGCGGCACTCCGGTGCCACCGGAAGCGAGGGGTAGAGAGCCGCCCTCCTTCTTCTCTAGATGCATGCTGGATAGAGGTCAATGTGTGGAGTAATAGTAGTAGATGCAGAATCGTTTTGGTCTACTTATCACGGACGTGATGCCTATATACAATGATCATGCCTAGATATTCTCATAAATATGCACTTTTCTATCAATTGCTTGACAGTAATTTGTTCACCCACCGTAGAATTCTGCTATCATGAGAGAAGCCACTAGTGAAACGTATGGCCCCCGGGTCTATTCTCATAATATTAATCTTCCATCAACAATTTACTTTACTTTGCTTTATTTACCTTTTCTCTATACCAACAATACCAAAAATATTATATTATCATATCTATCAGATCTCACTCACGTAAGTGACCGAGAAGGGATTGACAACCCCTTTTATTGTGTTGGCTGCGAGGTTCTTATTTGTTTGTGCAGGTGCGAGGGACTCGCGCGTGGTCTCTACTGGATTGATACCTTGGTTCTCAAAAACTGAGGGAAATACTTGCGCTACTGTGCTGCATTACCCTTTCCTCTTCGAGGGAATACAGCGCAAGCCAGAGAAGTAGCAGTCGTCGTGTAATGCGCCGGATGTAATACTTTCCCTTTTGGGCATATAATTTATCTCCGGCTTCATCTATTCCATTTCGGGTTCTTTGTCTTTCGGGTTTTCGTCGTTTTGTTGTGTGCGTGTGTGGCATTCATTCATATCATGTAGTCATATGCATCGCATTGCATTTGTGTTGTCGTTTGCATCCGGTTCCACGCGTTCCTTCCCGTTGTCCGTTTCGTGTTCCGGAGCTCCCTCACGTGTCCGTGGCGTCCCGTAGGCCTACTTTGGTGTTTGGCCGTGTAACGTTACCGGTTTGGCGCGAGTCTTGTCGTGTGTTGTTGTTTTGGTTTGTGTAACCCGCCTGTCAAATCTCGTCGCGTTTCGAGTCCGTTTGCTACCCCAACGGTTTTTCTCGTGGGCTCAAAGTGCCTCCACTTTGAGGCCCAAGGCACCCCTCCAACAGCCCACCAAACCACTCCTAGCCACTTCTATCATCTAGGCCATCCAAATCTGATCCGGTGGCCGAAAACCGCACTCCATTTGGGCAACCCTAGCTCCTTGTGCCTATATATTTGTCCACTCCCCCAAATTTGTGCCCCAATACAAGGAAACCCTAGCTCCCCTAGCCACTTCTCTTCCACCTCCAGCCACCTCGCCGGAATCTCGCCGGAGCTTCGCCGGAGTTCGCCGGATTTCTGCCACCTCGCCGGAAAAACACCTCTCCACCTCCTCTCACCTCACCTCACCAGCCACCGCCGCTCCTCTCCCTCCCCACCCGCCGGACCAGCTCCGGGAACGAGATCCCGCAGCCTCTCCCCGCAGTTCGTGCCTCGCAAGTCGCTCGCCAGCCTCTGGATCGAAGGATCCAGTCGATCCGATCTGGATCGAGCGGCAAAGTCAACGGTCGAGCCGCCGCCCCGCCTGGGCCTCGCACCGCATCGCCTCCCTCCAGCGCTCGCTGAGTCCGCTCCCTCCGCTCCCAGCCGCTGGGCTGCCATCGTGAGCCAGCCGCAGGCCAGATCCCGCTCGCCAGCCAGCGGCAGGCCCCGATCCCGCTAGCCAGGCGCCCCGCCTCCCGTCGGGCCCGAAGGCCCAGCCGCCATCGGTCTCCTCCGCCCCGCGCGGGCCGCTCTCCTCCGTGGGCCGCGCCGCCTCCCGCTCGAAGCCTCCAGCGCCTGCCCACAGCGCTCGGCGGCCCGGTTCCCGCACCGCCGCCTCAGCCTTCGCCGGCCTACCTCGCGTTGGGCTGCCGAGGCCTAGGGGCCCAGCCGCCTCCTTCCGGGCCACTCAGGCCGCCGCCTCGCCAGTTCCCTCGCACGGGCCGAGGCATCTCCAGCCGCCGCAGATCCGCGGGCCGAGGCCCGTAGCCCGTGTTTTTTTTTCAGATCTGAGATCTAGGTTATTTCAAATCCCCTAAGTCCCAGTTTTTATCTGTCTGATGCAATATTAGATCTGCAATATCTTTTTGTGTGGTTGTCCGTTTTGCGCAAATGAGGTGTCCAGACGTTCGTGGTGACTAGCACTACGTTTCATTCCATTGTGCCATGCATGTTAGAGATCATGTAGATGTTTATTTTTCTGTTGGAAGAGTGCATCCCGATATAAACTGCTGCTATGTGTTGTTTTTATGCCATCTTTGCATAGTGATATCTTTTAGCTCGTTTATCTGAATGATGCAAATGACATGTCCACGTGTTCGTCTTGCCATGCTTTACATGTTGCTTGTGTTAGGTTGCATGATAGATTTATTCTTGCCATGTTTATCCTCGTTGCAAAGTGCTATGTGGCTGTTTAGTTATTTAACTTGTTATGAAATGCCATCTTGTTGAGCTCGTTGCTATCGTTGTGTTTATCTCCATGATGCATGCTTGTATGTTTCGGAATCACCATCATGTGTACTTTGATGTGGTGCTTACCACTTGCCATGTTTAGTTTCGAGGTGACTTAAACTTGCTCTTATAGATGCCATGATGAAACTGCTGTTTTAACACTTAGTGGATTTTCACTAAGTCTGAAATCTGTAATGTTCCGATGCCATGTTTGTGTGCTGTTCTAGGACAAACCATGATAGTTTTGGGGTGGATCTTGATGATTCCTTGTATTAAATATTGTTGGCTTTCCATTCATGTTCTCATATGCTTATTTAAGTGGCTGTAGCATGTTTAACGTTTGCTCCAAAGTTTCAATAAAATTCTGCTGTCAGAATTTTATTGTCAAGTTCAATATGTCCAAGCTTGTTGCTATTGATCCGTGGCTCCTTTGGGGGTGCACCTTTGGACTTATTTGTTGTAGGATATGTCTAGTTTCTGTTCATGCTCTTTGCCATGGTGTTTGAGTGCTGTAGCTTATTTATCTAGTGCTCCGAAGTTGCTATGTTGCTGTAATTTTCAGCTTTCGCCTATTTCTTGTTTCGGGCATAACTTTTAGCCCGTAGCTCCGATTGCAGCAAGTCTTATATGAAACTTGATTGATTTTCAATGTAGATTCATAATCTCCTATTGTTTCCATGTTTTGAAGTGATTTACTTGAGTGCTATTTTCCGTGCTCCGTGTGCTCCCTTAGTGCATCCATCATGCATCCATCATTTTTGTGTGCGCATTGCATCTTGTTGATTTGTGCCTTGTGTGATTGTATTGTTTAGAGCCGGAAGCTGAGACCGAGTACGAGTACGAGCACGAGGTTACCAACGAGGTTGAGCACGTGGACCCTTCTTACGATCCGAACGACTACACTTCAGGCAAGATGACCGAACCCCGATAACATTACTATCTTTGCCTATTTGCTAGAATATCGCTCTATAGTTTTGCCTCGATGCCCATGTCTTCCTGTCAGCCTCCTACTTGTAACCATGAACCTGTTTAACCACCCTACCCATGCAAACCGTTGCTTGGCTAAGTACGCTTCGCTCAGCCCCTCTTATAGCATTGCTAGTTGCAGGTGAAGATTGAAGATGCTTGCTTCCTGTTGAAGTTTGTTGGGTTATATCACACTATATAAATGCTTTAAAATGAAATCATCTATATATTGGCAAGGGTGGAAGGCTAAGCCTTTCGCTTGGTGATTTGTTCCACTCATGCCGTTAGGAACCGTTTAAACCGGTGTTATGTTCCTTGATTATGCGTTCCTAACACGGTTGGGGTGTATGGGACCCCCTTGATAAACCGCTAAGTGCTAAGTCTTTTCCAGCAAGTCCCAACATTGGTACCATTCGCCTAATAACTAATAAAACTTGCATAGGGTCTTGCAAACCCGAGTTCTTAATTAACAACCCCCGGGCCAGTGCTCCACATGAGTGTTGGTCCAAACTGGGCAGACTGCGGGGCCACCCGAGGGAACTCGAGGATTGGTATATACCTGTAGGCTGACCTATCCGGTCGTGTCCTGAGACTAGATACGCGCGGCTACCATCAGGGTGTCGACACGCCGGGAGGATTTGCTGGATTAGCCTTACCTTAGTTCGGAGTATCTTGAGCACGGGATTCCGAGAATACTCGGGTCTTCCCACTTTTGGAGTTGCAACTCCGCGGATCGTGGGCTTGTAATGGGCCAAGTTGGAACACCCCTGCAGGGTTATGAACTTTCGAAAGCAGTGCCCGCGGTTATGTGGCAGATGGGAGCTTGTTAATATCCGGTTGTAGATAACTTGACACCAAAGTTCCAATACACTACCAGCGTGTGTGCCGTGACTGTCAATTTCCGAATAGGGATTCGGGAGTAGAACACGGTGGGGTTATGTTAGTTGAGCCTTAGCTAGGATCACTTCGTGATCATCTCTCGACCGAGGCCTTCTCTTCTCGCACTCTTTCTCGTAAGCTAGTGCTAGTTGCTGCTGCAGACACTTATTCTTTTCTTCAGCCTTATCCTCACCCAAGGCTTAAATAGTCTTGTTACCCGGGAACGGGATTGCTGAGTCCTCTGTGGCTCACAGTTACTTCACCACACCAGATGCAGGTCCGATGGTGAGCTATCCAGGTGATGGCACCGAGCTAGACTGGGAGTATGACGAGGAGCGTAGTCGATACTATGTTCGTTATCCTGATGATCAGTGGTGGAGACTTCTACTAGGGTTCGATCCGACCTGTGGATTTAAATTATGTTTGGGTATCTTGTCATTTGGATTTTACCCTTAGAGGGTTGTGATGTTTTATTGATGATGATTGAGACATGTATTGTATTCGTGTGACGTGGCGAGTGTAAGCCAACTATTTTTTATGTTTTCCATCCCCATCTTTTACATGAGTTGTGCAAAGATACCAGACTTGCGATCATTCCAGCATGGGGTTATGTCTCTAAGTCGTGCCTCGACCCGTAGGAGATATAGTCCCATCCTGGGCATTACAAGTTGGTATTCAGAGCCTTCTCCGACCTACGAGCCCCCACTGATTGATCGAATCATTGACGGTCGAGTCTAGGCACACACTGAAAAATATTTTGAGTCCTATATTTATATCGGAGAGTAGGATTTCTTTGCTTCTCATCCCTTTCTCTCTGGTGAGGACTCCTGACGACTACTCTTGTCTCTTCTATCTTCAAAAATTGCACCAATTTTTTTTTAGGAATCTCGCGAGTATTCTGGGATTGTTTCGATGTTCTTGTGACGAGAATATTGTTCTCGATGCCTCCTGACATTAGGGGTTGTGGCAGTGTCCCGGGGAGTTGAGCTTTGGGGTATTGTCGTCACAAGCATATCGCGGCAGTACTTAATACTTAAGACGGCCGACATCGAAAATCTCTCCTATACGGTTAGTGGCAAGATAACCCCGACATCACCCAGTACTGGGGAGGTAGTTCGGGAGTATTGCCATAGCTGGTTATAGTGGATGCTTTTTGAAGGTCCGAGGTAAACAGTTTCCGAGAAAGACCGGTTATGTGTTGAAGGATGGATACAGCTGGATGTAGGTTTACAGTTGATTGCGCGGTGCTTCCCCTGTATCCCCAACACCTGATTGCATAACTGGAATCTTTCTGAAATTCATAGGTGGGTTTATCCAGTAGATCGTAGGCATTCTTCCAACGAATGCAGGTTAGCGAGTTCGGGGTTCTACATTGAGTGAAGTGGTATTATGACCGATGTTCCGATCGGGAGTTGCATCTTAAAGGGTCCTTGGCTATGCTGATCCGGGGATTGCAAAACCCTTTCGTAACGCGTTCATATGCTTTTAGCACAAAGATGTTAGAACGAAGCTCCTATCTTGTGTTTGTTTCCATCCGTACCTTGTTGTTTTTCTTATTTTACCTTTTGTCCCCTATGTGGCTTCTCGTGAAGATTGATGTTATCATTAAACTGAGAATTTCATTCGTTCCTCTTGTTCGAATGATTTCATTCGTTCCTATTGCTCGAATGATTATTGAGAAGACTTGTTGCAATTCTTTCAATTGATTCAGCTTATACCTTCTGTCAATCAATTGCTGATTCGTGGTCATCTATTTCAGGATGGCTCCGAAAAGGGTTCCCAACGCTAACCCAGAGCGTGAAGAGGTCCCAGATCGTCCTCCTTCCCCTCCTCCTCCGTCTGAGGCTTGGAGAGCGATTATGCAGACTACTACTCAGAACACCCAGATGTTGATGCAGATGATGCAGCAGATGCAAGATAATCAAGCTAATCAGGGTGTTCCAGGGAATCAAGGCAACTTCTTCAACCAACAGCACCATGCTACTCTCAACCAGTTCTTGGCCAATAATCCAAAAGCTTTCAGTTACTGTGTCGACCCTCTTGATGCTGAAGATTGATTAACCGATATCAAGAAGCATTTTGAGTGCAGTAACGTGAAGGAGGAGGACTATGTGAAGTTTGCAGCCTTCCAACTCAAAGATCAAGCAGCTGAATGGTGGGAGCAGTACAAAGACTCCAGGCCAGGTCGTGTGATCTCTTGGGAGGACTTCTGCAAGGACTTTCGCTCTCACCACATTCCAACAAGTGTCATCGAGGGTATGCGTGAGCAATTCCGCAACCTGAAGCAGGGCTCTATGACAGTCTATCAGTATAATGTCAAGTTCCAAAACCTCGCCCGCTATGCAAAGCAAGACATTCCTGATGCTAAGAGCAAAATCTACCAGTTTTGTGGAGGTCTCAAAGATGAACTTCAACTTGCTCTCACCTTGTTCGAGCCCGATGAATTCGACAAATTCTATAACATGGCTTTGAAACAAGAGGCAGCTCAGCTTAAGATGGAGGCTTCTAAAAAGAGGATTTGAGATGTCGTTCACTCTTCCTCATCGTCTCAGATGGTCTCGAAGCAACAGAAATTTTGGCTTCCTCCTCCTCCAGTGATTCGATCTCCCTACAACAACTCCAACAACTACAACAACAAGAATGCTGGTGGTCGTGGTTTCTCCGACCCACACAACTCCAACAATCAGTCCAAGTTGCAGATTCAAGCTTCCAAGTCGACTGTTCCTCCTGCTCGTCCACTTTCTGAGGTTACTTGCTACAAGTGTGGCCAGAAGGGTCATTATTCCAACAAGTGCAACAACCCAAGGCGCCTTCCGCCACCTCCACCTGTCAGTTCGGCTATTGTGAAGAATAATCCCAGGCATGCTAGGGTGAATCTGATGAATGCAGCTGAGGCGGAGAACTCTTCTGATGTGATCATTGGTAACCTTTCAGTGAACTCTTTTCCTGCAAAAGTATTATTTGATTCTGGTGCATCTCTCAGTTTCATTTCAAGGCCATTCTTCACCAAGCATAATTTGACTTCGGTATTTCTGGATAAGAAGTTGTCGATTATTTCTTCGGGCAAGCACATGACTTCAAATTTGATGGCTCCGAATGTATCTATTCGCATGGGAGATTATCGTTTTCTGGCTAATCCGGTGGTTCTTGGTAATTCCGACATTGACCTCATCCTCGGGATGGATTGGCTTTCTCAGCATGATGCTCACATTGATTGTGCACAGAAGGAAGTCAAGATGACTCATCCTGATGAAGATGTGATTATCTTCGCCTCCAGGGATAACACTATCAAGCTTTTCTCTCTCAATGATAAGGGCGAAATTAATGCCATATCTCAAATTCCGGTGGTGAACGAATACCAAGACGTCTTTCCTGAAGAACTTCCAGGCATGCCTCCACACCGTCAGGTGGAATTCCTCATTGAACTCGAGCCGGGTACTGAGCCAGCATGCCGGCGTCCGTACAAGCTCTCTCCTGATGAATTGAAGGAGTTGAAGAAGCAGCTTGATAAACAGGAGAGTATGGGTCTCATCAGGCCTAGTACGTCTCCTTGGGGCTGTGGTGTCTTATTTGTCAAGAAGAAAGATGGCACGGAGCGTCTCTGCGTTGATTACCGGCCATTGAACAAGAAGAAGATAAAGAACAAGTATCCGCTCCCCAACATCAACGAACTCTTCGAGCAGCTCAAAGGAGCTAAAGTGTTCGCTAAGCTCGATCTCCGAATGGGCTATCACCAAATTCGCATTCGCGAGCAAGACATTCCCAAGACTTCCTTCAGAACGAGCTACGGCTCATACGAGTATACAGTCATGTCCTTTGGTCTCGCCAATGCTCCTCCTACCTTCTCGAGAATGATGCATTACATCTTCAACCCCTACACCGGCGAGTTTGTGCTTGTGTATCTGGATGATATTCTGGTGTTTTCCAAGAATGAAGAAGATCACGAAAAGCACTTACGTCTGGTTCTTGATCGACTCCGTGAGCATAAGTTCTATGTCAAGTTCTCCAAGTGCGAATTTTGGCTCGATAAGGTTTTCTACCTGGGCCATATCATCTCAGCTGACGGTATTACGGTTAATCCCGAGAAAGTTGAAGCAATTGTCAACTGGGAAGCTCCTCAGAACGTCAAGCAACTCCGCAGTTTTCTGGGTCTGGCCAGCTATTGTAGAAGGTTCATTGAGAACTTCTCCAAGATTGCCAAGCCTCTTTCCAACTTGCTTCAGAAGAATGTCAAATACTTTTGGTCTCCAGAGTGTGAAGTGGCATTCAGAACTCTCAAAGAAAAGCTCGTCTCTGCTCCAGTTCTTACTCCTCCAGATGAGTCCAAGCCCTATGAAGTATTCTGTGATGCTTCTCTTCAAGGTCTTGGTGGTGTGCTTATGCAAGATAAGAGAATTGTGGCATACACTTCTTGTCAGCTCAAGCCAAGTGAGAAGAACTATCCCACACATGATCTCGAGCTAGCAGCTGTGGTACATGCTTTGATTACGTGGAGACATCTGTTGTTGGGCAGAAAAGTCGACATCTTCATGGATCATAAGAGCTTGAAGTACATCTTCACACAGCCGAATCTGAACCTCCGCCAGACTCGTTGGGTTGAAATGATCCAAGAGTATGATCCCAGCATTGAATACACTCCTGGTAAGGCGAATGTGATTGCAGATGCTTTGAGCAGAAAGGCATATTGCAACAGCCTTCTTATCAAGCCGTTCCAGCCTGAGCTTTGTGAAGCTTTCAGGAAACTCAACCTCCAAGTTGTTCCGCAGGGTTTTCTTGCAAATCTTCAAGTTGCTCCTACCTTGGAAGATCAGGTCCGTGAGGCCCAACTCAGTGATGCCATGGTGCAGAAGGTGAAACATGGTATTGCAAAGGGCACTCCAAAATACAAGTGCTTTCGTGTTGATGAGAGAGATACCTTGTTCTTCGAGGACAGACTCGTTGTTCCCAAAGGTGATCTCAGGAAGGTCATAATGGAAGAAGCACATGATTCTCTCCTTTCCATTCATCCTGGCAGTTCCAAGATGTACCAAGACCTCAAGCAATCTTACTGGTGGACACGCATGAAAAGGGAGATTGCCCAATTCGTGAATGAATGTGATGTTTGCAGGAGAGTGAAAGCAGAACATCAACGTCCAGCCGGTCTTCTCCAACCTCTTCCTATTCCCGAGTGGAAATTCGACCACATTGAAATGGATTTCATCACTGGCTTTCCTAAGTCCAAGAGAGGGAATGATTCTACCTTCGTGGTGATTGACAAGCTTACCAAAGTCGCTCACTTCCTTCCAGTCAAAGAATCCATCAATGCAGCTCAATTGGCAGAGTTGTATACTTCCAGAATTGTGTCCCTACATGGAATTCCTCAAGTTATATCCTCAGACCGTGGAAGTTTGTTCACATCCAAGTTCTGGGACTCCTTTCAGTCCGTCATGGGCACTAAGATCAGGTTCAGCACTGCTTTTCACCCTCAGACTAGTGGTCAAGTCGAGCGAGTGAATCAGATTCTAGAAGACATGCTCAGAGCATGTGTCATATCTTTCGGCATGAAATGGGAAGACTGCCTTCCATTTGCCGAGTTCTCTTACAACAACAGCTTTCAAGCAAGTGCCGGCGAAGCTCCGTTTGAAATCCTCTATGGCAGAAAGTGTTGTACCCCTCTCAACTGGTCTGAAACAGGCGAACATCAACTTCTTGGCATTGACTTGATCTCAGAAGCCGAAGAAATGTGCAAAGTCATACGTGAGAATCTCAAGGCCGCTCAGTCGCGTCAGAAGAGCTACTATGACAGCAAGCATCGTGATTTGGCTTTCAACATTGGTGATCATGTCTATCTCCGTGTTTCTCCGATGAAAGGCACCCAAAGATTCGGTATCAAAGGAAAGCTTGCTCCTAGATACGTCGGGCCTTTCAACATCCTTGGCAAAAGAGGCGATCTAGCCTATCAACTTGAGCTACCTTCAAACTTCGCCAATGTGCATGATGTGTTCCATGTGTCTCAACTCCGCAAATGCTTCAAGGCACCTGAACGCATGATTCCGTTTGAAGAGATTGATCTTCAACAAGATTTGTCCTACCGAGAGCATCCCGTTGCTATTCTCGAAGAGACCGAACGCAAGACCCGCAACAAGTCCATCAAATTCTTGAAAGTCAAGTGGACACATCACACCGACCGAGAGGCTATGTGGGAACGAGAAGATCATCTTCGTTCCGAGTACCCTTCCTTTTTCCAGTCCTAGATCTCGGGAAGAGATCTTTTTGTAGTAGAGGAGAGTTTGTAATGCCCTGGATGTAATACTTTCCCTTTTGGGCATATAATATATCTCCGGCTTCATCTATTCCATTTCGGGTTCTTTGTCTTTCGGGTTTTCGTCGTTTTGTTGTGTGCGTGTGTGGCATTCATTCATATCATGTAGTCATATGCATCGCATTGCATTTGTGTTGTCGTTTGCATCCGGTTCCACGCGTTCCTTCCCATTGTCCGTTTCGTGTTCCGGAGCTCCCTCACGTGTCCGTGGCATCCCGTAGGCCTACTTTGGTGTTTGGCCGTGTAACGTTACCGGTTTGGCGCGAGTCTTGTCGTGTGTTGTTGTTTTGGTTTGTGTAACCCGCCTGTCAAATCTCGTCGCGTTTCGAGTCCGTTTGCTACCCCAACGGTTTTTCTCGTGGGCTCAAAGTGCCTCCACTTTGAGGCCCAAGGCACCCCTCCAACAGCCCACCAAACCACTCCTAGCCACTTCTATCATCTAGGCCATCCAAATCTGATCCGGTGGCCGAAAACCGCACTCCATTTGGGCAACCCTAGCTCCTTGTGCCTATATATTTGTCCACTACCCCAAATTTGTGCCCCAATACAAGGAAACCCTAGCTCCCCTAGCCACTTCTCTTCCACCTCCAGCCACCTCGCCAGAATCTCGCCAGAGCTTCGCCGGAGTTCGCCGGATTTCTGCCACCTCGCCGGAAAAACACCTCTCCACCTCCTCTCACCTCACGTCACCAGCCACCGCCGCTCCTCTCCCTCCCCACCCGCCGGACCAGCTCCGGGAACGAGATCCCGCAGCCTCTCCCAGCAGTTCGTGCCTCGCAAGTCGCTCCCCAGCCTCTGGATCGAAGGATCCAGTCGATCCGATCTGGATCGAGCGGCAAAGTCAACGGCCGAGCCGCCGCCCCGCCTAGGCCTCGCACCGCATCGCCTCCCTCCAGCGCTCGCTGAGTCCACTCCCTCCACTCCCAGCCGCTGGGCTGCCACCGTGAGCCAGCCGCAGGCCAGATCCCGCTCGCCAGCAAGCTGCAGGCCCCGATCCCGCTAGCCAGGCGCCCCGCCTCCCGTCGGGCCCGAAGGCCCAGCCGCCATCGGTCTCCTCCGCCCCGTGCGGGCCGCTCTCCTCCGTGGGCCACGCCGCCTCCCGCTCGAAGCCTCCAGCGCCCGCCCGCGGCGCTCGGCGGCCCGGTTCCCGCACCGCCGCCTCAGCCTTCGCCGGCCTACCTCGCATTGGGCCGCCGAGGCCTAGGGGCCCAGCCGCCTCCTTCCGGGCCACTCAGGCCGCCGCCTCGCCAGTTCCCTCGCGCGGGCCGAGGCATCTCCAGCCGCCGCAGATCCGCGGGCCGAGGCCCGTAGCCCGTGTTTTTTTTTCAGATCTGAGATCTAGGTTATTTCAAATCCCCTAAGTCCCAGTTTTTACCTATCTGATGCAATATTAGATCTGCAATATCTTTTTGTGTGGTTGTCCGTTTTGCGCAAATGAGGTGTCCAGACGTTCGTGGTGACTAGCACTACGTTTCATTCCATTGTGCCATGCATGTTAGAGATCATCTAGATGTTTATTTTTCTGTTGCAAGAGTGCATCCCGATATAAACTGCTGCTATGTGTTGTTTTTATGCCATCTTTGCATAGTGATATCTTTTAGCTCGTTTATCCGAATGATGCAAATGACATGTCCACGTGTTCGTCTTGCCATGCTTTACATGTTGCTTGTGTTAGGTTGCATGATAGATTTATTCTTGCCATGTTTATCCTCATTGCAAAGTTCTATGTGGCTGTTTAGTTATTTAACTTGTTATGAAATGCCATCTTGTTGAGCTCGTTGCTATCGTTGTGTTTATCTCCATGATGCATGCTTGTATGTTTCGGAATCACCATCATGTGTACTTTGATGTGGTGCTTACCACTTGCCATGTTTCATTTCGAGGTGACTTAAACTTGCTCTTATAGATGCCATGATGAAACTTCTGTTTTAACACTTAGTGGATTTTCACTAAGTCTGAAATCTGTAATGTTCCGATGCCATGTTTGCGTGCTGTTCTAGGACAAACCATGATAGTTTTGGGGTGTATCTTGATGGTTCCTTGTAGTATATATTGTTGGCTTTCCATTCATGTTCTCACATGCTTATTTAAGTGGTTGTAGCATGTTTAACTTTTGCTCCAAAGTTTCAATAAAATTCAGCTGTCAGAATTTTATTGTCAAGTTCAATATGTCCAAGCTTGTTGCTATTGATCTGTGGCTCCTTTGGGGGTGCACCTTTGGACTTATTTGCTGTAGGATATGTCTAGTTTCTGTTCATGATCTTTGCCATGGTGTTTGAGTGCTGTAGCTTATTTATCTAGTGCTCCGAAGTTGCTATGTTGCTGTAATTTTCAGCTTTCGCCTATTTCTTGTTTCGGGCATAACTTTTAGCCCGTAGCTCCGATTGCAGCAAGTCTTATATGAAACTTGATTGATTTTCCGTGTAGATTCATAATCTCCTATTGTTGCCATGTTTGGAAGTGATTTACTTGAGTGCTATTTTCCGTGCTCCGTGTGCTCCCTTAGTGCATCCATCATGCATCCATCATTTTTGTGTGCGCATTGCATCTTGTTGATTCGTGCCTTGTGTGATTGTATTGTTTAGAGCCGGAAGCTGAGACCGAGTACGAGTACGAGCACGAGGTTACCAGCGAGGTTGAGCACGAGGAACCTTCTTACGATCCGAATGACTACACTTCAGGCAAGATGACCGAACCCCGATAACATTACTATCTTTGCCTATTTGCTAGAATATCGCTCTATAGTTTTGCCTCGATGCCCATGTCTTCCTGTCAGCCTCCTACCTGTAACCATGAACATGTTTAACCACCCTACCCATGCAAACCGTTGCTTGGCTAACTACGCTTCGCTCAGCCCCTCTTATAGCATTGCTAGTTGCAGGTGAAGATTGAAGATGCTTGCTTCATGTTGAAGTTTGTTGGGTTATATCACACTATATAAATGCTTTAAAATGAAATCATCTATATATTGGCAAGGGTGGAAGGCTAAGCCTTTTGCTTGGTGATTTGTTCCACTCATGCCGTTAGGAACCGTTTAAACCGGTGTTATGTTCCTTGATTATGCGTTCCTAACACGGTTGGGGTGTATGGGACCCCCTTGATAAACCGCTAAGTGCTAAGTCTTTTCCAGCAAGTCCCAACATTGGTACTATTCGCCTAATAACTAATAAAACTTGCATAGGGTCTTGCAAACCCGAGTTCTTAATTAACAACCCCCGGGCCAGTGCTCCACATGAGTGTTGGTCCAAACTGGGCAGAGTGCGGGGCCACCCGAGGGAACTCGAGGATTGGTATATACCTGTAGGTTGACCTATCCGGTCGTGTCCTGAGACTAGATACGTGCGGCTACCATCAGGGTGTCGACACGCCGGGAGGATTTGCTGGATTAGCCTTTCCTTAGTTCGGAGTATCTTGAGCACGGGATTCCGAGAATACTCGGGTCTTCCCACTTTTGGAGTTGCGACTCCGCGGATCGTGGGCTTGTAATGGGCCAAGTTGGAACACCCCTGCAGGGTTACGAACTTTCGAAATCCGTGCCCGCGGTTATGTGGCAGATGGGAGCTTGTTAATATCCGGTTGTAGATAACTTGACACAAAAGTTCCAATACACTACCAGCGTGTGTGTCGTGACTGTCAATTTCCGAATAGGGATTCAGGAGTTGAACACGGTGGGGTTATGTTTGTTGAGCCTTAGCTAGGATCACTTTGTGATCATCTCTCGACCGAGGCCTTCTCTTCTCGCCCTCTTTCTCGTAAGCTAGTGCTAGTTGCTGCTGCAGACACTTATTCTTTTCTTCAGCCTTATCCTCACCCAAGGCTTAAATAGTCATGTTACCCGGGAACGGGATTGCTGAGTCCTCTGTGGCTCACAGTTAATTCACCACACCAGATGCAGGTCCGATGGTGAGCTATCCAGGTGATGGCACCGAGCTAGACTGGGAGTATGACGAGGAGCGTAGTCGATACTATGTTCGTTATCCTGATGATCAGTAGTGGAGACTTCTACTAGGGTTCGATCCGACCTGTGGATTTAAATTATGTTTGGTATCTTGTCATTTGGATTTTACCCTTAGAGGGATGTGATGTTTTATTGATGATGATTGAGACATGTATTGTATTTGTGTGACGTGGCGAGTGTAAGCCAACTATTTTTTATGTTTTCCATCCCCATCTTTTACATGAGTTGTGCAAAGATACCAGATTGCGATCATTCCAGCATGGGGTTATGTCTCTAAGTCGTGCCTCGACACGTAGGAGATATAGTCCCATCCTGGGCATTACACGTCGGCCAGATGATAGCGCAGAAGCTCATGCGCCATGAGCAGCGCAACCTACGAGTTCATGATAAGGACATCAATACCATTGTTACACCCACTACCCCTGCTATTATACATACTGGACCAATTACTAGTGCTCGCGCACGCCAATAGATATACCAGGTACTTTCGTTTCTTGGTAACGTTTCTATTGTTCGTGAGAATATGACTCTGCCTAAATTGGATACATTTGTGTTGATTACTAATGAAGGGCCTAGCATGGACAAGAGGGGAGAACACTGGAGTAGGATCAAGCATGGAGATGAAGGCGCGCGCATAGGGATCCAGAACGGCGTTTCTAGTGCGTATTTGAGTACTTTGAAGCCGCAGTGATGACTTCCAATGACATGGATGAAATATTCAAGATACCCCTTCATAAATTTCGTCCATAGCTTATTTTAGGTGATGTGTCACCTTATTTTTGGGCCAGGCCCATGTAATTTCGCAATAGTAACATATAGGTTGTTTTTAGAGTCCATATATGTGGTGAACCAAAGTTAGGGTTGGTTTCGGACCCCTTCTCCAAGGGGCCACGAAATTCCCTCTCTCATTCTCCATATATACAACCCTTAGGGCCTCATTTAGACTATGGGTTTTGTTTAGATTAAATTTCCCCAAAGCTGCTACTTCGCGTACCTCGTTTGTGTTCAACGACCAGACAAAGACGTCACAGAACCCCACTTGATCAATAAAGCATTCTTCTTAAAATTCTCAATATTCATATTGCAACCTGAGTTTCCGGCTTGTTCTTCGTTTGCCTATAGGAAATAGACCTCCATGGTCAGGTTGATCATGCTCCGGCGTGGTCTATAACCTCCCGGAGTTGGTTTAGCGATTGCTAATGCGCGATGTCCTCGCACGTTCATAGTTGGATCGTCAAAGTCGACTTCCCCCAAAATGATAGCCACCATCTCATCGAAAGACGGGACACCTTTGCCTATATCAAGTGGTATCATATTTCTAGGTTGATCGGTGAGATTTTAGAGTTTTTCATAGTTTATATCGAGTCTGTTCTTTAATAACCCACAAGTGTACGGAATCAGTTGTAGCCTATTTTGATAATTAAGATTGTCGAACCCAACGAGGAGCTAAAGGTAGAACAAATATTCCCTCAAGTTCTATCGACCACCGATACAACTCTACGCACGCTTGACGTTTACTTTACCTAGAACAAGTATGAAACTAGAAGTATTTTGTGGTTTTTGTGGGATAGGTTTGCAAGAATATAAAGAGCGCGCAAATAAAACTAGGGGATGTTAAGATAAAGACACAACTAAATTAGTTTTGGTAGAGAGCTTTTTGTCACGAGAAAGTTATTTGTCCCTAGGCAATCGATAACTAGACCGGTAATCACTATTGCAATCTTATTTGAGGGAGGGGCATCAGCTAACATACTTTCTCTTCTTGGATCATATGCATTTATGATTGGAACTCTAGCAAGCATCCGCAACTACTAAAAATCATTAAGGTATAACCCAACCATAGCATTAAAGTATCAAGTCCTCTTATTCCCATACGCAAACAACCTACTTACTCACGTCTGTGCTTCTGTCACTCACGCCACCCACCATAAGCGAATCATGAACATATTGGAAACACTACAGCGGGGATCCCTCACGCTTGCACGACATGGAGAGCACCATAGGACAGCACCAATAATAAAACATGCAACTCAAACCAATCACGATCATCAATTAACCCATAGGAAAAAACGGATCTACTCAAACATCATAGGATAGCCATACATCATTGGGAAATAATATATAGCGTTGAGCACCATGTTTAAATAGAGATTACAGCGGGTAGAAGAGGGGTTACACCGCTGCATAGAGGGGGAAGAGTTGGTGATGATGGCGGTGAAGTTGTTGGTGTAGATTGTGGTGACGATGATGGCCCCGGCGGCACTCCGGTGCCACCGGAAGCGAGGGGGATAGAGCCCCCCTCCTTCTTCTCTAGATGCATGCTGGATAGAGGTCGATATGTGGAGTAATAGTAGTAGATGCAGAATCATGTTGGTCTACTTGTCACGGACGTGATGCCTATATACAATGATCATGCCAAGATATTCTCATAACTATGTACTTTTCTATCAATTGCTCGACGGTAATTTGTTCACCCACCGTAGAATTCTGCTATCATGAGATAAGCCACTAGTGAAACGTATGGCCCCTGGGTCTATTCTCATCATATTAATCTTCCATCAACAATTTACTTTACTTTGCTTTATTTCCCTTTTCTCTATACCAAAAATACCAAAAATATTATATTATCATATCTATCTGATCTCGCTCTCGTAAGTGCCCGAGAAGGGATTGACAACCCCTTTTATTGTGTTGGCTGCGAGGTTCTTATTTGTTTGTGCAGGTGCGGGGGACTCGCGCGTGGTCTCCTACTGGATTGATACCTTGGTTCTCAAAAACTGAGGGAAATACTTATGCTACTGTGCTGCATCACCCTTTCCTCTTCGAGGGAATACAATGCAAACTCGAGAAGTAGCAGTCGTCGCCCAGATGATAGCGCAGAAGCTCATGTGCCATGAGCAGCAACCTGCGAGTTCATGATGAGGACATCAATACCATTGTTACACCCGCTGCCCCTGCTATTATACATATTGGACCAATTACTAGAGCTCGCGCACGTCAATAGAATTACCAGGTACTTTTGTTTCTTGGTAACGTTTCTACTGTTCATAATAATATGACGCTGCCTAAATTGGATACATTTGTGTTGATTACTAATGAAGGGCCCAGCATGGATAAGAGGGAAGAACACTGGAGTAGGATCAAGCATGGAGATGAAGGCGCGCGCGAAGGGATCCAAAACGGCGTTTCTAGTTTGTATTTGAGTAATTTGAAGCCTCAGTGATGAATTCCAATGACATGGATGAAATATTCAAGATACCCCTTAATAAATTTCGTCCATAGCTTATTTTAGGCGTTGCATCACCTTATTTTTGGGCCAGTTCCATGTAATTTGGAAATACTAACGTATAGGTTGTTTTTAGAGTCCATATATGTGATGAAACAAAGTTAGGGTTGGTTTCGGACCACTTCTCCAAGGGGCCACGAAATTCCCTCTCTCTTTCTCCATATATACATCCCTTAGGGCATCATTTAGACTTTGGGTTTTGTTAGATTAAATTTATCCAAAGCTGCAACTTCGCGTACCTCGTTTGTGTTCAACGACCAGACAAAGACATCACAGAACCCCACTTGATCAATAAAGCATTCCTCTTAAAATTCGCAATATTCGGATTGCAACCTGAGTTTCTTGCTTGTTCTTCGTTTGCCTGTAGGAAAAAGACGTCCATGGTCAGGTTGATCGTGCTCCAGCGTGGTCTATAACCTCTCGGAGTTGGTTTAGCGATGGCTAAAGCGCGACGTCCTCGCATGTTCATAGTCGGATCGTCAAAGTCGTCTTCCCCCAAAATGATACCCGCCATATCATCGAAAGACGGGACACCTTTGCCTCTATCAAGTGGTATCATATTTCTAGGTTGATCGGTGAGATTTAACAGTTTATCATAGTTTATATCAAGTTTGTTCTTTAATAACCCACAAGTGTAGGGGATCAGTTGTATCCTCTTTCGATAATTAAGAGTGTCGATCCCAACGAGGAGATAAAGGTAGAACAAATATTCCCTCAAGGTCTATCGACCACCGATACAACTCTACACACGTTTGACGTTTACTTTACCTAGAACAAGTATGAAAATAGAAGTACTTTGTGGTTTTTGTGGGATAGGTTTGACAGAATATAAAGAGCACGCAAATAAAACTAGGGGCTGTTAAGATAAACACACAACTAAATTAGTTTTGGTAGAGAGCTTTTTGCCACGGGAAAGTTATTTGTCTCTAGGCAATCAATAACTAGACCGGTAATCACTATTGCAATCTTATTTGAGGGGGAGGCATCATCTAACATACTTTCTCTTCTTGGATCATATGCACTTATCATTGGAACTCTAGCAAGCATCCACAACTACTAAAGATCATTTAGGTAAAACCCAACCATAGCATTAAAGTATCAAGTCCTCTTATTCCCATACGCAAACAACCTACTTACTCGGGTCTGTGCTTTTGTCACTCACGCCACCCACCATAAGCGAATCATGAACATATTCCAAACCCTACAGCAGGGATCCCTCATGCTTGCGCGACACGGAGGGCACCATAGGACAGCACCAATAATAAAACATGCAATCAAACCACTCACGATCATCAATTAACCCATAGGACAAAACAGATCTACTCAAACATTATAGGATAGCCATACATCATTGGGAAATAATATATAGCGTTGAGCACCATGTTTAAATAGAGATTACAGCGGGTAGAAGAGGGGTTATAGCGCTGCATAGAGGGGGGGAAAGTTGGTGATGACGGCGGTGAAGTTGCTGGTGTAGATTGCGGTGACGACGATGGCCCCGGCGGCACTCCGGTGCCATCGGAAGCGAGGGGGAGAGAGCCCCCCTCCTTCTTCTTTGGATGCATGCTGGATAGCGGTCGATGTATGGAGTAATAGTAGTAGATGCAGAATCATGTTGGTCTACTTGTCACGGACGTGATGCCTATATACAATGATCATGCCAAGATATTCTCATAACTATGTACTTTTCTATCAATTGCTCGACGGTAATTTGTTCACCCACCGTAGAATTCTGCTATCATGAGACAAGCCACTAGTGAAACATATGGCCCCCGGATCTATTCTCATCATATTAATCTTCCATCAACAATTTACTTTCCTTTGCTTTATTTACCTTTTCTCTATACCAAGAATACCAAAAATATTATATTATCATATCTATCAGATCTCACTCTCATAAGTGACCGAGAAGGGATTGCAACCCATTTTATTGTGTTGGCTGCGAGGTTCTTATTTGTTTGTGCAGGTGCGAGGGACTCACGCATGGTCTCCTACTAGATTGATACCTTGGTTCTCAAAAACAGAGGGAAATACTTACGTTACTATGTTGCATCACCCTTTTCTCTTCGAGGGAATACAACGCAAGCTCGAGAAGTAGCAGTCGTCGGCCAGATGATAGCGCAGAAGCTCATGCGCCATGAGCAGCAACCTACGAGTACATGATGAGGACATCAATACCATTGTTACACCCACTGCCCCTGCTATTATACATACTGGACCAATTACTAGAGCTCGCGCACGCCAATAGAATTACCAGGTACTTTTGTTTCTTGGTAACATTTCTATTGTTCATGAGAATATGACGTTGCCTAAATTGGATACATTTGTGTTGATTACTAATGAAGGGCCTAGAATGGACAAGAGGGAAGAACACTGGAGTAGGATCAAGAAGGGAGATGAAGGCCTGCGCGAAGGGATCCAGTACGGCGTTTCTAGTGCTTATTTGAGTACTTTGAAGCCTCAGTAATGACTTCCAATGACATGGATGAAATATTCAAGATACCCCTTTAAAAAAATTGTCCATAGCTTATTTTAGGTGCTGCGTCACCTTATTTTTGGTCCAGGCCCATGTAATTTCGAAATAGTAACGTATAGGTTATTTTTAGAGTCCATATATGTGGTGAAACAAAGTTAGGGTTGGTTTCGGACCGCTTCTCCAAGGGACCACGAAATTCCCTCTCTCTTTCTTCATATATACAACCCTTAGGGCATCATTTAGACTTTGGGTTTTGTTTAGATTAAATTTGGCCAAAGCTGCAACTTCGCGTACCTCGTTTGTGTAATTGTGTTCAACGACCAGACAAAGACGTCACAGAACCCCATTTGATCAATAAAGCATTCCTCTTAAAATTCGCAATATTCAGATTGCAACCTGAGTTTCTTGCTTGTTCTTCGTTTGCCTGTAGGAAAAAGACGTCCATGGTCAGGTTGATCGTGCTCCGTCGTGGTCTATAACCTCTCGGAGTTGGTTTAGCGATTGCTAAGGCACGACGTCCTCGCACGTTTTTAGTCGGATCGTCAAAGTCGACTTCCCCCAAAATGATAGCCACCATCTCATCGAAAGACGGGACACCTTTGCCTCTATCAAGTGGTGTCATATTTCTAGGTTGATCGGTGAGATTTTACAGTTTTTCATAGTTTATATCGAGTCTGTTCTTTAATAACCCACAAGTGTAGGGGATCAGTTGTAGCCTCTTTCGATAAGTAAGAGTGTCGAACCCAACGAGGAGGTAAAGGTAGAACAAATATTCCCTCAAGTTCTATCGACCACGGATACAACTCTACGCACGCTTGACGTTTACTTTACCTAGAACAAGTATGAAACTAGAAGTACTTTGTGGTTTTTGTGGGATAGGTTTGCAAGAATATAAAGAGCACGCAAATAAAACTAGGGGCTATTAAGATAAAGACACAACTAAATTAGTTTTGGTAGAGAGCTTTTTGTCACGAGAAAGTTATTTGTCCCTAGGCAATCGATAACTAGACCGGTAATCACTATTGCAATCTTATTTGAGGGAGAGGCATCAGCTAATATACTTTCTCTTCTTGGATCATATGCACTTATGATTGGAACTCTAGCAAGCATCCTCAACTACTAAAGATCATTAAGGTAAAAACCAACCATAGCATTAAAGTATCAAGTCCTCTTATTCTCATACGCAAACAACCTACTTACTCGGGTCTGTGCTTCTGTCACTCACGCCACCCACCATAAGCGAATCATGAACATATTGCAAACCCTAAAGTAGGGATCCCTCATGCTTGCGCGACACGAAGAGCACCATAGGACAGCACCAATAATAAAACATGCAACTCAAACCAATCACGATCATCAATTAACCCATAGGACAAAACAGATCTATTCAAACATCATAGGATAGCAATACATCATCGGGAAATAATATATAGCATTGAGCACCATGTTTAAATAGAGATTACAGCGGGTAGAAGAGGGGTTACCCCGCTGCATAGAGGGGGGAAGAGTTGGTGATGACGGCGGTGAAGTTGTTGGTGTAGATTGCGGTGACGATGATGGCCCCGGCGGCACTCCGGTGCCACCGGAAGCGAGGGGGAGAGAGCCCCCCTCCTTCTTCTCCTTCTTTGACCTTCTCCCTAGATGGGAGAAGGGTTTCCCCTCTGGTCCATGGTCTCCATGGCGTGGGAGGGGTGAGAGCGCCTCCGAGATTGGATCTGTCTCTCTGTCTCTCTGTGTTTCTACGTTCCAAGATTATCGCCCTTCACCGTTTCTTAAATTTTCGGAGATCCGTAACTCCGATTTGGTTGAATTTTGGACAGAATTTTTATCCGAATATTAGCTTTCCTGCGGCGAAAGAAGGGAATCAACCTCCTTACGGAGTGGCCACGAGGGCCCAGGGCGTGCCTGCCCCTGGTGGACGCACCCCTCACCCTCGTGGGCCACTTGGGCATCGTCTCACTTTGGTTCCGCTTCCCAAAATTCACATATATTCCAAAAAAAATATCTCTGTCCATTTTTATCCCGTTTGGACTCCGTTTGATATGGATATTCTGCGAAACAAAAAACATGCAAAAACAGGAACTGGCACTGGGCACTGGATCAATATGTTAGTCCAAAATAGTATAAAATGTTGCCAAAAGTATATGAAAGTTGTAGAATATTGGCATGGAACAATCAAAAATTATAGATACGACGAAGACATATCATTCTTCATACCTACAGTCCACGAAAAGGTAAAAAAATTTAGGGTTAGTTCATCATATCCGAACCAGTCTGAGCCTTTGCATAGTCTTTTCAGTATTTTGCTTTGTTGAATTTGTTGTTGCATCGTCGTGTCAAGCTGCTGTTCTTAGCGTCTAATCTTTTAGATTATCGATTTCTAGTCATAAGTTGTCATGCCACCGCCGCAACATCTTCATCGCCCCTGCCACATACCACCACCAATCTGTATCCAGATACCACCAACGATCTGTAACCATATACCACCTCCAATCCGTATCCATATACCACCAGCGCTACCATATACAACCACCACTGCCATATACCACCACTGCTGCCATATTCTACCATCATATATCCACCACCAATCTGAGCTCTTTTCGTTTTATATTTGTTTTCAAGATCCATCTAGTTTATGTTTCGTGTTTCCTTGCCTGAGTAGGTCTTGGAAAAAAACTGGAGACCCCCGGGCAGTTTTTAGGCCAAAATTTCGGCAACCGGAAATATTTTTTCCCTATCCTGTTTTTAGGTCTCCGGGAGCGTTTTGAGACACTCGCCGTCATAGTTATTATTTGTCGCACTTTTTGGTCATCGCTACCCTGATTTTTGAAAAACAAATGCCAAAAAAATTCGTGTCGATCGTGATATTTTGATTTGGGAAGAGTTTTGAGACACTCGCCATTATAGTGTTTTTCGGCAAAAAAAGGAGCGCAAAAAAAGAGCGGAAAAAAAGAGGCACCAAAAAACCCGGAGTGTGTTTTTCCCCTTGATTACGTGTAGCACCGTGATTTTGTTAGTGTTCTAGGCTCGCGTCTGTAGCATGGTCTAGCCTAGGACCAGCACAGTACCGTCGTTGAGCGTTTATTCAACTTTGCATCTCTGAATTGATTATTGCTGACCCTTTTTGCTGCCATATTATAAGCCTTCCCAGGTCCACATACATCTACATCGTGTGTTTGACACCACCTAGCAATTGCTCTATCCAAGCTTAGAGATTTTTTACTACAACGGGAACCGATGACCACCTGCGGCTGGGTAAGAGCTGGTAAGAATTTGAGATTTCCTTGACGGATTCGTGACGCCCACCACCACCATTTTCTGGTAGTCTGTAGGATCATATTCTTGTGTGTTTCTATTGCTGCTAACCATGGCAGGATCACAAGTCGATGAGACAGACTGGGAGAACATGAGGAACGAGTTGCATGATAAGTTTTAGCAAATGATGAGTGGCCAGGTGGGAGATGTGCTAAATAGATTTGAAGATGCCATGGAGAAGATAGATGGAATGGAGAAGTCGTTCTAAACAAAGCTAGATAGCAAGTTTAATGAATTGCGCACGCGCCTTCCACAACCACCACCAGTTGCACCAGTCACACCTCTACAACGACAACAACAACGCCCACTTCTGAATAAGTTCGGACGAGCGAAGCATATTCCTCTTGAGCATGGCCAAACTCATGCTGCTATTGTACCTACTATTGATGCTTCATTGGCTCCTGCTGCTACTGGTGCCGACGAGGATGACATTTATGAGGGTGATTACGAGGATGAGGTTGATCAAAATCAGAACTACGTGCAACCACCAGGTCGTCCACATGCAAATAATCGCAATGGTAGGGTTGCACCGCCCCCTCAGGTACGACGTCATGACCATCTCCCTAAATTGAAATTGAATATTCCACCATTTGAGGGTAGATACATTCTTGACATATATCTTACTTGGGAGTTAGAAACTGAACAACGTTTTACATGTTTAGAATATCCCGAGGAGAGACGTGTTGCTGCTGCTCTTTGTGTTTTCACTAGCTTTTCTTGTGTGTGGTAGTCTGAACATCATAGATTATATTCGAATAATATTCCAACTACTTGGGCTGCTTTGAAAACTGCTATGCCTACTCATTGGGTTCCACTATATTATCAACGTGAATTACTACAAGAATTGTAGCGTTTAAGACAAGGAAAAAATGTGTAGAAGAATTTTATCAAGAATTACAAACTGGCATGATTAGATGTGGTATTGTTGAGGATAATGAAGCTATGCTTGCATGTTTTATGGGTGGCTTAAATAAAGATATTCAGACCATTCTAGAGTATAAGGAGTATCATAATATCACTCATTTATTCCATCTTGCTTGCAAAGCTGAACGTAGATCGACATGCATTGGCGCGGACTAACTTTTCTGTAGATCAACCTTCATATGGACACCACATGCATCTTCTACTTCCACACATTCTGCTACACCGGCATCGTTGCCAGTTCCCACCTCCAGCCGTGATACAAGAAAGCAGGCACAATCACCACTATCTACCAAGAGCACACCCACCGGGCCTCCACATAGCTCTTCTTCATCCATGGCATCAACAGGACACACATGTGACATTATTTGTCGGTGTTGTAAGGGAAGAGGTCATTTTGCGAGGGAATGCAAATCTCGGCGTGTGATGATTGCTACTGAGGATGGTGGGTATGAGTCCGATAGTGACTATGATGAGGAGACTTTGGCTCTTATTACATGTGAAGAACACATTGGAGATGACTCTGAACAAGAGACGCATTACATGGCTGCTGACGACGCTGACAGGTATGACTGTTTAGTTGCTCAACGTGCTTTGAGTGTGCAGATCACACAAGTAGAGCAAAACCAGAGGCACAATTTGTTCCATGCCAAGGGAGTTGTGAAGGAACATTTTGTTTGCGTCATCATAGATGGAGGGAGCTGCAACAATTTGGCTAGCATGGAGATGGTGGAGAAGTTGTCTCTCACCACAAGACCACATCCACATCATTACTACATCCAATGGTTCAACAACAGTGGCAAGGTTAAGGTAACACATACTGTTCGCGGGCATTTTAGTGTAGCTACATATGTTGATTATGTTGATTGTGATGTGGTACCCATCCAAGCATGTTCCTTATATCTTGGTAGACCATGGCAATTTGATAAAAAAATTGTACACCATGGTAGGAACAATCAGTATACTCTTGTTCATAAGGATAAACATATTACTTTGCTTCCTATGACTCCTAATTCCATTTTTAAAGATGATATTCATCGAGCTAGTAAAGCAAAACAGGAGCAAAATAAGAGTGAAAATCAGATTGTGGCAAAAGAATTTGAGCAACAAATGAAACCTAATAACAATCCATCATCTCATGTTGCATCTGAAATTAAATTGAAAAGTGGATGTTTACTTGCCACCAAATCTGATATTTATGATCTAGATTTCAACAAATCTATTTGCTATGCTTTTGTGTGCAAAGAGGCATTATTTTCATTCGAGGATGTGCCTTCCTCTTTGCCTCCTTCTGTCACTAACATTTTGCAGGAGTTCGATGACATCTTTCCACAAGATGTACCATGGGGATTACCACCTATTCGAGGGATTGAGCATCAGATTGACTTAATTCCCGATGCATCGCTACCCAACCGTGCACCATATCGTACCAATCCAGAGGAGATGAAGGAGATTATGCATCAAGTACAGGAGCTACTAGATAAAAGGTTATATACGCGAATCCCTTAGTCCTTGTGTTGTTCCTATTATTCTAGTGCCGAAAAAGGATGGTACATCGCGTATGTGTGTTGATTGTAGAGACAACAATAATATTACTATTCGTTATCGTCATCCTATTCCTAGGCCAGATGATATGTTGATGAATTAAGTGGCTCTACTATTTTCTCCAAAGTTGATTTGCGTAGTGGATACCATCAAATTCGTATGAAATTGGGAGATGATAGGAAAACAACATTTAAAACTAAGTTTGGATTATATGAGTGGTTAGTCAAGCCGTTTGGGTTAAGTAATGCTCCTAGTACTTTCATGAGATTAATGAATGAAGTTTTACGTGCTTTCATTAGACGATTTGTGGTAGTTACTTTGATGATATATTGATTTATAGCAGATCCTTGGAGGAACATTTGGAACATTTACGTGCTATTTTTATTGCTCTACGTGATGCACATTTTTTTGGTAACCTTGGGAAGTGCACCTTTTGCACCGACCGAGTATCTTTTCTTAGCTATGTTGTTACTCCAGAGGGAATTGAAGTTGATAAAGCCAAGATTGAAGCTATTGAGAGTTGGTCGCAGCCCAAAACGGTCACACAAGTGAGGAGTTTTCTTGGACTTGCTGGTTTCTATAGGCGTTTTGTGAGAGATTTCAACACCATTGTTGCACCTCTCAATGAGATTACAAAGAAGGATGTGCCTTTTGTTTGGGGTACTGCACACGAAGAAGCCTTCACGGTATTGAAAGATAAGTTGACACATGCTCCATTACTCCAACTTCCTGATTTTAGTAAGACTTTAGAGCTTGAATGTGATGCTAGTGGAATTCGATTAGGATGTATGTTATTACAAGATGGTAAACCTGTTGCATACTTTTCTGAAAATTGAGTGGGCCTAGTCTGAACTATTCTACTTATGACAAGGAATTATATGCTCTTGTTCGGACTTTGGAAACGTGGCAACATTATTGATGGCCCAAAGAATTTGTTATACATTCTGATCAGGAATCTTTGAAGCATATTAAAAGTCAAGCTAAATTGAACCATAGACATGCTAAATTGGTTGAATTCATAGTGACTTTCCCTTATGTCATTAAACACAAGAAGGGTACAGAAAATGTTATTGCTGATGCATTGTCTCGTCGTTATACTATGCTTTCACAGCTTGACTTTAAAATATTTGGTTTGGTGACCATCAAAGATCAATATGTGCATGATGCTGAATTTAAAGATGTATTGCAGAATTGTAAGGAAGGGAGAAAATGGAACAAGTTCGACTTTAATGATGGATTTGTGTTTCGTGCTAACAAGCTATGCATTCCAATTAGTTTTGTTCGTCTTTTGTTATTGCAGGAGGCGCATGGAGGTGGATTAATGGGACACTTTGCCATGAATAAGACGGAGGACGTACTTGCTACACATTTCTTTTGGCCAAAGATGAGACGGGATGTTGAGCGTTTTGTTGCTCGTTGCACTACATGTCAAAAAGCTAAGTCACGACTCAATCTTGATGGTTTATATATGCCTTTGCCTGTACCTAGTGTTCCTCGGGAAGATATATCTATGGACTTTGTTTTGGGTTTACCTCGAACAAAGAAGGGGAGGGATAGCATATTTGTTGTCATGCATAGATTTTCAAAAATGACACACTTCATTCCATGTCATAAATGCGATGATGTTGCTAATGTTGCTGATTTGTTCTTTTGTGAAATTATTCGCTTGCTTGGTGTGCCAAATACTATTGTTTCAGATCGTGATACTAAATTTCTTAGCCACTTTTGGAGATGTTTACGGGCTAAGTTGGGGACTAAACTGCTTTCTAGTACTACATGTCATCCCCAACTTGATGGACAAACTGAAGTAGTTAATAGAACTTTGTCTACTATGCTTAGGGTTGTTTTGAAGAATAACAAGAAAATGTGGGAAGAATGCTTGCCTCATATTGAATTTGGTTATAATTGTTCACTGCATTCTACTACTAAGATGTGCCCTTTTGAAATTGTGTATGGTTTCTTACCTCGTGCACCTATTGATTTGTTGCCTCTTCCATCTTCAGTGAAGGTTAATTTTGATGCTAAACAACGTGCTGAATTGATCTTAAAAATGCATGAGTTAACTAAGGAAAATATTGAGCGCATGAATGCTAAATATAAACTTGTTGGACATATGGGTAGAAAACATGTTGTCTTTGCACCTGGAGATCTTGTTTGGTTACATTTGCGTAAGGATAGACTTCCTAATTTGCGGAAGTCAAAGCTAATGCCACGTGCTGATGGGCCTTTTAAGGTGTTAGAGAAAATAAATGATAATGCATATAAACTTGTGCTGCCTGCATATTTTGGGGTTAGTCCCACTTTTAACATTGCAGATTTGAAGTATTATTTGGGTGAGGATGATGAGATTCCGTCGAGGACGACTTCATTTCAAGAAGGGGAGGATGATGAGGACATCAATACCATTGTTACACCCACTGCCCCTGCTATTATAAATACTAGACCAATTACAAGAGCTCACGCACGCCAATTGAATTACCAGGTACTTTCGTTTCTTGGTAACGATTCTATTGTTCATGAGAATATGACGCTGCCTAAATTGGATACATTTCTGTTGATTACTATTGAAGGGTCTAGCATGGACAATAGGGATGAACACTGGAGTAGGATCAAGCATGGAGATGAAGGCGCGCGCGAAGGGATTCAGAATGCTGTTTCTAGTGTGTATTTAAGTACTTTGAAGCCTCCGTGATGACTTCCAAGGACATGGACAAAATATTCAAGATACCCCTTCATAAATTTTGTCCATAGCTTATTTTAGGTGATGCATCACCTTATTTTTGGGCTAGGCCCATGTAATTTAGATATACTAAAGTATAGGTTTTTTAGAGTCCATAAGTGTGGGGAAAACAAATTTAGGGTTTGTTTCGGACCCCTTCTCCAAGGGGCCAAGAAATTCCCGCTCTCTTTCTCCATATATACAGCCCTTAAGGCATCGTTTAGACTTTGGGTTTTGTTTAGATTAAAGTTCGCCATAGCTGCAACTTCGCGTACTTCGTTTGTGTTCAATGACCAGACAAAGACGTCACAGAACCCCACTTGATCAATAAAGCTTTCCTCTTAAAATTCGTAATATCCAGATTGCAATCTTTGTTTCTTGCTTGTTCTTTGTTTGCCTGCAGGAAACAAACCTTTGTAGTTAGGTTAATCGTGCTCCGGCGTAGTCAATACCCTCTCGGTGTTGGTTTAGTGATTGCTAAGACGCGACATCCTCGCACGTTCAAAGTCGGGTCATCAAAGTCGACTTCCTCCAAAAAGATAGCCACCATCTCATAAAAAGACGGGGCACCTTTGCCTCTATCAGTTCGCCAGCCCGCGGCGAGCATGAGAAGATGATGCGGTGGCTAGGGTAAGTGATGGAGTGGTGGTTCGACCATCATGCCGCACGAACGGCGGCAGCAACGAGTCCTAATGCTCGTGGTCCGCGGGACCGATGGCCGCATTGGCCGCAGGGGAAGGGGAGCGGTGAGGGGCGCCGTCACCTGCGGGTGCTGTCTGAATGACCCTAGTGGCCCGGTGTTCGGCACGGACACAGCGAGTGTCAGCCATAGGGACAATGAACCGAAAGCGAAGCGAATGGCGAAGAAGAGGCTTCGCAACGGCCCCTGCCTGGCGCACCAAATCTCGGATAATGGGCTCCACAGACCCAAGAAAGGTTCAAATTTTGGGGCGTGTGCAAAGAGCTCAACCTCCCTAGCCAACCAGTTCGTCGCCCCTACGGGCTAGCTCGATGAACAAGGAAGAAGATGGACACAGCAGTTTACCCAGGTTCGGGCCACCTTGCAATGTAAGACCATATTCCTGCTTTGTGGTGGATTTGACACGAGGGGCCGAGGATGAACTAGTACAAGGGAAGAACAATTTCGCGAGGTCTGCTCTGTTGTGGGTGTAGGTTGATGTGGTTTCGACCCCCCTAATTGGTGGTGGCTAGCCTATATTTATAGTGACCTTGGTCCTCTTCCCCCAAAATGTAGTCGGGAAGGGATCCCACAGTGGCCAATTTGAAAGGGGACAAGCAGTACATCTTATCCCGACGAAAGTTGGTCTTCTTCTGCAAAGCCTCTGGTCGTGATGCTTCGGTGGGCTCAGAGATGACACCCGTCCTACCGCCCTGGCGATCTTGGTCTCGTTGCAGGGGAATGGAAATCATTGGCTGATAACTCGGGACCCCGCGCATGCGATTGCCTCCTTAGCACCAAAGAGGAAACCTTCTCCTCTGCGCCCGCTTGGCCGTAGTCGTCATGGCTTGCAGCACCTCAGCCTCATGAGGTGGGTACCTGCATAGGAATCTCCGTTCCTCGGGAGCAACCCGTGGGCGGCCACTCCCTCCGGAGGTCTTGGCGTCGTCCGCCTCGCGAGGCTTAGCCCCTCGCGAGGGTCTTGTCTTGTTGGTGTTGTAGATGGGTCGTACCTGGCCGTCGATGAAGCCACGCTGCGGGCTGCAGGCAGGAAAGTATGGGTACCCTGGTTCCCAGAACACCGACAGTGATCAATTCTAGAAATTTTTACACATTATGAATATACAAATTGCCCATGTTGTTCTAATTTTTCAGAATTTTCAGAGTTACAGAAGTATGATAAAAAATTGTGTATTTATAGACTGTTCTGTTTTTGACAGATTCTGTTTTTGTTTTGTTATGTGCTTGTTTTGATGATTCTATGGTTTCCTTTGAAGAGTTCTTGCCATTAAAAAGTTAGAATACAGTAGATATAATACAATTACAAAATATGAATTGGTTTGCTACAGTACTTAGAGTAAAGATTGGTTTTGTTATACTAACTGATGTCACGAAGTTTTGTTGAGTTTTGTGTGATTGAAGTTTTCAAGTTTTGGGTGAGATCACGATGGATGAAGGAATAAGGATTAGCAAAATGCTAAGCTTGGGGATGCCCGAGGCACCCCAAGATAATATTCAAGAAGTATCAAGCAACTAAGCTTGGGGGTTCTTCTAACGACTATCAATATTTTTACTTCGGACTATATTTTTATCCGTCACATATTATGAGTTTTGCTTGGAGCGTCTTGTATGATATGTGTCTTTGCTTGTTTTGTTTGTTAGTTTGTCACAATCACCCTTACTGGACACACCTATTTGAGAGAGCCAAAATTTTGCTATGATTTGTTAGAATTGCTCTTTATGCTCCACTAAATTTTTTAGAGCTATGGAATTGCTCTAGTACTTCACTTATATCATTTTGAGCATGGTGTGCTTTATAAAAAATTTAAGAAAATCTCTAATGCTTCACTTAGATTAATTTCAGAGAAAGAAAATTTTATGCTCATGTTCTTCACTTAGATTTGTTTGAGTTTATCAAAAGCAACATATGAAACTAGTCACAATATGATAGATATTCAAGAGGGATTTAATAAAAACTTTCATGAAGATCATTCAACAAAATAAACTTAATTCTTTGTAATAGTTTTGAGATATGAGGATAGTGATATATGAGTCATGTTAATGAGTAATTATGTTTTAGTAAGAATATTGATGTTAAGGTTTGTGATTCTCTATGCAAGTACGAAAGTCAATAGTTATGGAATGAAATTGCATCCTACTTGTGGTGTATTATTCGGTGTTAGTTATGCTCAATGCTCGCTTATGTGATTCTTAGTTTCTTGGTTGGTTGCTTCTTAATCTATTTGCTAGCCTCCACTTCTACTAAGTAGAAATACTACTTCCAAAATCCTTAAACCCAGTTTTGCCATATGAGTCGACCATACCTACCTATATGCGGTATTCACATGCCATTCTAAGCAAATTTGTATGTGCCATCTCTAAATTTCAAAATAAACTTCTATTTTGTGTGCTGATACGTCCAACATGTATCTATAATTTCTGCTAGCTCCATGCCTCTTTTGTGTGATATTGCTATGATATTTATACACTTCCATGCACTTTTGATCATATTTGGACTAACCTATTAACTCAGTGCACCCCAGTGCCAGTTTCTGTTTTCTGCTGTTTTTGTATTTCAGATTTTCCCATTACGTAAACTGCCAGAAAAATTCCGGGAAAAATATATAAAAAATCAGCGTTCCGGAAGCTTCCATGCGGCCAAAGTAGGGCCGGAGGGGGGCCACCAGGGCTCCAGGCGCCCTGGGGGCGCGGCCCCCCTCTTGGCCGCGCCGAGGGGGGCGCCTGGGCCCCCCAAGCCTCCGCTGATGCCCCCCTTTGGCATATATTTAACACCCGTCGACGAAACCCTGATTCCAGACCCCTTTTCTCCAGATGCAATTCCAATCTCCGCCGCCATCACCATCAAGTTTCGGGGGACCAGAATTCCTGTGCCGGCACCCTGCCGGGACGGGGAAGTGCCCCCGGATTCATCTCCATCGACGTTGCCTCCTCCCTCCATGATGCGGGAGTAGTTCCTCCTCGGGAGTGAGGTTTCTACAAGTAGCTATGTGGTCAATTCTCTCTCCCATGATGTGATCTTCGTTGTGATCATAGGCTATGTTAATCTAGGGTGATCCCATGATATTTCCCCTTCCTCTATGTATTGGATTGATGTACTCACTTGTCTTTATCTAGTATAATCCCTGAGACCAAGGTGACAGCGGTCTATTGGACATGGGTTAGAAAAATATTTTCATGAGTGATTTCCTCTCTTGTGTATTGATTGAAGATTGAGAGTCTCTTGGTGCTTGTCTTTGACTATCCTTTAGATATGTTGTGGTGATTGTGGGACTCTCTTTGGATGGTCGCGGTGACATTGGGAAATCCTTAGATTGAGAACTACGAACTTTGAGGTGTGCTTTTGTAGCCCTACATAATTATCGTCCTCTCTTGACCACGAAGGAATGACCTCCGGGTGCGTCTCCATTACATGTTTTATGGGAAATATCATGTGATTCGATTATGTTAATGTTGTTGGGAGTTGCCACTAGTGAAAGTATGAAGCCTAGGCCTTGTTTCCACCATTGCAATACCATTTGTGCTCACGTTTACCACTTGTTTGCTTGCTGCACTTTTTATTACAGATTTATATTACTTTGTTTTGCCATCCATATCACTTGCCATTTAACATCTCTTCGCCGAACTAGTGCACCTATACATCTAACAAGTGTATTAGGTGTGTTGGGGACACAAGACACTTCTTGTATCTTAGTTGCAGGGTTGCTTGAGAGATACCATCTTCAACCTCTACTTCCCTGAGTTCGATAAACCTTAGGTCATCCACTTGAGGGAAATTGCTGCTGTCCTAAAAACCTCTGCGCTTGGAGGCCCAACATAGTCTACAAGAGTAGAAGCGTGTGTAGACATCAAGCTATTTCTGGCGCCGTTGCCGGGGAAGTGAGTGCTTGAAGGTATATCTTTAGATATTGCAATTAAATCTTTTCGTTTCTTGTTTTTAGTTTCACTAGTTATGTTTATGGAAAACCGCGCTCTTAGTTCGCTGCTTGGGGAAGGCCGCTTTACCACACCCGTGGTAGAGAAGTCTCCTCCACCTACTGAATGTATCCCGTTCCGAGTACCACTTGGGATAATTGAAATAATTATGAATGATCGTTATGATGGGACAGTCAATCCTAGTATTCATTTGTTGAAACTTACAGAACTTTGTGAGTTGTTTAAGATTTCAGGTTTGACAAGAGATGGAGTCATGAGGAAATTATTTGCCTTGTCACTGAAAGGAAAAGCATTGGAATGGTATATGCTACTAGATGACTCTCACCTGCTGGATTGGGAGGAGATCCAGTCTCTCTTTTACTCCAAGTTTTATCCTCTTCATGAAGTCCATGAGAATAGGAATTATGTTTATAATTTATATCCTCATGACGGAGAGAGCATAGCTCAAGCTTGGGGGAGACTGAAAACGTTAATGCTAAAATGTCCTAACCATGGGCTCCCCAAAGATATGATTATTACTAATTTCTATGCGAGGCTCTCTCAACAGGATAAAGATTTGCTCGATGCTTCCTCTATGGGTTCTTTCACAAACGAAAAGATTGATGCTAAATGGGAACTCCTTGAAAGAATTCAACGCAACACTGAAGATTGGGAGATCGACAAAGGTAAAGAGTCAGGTATAATTTATGAGTATGATTGCATTAAGTCCTTTGTTGAAACTACAAGTTTTAATAAGTTTAGTGCTAAGTTTGGGCTTGATTCTCAACTCCTTGTTGATTTCCTCAAATATTTTGCTTCACATCTTAATATGCCTAAGGAGGATTGGATCAAGCATCATGAACCTTTTAAAGAGATTTGCAAAGAAAATGAAATTGTTCATGATGATTGCAACATGCATGATCCAATTCCTTGAAAAGTTTTATATAAGCATGTTAATTTTTGTGGAGTGGATAGACCTTGTGAAAGACCTATGATTGAAGAAGAGAAGTATTGTAAGCAACATAAGCATGAAAGAACAATCACTTGGGTCAGAGATTTAAATGAAATTGCTAGAGAATTGTGTGACCTTTATCCTTTTACTTGTGAACTTTGCCGTATAGAGGGTCACTTTAATTTTCAATGCATGCACTTTCAAAACATAACTGTTAACCAGTTGTGTGATAACATAATCACCTCTGATCTTTATGATGAGCTTATGTTATTTTTGATGTGTGAAGAGTTATCAGAAAAGACTTCTTGGCTAGATGTTAATGACATAGGAATAAAAAACACTTTGCAAAATTGCCGTCTCTATTGTGTTGTTAATTGCCATGAAAATGATTACATAAGTAAGATTAGAAAGGAGGGAACTTTACGAAAGTATAAAAATGTCTCTTATATTTCTGCTAATAAAAAGGAGAGTTTCTCCCAAGTTTCCCCTATTGTTTCTAAAGATAAACCAGGATATGTGGAGAAGCTTCATCTCCAACCACTCCCTCCTAAGGTGAAGAAGAAGAAAAAGAAGAGGAGGAGGAAGAGGAGCAAGAAGGAAGAACAATGGGTATCAACCTGGCCTGAGCATATTCATCCCATCAACTTTTATCCTAACGGTTGTAAGTTTAAAGAAGAAGGTGAAGTTTATTGCCTTAATTATCATCTTGATTATACGTCCGTAGGTACTATTGAAGATGATTTTGATTATGATATGCATGTTACTTATTGTGATTGGGAAAATGATGATAATGCTACTTATGATCTTGAAAATCTTTTTGGTACCAACTCTGAAAGTGATGATATGGAAAGCTCTAAGCTTGGGGATGATAGGATTGCAAATCCTTTACCCACTAGTGATGTGATAATTGATAATTCTTTTGCTAGTAAGAATAAAGACAACATGATTACAAATATAGTTGCTAGCAACGATAATGCTCTTCTCTACTATGATGATGTTATAACTCCAATCTATAGTGATTATAAAGGTACCTATGACATAAGGAGAAATTATCCTTATGAAATTAGTCATAATCATGGAGGGAATTACTCCCTTGTTGAACACCATCTTCCTAATACACAATTAATCTATAGTGTTCAAGTTGTTTATGATAGTCCTACTCCCACTATTACCAATGAGAAAGATTATGCTTATGTGGAGAGTAAGAGTACCTTTCTGCATGTGGATCATGGTAACAATGCTTTATGTGATGCTTATATTGTTGAGTTTATTCGTGATCCCACTGAAAATTATTATGAGAAGGGAACATATGCTTATAGATATTTCAATAATATCAAGTTCCCTTTCTTTATGTTGAAGGTTTTGAAGCTGCACTTGTTTTGTCTTCCTATGCTTATTGCTTTGTGCTTCAATGAATTATTCTATTGCAATATTCCTATGCATAGGAAGCATGTTAGGCTTAAATGTGTTTGGTATTTGCTTCTTGATGCTCTCTTTTATTCTTCAGCTCTTATTCCTACGAGAGCATCATTAAAGTCTTAAGCCTATCTTTATGGCTATAAAGAAAGAGCTTTTGGGAGGCAACCCACAATAAATAAAATTTTATTTTTCTTTTGTTGTGTCTTGATGTTGTTACTACAGTAGCATCATCATTGTATCTTTACTTTTCAGCTTTGTGCCAAGTTTAGCCTCTGATTGCAAGAAAGTTCAAAAGTTGTGACGTGCTGTCCAGGAAACAGATTCTGTCCTTGGATAGAAAAATTCGTATAAAATTACCAGATCATCTTTTTGGTCTGAATTGTTTCGACAGCGTGCTCTATACAATTGGCTTTGGGGTGTCTGTTCTGAGTTTTTTATTTGAGTTGCAGAAGTGCCCCGAAAAAGTTATTTACTACCTGCTGGTCTGTTTTTCACAGATTCTGTCCTGTTTTGCCTTTCCTTCATTTTGCAAACCTTGAGCTTGCTTTTTCTTTGCAAAAACCTTTTGGCAATCTTGAGAAACAATAGACCTTCAAGAATATCCTTATTTCCAGCAAGGAAAAATTATTTTATTAAGGGTACTAACCTCGCTAATCAGATTATGATGAGTTATGTGTGAAGGGAGTTTTCAAGTGTGCGAGGGAAGATGATAAAAAGATTCAGGAGTGTCAAACGCTCAAGCTTGGGGATGCCCCAGTGCACCCCCAAGAAATATTCAAGAAGACTCAAGCGTCTAAGCTTGGGGATGCCCCCGTGCATCCCCTTCTCCATCAACATTATCAGTTCGTCTTTCGTTCCACTATATTTTTATCACTTCATGTGTTATGTGCTATGCTTGGAGCGTCTTGCTTTTAGTTTCCTTTTAAGTTTTCTTTAGCTTTGCTTGCTGTTCATAACGAGTTGGAACTCAGCTTTCTTTGTGTGGGAGAGAAACACGCTCCACTTCAACCTAGAACATAACATAGAATTTTCATGTCTATCCTTGCTGTGTGTGTTCTTTGTCTTTCAATAGCTACTATCATGTTCAGCTCATAGTTTTCATGCTTATCTTTTTAAAGAGCTTTTGTTTAGTTGGTCGCTGGAACTCTCTTTAGTATCATGCTTATCTTGTTAAGAGAGTTGGCTTCTGTTGCACTGGTTGATATGTCTATGATAAAAATGCTATGTGTATAATGGTGCTTAGTAGTTCATGTTTTCTTATGGTTAGTCTCAAATAGCTGGGGGGTTCTCAATGTGTTATTGGAGTACCAACATGATTTGTTTGCCTATAATGTGGTATGGTTTAGTGATATCTTCCTCCAAGAATTTATTTTGATTGACTTGGCGTATGCTCACGCATATTTAAGACTGTAAAAAAAGTCTATCAAGCCTTGATGATCTTTAATTTCTGAGTAGCGATATAACTTCCATGCCCGATTCAATGTTGCTTTGTCGCTCTGCATGATTATGACCGTCATTGCTCTCTTAGTTGGTCGCTCCCAGTCTTTTGCTAACCTTCGCCTGTACTAAGCGGACTGACTGCTTGTGCATCCAAAATCCTTTAAACCAGTTATACCATATGAGTCCACCATACCTTCCTATACATGGTATTTACCTGCCATTCCTAACGAAGACTTTCATGTACCATCTTGAAATTATTCAAAAAGGCATTCTCTTTTGTGCCTCTGTTTTAGCTCATGAGGAAGTAGTAGTTAATTCATGATCTTTTTAAGTTGGACAAGCTTCACCCCGGGATTGCATGTCTAATGTGCAAACCCATAATACGAGAAGGAACTGGCATAGAGTGCGCCCGGCTCATTAAAAAAATTATACAACAAACAAACCCTCCTTCACGCTTTGTTCATGAGAAATCAGAAAACTTTGGCAGTGATAAACAAAGGAGATTAAGAGGATGTGATCGTCCTCATTCGGGAGCCGTTACTCGAAACTTGTCCAGCTCGAGAAGTAATTGAGTTATCTGCTAGCATTCGTTGACGAAATATGCATATCTAAAAAAAATAATTATTACCTCTGTTTTTAAAACCAAGAGCTCTGGTACATGTTTAGTTTTTGTTTCCGACCACGGGTTTTCAACCTTGCCAACAAAAGCCACGGTTCGAGAGTCTCCACCTTCTTTAAAGCACCAACTATTGAGAGCATGATTGTCATTCTGAGTGTAATGTGCATTGTCCCAAAGTACCATTGTCTTTTGCATGATTATGATATCGTTTATTCTGAAATCATTGTATCTAGTCGTCACTTAAACCTTGGAGGTGCCCCTGCATTTATGTTTTGCTTCACTAAAGGGGGCAAGCAAGGTATCACTTTGTCATGTTTGCACACCATGCTCACTACAAATCTATTGAGTGTTTCAGTATCATATTGTAAAACTTTTAGTTCTTTGTGATTCTCTCATGAGGCAACTTAATTACTACAGATTCATTGTCTCAGTAAGCACTTGTCATGTGACTGTGAAAAGTTCTTATATGGTTAATAGCATGTCACCACAGAAATTATGCTTGTTATCATTTACCTACTCGAGGACGAGCAGGAATGAAGCTTGGGGATGTTGATACGTCCAAAATGTATCTATAATTTCTGCTTGCTCCATGCCTCTTTTGTGTGATATTGCTATGATATTTATACACTTCCATACACTTTTGATCATATTTGGACTAACCTATTAACTCAGTGCACCCCAGTGCCAGTTTTTGTTTTCTGTTGTTTTTGTATTTCAGGTTTTCCCATTACGTAAACTGCCAGAAAAATTCCGGGAAAATATATAAAAAATCAGCATTCCGGAAGCTTCCATGCGGCCAAAGTAGGGCCGTAGGGGGGCCACCAGGGCTCCAGGCGCCCTGGGGAAGCGGCCCCCCTCCTGGCCGCGCCGGGGGGGCGCCTGGCCCCCCCAGGCCTCCGCTGATGCCCCCCTTTGGCATATATTTAACACCCTTCGAGGAAACCCTGATTCCAGACCCCTTTTCTCCAGACGCAATTCCGATCTCTGCCGCCATCGCCATCAAGTTTTGGGGGACCAGAATTCCTCTGCCGGCACCCTGCCGGGACGGGGAAGTGCCCCCGGATTCATCTCCATCGACGTTGCCTCCTCCCTCCATGATGCGGGAGTAATTCCTCCTCGGGGCTGAGGTTTCTACCAGTAGCTATGTGGTCAATTCTCTCTCCCATGATGTGATCTTCGTTGTGATCATAGGCTATGTTAATCTAGGGTGATCCCATGATATTTCCCCTTCCTCTATGTATTGGATTGATGTACTCACTTGTCTTTATCTAGTATAATCCCCGAGACCAAGGTGACAGCGGTCTATTGGACATGGGTTAGAAAAATATTTTCATGAGTGATTTCCTCTCTTGTGTGTTGATTGAAGATTGAGAGTCTCTTGGTACTTGTCTTTGACTATCCTTTAGATATGTTGTGGTGATTGTGGGACTCTCTTTGGATGGCCGCGGTGACATTGGGAAATCCTTAGATTGAGAACTACGAACTTTGAGGTGTGCTTTTGTAGCCCTACATAATTCTCGTCCTCTCTTGACCACAAAGGAATGACCTCCGGGTGCGTCTCCATTGCATGTTTTATGGGAAATATCATGTGATTTGATTATGTTAATGTTGTTGGGAGTTGCCACTAGTGAAAGTATGAAGCCTAGGCCTTGTTTTCACCATTGCAATACCATTTGTGCTCATGTTTACCACTTGTTTGCTTGCTGCACTTTTTATTACAGATTTATATTACTTTGTTTTGCCATCCATATCACTTGCCATTTAACATCTCTTTGCCGAACTAGTGCACCTATACATCTAACAAGTGTATTAGGTGTGTTGGGGACACAAGAGACTTCTTGTATCTTAGTTGCAGGGTTGCTTGAGAGAGACCATCTTCAACCTCTAGTTCCCTGAGTTCGATAAACCTTAGGTCATCCACTTGAGGGAAATTGCTGCTGTCCTACAAACCTCTGCGCTTGGAGGCCCAACATAGTCTACAAGAGTAGAAGCGTGTGTAGACATCATGTGCCCGTACCGCTCATGAGGCGGTGAGGGGTGGCCGATATTTTTCCATGCTAGATGTTGTATTCTCAAGATGAGTGTTTATTCACTTGTCATTGCACAAGAGTATGGCAAAGGTTTTAGGGATGCCCAGTCCCGAAATGAAAAATGAATTTATTTTATGTTGTCAAATAATAAATTCCTTGGAAAGTGTTGGTATGGAGGGCACCCGTGGATACGGTTAGCCATGGATTGTGAAAGAATGGTGGAAAAGGAATAAATTTTATTTTCTGTTTGAGAATCACCTATGATGTATCTAGCATGCAAAGTATTGGAAACTCTAAGTCGTTTTCGTTGATGGGAAAAGTATGCCTCCGATAAAAATTTATCGCTCAATTTAAGCTTTGAGCTCTGGCACCTCTACAAATCCCTACTTCCCTCTGCGAAGGGCCCTTCTATTTACTTTCATGCAATTTTATTTTTATATGAGTCTCCATCTTCTCTTATAAAGCACCAACTAAGGGGCACTATGATCGTACTTGAGGTGTTTCATGAATGGATCAATGATTGAGCATGATGGGCTAGGGATAACTTGCTTTAGTATTAATACTTTGAAAGACATTGTTGCTTGTTGGTATGCTTGAGTATTAAAGTCTTCATGTCAAAACTAGACTATTGCTTTGAACCATATAAAAGTCAAAATGTCCATGCCATAAAGAAAAGAATATGTGATGAACATGATAGGCTGCATTCCACATCAAAAATTCTATTTTTATTATTTACCTACTTGAGGACGAGCAAGAATTAAGGTTGGGGATGCTGATATGTCTCCAACGTATCTATAATTTTTGATTGTTCCATGCGGTTATATTATCATTCTTAGAAGTTTTACAATCATTTTATATCATCTTTTGGGACTACCCTATTGACATAGTGCCTAGTGCCAGTTGTTGTTTTCTGCTTGTTTTTTACAATGCAGAAAATCAATACCAAATGGAGTGCAAATGCAAGGAAACTTTTTGGAGATTTTTTCTGGGCCAGAAGACACCCAATGGCCAAAGAAGCACCTAAGGGTGCGCCGAGGGGAGCACAACCCACCAGGGCGTGCCCTGGTTGGTTGTGCCCACCTCGGTGGCCTGTCACACCGCCTCTTTGCTCTATAAATACCCCATATTCCAGAAATCCTAGGGAAGTCGACGAAATTTTATTCCAACCGCCGCAAGTTCCAGAACCATGAGATCCAATCTAGAGCCCTTTTCCAGCACTCCGCTGAAGGAGAACACGATCACAGAGGGGTTCATCATCCTCATTGGTGCCTCTCTGATGATGCATGAGTAGTTCACCTCAGACCTACGGGTCCGTAGGCAGTAGCTAGATGACTTCTTCTCTCTTTATTTCTCAATACAATGGTCTCTTGGAGATCTATTTGATGTAATGACTTTGTGCGGTGTGTTTGTTGGGATCCCATGGATTGTGAGTTTATGATCAGATCTGCCTTGATTTAATACTCATTCCTGATTATTATAGCCTCGTATTTCTTCTTCGATATTTGGGTTTTGTTTGGCCAACTTGATCTATTTATCTTGCAATGGGAAGAGGTGCTTTGTAATGGGTTCGATCTTGTCCTTTCCCGGTGACAGAAGGGGCAGCAAGGCACACATGTATCATTGCTGTTACGAATAAAAATATGGGGTATATTCTTACATAAATAGATCTTTTCTACATCATGTCATCATTCTTATTGCATTACTCTGTTTTTCCATGAACTTAATACACTAGATGCATACTGGATAGCGGTCGATGTGTGGAGTAATAGTAGTAGATGCAGGCAGGAGTCGGTCTACTAATCTTGGACGTGATGCGTATATACATGATCATTGTCTTGGATATCGTCATAACTATTCGCTTTTCTATCAATTACCCAACAGTAATTCGTTCACCCACCGTTGCTATTTTTCGAGAGAAGCCACTAGAGAAAT
>LR738715.1:412185674-412217134 GCA_902687465.1 Secale cereale
TTTCCTATCATATACTTTCAGATCTATATTGCCATTTGCTTTTTTCCTTTATTTGCAACTTTTATTTCCAGATCTATATTATCAAGAACACAAAAATACCTTGCTGCGTTTTGTTTTCCATTCTTCCATTTGCAATTATCAATCTATCTATTTACCAATCTACTACCTGGGAGGGATTGGCGACCCCTCTTATATGTCGGGTTGCAAGTATTTGTTATTTGTGTGCAAGTATCGTTTACATAGTGTTGCGTGGTTCTCCTACTATTTCGATAATCTTGGTCTCATCACTGAGGGAAATACCTACCGTAGTTGTGCTGCATCATCCCTTCCTCTTTGGGGAAATACCGACATAGTTCAACCGACATCAATTTCTTATTTATTTTTTGTAACAATTTCGTGTGTACATCCTTCTTTGTGGATTGATATCATCATGATCTTCATCTACCTAGAATCTTATACACTTGAGAGAAGTTCCATATCTAGTTGATATGCCTTTCTTTCACATCCACCTTTTCCTTCTTGTATTATTTCTTTGGTGGCTCCGTGAAAGTGTGTGCCTTATGTGCAGGTCTGATCTCGTTACATCTTAATGCTCTCTAGTCTGGTGAAGATATCTTTCTCTCTTGCTTGTCTTAATGAGGCTTTTGCCATTTCGATTGGTATCCCTCATCTTGACAAAGCTTTCATTTTATTTCTTCACCATGGATTGTCACAAGCGTTGGTTATTCTTTTTGCACATTGAGTGTGATTGTGAACCCCTTTGCTTGATGTGTGTAGGAAGGACATGTCTTGCACCTTGTATCTTATCTATTCAAGACTACGTTGATGCTTAATGCTCATCCTTACATTAGTCTTCTCAAGTGCTTTGGCATGACTCACACACATCATTTTGGTTGAACCTATTTCTAAGTTGCCTCTTTTATATGTTACTCAATCATTTGTTTGGTGCAAGTGCTAGGCTTTGTTTTCTACATGCTCACTTGCCCTTGTTGTGAGTTTCTATTGATTTTGGGGGAGTGATGATCCTATTTTGTGCACTTTGTATCCAAATACAAAATTAAATAACGCACGAATCATGGGCAGCTTCTCTATGTTGTTTAGAACACTCTTATGCTCATATCATAATATCTTTTAGTCATGTTTCTCTCTTTGTTATGTCTTTGTGGCATATCATTCTTTAGCAATCTTTGAGCCTAAATATAGTTTGTCTCCCTCCAAGTATTTACCTTTGGATATGTGTACTTCATTCCACTCTCTTGTTGAGAAATACACAATTTATGGATGAAAAAAATATTGGCCTTCTAAGCTTTTCGCCCATTTTGGCAATCGATGCCAATGGGGAAGAAGTTTCAGAGAGTTTTATGGAGAAGCTTAGAGAGTTATTTCTTCTTGCTTTGGATTTGTTCCTAAGCATTTGCATCTCATATGCATGCATTATTGGTTATTGCATTGCATGGTGATACTTAAATCCTTATATAAACTTTCTTGAAAGTGACTGCCATCAAGTACCAAAATGGGGGGCGGGATTGAAAGAACACGCGGTGCACACATGTTTGGTTTTGGTCATTGATGACAATCTCTATGAACTAATATTTTCCTTGAGTTATATTTCAAGGATTTGTCCATAGGTTTTTCTTGAAGTCCATGTGTTGGTTTCAAGGAGTTTATGTGTTGACCATGGTGTTATCAAGTAATTATCCAAAGATTGGTCATGTAGAAGACATGATACAAGGTTGATCAATACTAAGTCAAGTGTGAATCAAGGTGATCAAAATGCAAAGCATAGAAGATGTACCAAAAGGGATCAAATGATCACATGGTATGGTAAGCATTGTCCATAACGCTTTGTGTACCAACCGATCGTCTACGTGAGAGTTCTATGTGGGGTTATGTATGTTTACATGGGCTTACATCAAGAGGAAGATCTCATACAACCCATGGAGGATGACATCAATTGGTGATCGTCATCAAGATTGCGGTGTGCAAGTTCAAGTGGAGCATCACGAAGAGGTCATACTTGAAGCTTGTCATCCATTGTGGTGAAAATGGACTTGTGAAGATGTTTCGAAGAGTGGCTCGCCCATAGTGGAGTATGGGGGAGCAATCTACTAGTATTCACCGGGCCAATGCAATCAAGAAAGGTGGTCTAACTTAAGGGAGTAAAGATAGTCATGATCTAGCTCAAGTGGACTATGTGCAAGGCAAATGTTTGTCCTTGATAGGTTTTCTATTTTACCGTTCTCATGGAGTTATTCCGGAGACCGGATTATATGACCGTAGACGTACTATCAAGGGGGGGCTCTCGAGTGAGTAGCTTGATCGTATCGTTTGGTGAGAGCTCAAACCATTGCACTCTTGGCATCATCATATTTCTTGGTTCTTGTTTGGCTTTTTACTTTGTGAGTTTAGGAGCATTTGGTCTTCTTCATGACAAGCTCTAGTTCATTGAAAACCCATTTCATATGCATCTTTGTTTGCGTTTTCGTTGTTGGAGTTTTTACATGTCTTATTTGAGAGAGGGTTCTCACCATTTTATTTTGTGCATTTTCTAAATTGCTATTTCCTGATATTTCTATCAAGATTGTGTTAGCCCAGAACTTTAGCTTTCCAAGAAACTTGATTTCGTCAAATTCGGAGCTCGTACGGAAAAGTTATGGTAGTTTCAATCCCGGACCAGTTTTTAAGTGGTAGTACCGCTTATAAGAGGTAGTACTCCTCTGGGCATCGGTAGTACCACTTATAAGATGTAGTACCCCTTGTGCACGACCTGTGCACATAACGGTTGGATTTGGGGAGGCCTATTTAAGGGGGCCTTCTTCCCCAATGGTCTCTATCCTTCTAGCTCGTGTTCTCCCCCCATTGTTTACCTTCTTCGAGCTTGCTATCTCTCAATTCCTCCAAGGCTTCTTGCTAGTTTTTGGTGGAAAAGAGAGAGGAGATCTAGATCCGCATTTCCACCAATCACTTTCTCCTCTATGTGAGGGGAACCCGTTGGATCCAGATCTTGGAGTTCTTCGTGTTCTCTTCTTGTTCTTTCTCTCACATTCCTCCATAACTTTTGTTGCTTTGGTGGAATTTGAGAGTGAGGGACTTGGGCACTCCGTGTGCCCTTGCCATTGCATTTGGTGCATCAGTTTGAGTTCTCCATGGTGATACGTGGAAGTGAAGTTGAGAAGCTTATTACTCTTGGGTGCTTGGTACCCTTGAGCTTGTTCCTCTTGGGTGCCTTCGTGCCCTAGACGGTTTGTGGTCTTCGGAGCTCAATCATTGTGGTGTAAAGCATTGGGGTCTTCAATTAGGTTGTGGAGATCGCCTCGAGTAATTTGACGGGTTCCGGTGACCGCCCCCAAGGGTTGTCAAAGTGTACAGGTTCGGTGGCAACCCCCAAGGGTTGCCATTTGTACAGGTTCGGTCACCGCCCTCAAGGGTCCGTTAGTCGGCATTTTGCATTGTGCGAGGGCGTGAGGAGATTACGGTAGCCCTAGTGGCCTCTTGGGGAGCATTGTGCCTCCACACCGCTCCAAACGGAGATTGGCATCCGAAAGGGTGTGAACTTCGGGATACATTGTCATCTTCGCGTGTCTCGATTATCTCTTACCTGAGCCCTTTACTTATGCACTTACTTTGTGATAGCCATATTGTTTTTTGCTATATATATATATATATATATATATATATATATATATATATATATATATATATATATATTGCTATCACCTAGTTGTTTGTCTTGCTTAGCACAAGTTGTTGGTGCACAAAGGTGAGCCTAGTTGTTGTATGTTTTGTGCTTGAAAAATTAACCGCTGGGTTTCTTCCGCATTTGTTCAAGACTAAACCGTAATTATTTTAAAGCGTCGAATCACCCATTTCTAGGCGACATCCACGATTTTTCAACATTGCTATGCTATAATTGCCCAAAGATCGCCTATTATCGCCACCGCTCAAGCAGATCTAGACTTTTGTGCAGAGAATCTATTGGGTGCGGAGCCCTTGCATACATCGCCGATCCCGGGAAGGGGCAGCCAAGGAGGCGAGTACATCGTCGTGAGTCGTGAGGTGCCCAAGCCGGAGGAATGGGCGGTGGTGGCGGAGTAGTTTCGGAACAATCATGGCGTCGGCCTAGGGCCCTCCTCTCTCTCGCAGCAACCGTGCGCATCGGCTTCCCATCTATCTGGCAGCGGCTTCTCTCGATTGATCCGCTCCTTCTCATCGATGCGGGATTGGGCCTCCTATTGCGAAGTGTTGTACTGGGCTGCCCAAAGGCCCAATGCTCCAGAGCGTCCGTTTCGGCCCGGGGAGCAGCAACACACAGGACAGCTGGGCCAGATTAGCCACACTGCAAAACAGATCGCTTTTCACACTAACTTTGACGGTCAGGAACTCTTAGATCAATAAAACGGACGACCGGAAACCTTAATTGTTGTGAGGACAGGAATTTGGTGCGGTTATACTATCCTTAATTATTGCCAGATCAAGGAGATGATCCGGTTACTTTCTTCTTATAGTTCATCCGGTCAACTAGAATCCGAATAGTCGAAACGAGGACAAACGATGGATCATTACAGGAATGTAAACAGAAATCGTGCGTGATGCATGCTACTTGTAGTTGCATTGGATTTATGCAAGTTGGACGGCGTACGTGGCTACTAGCTAATTTTCTCTCTTATTTATTGAGTTTGTCTAGCCGAGGATGCAGGCCTTGAATGCGTCCATGTGCGCTGGGTCGATGGACACGGAGGCTTGTACTTCGCCGTCGCGCCGGCCGCCGACTAGCACCATCTCGCCGTCGTGGTTCATGGACACCAGCTCCACGCGCGCGGGCTTCCCGAACCCGAAGTCGGCCGCCTCGTAGGCCCGGAACCGAGGGCTCGCGGCGACGTTGGTCATCCGCTGAAACGGCAGCCGCATCAGCATCTGCATCCATCCCTTGTCCGCCCCAGCCAGCGGCGCCGCCTCCATCTCCGCCACCGCCGCCTGCACAGCCTGCGCCGCGCGGAGGATGCCCGACTGGCCGAGCAGATCCGCCGCGTGGGCGCAGCTCGCCAGGCACGCGCGCACGCAGTTGCCAAGGTAAGCCTCGCTTACAGGCGGATCGAGGCGGGAGCGTAGGTCGGCGAGGAACATGAGGTACGTGTCGTCTCCTGCGCGGATCTCCTTGGAACGGACGAACGCCGTCCAGCTCAGTGCTGCCAGCGCCACGAACGTCGACACCGGTTTCGGCTTGGGCGCGTCGCCACCGGCAGCAGACTCGGCCGAGGCGAGGTCGTCGATCCGCCGCCTGAGCGACCGGATATCGTCTGCGCCGAGGTAGAACGTTCGGCGCGCCCGGAGGAACCGCTGGCTGAAGTCATACTGCCCCCTCACCTGCGAGTGGTAAATACAGTAAATCACAACGCGCGATGGTGACGAATTCACGATGGATAAGCTCATTCATGGCATTTCTTCCTTGCCCACGACTATGCACGGTCATGGAACTGAAATTGTTACGTGCAATGTAGTGTCATAGGTGGCAGGCATACGGTTAGCATGGTGCAACTGACGAACCAACTACAGTTTAGTTGACGTAGCAAGCAAAAGTTGACAAAGCTACCAACGTACACGGAGCTACAAGTACTCCTACATAGAGTCATTCATTCACAAATAAGTATAATAACTCTAAAACAAAATGAGATGAATTTACCACAGGGAGATTGGGCGCGACGGTCTTTAGCATGTCGCGAGCGAGCTCGTCGCCGTTGGGGTGCGTGATGACCTCCCGGCCGTAGTGCGGCGGGCCGAGGACCTTGGTGACTGGGGAGCCCTCGCGGGAAGCGGAAGACCAGGCCTCCATGAATCGCCACACAGCGCGTCCGTCCGCGACTACGTGGTGCACGGACAGGCCCACCGCCAGGCCGCCGCCTAGGCGAGTGGCCTGCACTGACATCACGGGCGCCGGGAGCACCCGGGCATCCATCTCCGGCACCAGGCTCAGGAATGCCAGGATGTCGTGCGCCTCGTCGCCGGCTAGACGCCGCACGTCCATATCGCCTTCGGCCTCCAGGAAGGCGACCCCGGCGTTGGTGCAGTCCACGAAGGCGTCCCCGGTCTCCACCGCGTACTCGAGCATCCCCGCCAGGGGCAAGTAGTGCGCCAGCGTGTCCCCTAGAGCGCGCTTGAGCCGCTCCACCACCGCCGGAAAGGCGTCGGCATCCCCAAGCTCGTACAGGAACACCCGCTGGATCGGCGGCAGCACGACCCACGGCGAATCGAAGAAAGAAAGTTTCACGCGTTCCCCGCGCTGCACCGACGGCGCGACCCGGGAGACTGCAACAGCCCGCACGGCCGCAGCCTTGGCGGCGGCGTCGGAGCTTGCCTCGCCCATCCCGACGGGTACTTAACTATCGGTCGTTCGCCGGAGAGCTAGGGTGGTGTGAGATGACCGGTGGATGGGCGCTTATGGGGATCCAGTTCCAACTGCGTCGAGCTTAAATCGCGGCAGTGGTGGTGGACGTCTTCTTGCGCAGGAAGGAAGCTGCTGGGCCTACGCTCATGGAAGCTGCTGGGCCTACGCTCAGAACAAAACTGATAATATGGCTGGCCTTGTGCAACTGCGTCCGATATACTCCTATATGCTGCGTTGGTGGGATGTACGTCTCGCTGCCCAGAAAGAAGCGCGCACGCACGATACCAAAGCAGAACTGAAGTGAGATGCGTGTCTGGTTTCTGGTGTACGTACACACTGTCCATTTTATACACGTGTATGTACGTGGAGACATCCTCACATAACAACTCAGCCAGCTCTGCTCATTGTGTATTTACTTTGGAAGCTAGAAGCTGGTTCATCGCCGGAGAGTACAACGCATGGGCGGAGCCAGGACAAAAAACTAGTGGGGGCAAAGAGGTTTACAATTTTTTTAGAAACATGTATACGAACTAATGGGCAGATCATCTAAAGGACCAACCACACAAGCATACATATAGTGTCGAAGAAGCAAAATCATATAATTTATTATAAAATAATGTCATCACACACATAACTATGACATGTTCAGTGCCAAAATAAAAGTAAACTAACCACTTAAGACAGAATAATTTGAGAAATATGGGTATGCCATCCCTTTTTATTGCTATGTCCCTGATTTCTACCCTTCAAGCTACATGAATAAATCTTTTTTAAACATAGAGAGAATGTAAACATTGATAGATGAACATAAAAGCTTGAGCACATTACCTCCTTCCGTTTCATCCCACGACGATTTTTCGCATGAAAGCGTTTAACTATCACCTCATTAGGAATAGTGTCCAACATTTCTTTTTCCACAAAGCAAATAAGGCTATTGCTCAAATAATCATCACCCATCTTGTTACGCAAAGCATTCTTCACAAGCTTCATTGCCGAGAAGCATCTCTCAACAGTTGCAGTGGCAACAGGAAGAGTCAGTACTAGCTTTAAAAGTCGATAGACAAAAGGATAAGAATAATGCTTCTTTGTAGACACCATCAGTTTAGCCAGATCATTGATAGTTTCCAAGCTAGCAAATCTTGTATCATTGCGTACATTATCTATGTATAGGCAAAGCTCTTTCTCAAGATGGTCTAGCTCGTTATCACTAAAGTCATTAGGATAAAACTTAGCCAACTTCACTAACTTCTCATCATCATAGTGACTAAACTGACAACTTGGATTGAAGGCAGACATACAACAAAGCAACTCATTGTTTACCTCATTGAATCTGCGGTTTAGTTCTTCTACCTATAAATCCAAAACAGCAAAAAAACAGTCGACCCGGTAATGATGCTCATTATTAATGCCAGTCCTTTGCCTTGGCTTCTTTGGATTTACATATTCCTTTTCCATGTCCATAACAGAAATATCATTCTTGTTGCAAAAAGAACATACCTTGCTCAGGAGAGAATTCCATCCATGCTGAGATCTAAGCTTATCTAGCTCTCGCTTAGCTGATTCCACATCTGATATAGCATTAACAATGTCCATATCCTTTCTTTGAAAGGTTTTTGATAGCCCATTTGTTAAAGCTAATATAATCATCATCATATGTAGGAAGAATGCAGAATCAAATGACTAGAAATATTTTAAAAGACCACTAGCTTGGCGTTGCTTAGTAGCATCTGAACCCTCTTCCTCCACATATTCTAGTACTTTCATCACAGAGGGAAACATCTTAGACAAACTCAACAAAGTGGTATAATGAGAATTCCATCTAGTATCACCTGGTCTCTGAAGAGAAAGCTCTTGGTTTAATCCTGATCCTGTAGCAATCTCTCCCTTACCAATCGCTTTCCTTACTTCTTCTCGATGGTTCTCTCTAAGTTTATCCTTTCTCTTGCAAGATGATCCAACAACAGTCACCAACAATGATATCATATCAAAAAAATCTCCAACATCAAATATCTTTTTTGCAATGGCCACAACAACCAAGTTAAGTTTATGAGCAAAACAATGTACAAAATAAACTGAACTGTTCTCCCTCATAATCTTGGCTTGCAAACCATTAAACTCACCTGCCATATTGCTCGCTCCATCATAACCTTGTCCTCTCACTTGTTGTAGACTCAAACCAAGTTTTGCAATTATAAAATCAATTTTAGACTTGAGATAAGCAGATGTTGTTTCCTCCACATGAAGAACACCAACAAACCTCTCATTTGAGAGTCCATATGTATCAACATAACGTATAACCACTGCCATTTGCTCTTTGTCGGAAACATCGCGACATTCGTCAACTAATAAGCTGAACACGCCATTGTCAAGCTCCTTCAAAATACAATTCAATACTTCTTCTGCAAAGCACTTGATGATATCCTTTTGAATTGTTGAAGACAACAACTGATTAGGAAGTGGGGCATTTTTGAATGCCTTGGCTATAACATCATTGTGCATAATTGTATAGTCCATCAACTCCCGATAGTTTCCTTTATTTGTAGACTCTTTTGACTCATCATGACCCCGAAAAGGTTGTCCTTGATGCAACAAGTATCTGCATACATCAATTGCAGCATTTAACCGGATAAGATGCTCATTTTTCTTAAGTTCACTCTGTCTATGGAAGGCTACAGGGATTGATTGTTCTGTTTCCATTAGATCCTCAGCATTCTTAAGTGCCTTATTATGAAAACTATCACGATCACCAACACGAGTCGCAAATCTCTCTACTGCCTTCTTCCAATTGACAAAGCCATCTACCACAAATGCATCATGCCCAGGTTTGTTACCTTTAATGTTGTCTCTAAACAAATAGCAATACAAGCAATATGCCTTGTCCTCTACCTCGCTGTACTCTAGCCAATTACGATGCAGATCATACCATTCAGGCTTGAAATACCGCTTACTCTTACCAATCCACCTGGGTTTAAACTTGGCTGGACAAGGTTGATAAGCCCCCCATGTCAGGTACTTTCTCCTAATCTCCTCATGCTGATTGATATTATAATCTGTAAGTCTCTTCCTTTTAGATGGATCCCGAGTAAGCTTGTCCAGATCAACTATTTCAGGCATACTACCAGTTGTGGATTTTGCAAAATATCTCTCCATTCGTGTTCCTGCAATGTCAAATAGTTAAATGATACATAAATTAACGTACATCAAGTCAATATAATACTATAGTTTATATATTTTATTCTACTCCCAGCTGAACTGAACCTAGGGTTTTATGAGTGGTTAAACTTATTCATACGAAGTGGTTATATGAAGCTAGATTGAGTCAACCTAATTACTAACTTGTACCTTCTAAACATGGAAGCGAATAGACTAATACTTTGAAAATTAGAACGGAAAGATCAGAACTGAACCTAGGGCAGATGAGTGGCACACGTCTTTTTCAGTTTTTCTCCTTGGGGACGGCAACCTGGGCCGGCCGGCCGGTCAGCGACTCGGCGTGTACGTGTAGAACTGCAGATCGAGGCTGATAGTTGGGCGGCAGCGGCGGCGGCGGCGGCAGATTCGTTTCGCTTCGGCGGTCGTGCGAGAAGCCAGGCGACGGACGAACGATGTGGTTTTCCACTTTTCCTTTTGTTTGACGAACGCGTACTCTTCTAGGCTTCGTATAAGTGGCCTTTTGTTTGACGATGCCTGCTCGTATGCATTGCCTCGTGTCTAAATCTCTCTAGGATGGGGCGATGGGCTCCTTCGCTGCTGTCTTTTTTCCACACAAGAGAAGATGGGCTGGGCTTTATATAATAGATCAGTAGAGAAGTAGCCAGCCAGTGGGGGCAAATATTCTGGGCCGAGCGGGGGCAAGGCCACATATCTGAAGCCAGGTATAAGTGGCCCAAAAAATCGAGTGGGGGCATTCGCCCCCACGACCATGTACGTGCGTTCGCCCCTGTTACAACGTTTGCTGAAAAAGGACCGTTAGAAGGGAGAGAGGGGATTGGTGAAATAGTTGTTGTATTGCTTGAGCCTCGTGAGCATATATATATATAGGAGTACATAATCTACTTGGAGTACAAGGCAAGCCAGAATATTTCCTAGTCTAATATATGTTTCCTAATACAATCACGTTACTCAACATCCCCCATAGTCACAACGATAGCGACGCAGACGCTGAGACTGAAGAAGAATCCGAAGACAAGCCGACGGACACCCACCCATAGTCGGAATGGTCGACGCATTGCGGAGTCGTGGGTGGAGTGGAAACCGACGAGGTTGCTCAAGGAGGCGGTAGCCCTTTGTGCCGTTTGTCGATGTAGACGAGAGCCCGAGAACGTATGTGGTGGAGCCATGGTCGAGGTAGCCGTGCGAAGAATGCCGTGGTCCATGTCGAGTTGGGGTAGCCGGTGTCGAGGAAGTCGTCGTGGAGCCGCGGGCGCAAGGGGGGCGCCGAGTTAGCATGGGCGCTGTGGTGTCGAAGTAGTGGTGCGCCGGGAAGAAGATGTTGTTGACGACGCGTCGTGGCGGGTTTGCCAAGCCCGGTGACACATCGTAGATGAAGGCACGCACCGGTGTTGCCAGCACCGGGCATGCGTAGACGGACGAAGAAGAAGTTGATGAAGCGCCGACCAGGCTTGGCAGGCCCGGGGACACGTCGTGGATGACGGCACGCATCGGTGTTGCCAGCACAGACATGTGTAGACGAAGGACCTGCACGAGTTGTACGCCATGTATGAGATGTCGGAGGGGCCAGCAAAGAAGAACTCGATGACGATTGCGGCGTCCAACGGCGCGGGGCCGATGTCACCAACGGTGGTCGGAGTAGACGAAGTGGTCGGGGTAAATGACGGCGACGCTGGCGACGGGCTGGTGCTTGGGCGAAGATGAAGGGGGTGGACGGGCGACGGCGACGGCTACGAAGGTAGCGGCGGTGGCGGCCAAAGAAGAGCGGCGGCGGCGGCTAGGTTAGGATGCGGCGGCGGTGCTCGAAGTAGGCGAAGAACCCTGACAGCGGGACGAAGTCCGGCGCGGACGGTGACTTTCCCGCGCCAAGGGAGATGGCGCGGCGCATACCACGGGAAGTCGACGCGCGGTGAGGGCGGAGTGGACCGCGGGCCGCGGCTCTACGGCCCGAAGGGACGATGCAGCGGCGGCAGGCGAGTCGGGGCGACGGCGGGAAGACCTCAGGACGGCAGCGGGGACCGCGGGCCGCGACGCTGCGGCCCGAAGGGGCGACGCAGCGGCGACGCAGTGCAGCCGTGAGGAGAACCACGGGACGGCGGCGCTGTGGCCCGACGGGGCGACGCAGCGGCAGCCCGATGCTCGATCGGCGGAGAGGCGCGCAGTACTCGGGACGTTCTTCACGGGACCTACGGAGGCGCGCGTAACTGACGGGCCAGGTTGGTCGCACGGTGTAGATGAGGCGGTTCGCGGCGGCGAGCGGGTGATCAAGCCGATCGCGCGCGAGGTCGGGGACACCGCTCGATGGAGGCGTGGTGGCGGCGGAGTTCTGGATGAGGCCGGCGACGGCGGACGGCGTGGGACGTCAGCGCCGGCACCCGGGCTGCCAAAGTAGCGCCGGCGCCAGGGTAGCGAGGCCCGAGCGACCAACGGAGTACCGGCGCCCGAGTTGAGGCAGCCGACGAGCCTGATGCAGCCGAGGACGAGGCCGGCGAGGTAGACCGCCGAGCCGTCGTGCAGACGCGGCGGAGGCGGGTGATGTTGATCGATGGGTGGGCCAGCGCGCGAGCGGTGGCTATGATTGGCCGTCGCATGGCGCGAGGCCGCCGGGTGGGCGATGCAGGTGTCCCGGTCGGAGCAGGGCGGTGACGGTCGGCGTAGGGCGACGGGTGGGCCGGCTCGCGGACAATGGTCTTGACAGGCTGCCTGTAGCGCGAGGCCACCGGGTCGGTGAAGTAGTCGGCAAATCGCTGCCGAAGTCGGAGTAGAGGCGCGTGAGGTCGACGGCGGCGGTGGGCGAAGCAAACCGATCTTAGATCGGAAAACAAAAAGAAACCGTCGATCAAGATAACCGACGGGAGAGAGAAAAATCCAAAGCAAGGGCTTGGGAAAAAGACTCTCTAGACCGGCGGACGAACCCTAGGTATGGGCGGCGCGGTCCCCGGCGGCGATCATGAAGATCCGCCCCGCGGGCGGCGTGGTGCGGAAGCGACGGTGGCTAGAGTTTGGATTGAGATTAGGCTGATACCATGTTAGAAGGGAGAGATGGGATTGGTGAAATAGTTGTTGTATTGCTTGAGCCTCGTGGGCATATATATAGGAGTACATGATCTACTTGGAGTACAAGGCAAGCCAGAATATTTTCTTGTCTAACCTATGTTTCCTAATACAATCACGTTACTCAACAAGGACACCCTATGTTTTTATTCTTTTTTATTTCGGAGGATGAAAACGAATGCTAGCGTTGCTGAACCCTGCCCTGACGTGAGCAAAATTTAGTGTTTTGACCCTTTCCGATAGAAGTTCAGATCTGACCTCGATTTGAAAAAAAATCGGGATTTGACCCTTTTGCTACCGCCACTGGCTCTAACGGTAGGGTTAGACAGCCTACCGCCAGGGCCCCTGGCGATAGGGTGCGACGGAGGGGGACGACGGCCGTTTGCCCGTGCTACATGGATAAGCACCCTACCGCCGCCCCCTAGCGGTAGGCTGTCTAACCCTACCGCCAGAGCCCATGGCGGTAGGCTGTGGCTGGGTTTTGCCGTAGAAACCTTCTGTAACGAAATATGCGGGGGCCCTGGCGGTAGGTTCACCCTACCGCCAGGAGGGCTGGCGGTAGGCTGTGTGACCCTACCTGCCAGGGCCCTTGGCGGCAGGGTCCTGTGTTTTTTTGTTTTAAGTTCATTTGCTTGCTTCTTTTCAAATTCAATATGACAGCAAGTTTCACAAATATGACAGCAATATCACAGATCTTAAACAATTAAATCTGGGCATCACATACACATTAACAAAACTTCAAGTGCATAGAACATATCAAACGAACTTCAACTAATTAGTAATTGGAGTTCCACATAGGTTCACAAATAGCAACACATAGATCCACAAATAGCAAACACATAGTCGCACGTAGTTTCACAACAACTAGACAAGTTCAACCAAACGAAGTTCAAACACATAGACAACCCAACTACAAGAGCCAACTATCGAAGAGCATAATCGTTTGCTCCTTCCCCTCTTGGAAGTGCGGTCCTCGTTATTCTTTGAATGAGTCTCTAGAGGCTTCTTCTTGGGGGCGGGGGGTCGGGCGAAATAACTGCTCGCACCCTACTTCCAGGTACCATGGTGGTAGGGTGCGACTGAGGGGGACGGCGGCCGTCTCTGCTAGGTGACGTGGATTAGTACTTCACCGCCAGGGGCCTTGACGGTAGGCTGTCTAACCATACCGCCAGAGCTAGTGGCGGTAAGAAAAAGGGTTAGATGTCGAAATAATTTCGAACAGGGGTTAGATCTTGAATTTCTATCAAAAAGGGTCAAAACACAAAAATTTGCCCCTGCCCTGCGGCGGACAAATGCGTGTTTGTGTTGCATGCTTCTCGAAAAGATCCAACGACACCGGAGATGGGTGAGTGAGGCGGTGCCTCGGTCAGGGGTCAACCATCCAGACACGACAGAGAACAATCCAACATTTTGCCTCTTGTAATGTTTTTGATAGATTTTATGGTCCATTGTACTACATGATATACACTGCCCATTACATTTTGTTTGCCTTGCACCTGTACATACCCCCCTTTATATCCCTCGTAGGTCACCTATGTTATATAGTAGAACGACTGTTCTACGGGTTTCGGCTAAAAAAATGCCCGTCGATCAAATGGGCAATACGAATAGGGTCATGTTTAGGGCCAAGGGCAAAACTAACTGTTAGAGATACGACAGGCAAATCAACTCGACGAAGATCGAAAATAAGCAGGAGACACGATATTTAACGTGGAAAACCCCTCCAACACGAAGGGGAGAAAACCACGGGCGCCAGCGTGCCAAACTTCACTATATTGGGGAAGGTTACAAATGCCGGGGATTTACAACAGATCAACTTATCCCATGCGGCGGCTTACAAGAGGTATATATAACATAGGTGACCTACGTCAATAGGGCTAATGAGTTATACCAACTAAGTCTGAGCAAAGCTCAAACTTAGCAACATGAACTAACTTTGTCAACATATCAGCAGCATTATCATGAGTACTGACCTTACATACCTTCAGTTTACCTTGCTCAACAATGTCTCAAACCAAATGGTATTTGACATCAATGTGCTTTGTTCTCTCGTGAAACATTTGATCCTTAGTGAGGTATATGGCACTCTGACTGTCACAAAACAAGTTAATGCAAGAATTACCTCCATAAAGCTCAGCATACAAACCTTTCAGCCAAACTGATTCTTTACATGCTTCTGCAATAGCCATGTATTCTGCTTCAGTGGTAGATTGAGAAACTATGGGATGCAACGTTGCACTCGAACTCACGGCACAACCACCAACAGTGAACACATAACTTGTAAGGGACCTCCTCTTGTCCAATTCGCTGTAAGCAAAATTTGAATCCACATAGCCAGCTAGTCCCTCACCTGTCCTGCCGAATTTCAAACAAGCATTGGAAGTGCTTACTGAAAAGATGATAATTTGAAACGAGGAGCAATGGGAGTGCTTACTGACTTAGCATCTTGCATGTTAAAATGATGAAGAACTTTCTTAATATAATTTTGCTGACTAAGAAATAACAAACCAGAATTTTTGTCCCTTGTAATTTCCATACCTAAAATTTTCTTAGCAGCACCAAGCACCAAGATCCTTCATCTCAAACTCACTACTTAATTGTGCCTTTAAAGTAGTGATTTCTTTCTTGCCCTTGGCAGCAATCAACATATCATCAACATATAACAACAAGTATATAGGTGATCCATTAACAAACTTAATGTAAACACAACTATCATATGCAGACCTCTTAAATCCGTGTGCTATCATAAATGAATCAAACCTCATATACCACTGTCTCAAAGACTGTTTCAAACCATATAGAGACCTCTTTAACTTGTAATCAAAATTCTCCTTACCAGGCACTATGAAACTTTCTCGTTGGTCCATGTAAATCTCCTCCTCCAGTTCACCATGCAGAAAAGCAGTCTTGACATCTAACTGCTCAAGCTCAAGATCATGCATAGCAACAATACCGAAATATGCATGAATGGAACTATGCTTCACAACTGGAGAGAACACTTCATTATAATCAATACCTGGTATCTGAGTGAAGCCCTTGGCCACTAACCTTGCCTTAAACCTCAAGGGCTCAATAGGAGAGAAGCCCTCCTTTCTTGCGCCTGACAGACTTATTTGATATTGTAGTGATTAAATTTTGACTCATGTGTGGCCGTGTGTTTAATTCTGAAAGCTACCAGTCGTCGGCTTCGGCCCCCAAGTAAACTTCACAAAGGGTGGTTTGTTTCCGCACTGTAACCCATAGCCAACGTCTTGGTGCCTGGAGGAGGTAGTGCGGGAACAAAACCAGGCAATCAGACTATTCGGTTTTACTGCTTTCACTTAGCCTTAGGAGCTTCACGGTGGGGACTAGGGACTAGCCTCCGGTGTGTTAGCGATGTACTTGGGAGTCTAAGATTGTCCTTTCCAATCACATGGTTTCTGTTAAGACAAACCCTTCATTTACACGATGAAATCGCCAACGATTTTTAGAGTCAAACCTCGTCATCGGATCGCGGATCCGTTGGCGCTTACTATGACGGTCAGTTTTTGGCTTTTTCCTCCTGAGGTACTTGACTGGGCGAACCAGAAGTACAATCGCAGGGGTTCTCCCTTTACCCTCTTAGCCGAACTTGTGGAACATAAGGGACAAGCACAGGAGCCCGGCAACCCAACTATTGACCCAAGACATAGTTCAGAATGAATGCATATATCGCAATATCCGAGACGCCGAACACCTACCGGAAAGCATGGACGAACTTGAAGATTTTGAGCTGATGTGTAAATCAAACCTCTTCATTAATTGTACCTTGATGCCAGGCTGTTCCAAGAGCAAGCAGGGGGATCCGGCAAGAAATGAAGAAGATTACAAGATGTGGATATCCGAACATCGTAAAGGGTATTTTTTTATTACTTCGCATAAGCTCAGGATGTCCAACCATACAATTGGAACTTCAAAGGTGGTACTTGTAGGGAAAAAGAAAGGAAACAAGTTTATAGAGTAAAGGTTAACATTGGGCCTTGATGCGTGAGTTGAAGCCTTCATTGTGCCTTGCTGCACGTCTGCGCCTTTGCTTCTGATCAGTGGTAGGGATCTTCAATGAGACCCATATGGGCGAGGGCTAATCACCCACAAGTGTAGGGGATCGCAACATTTTTCGAGGGTAGAGTATTGTCGGGGGAAACTGTCCACCACGAGCACCTATGGGACCGGAGCCCCTTGTACGTTGCGATAAGGGAGCGGAGGGAGCACAAAGAGCGGATCGAGGAGCACACGCGGGCAGTTTACCCAGGTTCGGGCCGCGCGGACGCGTAAAACCCTACTCCTGCTTAGATTGTATTGAGTTCTTGGGCTCGGGAGCTTGAAGAACTAGCTACACCGAGCCAGAGAGCTGTCTAGGTTCCGAACCCTTTCTACGTTGTGCATGGGCCTCCTTTTATAGCTCAAGGGGTCACCGACAGGTGTCAACGTAGAGGAGGGTAAAAATGTAACTTTGGTGGTAGTTGTAACAGTGCGGGAACAGTGCATGAACAGTGGATGAACAGTGGTCTTCACCTAACCTTGACAGTGGGGGACAAGGGCATTAAATGCCCGTCACCGTCGACCCCAAAAGCACACGTCCATGCTTCTCCGTTCGCCACGGCGGTAGCCTCGTCACCGTGGCGTGCCACCGTGTCCCCCAGGCTGCACAGCCATCTGCCACGCGTCCCTGGAAGGGCCCTAGGGCGACGCGTGGGCCGATGAGCTAGAGCGCGGGGACACAGCGCAGGCTTCCCCCGGCAAGGTGATCTTGCCGGGCCCGGAAGCTTGTCGCTCCCCGGGTCCTGCCGGGGCGCAGGGTGCGCCGAGGCATGTCTTCTGAGATGCAGTCTCCTGGTCTTCCTGGCAAGCTCCTCTTGCCAGGGTCTTGTGTTAATGAGATAATCTTGAGCCTGGTGCGGCCTTCCCGGCAAGCTCCACTTGCCGGGGCCTTGATCTCCTGACTTGTATACTTTGTTTTTGAATGGCTTTATAGGGACCAGAAAGGTTTCCGGCGAGCACGTGGTAAACCCTGCCGCGGGAAGCTCCTACTGCCCGTGCACAAGTTGGGGTACTAAGGTACCCCTATCTTAGTACACCGACAGGAGCCCCCGGGCCTGGGCCACACACGGTGCCGAGCGCTGTTGGGCCAGGCCCAAAACAGTGCACGGGCACGCGCGGCCCACAGCACGCCGAATCCCCTTCCGCATCCGCCGCGCCCCTCCCTAACGGCACGCGCTGATTGCGGCGTCGTGGGAGAGATCGTGGCCTCGTTCTTTAATGGGAAATGCGGAGCGTCCCCCACTTCCCCCTTAAAAGTAGAGGAAGCAGGGGCAGTTTCCCTCCTTCGTCTTCATTGCGTCTTCAACCTCCAGAAAACCTCCGCTGCTCTTTGCCTCCACCCCTCCTCCGCCATCTTCCGCATCCGCGGCGTCGTCGAGCTCCTCGCCTCTTCCCTCGCCGCCTCCGCCATGGCTCCGAAGAGCGAGAAGGCGAAAGCGGAGAAGACCAAGAAGGAGAAGTCCGAGCAGGCGGCGAAGCTTGCCGCCCTGCGGAAGAGGAATGTGGTCTTCGCGCCGCGGCTCAGCGCGAGGGAGCTGTGGAACAAGTACTACCTCTTCTGGTCCGGGGAGACCAAAGCTCATCGCCGCACCAGAATCTACCCCGCCGTCGCCAGAGATCTGTTTCCCGGCGGGTATTTCTTCTTTGGTGTCTTCTTCCATTGTGGACTGTGCCCTCCGTACTCGGAGTTTTTCTGTGACATTATGAACACATACGGCCTCCACCTCCTAGACTTTACCCCCAACGCCATCCTTACGATGGCTGTTTTCGCACATCTGTGCGAAAACTATGTGGGGATCCATCCAAACGTAGCGCTCTTTCACCATTTCTTTATGCCTAGAGTAGAGGCTGGCGCTCCCCTTTCCGGCGGTATCTCCTGGATCTTCCGGTTGAATAAGAAGGACTCATATCTGAAAGGAGAACTCCGCGGCAAGTGGGAAGAGTGGCGCGCAGATTGGTGTTCGGTAGTGGAGGACCAGCCGGAGCCTTTTACTGCGCCGCGCACAACAGCCATAGTGCGCGGCAGAGACTGGAGCGAGTTGGCCCCGGAGGACGGCAAGCTCAACATCGCCCTCATCAGGATACTTCGTCTCCGGGTAGCCAAGTTGACCATTGGAGAGGTAGGGGCAGATTTCCTCCGCCGCCGCATTGCCCCTCTACAGGAGAGGAAAAGGCCAGCATGGGAATTTGGCAATGCGGCGGATATTATGAGGCTGCGCCCGGGATTGAACTTCAACTTCATGGCTTTGGAGCTGAAGGGGATGGTCCGGGAGCTCTTCAAGCACGACCCGGCCCATCCGGAGTGGTTTAGATCTCCCCGGGGAGTGGTGCCGCTATGCAACAGCACTGCCCGGGACTCCTTGCGCGCGGTGATGCCCGCGTGTGACTCCCACGGCGTCGACCCCACCTGGATAGAGCCTCCGCCGGACGCGATACTGAGTTTCTTCGACAACTTGGTCGAGGTGCCGAAGAACACCGAGGAAAACAAGGGTCTCACCCGGGCCACCACGGAGCGGGATATAGCCTATATTGCTTCCCGGATGGAAGAAGCCGCCGCAGCCGCAGCGGCAGGAGATTTCGGATTCACCGTCGACGATGCAGAGGCTGCGGATGCGTCGTGCAAAGCAGAGGAGGCAGAGATCCGCAAGCTGCTTAAGCTTCCGCCCGACGAGCTTGCCGGGGTTCCTTCCCTGAGGCATGCCGGGATTCCCGGGGTTGTGAGCGAGGCCGCCGCAGGAGGCGAGGTTGCCGGAGGGAGCGGGGCCACCGGAGGGAGCGGGGCCGCAGGACATGGTGCTGGATCCAACGGGCCTGCCGGGGAGGAGGAGGACGTCGAGGCCGATGAAGACACCGGTGGATCTCTGGGGCTTGGCGACGACGCCTCCTCGTCTTTGGAGAACTCCCCACCTCCGGGAAGTCCTAAGCAAGCACCGCTGAAGCGCCTCCGCAAGGCGGCTACAACGACGAGGAAGCAGGCGCCCCGACAGCAGCCTACTCGCCGGGCGACGCGCGCCACCAGGGCGAGCCAAACCGCGACGGGGGCGCCCCGCGCACCAGCGCCAAGCGGAGGAGGATCCTCCCGGAGCGAAGCGGCCGCTCCGCCTGCTCCTCGGGCCTCAGCGCCAACGGAGGCTGGGTCTTCGCAGCCCCCAGCCCCGGAGACCGCCAAGCGCCCGAGGAAGCCTTCTCCTCCTGCTCCTCGCGCGGGAGCAACTCAGGTGGAGTTCGATTTCTCCGCCCTCAGCTCCGATGACGACGAGGAAGAGGAGTAAGTATTTGTAATTTGTAACTTCTTCGATTCTGTCTTGATTCTTTCTTTGATGATTCTGATCTTGTCCTTGCTTTGCTTGTAGGACCCTGACCGAGCGGCTGGCGAAGAAGGCCTAGATCCCCGTGGTTGAGGTCGAAGACGACTCGCCCGTCGTGGCGACAGGGGACGCACCGGCGACGAGCTTGCCGGATCAACCCGCTGCTCCGAGGAGCAGCCCCCAGCGTAGCCCCCAGCGTAAGTCTGGGTTTTGGATTTTTGTTCGTCGGGCGCGCTTGAGGTTTCAGCTTGTACTAACATCTTGTTGTCTTGTTGGTCTTGTGCAGAAGTGGAGCTGCAGCCGCAGGAGCGCCCGGAGACTACTCCCGACGAGCCGCAGGTTCCACCCTCCCCGCCAAGGGCGAGCTCCCCGGCGAGGGAGAGCGCTCCGCCAAGGACGGGCACCCCGCCGAGGGCGGGCACCCCGCCAAGGGCGAGCAGCCCGACAAGGGTGGCCACCCCGCCAAGGGAGGGCGCGGGCGGCCCTCCGCCAGCAGGGGCCACCGCTCCACCGCCAAGGGAGGACTCCTCGGCGAGGGAGCCTGTCGTCGAAGAAGTCCGCGAAGGTGAGTCTTGTAACTTCTTCTTCTCGAACTTGTCTTTTTGGATATTTGCTTGATCTTTTCTTTTCTTCTTCTTCTGTTAGATCCTCCTCCCCCGGAGCGGATGGAGACGGAGGTCACCGTCGAGGAGGAGGCACACGGCGGCGACGGCAACGCCACTGCCACTGAGGGCATGGCTGGAGCCGACGAGCCCGCTGCTGAGGAGACCGCCCCGGCCGTGATGCCGCGGCTGGGGAGGGGGACGGCGACCACACTGCTGGCCCGGAGGCTGCAGGAGCGTCAAGCGCTGCACCGGCCGCCGACCCCTCCGCCGCCAAGGAGCAGTCGGGCGTTTATCTTGAGGCCCCCAATGGTGTCTTCATACAAGTCCCTTGGGGGTCTTCATCGCGAGCCCCCGTGGAGGGAGAGACCTTTGATGGAGAGGTCCTCGCCTCCGCGGGGTTGAAGATTGTTGAAGCGCCTGGCGGGAGCGACGAGCCCGAAGAGGAGAAGCTTCTTCGCCAGCTTCTGGCCCTTTACCGGGCCAGGCAGGCGAAACTGGAGTCCCGGGAAGCCCTCACCGCCAAGGCTGGAGCAGACTTGGAGAAGCGCGCCGCGGAGCTCCGCGCCGCCAACCAGGCGGCCCTCCGCGACTTGGCGGAGGAGCGTGAAAGGCTTGCCGGAGAGCAGCAAGAGTTCCTCCTGGAGAAGGCTGAGGCCGAGGAGCAGCAGCGACTGGTTGGTGAAGAGCTGTCCCGGCGAGAAGGAGCGCTCAACCAGCGGAAGGTCGACCTCGATGCCCACGAGGACGACCTCACCGCCCGGGAGCAGGCCCTTGGCGGGGCCCTAAAGGAGGCGAAAGCTGCCGCCGCCACCGCGGAAACCGCCAAGAAGGATCTTGAGGTCAAGGTGGCGCAGCTGGAGCAGTACCTGAAGGCGAGTGTGGACAGAATCACCGCGCTCAACGTGGAGCGGGAAAAAGACGCCCACACCAACTCTGACCTTCAGGTACGTCTCTCCAAGAAGGGCGACGAGCTCAAAGCCGCCAAGGATTCAATTGCTGACTTGGAGTTGAAGGTCTCCACTTTGACCGATTCACTGGACGCCGCCCGGGATCGCGAGACGAAGCTGAAGGACGAGCTCCGCAAGGAACGAGGCCTGGTGGAGAGCGCCGCCACTTCAGCGAACAACTTCAGCCGGGCGGTGGAGCAATGGACTGACGATCTGGTCGCTTCTGCTGCCAATATCAACAAGGAGTTGATGGCGCTGAGGGTGGAGCACCTCGTGTACTCTCCGGACCAGAATCTCCCCCACAACGCCAAATTAAGTCTTTTCTTCAGGGGAATCGCGCCGGCGCTTGCACGGCTGTAGGAGAAGCTCCCCGCGCAGCTGGCCGAGGAGTCATGTCAGCTCTGCGCGGGTACCTTGGAGCGCGTCTTGACGAAGATAGTCTACCGCAACCCTGGTATCAATCTTGTCAATGTCCTCCGCAGCTTGCCGGACGATGCAGATCTGGAGGCGTTGAAGGCGCAGGTCGCCCACATCGTCGCCAAGGTGAACAAGATCTCCAGGCGTGAAGGCGACCGCGTAGATTAGGCCTCTTTCTTTCTGTTTCCTTTGCTACTGCAAAGTGTGCCATGAACATGAATCTATTAGTCATTGCGACAAGTTATCCCTGTAATATATTATCTTATTTCTGGGCAATCAATGCAGCGTTATCTCCCTTGCTTTGGTCCTTTACTTTGTATGCTTTTTACCCTACGCTTTTAGGAAACTTGCCGGCAAGGGGCCCTTGCCGCGAGCGCTGAGTGCTGGACTCTGAGCAGCCTGCTGGCAAAGGCCTTACCGGCAAGTAACCTTGCCACAGCTAGTCGCAACGCACTCAGCTTGCTGAGCGAACTCGAAAACGAAGCAAGGGCGCGACACTTGTCGCAGCTCACTTAAGTCGTTGAGCGTACTCGAAAACAAAGCAAGGGTGCGGCTAGCCACGGGTAGGTTCCTCCGCGCACAGGTTTACCATACAAAGTGTGGTTGTTCAAGGAAGATAACTAAAATTTAAAAATTTGAACTGCTCAAATTCTGGTAACTTAGCTTTCATAATCTGTTCGTTCTCCGGCAAGCTTCTCTTTCTTGAACAGCACTTGGTTCATCCTCCACCTCCTTCCCCCGGCAAACTTGTGCGCGAGGAACATTCCTTCTGCTTAAGAGGGAAGGAAAAAGAAGAGGGAAAACAAGTATAGGGCCTCTCGGCTTGCTAATGCTTACCGGGTATGTGTGTTGCACAAGATGCCAAACAATGCATGCAAATAACGACGAAAAGCATGGAAATGGCAAATAGTGCGAAACACAAAAGCTTTACTGATGCACGGGGATCTGCGCCCGGCTTTGTACAAAGGTTTACATGCGACAACGGCAATACTCGTACAAAAGGTGGTTGCCGGAGCTGATCACGGCAACCGCGCCTTATGGGTGAAACTTGCGAAGATGCCCTATGTTCCAGGAGTTGCTCACCGGTAAGCCTTCTTCGGTCTCAAGGCGGACAGCGCCGGGCCTTGTGACTTGTCTCACCCGATAAGGGCCTTCCCACTTCGGCGTCAACTTGTTGGAATTCTTGGCGGACTGAACACGCCGAAGAACAAGGTCGCCTTCCTCGAGACTCCTGGGCTTAACCTTGCGGCTATGATAGCGGCGCAAGGCTTGCTGGTATCGAGCAGCTCGTACAGCAGCCTGGAGACGTTCCTCCTCGAGGAGCAATGCATCATCTTGTCGCAGTTGCTCTTGCTCGAGCTCATCATAAGCGAGCACTCGAGGAGATCCGTATACGAGTTCCGTGGGGAGAACTGCCTCTGCCCCATAGACAAGGGCAAAGGGTGTCTGTCCGGTGGCTCGGCTTGGTGTCGTTCTGATTGACCAAAGAGCCGCCGGTAACTCCTCTATCCAGTTTCTTCCGCACTTGCGCAGCCTGTCGAAGGTTCTTGTCTTAAGTTCACGCAGCACTTCAGCATTTGCCCTCTCCGCTTGACCATTGCTCCTCGGGTGAGCAGCAGAAGCGAAACAGACCTTGGCGCCAAGGTCTTGGACGTACTGCATGAATGTGCGACTTGTGAATTGTGTACCGTTGTCGGTGATGATCCTGTTAGGGATCCCGAAACGGCAAACAATTGACCTGAAGAACCTGACTGCTGACTGTGCTGTCACCTTTCTCACTGGTTCCACTTCTGGCCACTTTGTGAACTTGTCGATCGCAACGTACAAGTACTCAAAGCCCCCGACAGCACGGGGGAAGGGGCCGAGGATATCGAGCCCCCAGACCGAGAAGGGCCAGGACAAAGGGATCGTCTGGAGAGCTTGAGCTGGCTGGTGAATTTGTTTGGCATGGAACTGGCACGCTTCACACTTGGTTACTTGTGCAGTTGCATCTTGGAGGGCTTCTTGCCAAAAGAACCCTTGCTGGAACGCCTTTCCGGCAAGTGCCCTTGCGCCAATGTGGTGGCCACATATGCCTCCATGTATTTCTGCCAACAGCTTCTGTCCATCTTCTCTGGAAATGCACTTCAACCTGACACCATTGAGTCTTCTTCTGTACAGTTCGTTGTCCACGAACTGGTACATACTTGACTGCCTGGTTATCTTCTCTATTTCTTCCGGGTCGTCGGGAAGTTCTCCAGTTTGCAGAAAACGGACGATCTGCTGTGCCCATGCCGGAGCCCGAGGCTCAACGGCAAGGACTAAAGGCATGAGGGCCACTGCGGGAACCCCAGCTTCTACGGCAAGAACCTCTGGTTCTGCCGGAGCTGATGGTCCCCCGGCAAGCCTGCCGGGGCAAGGCTTGTCGGGAATGTTTGCTTCAACTGTACAGACCGTTGGGCCTGCAGGAGCAAACTGTTACTCAGCGTTTTGATCGTTGATCTTGGGGACCTTGGCGGCGGTTTCAGGGAGATCCGCCGGCAAGTAGTCGCCGGAGACCAACTTTCTCTTCTTGTTCTGCCCAACTGATGGTGTAACGGATGGCTGAGTTAGCTTGAGCAGGAAGGTCCCTGGTTCCACAGGTAACTTCATCGCATCACACTTTGAGAGGCCATCTGCAATATCATTCTGAGCTCTTGGGACGTGCTCCATTTGCAGACCTTCAAAGTGCTCTTCAAGCTTCCTCACTTCATCTACATAAGCTTCCATCAAAGGGCTCTGGTAACTTTTGTTCACTTGTCGGACCACCAATTGTGAATCTCCCCGCACAATCAACTTCTTGATCCCAAGCTCGGCTGCAATCCTGAGGCCGGCAAGCAAGCCTTCGTACTCAGCAGTATTGTTTGTCGCTTGTTCCTTGGGAAAGTGCATCTGGACAACATACTTGAGGTGCTCTCCGGTGGGCGCTATGAGTACCACGCCGGCACCGGCGCCTTGCAGCGAGAAAGCACCATCAAAGTACATCGTCCATTCGCTTGTCGCTTCTTGTACGGGGACGCTTGTCTCTGGAGCTTCCTCATCTGGCGTTGGGGTCCATTCAGCTATGAATTCTGCCAAAGCTCTGCTCTGTATGGTTGAAGTACTCTCAAACTTGAGGCCAAAGCTTGACAGCTGCAGTGCCCACTCGACGATCCTGCCTGTCGCTTCTGGATTCTGCAATATCCTCTTCAGCGGAAAGCGAGTGACCACTATTATCTCATGTGCTTGGAAGTAATGGCGCAGCTTTCTCGAGGCCATGAGGAGACCGAAAAGCAACTTTTGCACCCCAGAGTACCTCGATCTAGCTCCCTGCAAGAGGGAACTTACGAAGTACACTGGGCGCTGCACCATCCTTCTTCGCACTTCTACTTGCTCCTGCGCAGAGTTGTCCTTGTCGGGGCCAGAGCTTGCCGGTGGAGCCCCCTGCTTGTCGCTGGATTCGCTCGCCGGAGGTGTGGGCTCTTCCTCTGCCTCCCTTTCCGCTACCAACGCAGCACTAACCACTTGATTAGTTGCCGCTAAGTACAGCAGCAACTTCTCTTGTGGTTTAGGTGCGACAAGTATTGGAGTGGAGGACAGGTATCCTTTCAAATCCTGCAGCGCTGCCTCCGCTTCCGGAGTCCATTTCATAGGACCCGCCTTTTTCAAGATTTTGAAGAAAGGCAGGGCGCGTTCTGCAGATTTTGAAATGAACCTGTTGAGGGCAGCCACACAACCAGCAAGTCTCCTTACGTCCTTGACGCGCTTCGGGGCTTCGATCTGATCGATGGCTTTTATCTTGTCGGGATTGGCTTCAATCCCCCTCTGGGACACAAAGAACCCGAGAAGCTTGCCGGAAGGGACTCCGAAGACGCACTTCTCGGGGTTCAACTTGAGCTGGATCTTGCGCAGATTTGCAAATGTTTCTTCCAAGTCTTGGACCAGGGTATCTTTGCTCTTGCTCTTGACCACTATGTCATCCATGTAAGCTTCTACATTTCTGTGGATCTATGGCTCAAAAGCAGTGTGCACCACTCTTGCAAATGTTGAGCCTGCATTCTTCAATCCAAAGGGCATGCGTATGAAGCAATACGTGCCGCATGGAGTAATGAATGCAGTCTTCTCTTCATCTTCCTTGGCCATGAAAATCTGGTGGTAGCCTGAGTATGCATCAAGGAAGGAAAGCAGCTCACATCCAGCGGTGGAGTCAACAATCTGGTCAATGCGCGGCAAGGGAAATGGATCCTTGGGACATGCTTTATTCACATCAATGAAGTCTATACACAGTCTCCACTTCCCGCTGGCCTTACGCACGACAACTGGATTTGCTAACCACGTGGGATGGATCACGCCTCTAACCAGGCCTGCTGCTTCTAACTTCTTGATTTCTTCGGCGATGAATTCTTGGCGCTCCACGGCTTGCTTCCTGACCTTCTGCTTGACGGGCCGCGCATGAGGACAAACAACAAGCTTGTGCTCAATCACCTTCCTGGGAACGCCGGGGATGTCAGATGGTTGCCACGCAAACACATCGACATTCGCCCGCAGGAAGGCAACGAGCGTGCTTTCCTATTTGTTATCAAGCGTAGCACTGATGGTGAAGGTACCACCAGTGCCGTCCTCCTTGGCGGACACCTTTTTGGTTGCCGGTGGAGCGGCCATCCCCTTCTTGCACTTGCCGGTGGAGCTCGATGGAACGTCCTCTACGGCAGCGCAGCACTCCGAGGAGGTGCGTTTGCCGGAGTGGGCCCCAGAGCACTTGCCGGACTTGGTCTTGGTCTTCTTCCCCCCGGGAGCTTCAGCGGCAAGTGTGTTGCTCTCCGCCGCGGCTGCTGCATCCCGGTATATCTTGTCGGCGCAGATAAGCGCGTCCTTCTTGTCGCCAGGGACAGAGATGACGCTTATCGGCCCCGGCATCTTGAGTACATTGTAGGCGTAGTGGGAAGCTGCCATGAACTTGGCGAGGGCAGGACGTCCAAGTATCCCATTGTATGGCAATGGGATATCGGCAACATCGAAGGTTATCCTCTCCGTCCTGAAGTTGAGCTCCCCGCCAAAGGTCACTGGCAGAGTAATCTTCCCCTTCGGTTTGCTCCTCCCCGGGTTTATTCCTTGGAACGAACCGGTTTCTTCGAGCTCGCCATCTAGGATCTGGAGTTTCTTGATCACAGCCGAGGAGATCAAGTTCAGGCCGGCCCCGCCGTCAACCAACATTTTGGTGACCTTGAGGTTGCGGATGGTTGGTGAGACCAACATCGGCAAGCACCTGACCGCAGTTGTGCCGTCAGGGTGATCCTCAAGATCAAAAATGATGGGCGTGCTGGACCACTTCAGCAGCCTGCGTGACTCGACGGGCGGCTCAGCTGCGTTTACTTCCCGCACCCACTGCTTGAGTTGGCGGTGGGAAGTGTGCAGAGAGGCGCCTCCGTCGACACACAGAACTTATGTGGCCTTCTGGAACTCCTGCTCGCTGTTATCACCTTCCTCCATGTCATCGTCGTCGTCTTCCTCCTCATCCTTGTCGCGGCCCCGGGGAGGTCGATCACCTTGCCGTTGCTTGGCTTTGCCGCAGCGTCCTCCCCGGCCATTGAATGGCCGCTTCTTGCTTGGCTCTCCCCCGCCACCTTGAGCCTTCTCCTTGTCGCGCCGCTCGTATTCAGCTTTCTGCTGTTCTACGAGGTACTCGACTCGCTTGCAGTTGGAAAGGTCGTGGCCCTTGGTGCGGTGGATCTTGCAATATTGCTTGTCGGAGCCGTCTTGCTTGTCGGCTGCCGCTACAGGGGCAGGTTCCTTGCCGGAACCGCCAGCCTGTGTCTTCTTGGCGGGAGCCTCCTTGCCGGACTGCTCGACGACCAGCACTTCCTTGCTCTTCTTCTTTCTATTGTTCCGCCGCCGGCTCTTCTTTGCCGGGGCGGCATCCTCGCTGTCTCTTCCCCCTGCGCCAGCATCCTCTCCGGGGAGTTTCCTGCCCTCTTCGGCGCGCGCGCACTTGTCAGCCAGAGCGTAGAGCTCGCTGACATCCCGTATCTTGGTCATGGCCATCTCTTCCCGCATGCGACGATTTCGCACGTTCTGGTGGAACGCGCTGATAACCGCGGCGGGGTGGACGTCGGGAATGTTGTGCTGCACGCGGCTGAATTGTTGAATGTACTTGCGCAGGGGTTCTCCTTCCTTCTGGGCCAAGATGTGGAGATCACTCTCCTGGCCGTGGGGTTTGTGGCCGCCCGTGAAGGCGCCAACAAACTGGTGGCACAAATCTGCCCACGAAGAGATGGAGCCTTCCGGCAAGTGCATAAGCCAAGAACGAACGTTTGGCTTAAGCACCAGCGGGAAGTAGTTGGCTAATATCTTCTCGTCGCGCCCCCCGGCAGCCTGTACCGCGATGGTGTATATGCTGAGGAACTCCGAGGGGTGCGTCTTGCCGACGTACTTCTCGGGTACGTCGGGCTTCAAGTTTTTCATGCTGGGCCACTGGACGCGCCGCAGCTCACGGGTGAACGCAGGGCATCCTGCCGCGTACGGAAAGTCGCCTGGTTCACCGGGCGCGTGCGTGTCGACAGCGGTCCCAGCACGCTGATCCGATTGTCGCCGGGCTTCTCGTCGGCGCTCGATTGTCGTCCGAGCGTCTTCTTGCCGCCGATCGTCAAGGACTTGGCGCTGGTCCCGACGAGCCCGCGGATCCGACGACGCCGTTGAGTCGTCGTCGACGTTGATCCGGCGGGGTGGCGTCTTCTGCTTCCGCGGCGGGGAGTGCACGGTGGTTGCACCCCCGGCAGTTTTGTCGCCGTCGGCCTTCGTCTGGTCGACTTGCCGTGGCCGCGATGTCGCCGGCTGCTGCGGCGTGTCGTTGTTGGCGAAGGCGATCAGGCTTTGGATCGTCGCCCTCCAGTCCTCGGCCTTGTCTGCCACTGGAGGGAAGTCGAGGAGCAGTTGCGCTCTTGCGAGAGCTTCTGCTGGAGAGGAGGGGAGCGGCGGCGAGCGGTGCGAGGAGCGAGATATGCTCGGACTTCTAACAGGGTTAGAAGGAGCAGTTTCCCGCCCCGGCGACCGCGCTTTACTCGTGCCAGGACGATGGCCTTGAGCATCCCGCGAGCCTCCGGTTTGTCCTTGGCCTAGCAAGCGGATGGTACCTCCTGTACCACGGCGCTGCTGGCCTGTCGTCTGCTGAGATGGACGTGGCGCGTCCACGGATACCGATGCTTTGGAGTTTACCCGGTCATCCGTCTTGTCCTTGGACTTGGCGGTGCCGTGAGTTTCCTCGCCGGCGACCACCCTTCCGCAGGCGTCTCCTCCACCCACCACTGGTTCTGGTGGCGGGGGAATCGACGCAGACGGGCCTGCGACCTCCGAAGCCTTCTTCTTCGGGGCCATGTTGCTGCTGATGAAGTTGATGAAGCTGGAGAGGTTGATGAAGAATGCGCCCGCGTGAGCGCCGGATCAGGTTCGCACAACATCGATGCCCCCTACCTGGCGCGCCAAAGATGTCGGGGGAAACTGTCCACCACGAGCACCTATGGGACCGGAGCCCCTTGTACGTTGCGGTAAGGGAGCGGAGGGAGCACAAAGAGCGGATCGAGGAGCACACGCGGGCAGTTTACCCAGGTTCGGGCCGCGCGGACGCGTAAAACCCTACTCCTGCTTAGATTGTATTGAGTTCTTGGGCTCGGGAGCTTGAAGAACTAGCTACACCGAGCCAGAGAGCTGTCTAGGTTCCGAACCCTTTCTACGTTGTGCATGGGCCTCCTTTTATAGCTCAAGGGGTCACCGACAGGTGTCAACGTAGAGGAGGGTAAAAATGTAACTTTGGTGGTAGTTGTAACAGTGCGGGAACAGTGCATGAACAGTGGATGAACAGTGGTCTTCACCTAACCTTGACAGTGGGGGACAAGGGCATTAAATGCCCGTCACCGTCGACCCCAAAAGCACCCGTCCATGCGTCTTCGTTCGCCACGGCGGTAGCCTCGTCACCGTGGCGTGCCACCGTGTCACCCAGGCTGCACAGCCATCTGCCACGCGTCCCTGGAAGGGCCCCAGGGCGACGCGTGGGCCGATGAGCTGGAGCGCGGGGACACAGCGCAGGCTTCCCCCGGCAAGCACCTTGCCGGGGTCTTGATCTTGCCGGGCCCGGAAGCTTGTCGCTCCCCGGGTCCTGCCGGGGCGCAGGGTGCGCCGAGGCATATCTTCTGAGATGCAGTCTCCTGGTCTTCCTGGCAAGCTCCTCTTGCCAGGGTCTTGTGTTAATGAGATAATCTTGAGCCTGGTGCGGCCTTCCCGGCAAGCTCCACTTGCCGGGGCCTTGATCACCTGACTTGTATACTTTGTTTTTGAATGGCTTTATAGGGACCAGAAAGGTTTCCGGCGAGCACGTGGTAAACCCTGCCGCGGGAAGCTGCTACTGCCCGTGCACAAGTTGGGGTACTAAGGTACCCCTATCTTAGTACACCGACAAGTATTCAACCCAAAATTATTGATTCGACACAAGGGGAGCCAAAGAATACTCTCAAGTATTAGCAGTTGAGTTGTCAATTCAACCACACCTGGAAGACTTAATATCTGCAGCAAAGTATTTCGTAGCAAAGTAATATGGAAATAACGGTAATAGTGGCAAAAGTAACGGTAGCAGTTTTGTAGTGATTGTAACAGTAGCAGCAGAAAAGTAACCAAGCAAGGAGCAATATGTGAAAAGCTCGTAGGCATTGGATCAGTGATGGATAATTATGTCGGATGTGATTCCTCATGTAATAGTTATAACATAGGGTGACACAGAACTAGCTCATGTTCATCAATGTAATGTAGGCATGTATTCCAAATATAGTCATATGTGCTTATGGAAAAGAACTTGCATGACATCTTTTGTCCTACCCTCCCGTGGCAGCGGGGTCCTATTGGAAACTAAGGGATATTAACGCCTCCTTTTAATAGAGTACCGGACCAAAGCATTAACACTTAGTGAATACATGAACTCCTCAAACCACGGTCATCACCGATAGTGGTTCCGATTATTGTCACTTCGGGGTTGCCGGATCATAACACATAGTAGGTGACTATTAACTTGCAAGATAGGATCAAGAACTCACATATATTCATGAAAACATAATAGGTTCAGATCTGAAATCATGGCACTCGGGCCCTAGTGACAAGCATTAAGCATACCAACGTCATAGCAACATCAATCTCAGAACATAATGGATACTAGGGATCAAACCCTAACAAAACTAACTCGATTACATGGTAAATCTCGTCCAGCAAGCCTACGATGGAATTACTCACGCACGGCGGTGAGCATCATGGAATTGATGATGGAGGAAGGTTGATGATGACGACGGCGACGATCTCCACTCTCCGGAGCCCCGAACGGACTCCAGATCAGCCCTCCCGAGAGAGATTAGGGCTTGGCGGCGGCTCCGTGTCATAAAATGCGATGAATCCTTCTCTCTGATTTTTTTCTCCCTTGAAGTGAATATATGGAGTCGGGGTTGAGGTTGGTAGAGCCTTAGGGGGTCCATGAGACGGGGGGGGG
>LR738715.1:412217251-412248336 GCA_902687465.1 Secale cereale
GGGGGGGGCGTGCCCAGGGGATGGGCGCCCCCCACCCTCGTGGACAGGGTGTGGGCCCTTGGTCTTGATTCTTTCGCCAATATTTTTTATATATTCCAAAAATAATCTCCGTCAATTTGAAGGAAATATGCCCTAGAGGCAATAATAAAGATGTTATTTGTATTTCCTTAAATCATGATAAATGTCTTTTATTCATGCTAGAATTGTATTAACCGGAAACTTAGTACATGTGTGAATACATAGACAAAACAGTATGTCCCTAGTATGCCTCTACTAGACTAGCTCGTTGATCAAAGATGGTTATGTTTCCTAGCCATAGACATGAGTTGTCATTTGATAAACATGATCACATCATTAGGAGAATGATGTGATGGACATGACGCATCCATTACCTTAGCACTATGATCATTTAGTTTTACTGCTATTGCTTTCTTCATGACTTATACATGTTCCTATGACTACGAGATTATGCAACTCCTGTATACCGTAGGAACACCTTGTGTGCTGTCAAACGTCACAACGTAACTGGGTAATCATAAAGATGCTCTACAGGTGTCTCCGAAAGTGTTCGTGGTGTTGGCATAGATCAATAATAGGATTTGTCACTCCGAGTGTCGGAGAGGTATCTCTGGGCCCTCTCGGTAATACACATCATAATAAGCCTTGCAAGCAAATGACTAATGAGTTAGTCACGGGATGATGTATTACGGAACGAGTAAAAATACTTGTAGGTAATGAGATTGAACTAGGTATTGAGATACCGACGATCGAATCTCGGGCAAGTAACATACCGATGACAAAAGGAACAACGTATGTTGTTATGCGGTTTGACCGATAAAGATCTTCGTAGAATATGTAGGAGCCAATATGAGCATCCAGGTTCCGCTATTGGTTATTGGCCGGAGATGAGTCTCGGTCATGTCTACATAGTTCTCAAACCCGTAGGGTCCGCACGCTTAACGTTTGATGGCGATCGGTATTATGAGTTTATGAGTTTTGATGTACCGAAGGTAGTTTGTTGTCCCGGATGAGATCACGGACATGATGAGGAGTTTCGGAATGTCTGAGACGTAAAGATTGATATATTGGACGACTATATTCGGACACTGGAAGTGTTCTGGAAAGTTTCGTAATTTACCGGAGTACCGGAGGGGTTACCGGAACCCCCCGGGGGGAAAGTTGAGCCTTAGTGGGCCATAGGGGAGAAAGAGGGCAGCAGCCAGGAGGTGGCGCGCCCCCTCCCAAGGGCAGTCCGAATTGGACTAGGGGTGGGGGCGCGGCCCCCTCTTTCCTTCCCCTTCTCTCCCCTCTCTTTCTTTCCCCTCTTGGTGATTCCTACTAGGAATAGGATTGCAATCCTACTCCTAGTAGGATTGCACCCTAGGTGCGCCATAGAGGGCCCGGCCGGCCTTCCCCTTGCTCCTTTATATACGGGGGCAGGGGGCACCCTAGGACACACAAGTTGATCAGTTGATCTCTCCCAACCGTGTGCGGTGCCCCCTCCACAGTAACACACCTCGGTCATATCGTTGCAGCGCTTAGGCGAAGCCCTGCAACGGTAACTTCATCATCTCCGTCACCACGCCGTCGTGCTGAAGAAACTATCCCGTGAAGATCAACTGGATCAAGAGCTCGTGGGACGTCATCAAGCTGAACGTGTGCTGAACGCGGAGGTGCCGTACATTCGGTACTTGATCGGTTGGATCGCGAAGAAGTTCGACTACATCAACCGTGTCATTAGACGCTTTCGCTCCCGGTCTACGAGGGTACGTAGACACACTCTCCCCCTCTTTGCTATGCATCTAATAGATAGATCTTGCGTGATCGTAGGAAAATTTTAAAATACTACGTTCCCCAACAATGGCATCATGAGCCAGGTCTATGCGTAGATGATATGCATGAGTAGAACACAAGTGAGTTGTGGACGATACTAGTCATACTGCTTAACAGCATGTCATACTTTGCTTCGGCGGTATTGTGAGATGAAGCGGCCCGGACTGACATTACGCGTACGCTTACGCGAGACTGGTTTCACCATTATGAGCACTCGTTGCTTAAAGGTGACTTGCACGTGTCTGTCTCTCTCACTTTAGCTGAATCTAGTGTGACTACGCCCGGTCCTTGTGAAGGTTGAAACATCACATACTTGACGAAACATCGTTGTGGTTTTGTATGCGTAGGTAAGAACGGTTCTTGCTAAGCCCGTAGCAGCCACATAAAACTTGCAACAACAAAGTAGAGGATGTCTAACTTGTTTTTGCAGGGCATGTTGTGATGTGATATGGTCAAGACATGATGAGTTATACGGTTTTGTATGAGATAATCATGTTTTGTAAAGTTATCGGCAACTGGCAGGAGCCATATGGTTGTCGCTTTATTGTATGAAATGCAATCGCCATGTAATTGCTTTACTTTATCACTAAGCGGTAGCGATAGTCGTGGAAGCAATAGTTGGCGAGACGACAACGATACTACGATGGAGATCAAGGTGTCGCACCGGTGATGAAGGTGATCATGACAATGCTTTGGAGATGGATATCAAAAGCACAAGATGATGATGGCCATATCATGTCACATATTTTGATTGCATGTGATGTTTATCTTATTATGCTTCTTATTTTTCTTAGTACGATGGTAGCATTATAAGATGATCCCTTACACCTTACAAAATTTCAAGGTATAAGTGTTCTCCCTGAGTATGCACCGTTGCGAAAGTTCGTGTGCCGAGACACCACGTGATGATCGGGTGTGATAAGCTCTACGTTCAAATACAACGAGTGTAAGCCAGTTTTGCACATGCAGAATACTCGGGTTAAACTTGACGAGCCTAGCATATGCAGATATGGCCTCAGAACACTGGAGACCGAAAGGTCGAGCGTGAATCATATAGTAGATATGAACAACATAAGATGTTCACCATTAAAACTACTCCATCTCACGTGATGATCGGACATGGTTTAGTTGATTTGGATCACGTGATCATTTAGATGACCAGAGGGATGTCTATCTAAGTGGGAGTTCTTAAGTAATATGATTAAATTGAACTTTAATTTATCATGAACTTAGTCCTGATAGTTTTTGCATATCTATGTTGTTGTAGATCAATGGCTCATGCTACCGTTCCTTTGAATTTTAATGCATTCCTAGAGAAAGCTAAGTTGAAAGATGATGGTAGCAATTACATGGACTGGGTCCGTAACTTGAGGATTATCCTCATTGCTGCACAGAAGAATTATGTCCTTGAAGCACCGCTAGGTGACAAGCCCCCTCCCGCTAATGTAGACGCTTTGAACGTCTGGCAGACGCGGTCTGATGACTACACGATTGTTCAGTGTGCCATGCTTTACGGCTTAGAACTGGGACTTCAACGACGTTTTGAACGTCATGGACCATATGAGATGTTCCAGGAGTTGAAGTTAATATTTCAAGCAAACGCCCGGATTGAGAAATATGAGATTTCCAATTAGTTCTACAGCTGCAAGATGGAGGAGAATAGTCCTATCAGTGAACACTTGCTCAGAATATCTGGGTACTACAATCATATGACTCAACTTGGTTGCAAAGTTGACGAAGATAGTTTTATTGATAGAGTTTTTTAATCACTGCCACCAAGCTATAAAGGCTTCGTGATGAACTATAATATGCAAGGGATGCAGAAAACAATTCCCGAGCTCTTCGCTATGCTCAAAGCTGCGGAGGTAGAAATCAAAAAGGAGCATCAAGTATTGATGGTTAACAAAGACCACTAGTTTCAAGAAAAAGGGCAAGGGAAATAAGGGGAACTTCAAGAAGAATAGCAAGACAGTTGCTACTCCCACGAAGAAACCCAAGTCTAGAGCCAAGCCTGAAACTGAGTGCTTCTACTATAAAGGGACCGGACACTGGAAGCGGAACTGCCCCAAGTATTTGGCGGATAAGAAGCATGGCAAGGTGAACAAAGGTATATGTGATATACATGTTATTGATGTGTACCTTACTAATGTTCATAGTAGTACCTGGGTATTTGATACCGGTTCGGTTGCTAATGTTTGTAACTCGAAACAGGGACTACGGATTAAACGAAGATTGACTAAGGACGAGGTGACGATGCGCGTGGGAAATGGTTCCAAAGTCGATGTGATCGCCGTCGGCATGCTACCTCTACATCTACCTTCGGGATTAGTTTTAGACCTAAATAATTGTTATTTGGCGCCAGCGTTAAGCATGAACATTATATCTGGATCTTGTTTATTGTGAGATGGTTATTCATTTAAATCAAAGAATAATGGTTGTTCTATTTTTATGAATGATATCTTTTATGGTCATGCACCCTTGGAGAGTGGTCTATTCTTGTTAGATCTCGATTGTAGTGATACACATATTCATAATATTGAAGCCAAAAGATGCAAGGTTAATAATGATAGTGCAACTTATTTGTGGCACTGCCGTTTAGGTCATATTGGTGTAAAACACATGAAGAAACTCCACAGTGATGGACTTTTGGAATCACTTGATTATGAATCATTTAGTGCTTGCGAACCATGCCTCATGTGCAAGATGACTAAAACTCCGTTCTCCGGAACTGTGGAGCGAGCAACAGATTTGTTGGAAATCATACATACTGATGTATGTGGACCAATGAGTGTTGAAGCTCGCGGCGGGTATCGTTATTTTCTGACCTTCACTGATGATTTGAGCAGATATGGGTATATCTACTTAATGAAGCACAAGTCTGAAACATTTGAAAAGTTCAAAGAATTTCAGAGTGAAGTAGAGAATCATCGTAACAAGAAAATAAAGTTTCTGCGATCTGATCATGGAGGTGAATATTTGAGTTATGAGTTTGGTCTTCATTTGAAACAATGTGGAATAGTTTCACAACTCACGCCACCCGGAACACCACAACGTAATGGTGTGTCCGAACGTCGTAACCACACTTTATTGGATATGGTGCGATCTATGATGTCTCTTACCGACTTACCACTATCCTTTTGGGGTTATGCTTTAGAGACGGCTACATTCACGTTAAACAGGACACCATCTGAATCCGTTGAGACGACACCTTATGAACTATGGTTTGGCAAGAAACCAAAGTTGTCATTTCTTAAAGTTTGGGGCTGCGATGCTTATGTGAAAAAAGCTTCAACCTGATAAGCTCGAAGCCAAGTCGGAAAAATGTGTCTTCATAGGATACCCAAAAGAGACTGTTGGGTACACCTTCTATCACAGATCCGAAGGCAAGATATTTGTTGCTAAGAATGGATCCTTTCTAGTGAAGGAGTTTCTCTCAAAAGAAGTGAGTGGGAGGAAAGTAGAACTTGATGAGGTAATTGTACCTTCTCCCGATTTGGAAAGTAAAACATCACAGAAACTAGTTCCAGTGATTCCTACACCAATTAGTGAGGAAGCTAATGATGATGATCATGAAACTTCAGACCAAGTTTCTGCTGAACATCGTAGATCAACCAGAGTACGTTCCGCACCAGAGTGGTACGATAACCCAGTTCTGGAAGTCATGTTACTAGACCATGATGAACCTACAAACTATGAGGAAGCGATGATGAGCCCAGATTCCGCAAAATGGCTTGAAGCCATGAAATCTGAGATGGGATCCATGTATGAGAACAAAGTGTGGACTTTGGTTGACTTGCCCGATGATCGGCAAGCCATCGAAAATAAATGGATCTTCAAGAGGAAGACCGACGCAAACGGTAATGTTACTGTTTATAAAGCTCGACTTGTTGCGAAAGGGTTTTGACAAGTTCAAGGAGTTGACTACGATGAGACTTCCTCACATGTAGCGATGCTTAAGTCTGTCCGAATCATGTTACCAATTGCCGCATTTTATGATTATGAAATCTAGCAAATGGACGTCAAAACTGCATTCCTGAATGGATATCTCAAAGAAGAGTTGTATATGATGCAACCAGAGGGTTTTGTCAATCCAAAAGGTGCTAACAAAGTATGCAAGGTCCAGCGATCCATCTATGGACTGGTGCAGGCATCTCGGAGTTGGAATATACTCTTTGATGAGGTGATCAAAGCATATGGTTTTATACATACTTTTGGACAAGCCTGTATTTACAAGAAAGTGAGTGGGAGCCCTGTAGCATTTCGGATATTATATCTGGATGACATATTGTTGATTGGAAATGATATAGAATTTCTGGATAGCATAAAAGGATACTTGAATAAGAATTTTTCAATGAAAGACCTCGGTGAAGCTGCTTACATATTAGGCATCAAGATCTATAGAGATAGATCAAGACGCTTAATTGGACTTTCGCAAAGCACATACCTTCATAAAGTTTTGAAGAAGTTCAAAATGGATCAGTCAAAGAAAGGGTTATTGCCTGTGTTACAAGGTGTGAAGTTGAGTAAGACTCAATGCCCGACCACTGCAGAAGATAGAGAGAAAATGAAAGTCATTCCCTATGCCTCAGCCATACGATCTATCATGTATGCAATGCTGTGTACCAGACCTGGTGTGTGCCTTGCTATAAGTATAGCAGGGAGGTACCAAAGTAATCCAGGAGTGGATCACTGGACAGCGGTCAAGAACATCCTAAAGTACCTGAAAAGGACAAAGGATATGTTTCTCGTGTATGGAGGTGACAAAGAGCTCGTTGCAAACGGTTACGTCGATTCCAACTTTGACATTGATCCGGATGACTCTAAGTCACAAACCGGATATGTATTTTTATTAAACGGTGGAGCTGTCAGTTGGTGCAGTTTCAAACAGAGCGTTGTGGCGGGATCTACGTGTGAAGCGGAATACATAGCTGCTTCGGAAGCAGCAAATGAAGGAGTCTGGATGAAGGAGTTCATATCCGATCTAGGTGTAATACCTAGTGCATCGGGTCCAATGAAAATCTTTTGTGACAACACTGGAGCAATAGCGTTGGCGAAGGAATCCAGGTTTCACAAGAGAACAAAGCACATCAAAAGACGCTTCAATTCCATCCGTGATCTAGTCAAGGAGGGAGACAGAGAGATTTGCAAGATACATACGGATCTGAATGTTGCAGACCCGTTGACTAAGCCTCTTCCGCGGGCAAAACATGATCAGCACCAGGACTCCATGGGTGTTAGGATCATTACTTTATAATCTAGATTATTGACTCTAGTTCAAGTGGGAGACTAAAGGAAATATGCCCTAGAGGCAATAATGAAGATGTTATTTATATTTCCTTAAATCATGATAAATGTCTTTTATTCATGCTAGAATTGTATTAACCGGAAACTTAGTACATGTGTGAATACATACACAAAATAGTATGTCCCTAGTATGCCTCTACTAGACTAGCTCGTTGATCAAAGATGGTTATGTTTCCTAGCCATACACATGAGTTTTCATTTGATCAACAGGATCACACCATTAGGAGAATGATGTGATGGACATGACCCATCCGTTAGCTTAGCACTATGATCGTTTAGTTTTACTGCTATTGCTTTCTTCATGACTTATACATGTTCCTATGACTATGAGATTATGCAACTCCCGAATACCGTAGGAACACCTTGTGTGCTATCAAACGTCAAACCGTAACTGGGTGATCATAAAGATGCTCTACAGGTGTCTCCGAAAGTGTTCATGGTGTTGGCATAGATCAAGAATAGGATTGTTCACTCCGAGTGTCGGAGAGGTATCTCTGGGCCCTCTCGATAATACACATCATAATAAGCCTTGCAAGCAAATGACTAATGAGTTAGTCACGGGATGATGTATTACGGAACGAGTAAAGAGACTTGCCGGTAACGAGATTGAACTAGGTATTGAGATACCGACGATCGAATCTCGGGCAAGTAACATGCCGATGACAAAAGGAACAACGCATGTTGTTATGCGGTTTGACCGATAAAGATCTTCGTAGAATATGTAGGAGCCAATATGAGCATCCAGGTTCCGCTATTGGTTATTGGCCGGAGATGAGTCTCGGTCATGTCTACATAGTTCTCAAACCCGTAGGGTCCACACGCTTAACGTTTGATGGCGATCGATATTATGAGTTTATGAGTTTTGATGTACCGAAGGTAGTTCGGAGTCCCGGATGAGATCGCAGACATGACGAGGAGTCTCGGAATGTCCGAGACGTAAAGATTGATATATTGGACGACTATATTCGGACACTGGAAGTGTTCTGGAAACTTTCGGAAATTACCGGAGTACCGGAGGGGTTTCCGGAACCCCCCGGGGGAAAGTTGAGCCTTAGTGGGCCATAGGGGAGAAAGAGGGTAGCAGCCAGGAGGTGGCGCGCCCCCTCCCAAGGGCAGTCCATATTGGACTAGGGGAGGGGGGCGTGGCCCCCTCTTTCCTTCCCCTTCTCTCCCTCTCTTTCCTTCCCCTCTTGGTGATTCCTACTAGGAATAGGATTGCAATCCTACTCCTAGTAGGATTGCACCCTAGGCACACCATAGAGTGGCCGGCCAGCCTCCCCCTTGCTCCTTTATATACGGGGGCGAAGAAGTTTGACTACATCAACTGCGTCATTAGACGCTTCCGCTCCCGGTCTGCGAGGGTACGTAGACACACTCTCCCGCCCCCCGTTGCTATGCATCTAATAGATATATCTTGCGTGATTGTAGGAAAATTTTAAATTACTACGTTCCCCAACAATTTTCAGGTCATTCCGAGAACTTTTATTTCTGCACAAAAATAACACCATGGCAGTTTTGCTGAAAACAACGTCAGTTCGGGTTAGTTCCATTCAAATCATGCAAGTTAGAGTCCAAAACAAGGGCAAAAGTGTTTGGAAAAGTAGATACGTTGGAGACGTATCAACTCCCCCAAGCTTAAACATTTGCTTGTCCTCAAGCAATTCAGTTGATGAACTGAAAGTGATAAAGAAAAACTTTGACAAACCCTGTCTGCTCTTGTTGTTGCAAATATGTAAAGCCAGTATTCAAGTTTTCAGCAAAGATTATGAACTAAACACATTCACAATAACTTTCAGGTCTCATGTTTACTCATATCGATGGCATAATCAACTAGAGAGCAATAATAATAAACCTCGGATGACAACACTTTCTCCAAACAATCATAATATGATATAACAAGATGGTATCTCGCTAGCCCTTTCTGAGACCGCAAAACATAAATGCAGAGCACCTCTGAAGATCAAGGACTGACTAGACATTGTAATTCATGGTAGAAGAGATCCAATCACAATCATACCCAATGTAAATTAATAGCAATGCATGCAAATGACAACGGTGCTCTCCAACTGGTGCTTTTTAATAAGATGATGATGACTCAACATAAAAGTAAATAGATAGGCCCTTCGCAGAGGGAAGCAGGTATTTGTAGAGGTGCCAGAGCTCGAGTTTTGAAATAGAGATGAATAATATTTTGAGTGGTATACTTTATTGTTAACATAACAACCAAGAGATCTCGATATCTTCCATGCTACACACATTATAGGCGGTTCCCAAACAGAATGGTAAAGTTTATACTCCCCCACCACCAACAAGCACACTCCATGGCCATCCGAATCCACGGGGTACCGTCCATACCAACAACAACCCTGGGGGAGTTTTGTTTAATTATTTTGATTTGATTTGAGCATGGGACTGGGCATCCCGGTTGCCAGCCATTTTCTCGTGAATGATGAATGGAGTCCACTCATCATGAGAATAACCCACCTAGCATGGAAGATATAGACGGCCCTAGTTGATACATGAGCTGTTCGAGCATACAAAACCGAATTTCATTTGAAGGTTTAGAGTTTGGCACATGCAAATTTACTTGGAACGGCAGGTAGATACCACATATAGGAAGGTATGGTGGACTCATATGGAATAACTTTGGGGTTTATGAAGTGAATGCACAAGCATTATTCCTGCTTAGTACAAGTGAAGGCTAGAAAGAGACTGGGAAGAGACCAACTAGAGAGCGACAACAGTCATGAACATGCATTAAGATTAATCAACAATGGGTGCAAGCATGGGTAGGATATAAATCACCATGAACATAAATATCGTGGAGGCTATGTTGATTTTGTTTCAACTACATGCGTGAACATGTGCCAAGTCAAAACACTTGAATCGTTCAAAGGAGGATACCACACTATCATACCACATCACAACCATTTTAATGACATGTTGGCACGCAAGGAAGACCATTATAAACTCCTATCTAATTAAGCATGGCATGAGCAACTATAATCTCTAATTGTCATTGCAAGCACATTTCATTCATAATTGGCTGAATCAGGAACGATGAACTATTCATATTTACAAAACAAGATAGGCCGAGTTCATACCAGCTTCTCTCATCTCAATCAGTTCATCATATATCATCATTATTGCCTTTCACTCACATGACCGAATGGTGTGGATAATAATAATAGTGCACGTGCATTGGACTAAGCTGAATCTGCAATCATTTAATACAAGGGAAAAGACAAAGTAATACGGCTCTTGATTATATCAACAATAATGCATATGAGAGCCACTAAACATTTTCATTATGGTCTTCTCCTCTTGACCCCCAAAGAGAAGAAAAGAAATAAAACTATTTACACGGGAAAGCTCCCAACAAGCAAAAGAAGAACAAAAAATCATTTTGGGTTTTCTTTTAATTACTACTACTACAGGCATGGAAGGTAAACTAGCTAAAAAGCTACAACTAATATATATTTTTTGTTTTTCTTAAGGTTTCTCTCTAACACCTTCGAAAAAGACTAAGAAAAGAAATTAAACTAACATGGATAGTACAATGAAAAAGTATGAGCACCGACAAATAGAATGAGTGTGTGAACATGAACGTAATGTCGGTGAGAAATACGTACTCCCCCAAGCTTAGGCTTTTGGCTAAGTTGGTCTATTACCACGGATCAAAGCTACTCTCGCCGGTGCATGGAGGAGTGTCCTCTGGGTGCCACTTGTTGGCAATCTCCTCCGGATCCCACTAGTAAACCGACTACCGATAGGGGTCAAGTGATGGCTCCGGCTTAGGCTCCGAGGCCTGTGCCAGGCTCCAATACGCATAAACGGCATCTGGCAGGATGAGATACGTGCCTGAAAGTATATCAAATAGAGAAGGTGCAGGCAAGGTAATAATCTCACAATACTTTTTATCAAATATCAATTTATACTTAAGCAACTTCTTCTTATCTTTAACAATAAAATCATGAGCTATCATACTCTTATAATTTAGAAACGCCGGGGCCAGCAACTTCTCCTCCTTCTCATGATGCCTAATAGGTTTCCTAAAGTGTTCAGCAAGGCGTGAAGCAAATATACCTCCGAGGATGGGGCCCTTTGTACGATTCAGGCTTAATCGTTTAGCAATAACAGCGCCTAAGCTAAAAGTGGTATCTCGGAACAAGGCATGGCGCAAAATAACAATATCAGGGGCACTAAGATTTCCACTGTTCCCGCAACCAATTAAGCATATACTAGCAAATATAGCAAAGTAGCATAGAACAGGAAAATGTATACTAGTGATTCTTGCCTCTGAAACTTTCCTCGTTTTTCCTACAACAATTGTATCAATAAACCCCTCCATATCCTTAAGATGTGGTTCCTCAAAGCTACGCGCAAAGGGTATCTTACAAATTTGGCAAAATTCATATAGTGACATCTCCCTAACATCAGCATATAAGTGAAACTCCACTGAAGGTGGTGATTTCTTAGTATGGAAGTAGAAATTTTGCACAAAAATATTAGTGAGTAAGAGGTACTGTTCGCGTTGGTCGTGGAGGAAGTCGATGAGGCCTGCATTCTCAGCCAAATAATAAAAGTCTTTATAAATCACGGCGGCCCTGAAGAACTCATCACAAGGCCATTCACACGACCGAACTTCCGCAGTGCGACGAAGATTGTATTTGGGCTTTTTATTCTCCTCCTTCTCCTTATCCTTTGAGCTTTGGCTCGAAGAGCCTCTCAACAACCTCCTCATCATTTTCTTCCTCTGAAAAATTTCTGAAATTTTTAGTGACTCAAAATAAAAGTGAACCAAACTCAACAAGATTGATAGCAACTACTCCCACAAGTGCCTTGAGACTATATCATGCATTAGAACTACTTGGGACCACATAAATTTGACATGCAAGCTCAAGAACAGGGTCACCTTAGCAGCAAAAATTTGCAATAAATAAAGCACTAGAACAAAAACTAATTGGACCATTGGAGGAGTCACATACCGAAGAACAATCTCCCGAACAGTTTTGTGAATGGAGCTTTGAGCAAGGAGATCGGAAATGGCAGCAAGATGAGCTAGAACACGAGTTTGAGCTATGGGAGGATTTTTTATAGAGGAAGATGAAGTGTGTGGGTGCTGGAATAAGTGGAGGGGGGCCACGTAGGGCCCACAAGGCAGGGGGGCGCCCAGAGGGGTGGGCGCACCCTGTACCCTCGTGGCCAGGTGCTGTGGCCCCTGATGTGTTCTCAGTGCCAAATACTCTTAAATATTCTAGAAAAAATCATATTTCCTTTTCGGGGCATTTGGAGAACTTTTATTTTCGGGGTATTTTTTATTGCATGGATAATTCAGAAAACAGACAAAAAATACTAATTTTGATTTATTTAATCTAAATAACATAAAGTAGAAGGAGGGTACAAAGAGTTGTGCTTTCTAACTTCATCCATCTCATGCTCATCAAAAGGAATCCATTAACAAGGTTGATCAAGTCTTGTTAACAAACTCTTTTCGAATAACATGGAACCGGAGAATTTAAAAATAACACTAGGTTAGCTCAACGGGGATATGTATGTCCCCAACAATAAGAATATCATATTTCTTCTTGACAGTAGGAAGAGGAAATTCAAAACCTCCTATAGTAATCATTGAAATTTTTCCAATAGAATTGATACTGTGGACTTGAGGTTGTTTCCTTGGAAAGTGTACGGTATGCTCATTACCATTGACGTGAAAAGTGACATTGCCTTTGTTGCAATCAATAACAGCCCCTACAGTATTCAAAAAGGGTCTACCAAGGATAATCTACATACTATCGTCCTCGGGAATATCAAGAATAACAAAGTCTGTTAAAATAGTAACGTTTGCAACCACAACAGGCACATCCTCACAAAAACTGACAGTTATAGCAGTTGATTTAGCGGCCATTTGCAAAGATATTTCAGTAGGTGTCAACTTATTCAAATCAAGTCTACGATATAAAGAGAGAGGCATAACACTAACACCGGCTCCAAGATCACATAAAGCAGTTTTAACATAGTTTCTTTTAATAGAGCATGGTATAGTTGGTACTCCTGGATCTCCTAGTTTCTTTGGTATTCCATCTTTAAAAGTATAATTGGCAAGCATGATGGAAATCTCAACTTCCGATATCTTTCTTTTATTTGTAATAATATATGTCATATACTTAGCATAAGGATTCGTTTTAAGCACATCAGTCAAACGCATACGCAAAAAGATAGGTCTAATCATTTCAGCAAAGCACTCAAAATCCTCATCATCCTTTTTCTTGGATGGTTTAGGAGGAAAAGGCATGGGTTTCTGAACCCATGGTTCTCTTTCTTTGTTGTGCTTCCTAGCAACAAGTCTCTCTTATCATAACGTTGACTCTTTGTTTGTGGGTTATCAAGATCAACAGCAGGTTCAACCTCTACATCATCGTTATTTCTAGCTTGAGCGTCATCATGAACATCATCATTAAAATTATCACTAGGTTCATGTTCATTACCAGATTGTGTTTCAGCATCAGAAATGGAAATATCATTGGGATTCTCAGGTGTGTCAACAACAGGTTCACTAGAAGCATGCAAAGTCTTATCATTTTTCTTTTTCTTCTTTTTAGAAGGACTAGGTGCATCAACATTAGTTCCCTGAGAATCTTGCTCAATTCTCTTAGGGTGGCCTTCAGGATACAGAGGTTCCTGAGTCATTCTACCCCCTCTAGTCACAACTCTAACAGCATTATCATTTTTTTTACTATTTAGTTCATTGAGCAAATCATTTTGTGCTTTAAGTACTTATTCTACTTGAGTGGTAACCATAGAAGCATGTTTACTAATGAGTTTAAGTTCACCTTTAAACCTAGACATATAATCACTCAAGTGTTCAATCATATAAGCATTACGTGTCAATTGTCTACCAACATAAGCATTGAAGTTTTCTTGTTTGACAATAAAATTATCAAAACTCATCTAAGCATTGGCTAGCAGACTTATTATAAGGAATATCACTTCATCAAATCGATAGAGAGAATTTACCTTTACTACCTGTGTCGGGGTATCAAGACCATGCATTTCTTCAATAGGTGGTAACTTCTTATCATCTTCAGCTTTAATACCTTTTTCTTTCATAGATTGTTTTGCCTCTTGCATATCTTCAGGACTGAGAAATATAATACCCCTTTTCTTCGGAGTTGGCTTAGGAGTTGGTTCAGGAAGCGTCCAATTATTTTCATTAATCAACATATTATTCAATAGCAATTCAGCTTGATCGACAGTTCTTTTCCTGAAAACACAACCAGCACAACTATCGAGGTGGTCTCTGGAAGCATCGGTTAGTCCATTATAAAAGATATCAAGTATTTTATTTTTCTTAAGAGGATGATCAGGCAAAGTATTAAGTAATCGGAGAAGCCTCCCCCAAGCTTGTGGGAGACTCTCTTCTTCAATTTGCACAAAATTATATATTTCCCTTAAGGCAGCTTGTTTCTTATGAGCGGGAAAATATTTAGCCGAGAAGTGATAAATCATATCCTGGGGACTACGCACACAACCAGGATCAAGAGAATTAAACCATGTTTTAGCATCACCCTTTAACGAGAACGGAAATAACTTAAGGATATAGTAGTAACGTTTTTTTTTTCCGCATTGGTGAATAGGGTGGCTATATCATTCAATTTAGTAAGATGTGCCACAACAGCTTCAAGTTCATAGCCATGGAAAGGATCAAATTCAACCAAAGTAATTAACTCAAGATCGACAGAGAAATCATAATCCCTATCCGAAATACAGATAGGTGAAGTAGCAAAAGCAGGGTCATATTTCATTCTAGCATTCAAAGACTTTTCTTTCAGCTTGGCTAATAATTTCTTAAGATCATACCTATCATTCCAAGCTAAAAGATCTCTAGCAGTTTCTTCGTCCATAACATAACCCTCACGCACAACAATCAATTCATATCTAGGGGGAGAATCTTCATCATCACTTTCATCAATATTATCAGTTTCAATAGTTTCATTCCCTCTAGCCCTAGCAATTTGTTCATCAAGTAATTCACCTAATGGCAAAATATTATCAAGCATAGAAGTAGTTTCATCATAAGTATCATGCATAGCAGATGTGGCATCATCAAGAACATGCAACATATCAGATTCAATAGCAGGTGTAGGTGTTGCAAATTTACTCATAACAGAGGGTGAATCAAGTGCAGAGCTAGATGGCAATTCCTTACCTCCCCTCGTAGTTGATGGAAAGATCTTGGTCTTTTCATCTCTCAAATTCTTCATAGTGATAAATAGATATAAATCCCAAGTGACTCAAAGAATATAGCTATGCTCCTCGGCAACGACGGCAGAAAATAGTCTTGATAACCCACAAGTGTAGGGGATCGCAACCGTTTTCGAGGATAGAGTATTCAACCCAAATTTATTGATTCGACACAAGCGGAGCCAAAGAATACTCTCAAGTATTAGCAGTTGAGTTGTCAATTCAACCACACCTGGAAAACTTAATATCTGCAGCAAATTATTTAGTAGCAAAGTAATATGGAAATAACGGTAACAGTGGAAAACGTAACGGTAGCAATTTTGTAGTGATTGTAATAGTATTAGAAGAAAAGTAACTAAGCAAGGAGCAATATGTGAAAAGCTCGTAGGCATTGGATCAGTGATGGATAATTATGTCTGATGCGATTCCTCATGTAATAGTTATAACATAGGGTGACACAGAACTAGCTCCATTTCATCAATGTAATGTAGGCATGTATTCCAAATATAGTCATACGTGCTTATGGAAAAGAACTTGCATTACATCTTTTGTCCTACCTTCCCGTGGCAGCGGGGTCCTATTAGAAACTAAGGGATTTTAAGGCCTCCTTTTAATAGAGTACCGAACCAAAGAATTAAAACTTAGTGAATACATGAACTCCTCAAACTACAGTCATCATCGAGAGTGGTCTCGATTATTGTCACTTTGGGGTTGCCGGATCATAACACATAGTAGGTGACTATTGACTTGCAAGATAGGATCAAGAACTCACATATATTCATGAAAACATAATAGGTTCAGATCTAAAATCATGGCACTCGGGCCCTAGTTACAAGCATTAAGCATAGCAAAGTCATAGCAACATCAATCTCAGAACATAATGGATACTAGGGATCAAACCCTAACAAAACTAACTCGATTACATGGTAAATCTCATCTAACACATCACCATCTAGCAAGCCTACGATGAAATTACTCACGCACGGCGGTGAGCAGCATGGAATTGGTGATGGAGGAAGGTTGACGATGACGACGGTGACGATCTCCACTCTCCGGAGCCCCGAACGGACTCCAGATCAGCCCTCCCGAGAGAGATTAGGGCTTGGCGGCGGCTCCGTGTCGTAAAACGCGATGAATCCTTCTCTCTGATTTTTTTCTCCCCGAAAGTGAATATATGGAGTCGGGGTTGAGGTTGGTGGAGCCTCAGGGGGCCCACATGACAGGGGGCACGCCGAGAGGGGCGGGCGCGCCCCCACCCTGGTGGATAGGGTGTGGGCCCCCTGGTCTTGATTCTTTCGCCAATATTTTTTATATTCCAAAAATAATCTCTGTTGATTTTCAGGTCATTCCGAGAACTTTTATTTCTACACAAAAATAACACCATGGTAGTTCTGCTGAAAACAGCGTCAGTCCGGGTTAGTTCCATTCAAATCATGCAAGTTAGAGTCCAAAACAAGGGCAAAAGTGTTTGGAAAAGTAGATACATTGGAGACGTATCAAGGGCCCTGTCAAGAAGGTTTATGCTTTAGGGTATCTAGAATATGTCCCCGGGCATCTGAAGATGAGGTGATGCCGAAGTTTGGTTTAACTGAACCTGAAAAGTTTATGCCTCACGGCCGCCCATGGTACTTTGAGTGCAAAGTTGTGCTGAAGAGGCACATGAAGGCGAAGAGTATAGGCGAGTCGTGTGGTGTGTATCCCTATTTGCAGCAAACGCATGCGGGCTCCCATGATGGGTAATGGATTCGAACCCGTTTACTATTATCGCCGGTCCTTACGATGGTTCGGCATCCAGGCGTGTACGGCTTGTGTGGTGTTCGGCCGCTAGGGCCGCAGTGTGCTATTTGGTTCGAATTGAGCATTTTGTGTTGCCATTGATAGTTATGACGCCTGAAGAACGAGACATATTCAGCTTGAGGTACGCGTAATGCGGAATGACGTTGAATTTGGGGAATGTTGTTCGGCCGAGGAGGGCGTGGTAGCCGCTGCGAAAGGGTGTGATATTGAAGATCAAGTCATTTCTTTGGAAATTATCCGGAGACCCGAACACTACTTCGAGTGTTACAGTGCCCGTACAGCGGGCCTCTACTCCCGAGATGACCCCTTTAAAGATGGTATTACTGGGTTTGATCCTTGACGGATCGATCCCCATTGTCCTTACTGTATCCTTGTATTTGAGGTTGAGGCTGCTCCCTCCGTCCATCAGGACTCTAGTGAGGTGGAAGCCATCGATGATGGGGTCTAGTTCTAGGGTTGCAGACCCTCCAAGGCATATGCTGGTGGGATGATCCCTGTGATCGAATGTGGTCGGGCAAGCTAGCCATGGATTGAACTTTGTCGCTACTGGCTTGACGGAGTATACGTCCCATAGCACTCGTTTCCTCTCCTTCTTTGGTACATGGGTTGCATAGATCATGTTTACTGTCTTGACCTCGGAAGGGAAGGGTTTCTGGCCTCTACTATCTGGCCTGCGGGGCTCATTGTCATCCTAGCTTTGTGGGCTCTTTCCCGAGTCTTTGACTGTGAGTTTGCCGGCCTGTTTGATCGCCCAGCAATTTCGGTTGGAATGGTTGGCGGGCTTCTCTGGTGTGCCGTGGATCTAGTAAGGCCTGTCCAGAATCATGTCTAGTCTAGATGGGCCATCATCGTTGCATTTAAGGGCTTTCTTTTGGGGTCCGAACTTCTGGTTTTGAAATCTGGCATTCACTGTCGTATCCTCACAATTGCCGTCATTGTGGCGACGTTTATTCTTGATTCGTCGGGGTTTTCCGTTTCCATCCCAGACTTTAGAGGTACCTGGAGTGTCTGGGTTTGTGCATTTGCGGGCAAGCCACGTGTCTTCGCCCGCGCAAAAGCTGGTCATGAGGAAAGTAAGGGCTGCCATAGTTCTTGGTTTGTCCTGGTTGAGCTGTCGTACTAGCCATTCACCCTTGACACTATGCTTAAAGGCAACCAAGGCTTCTGCATCCGGACAATTAACGATCTGATTTTTCTCGGTCAGGAATTGGTTCCAAAACTATTGGGCAGACTCTCCGGGTTGTTGCATGATGTGATTTAGGACATTAGCATCCAGAGGCCGGACATAGGTGCCCTGAAAGTTCACTCGAAAAGCATCCTCAAGCTCTTCCCAGCAACCTATAGAGTCTTTGGGGAGGCTGTTCAACCAATGCCTAGCTGGCCCTTCGAGCTTGAGCGGTAAAGATTTGATGGCATGGACGTCATCTCCTCGGGCAATGTAGATGTGGAGGAGGAAATCCTCTATCCATACGACCGGATCCGTAGTTCTGCCGTATGGTTTGATGTTTACGGGCTTGAAGCCCTCTGGAATATTGTGTTGCATCACCTTCTCCATGAAGCACAGGGGGTGTGCGGCGCCCCGAACTCGGGCTATGTCACGCGGGAGTTCTTCGGCCATCCGAGTCTGCTGCTCCTCCCGAACTCTATCATTGCAGTTCAACCAGTCGTAATAACCGTCTCGGTAAGCGGGCGGGTTTTTTTTCTTGTTCCGTAGATGGAACTGTTGTGGCCTCCCCGGGCGTCTAGGTTACGATGGAGGTCGTGTTCATAGCTTGGCCGCATTTTATCCTTGCCGAAATGGCGAGGTGGCATGCCAGGGTGTTCGGACTCATCAGCTTCTCTGTCTCGCCCTCGAGGGGGTGGTCCGGCTGTTCGGCATGGGTGTATTTTGGACGCGTTGGCTCTATGGCCTCGTCGTCGAACTGTGACAGAAGTCATTGCTTTAGGTAACTTTTGGTTGGCCGTTCATGGCCATATCCATCTTTGATGACTAGGACTTCAGTCCATCGATCATTGAGGGTTTCCTGTTCGGCCTTGATCCTGCATTTTTGTTTCTTCAGGCTAAGGGCGGTGGCTAAGAGCCTTCGCCTGAACCATTCTTGTTGGGGATATAACCCGTGGTATAACCGGCCAGGAGGGGCTGGGTGATACCTTTGGCGATTCAATAAAGAAGGCCGAAGAAGGCCTGGCAAGACAAGATGAGGGAGCGGGAGGTGACTTACCAGCAGACTCGTTAGAAGCCCATGATCCGGGAATATCCAAAGACCCGGAGGTGTAAGCCGCCATATGGCAACTTGCTTTACAAGATACAGTGTTTTAGAGATAGAGTCGGTTATATTGTGTAAACCGGCCTGGCCTCTTGTAAGCCACCGGGCCTCGACCTGTGTATATAAAGGCGAAACCCGGCGACGGCTTAGGCGAAGAAACAATCGGTCGAGAGCTAGGTTAAGCATATTCCGCTCCCTGGCAATCAAGACTCGAGCAATACAACTAGAAGCAGGAGTAGGCCTTTACGTTCACCACGAGGGGCTGAAACCTGGGTAAAATCCTTGTGTCCTTTGTCCTGCTTAACCCCTTCAAGCTAACTATGTCACGATGGCTCCACACCTAAGTCCGTTTGCTAGGTCATCTACCGTGACAAACCCATGATAGTTGGCACCCACTGTGGGGCCAGCGCATGGTGGTTTCGAGTTCTTCAAGGGCAGATTCCCATGGATCAAGGGATATGTGGTTGGCAGGATGCCAAGAGCCACCGCGCTTTACATCAATGATCCAGGCTGGGGCCCTGAGGCCGACTCAATCGAGTACGGGTACCGGGTCCCCTTCGGTGGAATCCACATTTTCATTGGCAAGATCGGTGACTTGATGCCTGAACTGGACATCTTCCCCGACATCTTCGAGTCGGCTCGGCGCATGAAACCCGCTCGATGTCAACCCGGGCAGAAGCACGTATTCATCGGCTTCATGCAAGGTTTGGAGCTCACGGAAAATTCCTCATCTGGTGAGGCGACTCTGTATTCTGATGACGAGTCCACTAGAGAGATAGAATCGATTTATCAGCTTCAAGACGGCGGCTCAGAGGCTATTCCGATGGTAACAGTATTCTAGAGTCTTATGAGCCGCCGAGCAAAGCCGCTATCTTCGTGGCTGGGACACAATCGGCGCTAAATTTGTCAACGGCAACTGCCATGACGTCCGACTCAATTGCCGCGGCGACAGTAGGTGTGAGTGGATCAGCGCGGCCGCCTGCTCAAGTGTTGTCTGAGCTTTTGAACTCTTTGACGGCTCTGTTGGCAACAGATGTGACTCCGGTGAATCAGGTGCAACATAACGCGGAAATTGCTAAAGTGCGAGATGAGATAGCCAAGGTTCAAGAGGATGTTAATGCAGAGAATGTTCGGGTAGCTACAGAATGGGCCGCATTGGATGCCGAGTCACAGCGGTTGAAGGAAGAGGCCTTCCAGTTAAATTTGGACCAGAACGCATCTAATGTTGTGCTACATAGGAGGTATCTGAGTCACCTTCCTTCACAATTCGAAGGACAAAATCTCTCCAGTACACCCGGTGTGGGAATAAGTGACCAGCCCGGTGTGATTCAGAACATTGAGGCGCCAGGGGCCTGATACGTCCATTTTGCATCATGCTTTTCTATTGAAATTATTGCATTATGGGCTGTTATTACACATTATATCACAATACTTATGCCTTTGCTCTCTTATTTTACAAGGTTTACATGAAGAGGGAGAATGCCGGCAGGTGGAATTCTGTACTGGAAAAGGAGAAAAATTGAGTTACCTATTATGCACAACTCCAAAAGTCTCGAAACTTCACGGAGAATATTTTTGGAATATATAAAAATATTGTGCGAAAGAAGCACTAGAGGGGGGCCACCAGCCATCCACAAGGGTGGGGGACGTGCCCTACCCCTCTGGGCACCCCCCTACCTTGTGGTACTCTGGCAGGCTCCCAATGTCCATCTTCTGCTATATGATGAGTTTGTACCTGGAAAAATCATAAGGAGGTTTTCGGGATGAAGCACCGCCGTCTCGAGGTGGTACCTGAGCGAAACCAATCTAGAGCTCCGGCAGGGCTATTCTGCTGGGGATACTTCCCTCTGGGAGGGGGAAATCGAAGCCATCATCATCACCAACGATCCTCTCATCGAGAGGGGGTCAATCTCCATCAACATATTCACCAGCACCATCTCCTCTCAAACCCTAGTTCATATCTTGTATCCGATCTTTGTCTCAAAACTTCATATTGATACCTGTGGGTTGCTAGTAGTGTTGATTATTCATTGTAGTTGATGCTAGTTGATTTATTCGGTGGAAGATCATATGTTCAGATCCTTAGTGCTATTCAATACCCCTCTGATCATGAACATGAATATGCTTTGTGAGTAGTTACTTTTGTTCCTGAGGACATGGGAGAAGTCTTGCTATATGTAATCATGTGAATTTGGTATTCATTTGATATCTTGATAAGATGGATGTTGTCTTTCCTCTAGCGGTGTTATATGAACGTCGACTACATGACACTTCACCATTATTTGGGCGTAGGGGAAGGCATTGGGAAGTAATAAGTAGATGATGGGTTGCTAGAGTGACAGAAGCTAAAACCCTAATTTATGTGTTGCTTCGTATGGGGCTGATTTGGATCCCTATGTTTCATGCTATGGTTAGATTTATCTTAATACTTCTTTTGTAGTTGCGGATGCTTGCAAAGTGATTAATCATAAGTGGGAGGCTTGTCCAAGGAAGGACATCACCCAAGCACCGGCCCACCCACATATCAAATTATCAAAGTAACGAACGCGGATCATATGAGCATGATGAGAATTAACTTGACAACAATTCACATGTGTCCTCGGGAGCGCTTTGCTTTGTATAAGAGTACGTCTAGGCTTGTCCTTTCCTACAAAAAGGATTGGGCCACCATGCTGCACCTTGTTTACCTTTGTTACTTGTTACCCGTTACGAATTATACTATCACACAACTATCTGTTACCGATAATTTCAGTGCTTGCTGAGAAAACCTTGCTGAAAACCACTTGTCATTTCCTTCTGCTCCTCGTTGGGTTCGACACTCTTACTTATTGAAAGGACTACGATAGATCCCCTACACTTGTGGGTCATCAAGACTCTTTTCTGGCACAGTTGCCGGGGAGTGAAGCGCCTTTGGAAAGTGGAATTTGGTAAGGAAACATTTATATAGTATGCTAAAATTTACTATCACTTGTTAATATGGAAAATAATCCTTTGATGGGTTTGTTCGGGGCATCTTCACCCCGACCAGAAGAACAAGAGTTGCTCCTCAACCTAATTCACCTACTGAAAATATTTACTTTGAAATTCCTTTGGGTATGATAGAGAAACTGCTAGCTAATCCTTATGTAGGAGACGAAACATTGCATCCTGATTTACACCTAATATATGTGGATGAAGTTTGTGGATTATTTAAGCTTGTAGGTATCCCCGAGGATGTTGTCAAGAATAAGGTCTTCCCTTTATCTTTGAAGGGAAAGGCATTGACATGGTATAGGCTATGTGTTGATATTGGACCGATTGAAATTGGAATTTCATCAGAAGTTTTATCCTATGCATCTAGTTCATCATGATCGGAATTATAAATATAATTTTTGGCCTCGTGAAGGAGAAAGTACCGCTCAAGATTGGGGGAGTCTTAAGTCAATGTTATATTCATTCCCCAATCACGAGCTCTGAAGATAAATTATTATTCAAAAAAAATTATGCTCGACTTTCTCATAATGATCGATCCATGCTCGATACTTCTTGTGATGGTTCTTATATGAATAAGACTATTGAATTCAAATGAGACTTATTGGACAGAATTAAACGCAACTCTAAAGATTGGGATCTCGACAAAGGTAATGAGTCAGGTATAAACCTTAAGTTTGATTGTGTTAAATCTTTTATGAATACCGATATTTTTCATGGATTTAGCACTGAATATGGACTTGACTCTGAGATAGTAGCTTCTTTATGTGATTCATTTGCTACTCATGTTGATCTCCCTAAGGAGAAGCGGTTTAAATATCATCCTCCCATTGAAGTTAAAGTAGTTGAACCAGTTAAAGTTGAAGAAGAAACTATTACTTATAATGTTGATCCTAATATTCCTACTGCTTATATTGAGAAACCACCTTTTCCTGTTAGAATAAAGGATCATGCTAAAGCTTCAACTGTGGTTAATAAAAGTAATATTAGAACACCTAGACTACCTGAACAAATTAAAGTTGAACCTAATATTGCTATGGTTAAAGATCTCTCGGCTGATGATATTGATGGGCATGTTATTTATTTCTATGATGAAGCTGCTAGAATTGCCAAACCCGATACTAAAGGTAAACCTAGACCTATTGTTGGCATGCCTGTTGTTTCTGTTAAAATAGGAGATCATTGTTATCATGGCTTATGTGATGGGGTGCTAGTGTGAGTGCAATTCCTTTTACTTTATACAAAGAAATTATGAATGAAATTGCACCTGCCGAGTTAGAAGAAATGTATGTTAGTATTAAACTTGCTAATCTTTTGAATTTACTGTTCACATGCGTACATATATATTATTTTTCCTTTGCCACAAGCTACTAGAATGCCCAAATAGCATGAAAATTTGCACGCACCTTGCGAACCTGACTACCTTGGATCCCACAAAGTTTTAGTTTTAGTTTTTTGCTATTTTTTCGAGATGGTCAAAGTTCTTAGACCGGACGATAACGACACATAAGGGAATTTCTGTAAGCGCAACTCATGGTAGACGGGCAAATTTGAGCACACATTGAAATTAGGTGCAAATTTGAGTAGTGGGTTCTAATTAGGGGCAGAAATGGAATTGTCCCTATTTTAAATACATACACTACAAAAAATATACACTTCCGTGATGATACGTGTTTGTCATAGTAGGTCACGTTTTTTGTCATGTATGTACATCCATGACGATTTTATGACAGAATCAAGATAGCCATACATGTGCTGTCATAGAAGTGTTCCATGACAATACCAAAATTATCATCACGGAAATGTTCACTTCCATTACGAAAAATGAAGCGTTATGGAAGTGCTTTCCTCAAGGCTAACCGACACGTGGCATTCACCGTAATGGGTCGCCGTTAAGCTATCGGGTCCAGTTTTAGATCGGATAACCCGTTAACAGCAATGACCAATGGCAATTTTCCACGTGTAAAAATCTCATTGGCCAGAGGAAGCACGTGTCAGCTCGTCACTGGGTCAGATAGGCGCCTATGATATATCGACATGTGTGACGGCCCAACACTAGCCCATTTAGCCAACAAAGGGCGACCCATTTGACTTGGTCAAAAGCTAGCGGGCAGGCCCATTGAGGGAGTCCTGCATTAGGGGGGTCCTCAGGTGGCCAGATCATTCACTATGGACCGGACTGGTGGGCCATGAAGATTATCAATGAAGACTGTCTCCCGTATTCGGATAGGACTCCCCGTGTGTAAAATAGCAAGTTTAGAGTCCGGGTGTAATACTTTCCTTCCTCTGCAAGATGATCATGTACAACCCTAGGTCCCTCCGATGCATATATAAACCGGAGGGTTTAGTCCGTAGGGACGAGAACAACAGAATCATAGCAATCTCATAGGCTAGACTGTAGGGTTTAGCCATTACGATCTCGAGGTAGATGAACTCTTGTAATCATATTCATCAAGATCAATCAAGCATGAAGTAGGGTATTACCTCGACCAAGAGGGCCCGAACCTGGGTAAACATCATGTCCCCTGTCTCCTGTTACCATGGATCCTCAGACACATAGTTTGGGACCCCCTACCCGAGATCTACCGGTTTTGACACCGACATTGGTGCTTTCATTGAGAGTTCCACTATGTCGTCGACGGTAGGATCAATGGCTTGCTTCGTCACCATTGACACCACCATCGAGGGAGTTTTTCTCCCCGGTCAGCTCTTCATGTCAGGCAGCTTCGTACTTCGCGCCAACACTAAAGGCTACCTCGAAAAGGTTGGCGGCTATGCCCCTGGTCATCAGATAAGGTTTGGAAGCTTAAACTACGTTGCTGATGTCCGCGGAGATTTGATCTTCGACGGATTCGCACCCATGGCAGCTGCTCCCTACCCCCATGATGAACATGACCTAGTTCTGCCATCAGACCCCATATAGGGGGTAACACCTACAGCAGCTCTGGCCTTAGATCCAGAGCAGGTCACTTTATTCGAGGACGGAAAGATTAACCCCGCCACAGAGATCGCGAGCTCAGCGGCGCTTGAACCGCACACAGGTCCGGCCTTGAGCGGAACTTCCCTCATCGGATATCCGAACTGGTTTCCATCTACAAGTTCCAAACTCTCAAGATCTGCATCTCTTGGGCCTGATCGAGTGGCTGTTGCTGAACTCAGCCTTGCAGATATCCGAACACATGCCACGCACACGTCGTTAGACGAATACTGGACTTATTGAAATCCCTCTCCCTAGCGGAGGATTTCCAGCCGAATTATGCCCAGTTCAAACTAGGGGCTGAGGACATGGAATTTCGTTTCCCACCCACCACCCACTTGGTAGCCACGGTCGAGGACTTAACCGACCTATTAGATTACGCTTCCGAAGACATCGACAGGATGGACCACGATGCCGAAGCCGATCTAAGTACAAACCCGCTCGCTACCGGGCGGTGGACGGCTACTTCTACATATGATGTATACATGGTGGACACATCTCATGAAAAGGAGGGCAACGGTGATATCAATCCAGAGCAGGACAAGCCCCTTGATGAACCTCCCAAACGTCGGCGTTAGAAGCAATGATCTCGATCCCGTAAAGGGGAAATGAGCAATACTGTTACTGACGACAATGACGATCCGGAACAAGCCGATGACACCATGGAGCCAGCGATAGAGCAGGATGAACAGGAGGATGGCGAACATAGTCCAAATGAACCGCTGACCGATCAGAGCAACACAGAAGACAACAGCTATCGACCTATCTCCAAAGAGGACGCCAGTCTGGGAGACGAAGAATTTATCGTCCCAGAAGAACTACTCGAACAGAAGCGTTTCCAACAACAGCTTATTGCTACCGCACAAAGCATGAAGAAGCAGCAACAACGGCTTAGAGCCGAACATGATATGCTCAACGACAGATGGAACGACGTCCTAGACGCCGAAGAACTATTCGCCTCTAAACGCCAAACAAAGAGCTATCCCAAGCGCAAACAGCTAGCCCAATTCGAGGACGAGGCCCCAGTGCCAATTCCGCCGAAGTATGATCAGGCCGATCAACCAGACCGACCACCCCGTGGACGGGACAAAGCGGCCAGTAACGCCGTACACAAGCCCGCACCTCCTCACCGTAAAGGCAAGGATACAGCGGTGCATGACCATAAGTACGACCTACGCCAGGACCTGAATAAAAAGGCTGGCCAGATTAGATCAATCTACGGACCAAGGGAACGTACACACACACGGGGCGGTGGCTATCAAGCCAAACAGACCGGTCACATCCCAGTTCGGAGTCAACACCGGACACCAATACCATCCGAACTACGCCACAAAATTGCAAAATAAAGGGGTGCCTCACACCCTATGTGCTTCACCGATGAGGTGATGGATCATGAATTTCCAGAAGGGTTTAAACCCGTAAACATCTAGGCGTATGACGGAACAACAGATCTAGCTATATGGACAGAAGACTGTATTCTTCACATACACATGGCTCAGGGAGATGATCTCCACGCCATTAAATACTTACCCCTCAGGTTGAAATGGTCAGCTCGGCACTGGCTTAATAGACTCCCAGGGAACTCTATAGGGAGCTGGGAAGAACTTAAGGATGCTTTTCGGGCCAACTTTCAGGGGACTTATGTTCGGCCCCCGGATGCTGACGATCTAAGTCATATAATCCAGCAACCCAGAGAGTCAGCCCACAAGATTCGGAATCGGTTCTTAAATAAAAAGAACCAGATTGTAGACTGTTCGGACGCCATAGCCTTAGCGGCATTCAAACATAGCATCCGGGACGAATGGCCGGCTAGACACCTCGGCTAGGAGAAGCCGAGAACAATGGCAGTCCAAACCACACTCATGACCCGCTTTTGCGCGGGCGAGGACAGCTGGCTGGCTCGTAGCAGCAACAGTACCGGCGACCCTGGCACATCTGAAGTCAGGGACGGCAATGGCAAGCCACGTCGCAATAGGAATAAGTGCCAAAACAATAATGGAAACATGGAGGATATAGTGGTAAATGCCGGATTCAGTGGCTCCAGGCCCGGTCAATGGAAGAAGCCATTTAAAGGCAACATAGATAGTCCATCTAGCTTGGACAAGATACTAGACAGGTCCTGCCAAATCTATGGCACCCCGGACAAACCTGCAAATCACACTAACCGTAGTTGTTTGGTCTTCAAGCAGGTCGGCAAGCTAAGCGCCGAACACAAGGGAAAAGGACCCCAAAGTGAAGACGAGGATGAACCTTGCCAGCCGAACACATGGGTGCAGAAAAAATTCCCTCCGGAGGTAAAAACGGTGAACATGATCTACGTCACCACATCCCCAAGAGGGAGCGCAAGCGCGCACTCCGGGACGTATACGTAGTCGAGCCTGTCGCCCCCAAGTTCAACCCATGGTCGGCTTGCCCGATCACCTTTGATCGTAGGGATCACCCAACAAGTAGTCATCACGGAGGTTCCGCGGCCTTAGTGCTCGACCCCATAATAGACATATACCATCTTACTCGAGTCCTTATGGACGGCAGCAGCAGTCTCAATCTGATATACCAGGACACTATCCGCAAGATGGGGATCGGCCCGTCAAGAATCAAGCCCAGCAGCACTACCTTTAAAGGAGTAATTCCAGGCATCGAAGCCTGCTGCACAGGTTCATTAACATTGCAAGTTGCATTCGGTTCTCCCGATAACTTCCGAAGCGAAGAGCTAATCTTCAACGTCGCTCCATTCCGTAGTGGCTATCACGCACTACTCGGAAGAACGGCCTTCGCCCGTTTTAACGCAGTCCCGCGTTATGCCTACCTCAAGCTAAAAATGCCTGGACCACGTGGCGTTATCACGGTCAATGGAAACATGGAGCGTTCCCTCCGTATGGAGGAAGACACTGCGGCCCTAGCGGCCGAGGTCCAAAGCGGCTTATTTAGGCCGAATAACTCATCAATCGTCAAGACTACGGATACGGCTAAATGTGCCCGGTCTGCACTAGAATGAGGCAGCTCAGAGGAACCTGAGCTCGACTAGTAGTTGTGCCTTGGTCGACTGCCCCACAAGGTAGCAGCTTACGTACCTCGCATACACAATTATGCCCTTAAAATACCTTGGGCGACGATAGGGGCATACATCACTTCGTTAGTCCATAGTACGGCTTGACCCTATTCAAACTCTCGCATATATCTTCTCCAGGTTCATTCAAAAACCTACGTTATTTACGGCCGAACAGGGTACTCTTTCCCTTCCATTTTTTTCTTTCCTTTTTCTTTTCTATAGGCGGCCATTACAACTCTCCTTCTCAAGGACAAATTACCATGGAGAAAAAGGCGCAGACGTGCAGCAGGGCCACTGGTTGAAATTTCTTTCCCATAGATTAGGGCTCTGTGTAAACCTTTTAACTCTTGTCTTTTTTTATTTTTGTTGGCATGTCAAATGCCCAAAGCTGTTATAGGCGTTATTTGTAACCTCGCGGCTCACCATATTAAATGGGATATAAAAGAGGCAGTTTGGTTCCAATTTATTTGGGCTATTGTTTATTTCACCACCTGTATTCTCTACCCCCAAGACAGATCGCAGCGTATGCCCTAATACATGGACTTCGTACCAGGGGCTGTATTCTGCCTCGCACGCCTACAAAAGTCTGAACACCTATAGGGAACTGTTCGGCATCTCGGATATTGCATTATATGCATCGGCTCTGAATCATTTCTTTGGTCAATAGTTGGGTTGCCGGCTTCTGTGCTTGCTACCTTATGTTCCGCATTTTCGGCTAATGTAGTAAAGGGAGAACTACTGCGATTGTACTTCTGATTTGTCCGGTCAAGTACCTCAGTAGAGAAATTCAAAAACTGACTGTCATGATGAAGCGAGAGCTGGTCAAGCGATTCGATGACCTAGTGTTATACTATGATCGATAGTGATCCACTCCATGTTATATGAGGGGCTGGTCTTTGCCCAACCGCGTAAAAAAGGCACTATATTTCAAAAAGCCTGGTACACACCAGGGGCTAGTACTTAGCCCCACTAGTCAAGCTCCTCTGGCTAAGTGAAAGCAATAAAGCCGCATAGTCTGGTTGCCTGGTTCGCTATGCAAACACCTCCTATAAGGACCAAGACGTTGGATAAAGAGTGTTTCTACGTTTTACCGAACACCCCTATAATATTTACAAGGGGGCTGATGCCGATGACTAGAAACTTTCAGATTTACATAAACAGCCGAACAAGAGGGAAAAGTCGCTCATTAATATAAAAGTGCAAAATTTATATACATCGACACATTGGCTTAGTCCTCACAACCCGAATACAAATCACTCAATGGCTATATCCTTTGAGCATTCACCCTCTACAAGGCGGGCTCCTTCTAGGATGTCGTCAAAGTACCTTTCCGGTCTGCGATGATCCTTGCCTTCTGGAGGGCCAGTAGTGGCTATTTCTGTGGCCTTCATCTTCGCCCAATGCACCTTCACGCGGGCGAAGGCCATCCGAGCACCCTCTATGCAGGCCGAGCGCTTGACAGCGTCGACCCGTGGACTCGCATCGACGAGCCTCTTCACGAATCCAGAGAAACTACTCGGGATCGGATCAGTGGGCCATAGCCGGACTATTAAGTCCTTCATGGCTGAACTTGCCATGGTGTGCAGCTCGACCAACTGCTTCATTTGGTCATTGAGGGGCACCGGATGATTGGGCGCAAGGAACTGCGACTAAAATAGCTTCTCCATGCTGTTGCCCTCTTGAGCTCGGAAGTATCGGATGGCGTCGGCGATGCACCTTGGGAGATCCGCAAACACACCTGGAGAACTCCACAATCGTGTCAGCCCAAGATACCTCTGACCTCCGAAGATGCTCTACAAGAGAAAAACCTTACCAACTGCTATCTGACGCGCTTGTTTAATATCCTCCTGAGCATGGCGCGATGTCGTCCGCGCCTCCTTGGCAGCATTAACTACCGTAGCGATTGGGCCGCCTGCTCCGTATTCGCCTTCTCCAAGGTGTCGCATTTGCGAATTACATCTTGGAGCTTGGCCTCGACTTTGGTCACCCGCGTCTCGTGCTGTTGATGCAGGGCCTTCTCGCCCTCCAGGTGGGCAGCCGCTTTATCAGTAGCCGCCTTACTCGCTCTAGCCTCCTCTTTGGTCGTGGCAAGTTGGCCATTCAGCAGCTGCCTTCAAAAGAAGTATATGACATGTATTAGCTTATGTTCGGACATATAGTGCATCCAAATTCAGATTTCTTAAACCCGCATACCTTGCGTTTCGTCAAAACTCTTGTTGACGCGGTCGAGATCCTCATTGGCTAGTCCAAGTTTCTGATTTAGCTAGGAAACCTCTACGGCATGGGCAGACGCCGTGATTAGCGTAGCCTGCTCAAGCACCAAATTCATAGTTCAGCTCTATCATTTGTTATAAACATGGATGCCTTGTATGATTCAGTTCAGACACAAAAAAGCATCAGGGGCTACTATATATATAGGGCTGGACTATTCTGTTACTATCCGGTCCTATATAGGAGCGACGGCGACCGAACCAACCACCTCCCTCCCGATCCCCAACTCCTCCTCCAACGCGCCGCCCCTCCCTCCCCGCCGACGATCCGCCTCCTCCTTCCCCCATCGCGCGCCGCCCCCTCCCTCCCGGCCGATGCGCCGTCCCCTTCCTCCCCCGCCATGTGCCACCTCCTCCCTCCCCTGCCGGTG
>LR738715.1:412248357-412277280 GCA_902687465.1 Secale cereale
CCTCCCCGCCGGCTATTTACCTCCTCTCTCCCCCGCCGCTGCGCTACTGGCCTCCTACTTCCCCCGCCCCATGCACCCCGAATCGCATCGCCGCCGTACTCCTCTTGGCGCCACCGCCCTGCTCCCTTGGCCGCTGATGGCGCCGCGCTCCCCTGCCCCCCAGCTCATGCCGCCGGTCCCCTGCAGTCCCCTCTGCCCCCAGCTCGCGTCGCGTTGCACGGGAGGTATTGGCCTCCTTCACCCGTCGAATTCGACCATCCCCTTTTGTTCACCTCCGCTACACGAGGCCGTTCACCACCGCCACCAGTTCCTGTTCAACATCGCCCGCACAATCTCGCGTGTCAACGACGCCCCTGTCTACCCCACGTGAAGCTTCAACAGAGGTCCGGTTCAGAACTTTAAATACCTCTACTCTTTGTTTGTGTACATGTCTAAGAGGGAACTGGAAAAATGGAATTCAACATCACTAGTTTACTTAGGGGACAAATTCTGATTTTCTAGTAGATCTAGTACATATGTTAGAAGAATTTCGAGTTGTATTATTCTAGTCAGCTATCATCGCAAGCTGCTATGATGTGTTGTCACCATTTATAATCTGTTAATGATCGGTATGTTCTTGTTGTCAGTTCATGTGTGTCCTTGTTGTCAGGTCGTGTTCATCTTTTATAATCAGTTCATGTACATGTGTGTCTGTAATCACGATGTGTCCTAATAACTTCTTCCGGATACCACTTTGTAGCTCTGTTCAGCTATGGGTTCTCCGTTCCCAGAAAGATAAACATCAATTCTTCTAATTTGTAAAGAAAATGTGGTTTTTCAGATTAACATAAGAACACGGCTTCTTTGTTGTAGTGCCATTCAAATTCTTATTTTAGTTTTGTTCATTTTCTTATTTAAGTTTAGTTCAAAATCTAATATTAGTTCACTTCAAGACAGATTATCATCTATCCAATACAGAAGGAAAATAGAGTTGGGAATGGAAGACCTCCAGCTTGTCCAGCCCACCTTCGTTGTGCTTCTCCAGTGCGTTCATGTGCGGTATTATGAGCATTCATGTGCCGCGTGCATGCTTTGGACTATGTGTTGTCTATTGTTATGTAGTATCTCCAGATTTTCTAAACTAACTTGCTCAATGACAGAATTGTGTATCGCACAGTACGTGTATTACTACTGGGAATGTTCAAAAATCAAAACTCAAAGAAGTATTGACAGCACAACTACTGTATATTCAAGGAGTCGGGTTTTGCTCCTGCATCACCTCATCTCCTCCGTTCGACAAAAGCCTCAGATAAGTTCATACTATGGTTTCACTCTTTCATATAATTCTTGAGTCCAGACTCCTTCGGTTTTTCTTCCATAGAAATTAAAGAAACCTGTAGAAATTTGGGGTATAAAATTCTATAAGTTCAAAACCAGGAAACTAGTAAGTTCAGACAAAATTGAAACTGTCGAAGAACATGAGAGTTTTTGTCAAAAGAACCGAGGCTTCCCCATGCCAGTACAAACTTTTTAAATGTGTGGATTTTGTCAAAGCAAAAACTGAATGGGTGTCAAGATGAATGTAGTTGTTATTAAAAGTTTATTTTTGAACTTCTCCTCTTAATATACATGAACTTGATTATCTTTTTAACCGGTTAAATATATAGGGTTGGCAAGACGACTATAGTTGTTATAGCAAAAAATTACATTTTTCTTAAAAAAGTTTCTGTTTGAACTACTCCAGTTAATATACATGAACTCAATTATCTTTTTAACATGTACTCACATGAGCTCGTTTGGATTTTTGTGTATTCTTGTAACACAATCAATTCGGATCTCGAGAGACTGTAAGTTTAGTCTGCCTTGGCATCACAAACGGGTTCAGTTCGATATCGCAGGTCCCCGATGGTGTGTCTGTCGGTTCTACTCGCACGAGTGGGACATCAGATCGCGCAAGTGGTAAGGTCCCCAATGGTAAGAACTTGTTCTATTCCTGCTGCTATCAACCTGTTTGTTCATATGCTTATAAGAAATGAAATATCCTTTTTGATATTTCTTTGTTGCCAAATAAAAAGCTAATATTTATGGACATGTGTCGTATAAACATTTGTTATGGGGTAGTAAACATTTTTAAACTTTTATATAATTGCAAAAAAGGAATTCTCATTCCCAAAAACATGCAAAAAAACATCTACTTGTAGTGATAGTTTTGGTTCTAGTCCTTATGGCCCGATTCAAGTAACTATGTCGCCCCCGCGTTTTGGTTTCTTGTTATCTCTCCTAAATGCTTTTGAAGAGCTTCAATTGTTTTTAGTTCATCTTTTGAATGCTTTTCAGTACATCTACTTACCAATTGTAAGTCCAGTTTCCTTTGTGTTTCCATGTTATTTCTATAGCACAACAAGTGTGTGTGGTTATGTTAATGAGCGCATGTAACAAAGTTTATTTTGTATGTTCTGAGAAGCAATGAGGTAAAAGCAAAAACACTAAAACCATGCAATTCTTGTAAAGATATCTGAAAGTTCAACAATAAAAACTATATAAGCTTAGTCTCAAGTGGAGAGAAGTTGCTGCATCTCTCTCTGCCCGTGGATGCTCGTGTGCTATAGTTGCTTTCTCCCCTTCCCGTACATGTTGCTACTCGCCTTTTTATCTCTCTGATGCGTTGAGTTGCACTACTGCAGCTCGATCTAGGAGGTGCTAGCTCATGCTGGCTGGAACTAGGATGCAAAAGGGTTGACGGGTCCATGCCGCACAAGCACTAGTGCTCTACTTTCTTGTTACTTTGTGTTCTAATTTGCTTTCTTCTTATTTTCAGTTTGCAAGATACAAAAAAGTAGTTAAAAAATGTTCTGCCTGGAGTTCATATAATTTGCTACCCCGTGATGTACATCTATAGTTTCTCCCTCCAAATGTGTTGATCCATGTGGTTGTATTTTCTGTGTTTCTCCCTCCAAATGTATGCAAGTACAGAAGTTGCACACAAACAGAAGTTTGTTTTAGTGAGAAAAATGCATACTATCTTCTATAACTCATTTCACTTCATGGTTTCTTCACCTGTTTGTTGTTTCCTATCTATCCCAATTCCTAAATGTTCTACTCAACTTCAGCGCCATACTCAATCCAACCCCATGGCTTCAGGGTGGCCGAGTTCGTCGCGACCATCAGTTCGGAGACCTGCGTCACTGCCCGTGTCGCTACCATGTCCACCTGCATCACTGTGTGTTCCGTCAACAACCTCCTGCACAAGGAAAAGCAACAGGTGTAGAGGCGTCTGAGATGCTCTGTTCTAGCGAGGTGGCTGATTATGTTTGTCAATTTGTAAGACTTTGGCCGCAGTGTACTTATGTATCTTTTTCTGGCTGGAGCACGGCCAGAACTTATGTCAGTACGAACTTTGATTGTGATGGTACTACAAACTCTATAAAAACACCAGCAATACATTTTTACTGGTACTTACCTTTTATACAATTCACATGGATTGTGCCCCTATTACCAACTGTGGTACAAAAATGCACTGTGCTCCCCATTTTATTTTAGTTCGTCAGTTTGTAATATTTTAAAAGAGAGGAGGCAAAAGTGAACCATTCGGTTTTGTATTATAAAAAGTGTTAATGTGAGAAACTTCAAAAACATCTTGTTTAATAAGTTCTGCTTGTTACGTGTATAGTATTTATTGAGCTAAAAATGGTATGGTTCATACATTCTTGTCGATCTCGTTGTAATCGTCCTTGTATTTGTGAGTTTCCTGATGCAACTTTTGTGGTCAGTCCGGATGGGAGGAGGTGATCCGTCCAAAGTTTAATTCTGTGTCGTTGATGTCCAAGTTCTACAACTGATCCGTACAAACAAAAAAAGTGGTCCGTTCTACAAAGGAAAAATGGTTGAATTGAATATATTCATCAGTACAAGTTGAAAATGGTGGTCCGTTCGGAATAAAAGAAATGACAACAATTCAACTTGTAAGAGTTCAAGCAAAAAAGAAACCCCATGCAATTCAAATGGGAAAAGTACAAGTCGTAAAAAAAGAGAAGTCCAAGTACAGGGGCGACGATACAATAAACCGTTGAAAACTTACGAGCAAAGATATTACCCAAAACAGAGCAAAGTCTAGTTAGTGAAAACACGCTTAGTACAAACCCATGCAAACATCAGTTCAAGTACTCTTCTTTTCGGAATCTTTCAAAATTACTCTCTGAAGAATACATCAGTACAAACGCACACGTAGATCGGAACAAGTACTCTGTTTTTGGTGACGGAAAAACAACACGATGGGTCTCATCGTAATCCAAATTACTCTTCAACGGTTGCGAATCTGAGAAAACGTTCAACATGACTAAGTTTCATATTTTCGATATCTTTCCAGCCGTATATTATTTGCCTCATTTCGGCAAACTTCAAAAAAATCACATTCAAAATCAAATTTGACCGTATTCGAATTCATTTTTAAACTGTAAGGACCGAGAAAAAACATTTCAATACGAAAAAGTTGCGCATTTTCCATAGCTTTCCAACACCGTATCATTGGCATCAATCCGACAAATCGTTTGCAAAAAAAACCAAAAATACATTTCGCCCAGAATTTTACCGTTTTCCAAATTACTTTTAAATTGTATAGAATTAGAAAAAAAAACAATAGATATATGGAAGATGCGGATTTTCACCATCTTTCCAACTCCATCTTTTTCCTAAATTCCGACAAACCGTTTGAAAACTGAGTCCAAAATACGATTCACGTTTTCGGTTTTGAAAAAAACGATTTTTTCAAAATTGCTCTTAAACCATAATGATTTTGCAAAAAAAATCCTATATATTTGTAATGTAGATGTCAAGAGCTTTCCAACGATATATTACACGCCCCATTCCGACGAAAAGACGATCAGTTCGACGAGATGAAAATCATTAGTACAATCGCATGAAACCATCAGTTCAAGTAGGGTAACAGAATAGTATTCTGTTACACGAAACAGAATAGCCCAGATGTGTATATATAGATATGTGGGTCTATTATGATAACACCCTTAAGAGTCTTATTCTAATAACACCAGACTTATTCTGCTAACACTTCAACACTGTACAAACCACCGGAGCGAACTCCAACAAAACAATAAAAATGACAAACCGCACCTTGTTCCTCTGCCTGCGCACCCACCCACCCACGACATGCTTCTTCATCCCCTTCCCCGCGCCGCCCGACCACCCCTGCCACGCGCCACCGCACCACCCCTCCCCGCGCCGTCGCACCAACCTACTGCCCGACGACCACGGCGGCGGCGCCAACCACCGTGGCGCCCTACCCCACCACCACCAGCCCCTTCCCCTATACCGCCTTCCGGGCCCCCCGCCGTCGCCGCGACACAGGGACGTGTCCCCCAGCCACCTACCTCCACCCGGTCCCCACCCTAGTCTGCACGACAATCGGATCCAGGCTACATCAACGCCCCCACCTCGGCCCCACCAAGGCCACCCACCACGAGATCCAGTGTGCCGCTGCATCAACGCCCCCACCTCGGGCGCGCTGAATCGAGGCCCAACGGCGAGGTCGCGATGGCTCCCAGGCAAGCAGCAACGAGCAGCAGGTTAGGCAAGGAGCGTCGGATGTCGCCAGCTCCGCTCGCGTTCGGCCACGTCGATGGTCGCCGCTTCACCTACCCTGTGATGCCCCGAGACCGATGCACCAGGTGTCCGCCAGTTATTCGCTGCCATTGCCATGTCATTTGCGTGCATGTTGCATTTTGCCATGTCATCATGTGCATTGCATCTGCATAGTTTTCAAAACTTGCATCCATCCGAGTCTGATCGTCCCCTCTGTTGTGCGTTCTCAGCCCAGACACACTCACACGCGCCCGCGGCACCCCTGAATATTTATTTTATAAGTGGCCGGAAAATGTTGTCGAAATTGGATGAAACTTGGCATGTGGTCTTATTATAGCATAGGTAGACTGCCTGTCAAATTTCATCGCATTCGTAGTTCGTTTGATAGCCCAACGGTTAACCGTGTTAACCGCCGGAAGCCCCTTCTCTTTTGGCCCAGCACCCCTCCTCAACAGCTCTCTAGCCCATCCTAAAACCCTCCATGCTCTCGGTCATCGCATCACGATCACGTGGCCGAAAACCGCACCTCATTTGGACACTCCTAGCTCCCTCTACCTATATATATGTGTCTCCCCCCGTATTTCTCGCAGATGAAACCCTAGCTCCGCTCCCCCAGCGCAGCCAGACATGTCCGCCCGCCGCCGGACGCATCCACCACCGCCAGCCACGTCGCCCGGCCAATCAGAGGCCGCCACCTCAGCAACCCCGCCTCCATAGCCAATCCCCCGTCGCCCCGTCGCCAGCGCCAGCGCCCCACTTCGCCACGGCCCCGCGGGCCCAGATCGGGCCCGGCCGAGCCCATTCGTCGCCGACGCGAGCCCGAGTCCCTCGCCTCCCGCGCCTCCGCATGACCTCGCCGGACGGTCGCCGGAGCACGCCGCCTCGGCCGTGCCCGTACGTCCCGCCGCCCCGCCTACGCCCAGCGCCGGCCCCGCCGCCTCCCGTCGCCCGCATCTGGCATCGGTCACCGCCGCCGAGCCCCGTGCGCGCACCGCCCGTCGGTTCCCCGCCACCAACCGCCATCGCCCTAGAGCTCCGCCGCCCAGCTACCTCGCCGCCGGTCCCTCTGGCCCGGATCCGGCCGGGTCCCTTGTCGGAGTCCCAGCGAGCCGCCGCCGCTGCTACATCGCCCGATCCAATCGGGATTGAGGCCGATGCCTCCTCACTTGCCAGGGTGGGCCGCCCTGGTGGGCCTCGAGACCCGTCTTGGCCCACCGCACCTCGGGCCCAACCGCCGGGTCCCGCCTCCTGGGCCCTCCTTCACCACTACTGGACCGGCCTGCCTGCCGCCCAGCTCCTCCCGTCCATCGGCCCGCCTCTCCTTCCTTTTGGGCCGAAGCCCAAGGTGAGCCGTCCACTATTCCCCGCCCCACGCGCAGTTCAGTTATATAGCGCTCAGTTCGGACTTGGTGAATTTCGGCCAAGTCCTTTAAAACTGTCATTATGTGTGCATGTTTGAGATGCCTTAACTTTGTGCATGTTGCTCCGATTTGCATCAATGATATGTCAAAATGTTCGTCTCTGAATGCTCTTCATATTGTTGTACTATGGCATGCTTCTTTGAGTTCATCGTGATGCCCTAATCATCGTTGTAAAAGTGTTAAATGATATAAACTGCTGATTACTGTTATTATGTTAGCATGTTTGAGAGGTCACATCTTTGTGCATGTTGGTCCAAATGGAGTGTATGATATGACAAAATGTTCATTGTGCTCTACATGTTGGTGTCTTTTGCATTCATGTTAGGTACCATATTGCCATGTTTATTTCTGTTGCAAAAGTGCATGTGGATGTTAAGTGCTGAAACTTGTTATGAGATGTTGTTTTGTCTTTTTCATATCTTTATGTGTAATATTTGTTTGAGCTACATGTCAATATGTTTTAGAAGCACAATCATGTAATCTTTGCTATGGTGCAATCCACTTTTCATGATATGCCTTGTGGTGTTTGCAACAAGCTTGTAAAGTAGCCTACTCGCTGATGCTGATTTCTATGACTTGTTGAAAACTACTGAGTCTGAAACTGTTATAACCTGATGCCATGTTTGCTTGATGCCCCACTCAAATCCATGAATGTTTTGGGATGTCCAATGACCATGCCTTGATTACCATGTTATGCTCTATACATTCATGCCCTTATTTGCAATTATAACCTTCTGTAGCTTGTTGTTTTCATGCTCTCAAATTGCAATAAAATGTTTCTGTCAGCCTGTTATAAGCAAGTTCGGTTTTGCCATGTGAATAGCTAGTGTTATATGCATCCTATGACCATGCTCTTGCCATGAGTAGTTTCATAAACATGTATTCTTGCTGTTGGTTATATTCTTATGCCTTGATATGCTTTGAGACGAGTTGCACAAGCTTGCAAACATGCCTACTTGTCGTTGTTGCTGCCATGTCTAGAATATTTCACTAAGTCTATGAAACTATTATCTTTTGCAATCTTACCATGATGTTTTAAGCATGTTCTAGTGGTGTTTGGTAGTACCTCAGAGATCATGCTTGTAGTTCTTGACATGTACATGCTTGACATGCCCTTTGTTGCCATGGAATGTTCTTGTATCATGTTGTTTTGATGTCAACTAAATGCCATGTTGCTGTTTTTGGACAACTTGTTGTTATATCTTGTTTCATGTGTATGTGTTGAACCGTTGCGCTATTTTGAGCGTCTCATATATGAAAATTGTGTGTTTTTGCATGTAGATGCATATTAACATGTTGTAAGCCTGTTTGGAGAGTGTTGGCTTGATGTTTGGGTGCATCTTGCATCAATGACATGCTTAACTTGTTTTGCTCATATCTTCTAGGCCGTAGCTCCAAATTAAATGAACTTTATATGTAACTTGACTAGAATTTCGAGTGGATCATCATGGTGCATGTTAACTTGCTGTTTAACAACATGAACTTAAGGTTTGTTCAGATCTGGATCAATTTCGAAATGTGCATATGAGGACTTACCAGAATTGTTATATGTTGTTTCCGGCCTCATTTAAACTTGTTTGGTTGTGTTGTTCTTGTGTGCTTCATCCCTTGCCATTAATTGCATCATATAGACTTAGCTTGCATCATACTTGGTTGAGCATCTTGTCATGTTCTTGAGTGGTGTGTTTACCATGTTGTGTGCTTCTTCTCGCTCGTTCATTTGTCATTGCGATTGTGAAGATTCGTTCGACTACACTTGGTTCGTTTTCGTGGCTTCTTCTTCGTCTTCATCACTGATTCGTTCTTCTTCCTTGTGGGATCTCAGGCAAGATGACCATCACCTTGGATACCTTTACTATCATTGCCATGCTAGTTGTATCGATGCTATCACTATAGTCGCGCTACCTATCTTTTTGTCAGCCTCTGCTTGTTGCCATGAAACCTATAACCTTTGACACCTTCCCAGCAAACCGTTGTTTGGCTATGTTACCCGCTCGCTCAGCCCCTCTTATAGCGTTGTTAGTTGCAGGTGAAGATGAAGATTGCTCCATATCGGATCTTGGTTGTTGGAATATCACATATATCTTACTATAATTAACACACCTATACATTTGGCAATGGGTGGAAGGCTTAGCCTTTTTCTCGGTGTTTTGTTCCACTCGTGCCGCCTTAAGAACCGATAAACTGGCGTTATGTTCCTTGATTTTGCATTCCTCACGTGGTTGGATATATGGGGACCCCTTGACAGTTCGTCTTTGAATAAAACTCCTGCAGCAAGGCCCAACTTTGGTTTTAATTTGCAACATTATAATAACTTAATTAATTAATTAAATTGCATAGGGAGTTAGCGCTACCCGAGGATTCTTCTACATACAGGGGGGCCAGGGCTGATGGTGTTAGTCCCAAGCGGGCAACCTGCGGGGCCGCCTTGGGGAAACTTGAGGTATCTGGCTCCCGTAGCTTGGCCCATCCGGATGTAGCCTGAGACGAGATACGCGTGGCTACTATCAGGGTGTTGGCACACCGGGAGGTCTTGCTGGACTAGTGTTACCATTGTCGAAATGTCTTGTGCACCGGGATTCCAAGTTTGATCGGGTTGTCCCTAAGATAAGGGGTATTATTATTTTTACCGCTGCTGATCGTGAGAGCTTGTGATGGGCTAAGTTGGGACACCCCTGCAGGGTCATGATCTTACGAAAGCCGTGCCCGCGGTTATGTAGCAGATTGGAATTTCTTATTGTCCGGTTGTAGAAAACTTGATAGATGATCCGAGATAAAATACACGAACCACGTGAGTAACCGTGACCGTCTCTTTTCACTTTGGGAAGAGAACATGGTGGGGTTATGTTTGACTCGTAGGTAGTTCAGGATCTTTAGCGATCATTACTAGTTGGGACCGTTTGCGTAGATGCTCATCTTATTCTTGTACTCGTAAGTTAGCCACCGTACATATGCTTAGCCGCTGCTGCAACCTCACCACTTAACCTCTCCATACCCATTAAGCTTTGCTAGTCTTGATACCCATGGTTATGGGATTGCTGAGTCCTCGTGGCTCACAAATACTACAACAACAGTTGCAGGTGCAAGTTTCCGATGACTTGACGTGAGAGCGATGTTAATTGTGTTGGAGTTCTTTCTTCTTCTTCTTCATCGATCTTGGGTTAGGTTCCTGGTTGGCGGTCTGGGATAGCAGGATGGATATCGTTGTGTTTTTCATGTTTGCATCCATAGTCGGATGTCTTGTATTGATGTTGTTGTATTCATGTGACTTGTATGAATTTTTGTATCCCCATTTATGTATGTAATGGTACGATGTAATGATATCCTTCTTGCTAAGCGCCCAAAATGCGGTTGTGCCCCAATCAGGATGTGTATCACGTGGTCGAGATAGAATCGCATCTTGGGCGTAACAAGTTGGTATGAGAGCCTCGACCGACCATAGGAGCCCCCTTGATTGATCGTAGTCTGGTCGTTGTTGAGTCTAGAATATAACTATTTTGGAGTATAGTTATATCGGAGAGTAGGAATTCTTTTTAATCCTCAGCCCCTTCGTGGCTCTGGTGAGGAATCTCGACGTAGATGTTTTGAATTACTCCTCTTCCCCTTCAATTTTTTTAGGATCACGCGGTTAGTTTTCGTTTGTTGCGAGGTCTGTTCTTTTCATCCGGTACATCTCTCATCAAGTTGATTCGACCCTCCTCGTCTTTTGCGAGTTCGATCCTCAGTTCTTTCCAACCGGCGTCGTTTTCCCCATCTGTTGTGGTCTTTCTTTTTCCCACATGCCCACCCTTTTTCTTCTCAGAGCCGGAGTCCGTAATCGAGTATCTATCCTACTCGTGTGAAGTCTTTGAATTCTTTCCTCAATGATTTCAATTGGTGATTTCTCGTCTTGTCCTTTGTTCTCCATCTTCTTTTCTTTTCCGGTGGACTCAATTCCAATATCTCGGTGTTGTTCTTATTCTTTCATCGGTTCAAGTGTTTTCCCTTGTCTCGTTTGCCTCTTGCCATTTAATTGTTCCGATGTTCCGAAGACATCTCAAGAGATTTGTCCGTGTTCCAATTAATTCGATGTTGTCACCTCCTTTGAGTCATTTAATCGTCCCGGTGCATCATCTCCTTTTCGATCCTTTTCAACGGTGTTTTCTCTTCGGTGGGCTCATAACCCACAGGTCTTTCCCAGGATCTTACCTGACTCTTCTAATTTTCCGGAGTTATTCTCAAATTCTTTTCAAAGTGTGACGTAAGAATGGATTCCATCAGTCATATGTCTTCGCCAAGATCGCTTTCAAATTCTTTTCAACTTTGATTCAAAATCTCCCCTTTTCAATCTTCCGGAGTATCTCAACAATTTTCGTGGTATTCCTCGTCATCATTTGAAGATCGAAGAGGAGTTTTACTCAAATTCTTGTCCGTTCTCTCGAAGATTCTTCGTTCAAGATCGCTGCTATCTCCTTAATTGTTCCGATCACCGAGACTTCTTTTCTTTAACCATCCGGAGCATTTCATGAATTCTTTCTTTTTGTGATCCTCCGAAGGTCATCATGTTAGAAGATTTCTTCGTTCTCAGTTTTCTACTTCGTCCTCCATATATTCTTCATTGATGCCTCTTCGTTCGTCTCACATTCGTCTGGTGCTTCGTTCAAGTATTCTTTAATCAGTTCACGATCTCTTCGTTCTCGTCATTCAAATTTCCTCAAGTGATTTATTCTTCCCGGTGATTCATTCTCTTTTCTTCATTCATTTTATAATTCTTCCCGGTGGTTTGTTCTTTTCTTCACTTGGCTTTAATTCTTTACGGTGGTTCGCTCAAGAGTTCTTTTCCAGTGCTATCATATCACTTCATTCGTTCTTTCCAATCCTACTGGTGGATCATGAAGACTTTCTCGAGTTTTGCACTATATCACTCTTTATTCATTTATCAACAAGAATAAGTAGTATGCAAATCCATTGTTGCTCAGCAATTTAATTTGATGAAGGATAAGCATAACTTAATTCTTATTCTTTCACCAAGTTGTTTAATTCCTTCCTTCGGAGTTTATTCTTGAGGAATAAATTCTAGTTCCAAGTGCCTTAATCTTTTCTTTTCCGAAGTTCAAGTTTACTCGGCTATCTCGTCGGAACCCCGTCTAAAATCATTGCAAGGCTTTAATCTTATTCTTTTCACCCGTCATTTCTATATCATCATCCTTTTGTTACCGGAGTTCCTCATGGTGGTTCTTCATGAGATAATTCATTCTTCCAGTGTTCTGCAAAATTCTTGTGGAGAATCTCAAGCATTATTCTTCTTGCATCTCGAAGTGCAATTAATCCTCCGTAATCTTTTGAAGTGGAGTCTTGCATTTCTTCATCCTCAGCTATTCAATCTTTTGGTTGTCGCATAATTCACCTCAAGTGTGAGATGTTCCCATAAGTCCACATCGAGCGAATCATTTTTTTTGTTGATTTACTCAACAAATCCATTCAATCCATTCTTATGAAGATGCTCGTTTAAATTCATTCGTGGTGTAAGTTTTCATCTTCTTCTTCGTCCTTTTCATTGCATTCTTTCCATTCTTCTGGAGGCATTGTATTGTTCATTTCATCATGTTTTCGTTTCTTCTTCTCAGGTTCATGTCCTATTCCTTCAAATGCTCAACCAGAGTGCTGCCCGACTTGCTTTCCTATCTCTTTTAGCCGGAGTGGTTTTGAATTCATTATTGTTCCTTCAACTCGTCCTTCATATCCTTCAACCTTTTGGTTCTCGTCATATCCCTTGTTTTTCTTTATCTAACGAAGTGTTTGCAACTTCGTTCTCCTCCGTCGTGTTCGTTCTTTCAAATTATTCAACCTCTCAAGGTTCTTTAGCTTCACTCTTTTGTTCGGGAAGAACTTTGTTCTTCTTTTCCTCTTCCGTCTTATTCCTAAGATCTCGGGACGAGATCTCTTGTTAGTAGGGGAGTGTTGTGACGCCCCGAGATCATTGCGCCCGGTGTCCGCCAATTATTCGCTGCCATTGCCATGTCATTTGCCTGCGTGTTGCATTTTTCCATGTCATCATGTGCATTGCATCTGCATAGTTTTCAAAACTTGCATCCGTCCGAGTATGCCCGTCCTCTCTATTGTCCGTTCTCAGCCCAGACACACTCACACGCGCCCGCGGCACCCCCGAATATTTATTTTATAAGTGGCCGGAAAATGTTCTCGAAATTGGATGAAACTTGGCATGTGGTCTTATTATAGCATAGGTAGACCGCCTGTCAAATTTCATCGCATTCGTAGTTCGTTTGATAGCCCAACGGTTAACCGTGTTAACCACCGGAAGCCCCTTATCTTTTGGCCCAGCACGCCTCCTCAACAGCCCTCTAGCCCATCCTAACACCCTCCATGCTCTCGGTCATCGGATCACGATCACGTGGCCGAAAACCGCACCTCATTTGGACACTCCTAGCTCCCTCTACCTATATATATGTGTCTCCCCCCGTATTTCTCGCAGATGAAACCCTAGCTCCGCTCCCCCAGCGCAGCCGGACATGTCCGCCCGCCGCCGGACGCGTCCACCACCGCCAGCCACGTCGCCAGGCCAATCAGAGGACACCACCTCAGCAACCCCACCTCCACAACCAATCCCATGCCGCCGTGTCGCCGCCGCCAGCGCCCCACTTCGTCGCGGCCCCGCGGGCCCAGATCGGGCCCGGTTGAGCCCGTTCGTCCGCAGCCGCGAGCCCGATTCCCTCGCCTCCCGCACCTTCGCTCGACCTTGCCGGAAGGTCGCCGGAGCATACCGCCTCGGCCGTGCCCGCACGTCCCGCCGCCGCGCCTGCGCCCAGCGCCGGCCCCGCCGCCTCGGCCGCGCCCGCACGTCCCGCCGCCGCGCCTGCGTCCAACGCCGGCCCCGCCGCCTCCCATCGCCAGCCTTCAGCATCTGTCGCCGCCGCCGGCCGAGCCCCGTGCGTGCGCCGCCCGTCGGCTCCCCGCTGCCATCCACCGTCGCCCTGGAGCTCCGCCGCCCAGCTACCTCACCGCCGGTCCCCTCCGGCCTGGATCCGGTGGGATCCGGCCGGGTCCCTCACCGGAGTCCTAGCGAGCCGCTGCCGTCGCTACATCGCCCGATCCGACCGGGATAGAGGCCGATGCCTCCTCACTTGCCAGGGTGGGTCGCAGCCCTCACCCCCCTGGTAGGCCTCGACGCCCCTCTCGGCCCACCGCACCTTGGGCCCAACTGCCGGGCCCCGCCTCCTGGGCCGCCTCCTTCACTGCTACTGGGCCGGCCTGGCCGCGGCCCAGCTCCTCCCGTCCATCGGCCCGCCTCTCCTTCCTTCTGGGACGAAGCCCAACGTGAGACGCCCACTATTCCCCGCCCCACGCGTAGTTTAGTTATATAGCGCTCAGTTCAGACTTGGTGAATTTCGGCTAAGTCCTTTAAAACTGTCATTATGTGTGCATGTTTGAGAGGCCTTAACTTTGTGCATGTTGCTCCGATTTGCATGAATGATATGTCAAAATGATCGCCTCTGAATGCTCTTCATATTGTTGTAGTGCGGCATGCTTGTTTGAGTTCATCGTGATGCCCCAATCATCGTTGCAAAAGTGCTAAATGATATAAACTACTGATAACTATTACTATGTTAGCATGTTTGAGAGGTCACATCTTTGTGCATGTTGGTCCAAATGGAGTGTATGATATGCCAAAATGTTCATTGTGAAGTGCTCTACATGTTGGTGTCTGTTGCATATATGTTAGGTGCCCTATTGCCATGTTTATCTCTATTGCAAAAGTGCATGTGCCTGTTAAGTGCCGAAACTTGTTATGACATGCCGTTTTGTCTTTTTCATATCTTTATGTGTGATTTTTGTTTGAGCTACATGTAAATATGTTTAGAAGCACAATCATATAATCTTTGCTGTGGTGCAATCCACTTTTCATGATATTCCTTGTGGTGTTTGCAACAAGCTTGTAAAGTAGCCTACTCGCTGTTGCTGATTTCTATGACTTGTTGAAAACTGCTAAGTCTGAAACTGTTATAACCTGATGCCATGTTTACTTGATGCCCCACTAAAATCCATGAATGTTTTGGGATGTCTAATGACCATGGCTTGATGTCCATGTTATGCTCTATCCATGCATGCCCTTGTTTGCAATTATAACCTGCGGTAGCTTGTTGTTTTCATGCTCTCAAATTGCTATTAATGTTTTTGTCAGGCTGTTATCAGCAAGTTCAGTTTGCCATGTGAATAGCTAGTGTTATATGCATCCTATGACCATGCTCTTGCCATGAGTAGTTTCATAAACATGTTCTTGATGTTGGTTATATTCTTATGCCTTGATATGCTTTGAGATGAGTTGCACAAGCTTGCAAACATGCCTACTTGTCGTTGTTGCTGCCATGTCTAGTTTATTTCACCAAGTGTCTGAAACTGTTTTCTTTTTCAATCTTGCCATGATGTTTTGAGCATGTTCTAGTGGTGTTTGGTAGTACCTCAGAGATCATGCTTGTGGTACTTGACATGTACATGCTTGCCATGCCCTTTGTTGCCATGAAATGTTATTGTATTATGTTGTTTTGATGTCAACTAAGTGCCATTTTGCTGTTTTTGGACAACTTGTTGTTATATCTAGTTTCATGTGTATGCGTTGAACCGTTGCGCTGTTTTGAGCATGTCCTATATGAAACTTGTGTGTTTTTGCATGTAGATGCATATTAACATGTTGTAAACCTGTTTAGAGAGTGTTGGCTTGATGTTTGGGTGCATCTTGCATCAATGACATGCTTAACTTGTTTTGCTCATATCTTCTAGGCCATAGCTCCAAATCAAATGAACTTTATATGTAACTTGACTAGAATTTCGAGTAGATAACCATGGTGCATGTTAACTTGCTGTTTAACAACTTGAACTTAAGGTTTGTTCAGATCTGGACCAATTTTGAAATGTGCATATGAGGACTTACCGGAATTGTTATATGTTGTTTCCGGCCTCATTTAAACTTGTTTGGTTGTGTTGTTCTTGTGTGCTTCATCCCTTGACATGAATTGCATCATATAGACTTGTCTTGCATCATACTTGGTTGAGCATCTTGTCATGTTCTTGAGTGGTGTGTTTACCATGTTGTGTGCTTCTTTTCACTAGTTCATTTGTCGTTGCGATTGTGAGGATTTGTTCGACTACACTTGGTTCGTCTTCGTCGCTTCTTCTTTGTCTTCTTCATGGACTCGTTCTTCTTCCTTGCGGGATCTCAGGCAAGATGACCATCACCTTGGATACCTTTACTATCATTGCCATGCTAGTTGTCTCGATGCTATCGCTATATGTCGCGCTACCTATCTTTTTGTCAGCCTCTCCTTGTTGCCATGAAACCTCTAACCTTTGACACCTTCCCAGCAAACCGTTGTTTGGCTATGTCACTCGCTCGCTCAACCCCACTTATAGCGTTGTTAGTTGCAGGTGAGGATGAAGATTGCTCCATATCGGATCTTGGTTGTTGGAATATCACATATATCTTACTATAATTAACACACCTATACACTTGGCAATGGGTGGAAAGCTTAGCCTTTTGCTCGGTGTTTTGTTCCACTCATGCCGCCTTAAGAATAGATAAACCGGCGTTATGTTCCTTGATTTTGCGTTTCTAATGCGGTTGGGTATATGAGGACCCCTTGATAGTTCGTCTTTGAATAAAACTCCTCCAGCAAGGCCCAGCTTTGGTTTTAATTTGCAACTTAATAAATACTTAATTAATTAACTAAATTGCATAGGGAGTTAGCGCTACCCGAGGATTCTTCTACATACAGGGGGCTAGTGCTGATGGTGTTGGTCCCAAATGGGCAACCTGCGGGGCCGCCTTGGGGAAACTCGAGGTATCTGGCCCCCGTAGATTGGCCCATCCGGACATGGCCTGAGACGAGATACGCCCGGCTATTTTCAGGGTGTCGGCACACCGGGAGATCTTGCTGGACTTGTTTTACCATTGTCGAAATGTCTTGTGCACCGGGATTCCGAGTCTGATCGGGTTGTCCCTAAGATAAGGGGTATTATTATTTTTACCTCTGCTGATCGTGAGAGCTTGTGATGGGCTAAGTTGGGACACCCCCGCAGGGTTATGATCTTTCGAAAGCCATGCCCGCGGTTATGTGGCAGATTGGAATTTGTTAATCTCCAGTTGTACAAAAATTGACAGATGATCCGAGATAAAATACACGAACTTCGTGAGTAACCGTGACCTTCTCTTTTTACTTTGAGAAGAGAACACAGTGGGGTTATGTTTGATTCGTAGGTAGTTCAAGATCTTTAGCGATCATTACTAGTTGCGACCGTTTGCGTAGATGATCATCTTATTCTTGTACTCGTAAGTTAGCCACCATACATATGATTAGCCATTGTTGCAACCTCACCACTTAACCTCTCCATACCCATTAAGCTTTGCTAGTCTTGATACCCATGGTTATGGAATTGCTGAGTCCTCGTGGCTCACAGATACTACAACAACAGTTGCAGGTGCAGGTTTCCGTTGACTTGACGTGAGAGCGATGTTAATTGTGTTGGAGTTCTTTCTTCTTCTTCTTCTTCGTCGATCTTGGGTTAGGTTCCTGCTCGGCAGCCTAGGATAGCAGGATGGATGTCGTTGTGTTTTTCATGTTTGCATCCGTAGTCGTATGTCTTGTATTGATGTTGTTGTATTCATGTGACTTGTATGAATTGTTGTATCCCCATTTATGTATGTAATGGTATGATGTAATGATATCCATCTTGCTAAGCGCCCGAAATGCGGTTGTGCCCCAATCACGAGGTGTATCACGTGATCAGGATAGAATCACATCTTGGGTGTGACATACCCCGAGGCCGGCGACCTCTGAGGCAGGTCGCGCCTTCCCCTGGCCATCTCTTGTGTACCAGCTCCCTCGTGCCGGCAGCTGCAAGAGCACGGATTGCCCGTTGTCACCGTGATGCTTGCTCCCCTTCCTGGAGGTGTGTCTGTGTGTGGACGTAGTTGCCTGTGGCCGCATCGCCCTGGTCACCGGAGACCAGCGGAGCTGACCCAACAAGGGGCACGCGCGAATCCGCTGCAGCGCGTTGCCTACTCCGGCGATCCAGTGGAGACGGGCACTCCCCCAGCCACAAAGTCCACAACGGCCCGCTTTGGTGCTCTCCCTTCCTCCTCCCTTCAGTCCACATCGGCCTCAGTGGTCGCTTCATGGTCAGTAGCAGGAAAAGGACTTTTGATTGCACGCTGCAGTCCATATATGCAGGTGAGTTTTCGGCAAAGCAGCTCGGTTCATTGACGTGGTTCCCTGACTTTTTGGTTGACGCCTCCTGTGCAATCGGACGGTGTGGCGCGTGTAGTGCAGTTGACGCCTCCGCGCGGTTCATTGATGTGGTTCCCTGACATTTTGGTTTCCTGCTATTCCATTAAAGTGCGCCTTCGTCCAGTTCTCTTGAAGTGGCAAATGCTTGACGACAGCATGCACTTCCTAGGTGTTGAGTATCTGTTTCGATTTTTTTGGCCTGCAAAAGATGTGCTCTGGTGAAGTTCATTGTTGATGTATCTCCAGTGCAGTTTTCAGATGGGTGCTACTACCTTCTGCACTTCTTCTTTGATCCACTATGGAGGCAAAAAATGAGGAAGGAAACATTCTTGTTTAGAAGTCCACTTGTGAATTTGATGTGTTCAAGAGCGAGTTGTACATATTTGTGTCCTAGAGGGAAACTAGTACTTGTGAACAAAAGTTCACTCGGGCACAGACGTCCAAACAGTTTGGGTGTGCAATTTTTTTCTTCTGGATGCATTATTTTTTGACACATTTCACTCGCTTGCCATGTGCAGTAAGAGACTACAAAAGAAAATGCAGTGCACTCTGGCCTAAAAATGAAGTCCACTCCGAAGGACTCTACAGTACACCATTTATAAAAAATGTATCTAAAGTGTATTTGTTTTTCAGGTATGAATTGTGTTGTTTTTCAGCCACATGTATATCAATTTATTTAAAGGGCAGTGCATCCAGCATCATGTTGTGGTTCATTTTTCTCAGCCATGTGGTTTGCTTTCTTCGCCTCTGCAAACTCCCCTCTCCAAGCAGTTCAGTATCTTTGCGCTTGCAGTAAAAAAGGAAGCAAAAATAAAATTATACAATCCACTTGCCTGGTCTACGCGCGTAAAAAATAATAAATGCAGTCAACTCGTCTCGTCCCCGTGGTTCACTTCCGATATTGTTGTGGCTCACTTGCTCCCCATCATGAAGTGCAGAAAATTGTCAAGGAAATGAAAAAAAATAATGTGGTTCACTTCTCAATGATGTTGCGGTTCACTTGTGCCCCGGGGTGAAGCATAGTACAACTCCTCGCCTGAGAAAAAATACGTCCGACAAAAAAAATTATGAAGTGCGGCAAAAAAAAATTATGAAACTCACTTGACCGTATGTTGCAGTGCAGTTTTCAGTCTAAATTAGTGCGGTTCTCTGTGTGATGCAGTACATACGACGATTTTGGTGTCACGAAAGAACAGAGTGTTCACCTTTCGTTAAAATCAAAATTGCTCTTAAACTGTAAGGAATCGGAGAGAGTGTTCTACATGAAAAAGTTGCGCCTCATCGATATCTTTCCAACGGCTTATAATTTGAAACATTCGGATCAGTGGTTTGTGAAAATTTCGCGAAAAACGGCGGTTGCAACTCATCGTCAGCCGCACCATTTTCAAAATCAACTTAAAACCGTAAGGAATCTCGAAAACATTTCAACATATGAAAGTTGCGCCTCGTCCGTAGCTTTCCAACGGCATATCACACGCCTCGTTTCGACAAACGGTTCAAAAACTGGAGTGAAAACAGTACAAAAATTACAAAAAAATTGGAAAAAGAAAATTCCACGATTTACTAAATTTAAAACTGTTCTTAAACTGTAATGAATCGGAGAAAATAATAGACATGAAAAAGATGCGTCTCAACGATATCTTTCCAACGGTGTATCATTTGCTTCATTCCGATGAGCTCTTTAGAGAAAACACATGAAAAACGCTCGTTGCCACTCGTCGTGCACCGCACTGTTCTTAAAACTGCTCTTAAACCGTGAGAAATCTCAAAACGTGTTCAACATGGAGAAGCTGCGCCTAATCCATAGCTTCTCAATGGTATATTACACGCCTCATTGCGATAAACGGTTAATTAACTAGAGCGAAAAAGGTACCGAAAAAACACAGTGTGCCGTTTTTTTGGAACGGGAAGTTCACTCGCCTCACTACTGCAGCACACTTGGTTCAAACAATGATGTGCACTTGCGTTGATTGTGCAGTGTGGAAGTGTTATCAAAATAGTTATTCTGCTAATATTAGCAAAATAGACTGGCTGTATATATAGTTTGGGCCCCCCAACTTCAGTCTCCATGGGGATCGCTCCCCCCTTGTTGACCGCGACTGAGGGATTGACCTCGGCCGCTCTCTCATCTGCCCGCCTCCCACCTGCTGAAATAAGGGGAGTTGGTAGGGAGGATACTTCGATATCCCCTACGATGGGCGACGAGCCCCACGGAGGCGTACCGCTCTCTATCTCTCCGGGCGCCAGGGAGTTCCCCGAGGACAGTGAAGCCACGGGGATGTAGCATGGAGGGCTATATAAAGGTGAAATACATATCAGATGCCAAAAGAAAGAAAATCTTCCGAACATAGGCAGTTTTGTATACTTACGATTCGGTCAGGCGCTTGATCCTGGGCTGAACCCGATAACTGTGTTCGGACGATGAGTCCGAACTAACAGGAAGTGTTAGCTTCTTCCTGGGCGCGGCCGTGCCAGCATCAGCAGGGGCCCCTCTTTTCCTCCCCTTGGCTAGGACGGGGGACTCTTCTTCTACTTCCTCCTCCTCTTCTTCTTCGGGAGAGAGTTGGGAGCATGTTTGCTCGGACCTTGTGTCCGTACGGCCAGCAGGGCGGGGGTCGCTTTTGACCTCCTTGCCCTTCTTCTTGGCCTTCTTCTCCGGCGCCTTGTACGGCACCAGAATCAACATCTCCGTCACCCGAGGCGACTCTGGATCTTCTGGTAGGGGAGCCGGACACTTGATCCGCTCCGCCTTTTTCGTCCAGACCTAGATTGAATGCAAAAACTCCAGCTCCTGTTATAATTAAAACAGGGAAGGGATATATGTTCGGCAGAAATCTCAAATACCTTTGATGCTCTGAGCTCAGTGCTGAAGCCCTTGTCTTCAGACTCCACCGGCCACCCCTTCTGGACCTAGAAGAGGTGCTTCCAGATGTCTTCGTGTGTAGAGCCAAAGAGGCGCTTGAAGGGCCGGGGCCCCTCCATATTGAGCTCCCATAGATAGGAGCCCCGGTGTTGTCAAGGGAGGACAAGAAGGGCAAGCATTACCTGGACCACGTTGGTAAGCTGGGTGCACTTGGAGATCATATTGGAGATGCGTTTTTGGAGGGCTAGCACCTCCGTCTGGGATCCCCAATTCCGACCCTTATCGGTCCAGGAGGTTAACCTCTCCGGGGGTCCGGATCTGAATGCAGGAGCGGCCGCTCACTTGGTGTCACGGGGTATGTGATATAAAACCACTCCTGCTGCCAAATCTTGTTCATTTCCATGAACACCCTCTTTCGCCAAGTAGCATTGGGGAGTTTGCTTATCACAGCACCTCCGCACTCAGCATGCTGCCCGTCGACCACCTTCGGCTTCAGATTGAAGGTTTTGAGCCAGAGGCTGAAGTGTTGGGGGATTCGGAGGAATGCTTCACACACCACTATAAAAGCGGATATGTGAAGGATTAAATTCGAGGCTAGATCATGGAAATCTAGCCCGTAGAAGAATAGAAGGCCCCGTACAAAGGGGTGAAGGGGAAATCCTAACCCCCGAATGAAGTGCGAGAGGAATACAACCCTCTCACCCGCCTTAGGGATAAGAATGACTTGGTCCTTTTTGGGGACCCGATGCGCCACATCGTCGGCTAGATAGCCCGCGCTCCGGAGGCTATTCACGGTCTTCTCCATGATCGAAGATGTCTCCCACTTGCCCTTGGAGCCGGAACCAGCCATTGCTGGATACAGCGGTAGTGGTGGAGGAGTTGAGGATTGAGTGCGCAAGAGATGTTGATGCTGGAGGCTGAGGAGATTGGGATGCTAGGGCTTGAGGAGAGCGTGGGGGTAAAGGGTAAAACTTCGGATCCTTTTATAAGTGGTGAATGCTAAACGCCCGCCACACCAGCAATAAACCTTGCGGGTTCCCAACGAGGTCGTGTGTAAGGTGCGGTTAAGATGCTCATGTCACATTGATAAGGATCCCGTAATAAACGGGCACAGTCTCTGTTTTGATAAGACGTGCTAATGAGGCTATACCTCGAAACACGAAACTGGGGCCAAGAAAACGGTTCGATATGTGTTAAAGGCACAGACGTTACGCTTCGCTGAAACATTGTCAGTAAAGACACAATATCCGTTTTTTGATACCTAGCCTTCAAAGCTGAGGGTTGTACTAACCATGCACACCCGGAAAAAGTACCTTTTGTAGGGCATATTTCTTCAAATATATTCGGGAGGAGGAACCCGCCTTGCAATGCCGAAGACAGTGCGTCAGCCGAACTCGTCGTCATCGAATACTGGTTTAGGGGCTACTGAGGGAGTCCTGGATTAGGGAGTCCTCAGGTGGCTGGATCATTCACTATGGACCGGACTGGTGGGCCATGAAGATTATCAATGAAGACTGTCTCCCATATCCGGATAGGACTCCTCGTGTGTAAAATAGCAAGTTTAGAGTCTAAGTGTAATACTTTCCTTCCTCTGCAAGATGATCATGTACAACCCTAGGTCCCTCTGGTGCATATATAAACCGGAGGGTTTAGTCCATAGCAATCTCATAGGCTAGACTTTAGGGTTTAGCCATTACGATCTTGAGGTAGATCAACTCTTGTAATCATATTCATCAAGATCAATCAAGCAGGAAGTAGGGTATTACCTCGATCGAGAGGGCCCGAACCTGGGTAAACATCGTGTCCCCTGTCTCCTATTACCATCGATCCTCAGATGCATAGTTCGGGACCCCCTACCCGAGATCTGCCGGTTTTGACACTGACACCCATGAATAGCTTGTTAATGGTCTCTTCGCATATAGCCCATTTTACGGCCCGGTAACTCACGGGCCGTTATGGCGCTCCCGAAATCGGCCCAACAGCGTCATGTGGGTCGTCTAGTATAATACGTGCATGTTTTCATTTTGGCCCCATGTATGGCCCACGACGTCTTTCGGCCCATACGAGGCCTTTCGTATCTTTGGGCCCTTTAGTGGGCCGCGGTGACTCTGGCCCATAATAAACAGTAAATATAATTATGTCCAGTAACGGCCCATGATTCACATGGGCTGTTTCTAGCTCGTGCTAGCTTTCGGCCTACTGACGGCCCATACATTCTTGGGCTCCTTTCCGGCCCTCGATTACTTCCGGCTTGTTACTGGCATGTTCCCCTAATGGGCCAAATTCGGCCCATGGTTAGAATTGGCCTGTTCATAAACTCTTTACCCGTTGCGCCATTTCCAGGTCGTCCTGTATTTTGACCCATTAATGACCTGTTATGCCTGTGACAGAATTAAACCTTTGCTATATTCCGACCTGTCAACGGCCTGTTACCGTGCTGGCCCGATACCAGTTACGCCCATTTACGGCCCATGTCGGCCCATTTATTCGATGGCCCGAGGCCCACTGATTCTACAGCTCGTTGGTGGCCAATTTATTCGACGACCCATAGGAAGGCCATGGATCCTATGGCCCATAGTAGGCTCAAGGTTACCATGGTCCGTATATGGCCCATGGTTGTTGCGGGCACTAGGAAACCAAGGAAAAAGAAGACTAGGGAAATAAATAATTCCAAAATTAACGCTAGGGTATTAACGAGATTGTACAGATTACATCCACTAGGCATCAACGTTCGCCATCAGTGCAAATATAGGGAACACCCTACACTGTACAAAAATGGCTTGCTATTTTCTCCAGCCGAACGTTGCACGTTAAGAACAAACTTTGTATCGCAACAAAACAAATTACAACCATAAAATAAAAGGAAGGTTGGCATAAAAGTTAACAGTCCGACAGATAAATGCACCACCAGAAGTGCAGAAGCTTAGTTCATTTGACCTGATTGTTACGTTTTCATGATGTACTGTCCGATGGAGCACCATAACATTCGCCTATATTTCTCCTAGGCTCCTGAAAAACATAGCAAATGTCTGATTGTATGGTTTCAAAACCATGCATATCTAGCGACATCGAACAATGGTTGTCCTTGTTTCACAAAGGGTCTCTTTTAGGGATTGGACTTGTGTCTGGAGCGAAGTTATAACATTGTTTTGAGCTTGCATATCTTGATCATGAGATAGTTTGGACGAGATTGCCTTAACAACCAACCCAGTATTACGCAGGAACATGCTTTTGGCCTTGTTACTGGACAGGTACTGACCCACTGCAATAAGAGGAGACATTGAGGTTATGGTTGCCTCGTCACCTTCAGGAAGTGGTGGTTCCACCATTTTCTCCATAGCTTGCTAAAAAGTTGAGTTTGTACATTAGTAGTACCAGAATAGAAGATATTAAGGAGGCAGCAAACCCAAACATAATGGCTTTGGTCTATATACAGAACTTATTCTGGTGAACCCATCTAAAATATTAGTTTTATTTTACTAAAAAGTACATAATAAAACCAGGTTCCAAACATATGACCATGTACCATGGCTAATGTATTGTATATTTCTTCACATTGTATTGACAGCTAAGGATAAAGAGACAAAGTTTATAATACAGTAAGCGTAGAATGACATCATTCATATCACAAAACAATTGAGAACAGACAAGAATGCAATTGTAATGTTATGTAGACATGTCCAGCACGGAACTAGATTACAGATCAAGATCAAAGGAACACCACTCCTCTCTTTCAAACCTTGTAAGGTGCAATGATATGCTAAGACAATTGTGTATAAAATTGAAAAGAGTAATAGACATTGGCTGTAAACCATGCAAATGCACAAGTCAGAGTAAGTAGTAGTTAAAAGGCATGAGGATTAAGGACTTACAATAGCAGCTTTGACTGGTGTAGTCATGCACTTCGTCTGGCTGGTGTGACAATTCTTGAAGATTTACACAACATTTGGTTCACGTACTTTTTGGTCCTGGCAGGCTTTCCTCTGCATTGGAACAAGTCAATATAGATATGATAATACGACACAGCAAAAAGAGTGAAACATCAGCTAATTACAAGAGCCTCAGAGTGTGCAATATAGCTACGAGATCATGACGTGTGTTGGAATTTCATTTTTGTACGGCCGTACTTGTTCTTTGAACAGTTCACCTACAAGAAGGTAGATTTGTGAGGCACATGCATAAATAGGAGTTCAACATGTGATCTAATTAGATATATATAACATACTTGATACTTTGCATCAGACCAGTGTTTAACGATGCCTCTCCAATCTTCATCCGATATATTTTCCACTGGAGATGTTTGGGCAAGTTCACTGTTAGCCTTGCCTTCAAAGTGAGTTTTCCTCAAGTTATACTGATATTGTCGCAGAGCAGACTTGAAAACATGGGTGCATGCTTGTCTGGTTGCATCATCTTGGCTATCCAACTTGAACCTCATCTGTTGAAAATTATGGGAGTCTCATTACTAGCAACCTAGAAAGTATGGGATAGAGCAAGACGGCATTACTAATTTCCATACATAACCATACTTACAGATAAATGGTCGAGGAAGGTGTTGAACTGGGTTTCATCTTTGTCATTCCTGTACTGAATCCATGTTGGGAGGATACATGCATGACACCTAATGGCAACCGCTGCCTCTGATACTAACTTGGCTAAATCTGTAGCATCACGTGGCCTTTTTAAACTTGCCTAAAACGGATCTCCATTCTTCCTCCTCTAGATTTAGTTAACCTATCTAGCATTATCCATGATGTGTGTTTCCTCTTGCGCCTAAGTGCTAGTCAAACAACGAACATAGAAATTGTTAGTGTACATCAAACTGGGAGAATACATAGAAAGAAGCATGCAATTGTAACATGACTCCAGCAACTACCTTCTTGTTGTTGAAGGTCACAAGGTTCAACTAATCTTTGATGTCTACTACACAACTTTATTCGTGTAGACACGTGTTGGGCCTCCAAGCGCAGAGTTTTGTAGGACAGTAGCAATTTTCCCTCAAATGGATGATCTAAGGTTCATCAATCCATGGGAGGTGTAGGATGAAGATGGTCTCTCTCAAACAACCCTGCAACCAAATAATAAAAAGTCTCTTGTGTCCCTAACACATGAAATGCAATGGGAAATTGTATAGGTGCACTAGTTCGGCGTAGAGATGGTGATACAAGTGTAATATGGATAGTAGATATTGATTTTTGTAATATGAACAATAAAAAACAGCAAGGTAGCAAGTGATAAAACCGAGCACCAACGGTATTGCAATGCTTGAAAATGACGCCTAGGGTTCGTACTTTCGCTAGTGCAATCTCTCAACAATAATAATATAATTGGATCACATAACCATCCCTCAATGTGCGATGAAGAATCACTCCAAAGTTCCTATCTAGTGGAGAACATAAGAAGAAATTGTTTGCAGCTATTCTTTCCGATCGATCTATCCAAGAGTTCGTACTAAAATAACACCAAGTTATTCTTTCCGATCAATCTATCCAAGAGTCCGTACTAAAATAACACAAGTTATTCTTTTTGATCGATCTATCAAGAGTTCATACTAAAATAACACCAAAACAAATTCAGATTTATAATACTGAATCCAACACAAAGAACTTCAAAGAGTGCCCCAAGATTTCTACCGGAGATCAACCCCTATGCACAGATTACCCCAATGTCACCTCGGGAATCCGCGAGTTGAGTGCCAAAACATATATCAAGTGAATCAATATGATACCCCATTGTCACCAATATTATTCAATTGCAAGACATATATCAAGTGTTCTCAAATCCATAAAAGTATTCAATCCGATAACAACGAAATCTTAAAGAGAAAACTCAATTCATCACAACAAGATAGAGAGGGGAAAACACCATATGATCTGACTATATTAACAAAGCCCACGATACATCAAGATCATGACATCTCAAGAACACAAGAGAGAAATATTAAACACATAGGAACTGGTATAAACCCTCAGCCCCGAGGGTGGACTACTCCCTCCTATCATGGTGGTCGCCGGGATGATGAAGATGGCCACTGGTGATGATTTCCCCCTTCGGCGGAGTGCCGGAAAGGGTCTAGATTGGGTTTTTTGTGGACTACAGAGGCTTGCGGCGGCGGAACTTCTGATCTAGATTCACCCCTAGGGTTTTTGGAATATTTGGGAATTTATAGGGTAAAGAGGGGGTGCAGGAGGCCACCGAGGTGAGCACAACCCACCTGGGCGCGCCCTGGTGGGTTCTGCCCCCCTCGGGGCACCCCCCCCAGGTGCTGCTCTGGCCCATCAGGAGTCTTCTGGTCCATAAAAAATCCACAAAAAGTTTCGCGGTATTTGGACTCTGTTTGATATTGATTTTCTGCGATGTAAAAAACAAGAAAAAAACAGCAACTGGCACTTGGCACTATGTCAATAGGTTAGTCCCAGAAGATGATATAAAATGATTATAAAATATCCAAGAATGATAATATAACAGGATGGAACAACCAAAATTTATAGATACGTTGGAGATGTATCAACATCCCCAAGCTTAATTCATGCTCGTCCTCGAGTAGGTAAATGAGAAAAACAGAATTTTTGATGTGGAATGCTGCCTAACATGTCATATCATAATCTTTTCTTTATATCATGGACATTTGGACATTTATATGATTCAAAGCAATAGTCTAGTTTTGACATGAGATTTAAATACTCAAGCATATCAACAAGCAACCATGTCTTTCAAAATATCAATGCTAAAATAAGTTATCCCTAGCCCATCATGCTTAACCATTGATCCATTCATGAAACACACACGCATATTAACTACAACCAATACTCAAGTACGATCATAGTGCTTCCTAGTTGGTGCTTTATGAGAGAAGATGGGAGACTCAAATTCAAAATAAAAATTGCATAAGTGAAAGAAAGGCCCTTCCCAGAGGGAAGTAGGGATTTGTAGAGGTGCTAGAGCTCAAAGCTTAAATTGAGAGATAAAATTATTTTGGGTGGCATACTTTTCCCACCAATAAAAACAACTTAGAGTTCCCAACACTTTCCATGCTAGATATATTATAGGTGGTTCCCAAACATAAAATAAAGTTTATTCCTTTCTCCACCAAACTTTCACAAGCCATGGCTAACTGTATCCACGGGTGCCTTCCATACCAACACTTTCCAAGGAATTTATTATTTGACAACATAAAGTAAGTTCATTTTTTCATTTCGGGACTGGGCATCCCTAATACCTTTTCCTTACTCTCGTGCAATGAAAAGTGAATAAACATTCATCGTGAGAATAACACATCTAGCATGGAAAATATTAGCCACCCCTCACCGTCTCGCGAGCGGTACGAGCACACGAAAGTGAAATTTATTTTGAAAATTAGAGATGGCACATACAAATTTGCTTAGAATGGCAAAAGAATACCGCATATAGGTAGGTATAGTGGACTCATGTGGCAAAACTGGTTTAAAGGATTTTGGATGCACAAGTAGTGATCATACTTCGTGAAAAATGAAGGCTAGCAAAAGATTGGGAAATGACCAACCAAGAAATGAATAATCTCATAAGCGAGCATTAAGCATAATTAACACCGAATAATGCACCAGATGTAGGATGTAATTCCATCGCATGACTATTGACTTTCGTGCTTGCATAAGGAATCACAAACCTTAACACCAATATTCTTACTAAAGCACAATTACTCATCAACATGACTCACATATCACATCGTCATATCTCAAAACTATTACAAGTAATCAAGTTTATTTTGTCCAATGATCTTCATGAAAGTTTTTATTATATCCTTCTT
>LR738715.1:412277290-412328217 GCA_902687465.1 Secale cereale
CATATAGGTAGGTATAGTGGACTCATGTGGCAAAACTGGTTTAAAGGATTTTGGATGCACAAGTAGTGATCATACTTCGTGAAAAATGAAGGCTAGCAAAAGATTGGGAAATGACCAACCAAGAAATGAATAATCTCATAAGCGAGCATTAAGCATAATTAACACCGAATAATGCACCAGATGTAGGATGTTATTCCATCGCATGACTATTGACTTTCGTGCTTGCATAAGGAATCACAAACCTTAACACCAATATTCTTACTAAAGCACAATTACTCATCAACATGACTCACATATCACATCGTCATATCTCAAAACTATTACAAGTAATCAAGTTTATTTTGTCCAATGATCTTCATGAAAGTTTTTATTATATCCTTCTTGGATATCTATCACTTTGGGACTAAATTTATGTGTTGCTTTTGATAATCTCAAACAGATAAAAGTGAAGTTCATGAGCATAAATTTTCTTTCTCCCAAATTAATTGAAGTAAAGCAAGAGATAATTTCTTCAAAAATATTAAAGCACACCGTGCTCAAAAAGATATAAGTGAAGCACTAGAGCAATGGCGCCAGAAAAGAGCTTCGTCGACGGGATGTGAATGCCGCTTACCTAGCCTCCCTGGCAACTATTTGGGGGCTCTATTTTATTTAAAAACTTTCAGATCTAAGTATTTTATTGAAACACCATGGAAAATAAAAATAAAATGACATTTCAAGAATAGCACACTTCATGTGAAGAAGCAAAAACATAGGATCAACCGATACTAACCGATAATTGTTGATGAAGAAAGGTGGGATGCCTATCAGGGCATCCCCGAGCTTAGATGCTTGAGACTTCTTGAAATGTTATCCCGGGGTGCCTTAGGCATCCCCAAGCTTGAGCTTTTGCATCTCCTTAAGTCTTCTCATATCATGGTTTTCCCAATTCTCAAAAACTTCATCCACACAAAACTCAACAAGAACTCGTGACATAAGTTAGTATAAATCAATGCGAAACCTTATCATTCTCTACTATAGCAAATCATTGAAATTATTATTCAACATTGCATACTAAATACATCTGCATATTTAATACTCCTATCCTCAACTACAATCATTAAACACGCAAACATATGCAAACAATGCAAACATAACAGCAATCTATCAAAATAGTACAGTCTGTAAAAAATGCAAGAGGATCCATACTTCCCTAACTCATTTTTTTAAAATTTATCATAGCTTTATATGCAAAATGTTTCAACCTATTATCACATTCTGAGTTTTCTCGGGAATTTTTGCAATAGCGACAAACTTTCTGTTTTCAAACAGCAACATATAGACTTACAAAATAATCATGGTAAAGGCTATCCTTGACACTTTTATTGAAATAAAAGATACAAAAAATTATTATGAATACCAGCAAGCAAATCCTAACAAAATAAAATGACGCTCCAAGCAAAACTCATATTATGTGATGAATAAAAATATAGGTTCAAGTGAGGTTACCGATAATGTTGGAGACGAAAGAAGGGATGCCTTCCGGGGCATCCCCAAGCTTAGAGGCTTGGGTATTCCTTGAATTTTACCTCGGGGTGCCTTGGGCATCCCCAACCTTAGGGTCTTGCCACTCCTTATTCTTCTCATATCGACATCCCACCCAAACCTTGAAAACTTCAATCACACAAAACTTAACAAAACTTTGTAAGATGGGTTAGTATGATAAAACAAATCATTCACTTTGGGTACCGTCAAAGACAAGATTCATAATTGTTCTCACACAATGCCTACTGTAGAGTATCATTTCTACAATTTATATTGATCAATATAAGCTATAGAAACTAGAAAACAAGCAAACTATGCATTGAAAACAGAATCTGTCCAAAAAAGAATATTATGTAATGATCTGAACATTCACCATACTTCTGCAACTCTAAAAATCTTGAAAAAATAGGACCACGTGAACATTTTTTGTATTAATCTTCTGCAAAAAGAATCAACTCAAAAACACTCTTCTGTAAAAAAAATGAGAATTTTTTTGTGAGTGTAGAAGTTTCTGGCTTTCAGCAAGATCAAATATACTATCACCCAACATGATCCTAAGGCTTTGATTGGCACTTTATTGAAACAAAAGCTACAAAACATGATTACTGTAGTATCATAATCATGTGAACACACAAAAACGGTAGATATAAATGTTGGGTTGTCTCCCAACAAGCGCTTTTCTTTAATGCCTTTTAGCTAGGCATGGTGATTTCAATGATGCTCACACCAAAGATATGAATTGAAACATGCAAGAGAGCATCATGAATCACATGGCCAGCACATTTAAGTCTAACCCACTTCCTATGCATAGGGATTTTGTGAGCAAACAATTTATGGGAACAAGAATCAACTAGCATAGGAAGGGAAAACAAGCAAAACTTCAAGATTTTCAACACATAGAGAGGAAACTTGATATTATTGCAATACCTACAAGCATATGTTCCTCTTTCATAGTAATTTTCAGTAGCTTCATGAATGAATTCAACAATATATCCATCACATAAGTCATTCTTTTCATGATGCAAAAGCATAGAAATTTTGCTACTCTCCACATAATCAAATTTATTCTCATGAATAGTAGTGGGAGCAAACTCAACAAAATAACTATCATGAGATTGGAAATTAAAGTCATGATGACAAGTTTCATTGTTATCATTATTCAATATAGCAAACATGTCATCACCATAATCATCATAGATAGCAACTTTGTTATCATAGTTAATTGAAACATCCTCCAAAGTAGTGGATTCATCACTAAATAAAGTCATGACCTCTCCAAATCCACTTTCATTAATATAATCATCATATATAGGAGGTATGCAATCATCATAATAAATTTTCTCATCAAAACTTGGAGGACTAAAAATATCATATTCATCAAATATAGCGTCCCCAAGCTTATGGCTTTGCACATCATTAGCAACATGGATATTCAAAGAATTCATACTAACAACATTGCAATCATGCTCATCATTCAAATATTTTCTGACAAACATTTTATTGACTTCTTCTTCTAAAAATTAAGCATAATATTCTGATCCATCATTTTCAAGAAAGATATTATAAAGGTGATCAATAATATGGAGCAACCTCAATTCAATTTTTTTGTAGTTTTCTTTTACAAAACCAAACTAGTGATAAAACAAGAAACTAAAAGATTCGATTGCAAGATCTAAAGATATACCTTCAAGCACTCACCTCCCTGGCAATGGCACCAGAAAAGAGCTTGATGTCTACTACACAAATTTAGTCTTGTAGACACGTGTTGGGCCTCCAAGCGTAGAGTTTTGTAGGACAGTAGCAATTTCCCTCAAGTGGATGACCTAAGGATTATCAATCCATGAGATATGTGGGATGAAGATGGTCTGTCTCAAACAACCCTGCAACCAAATAATAAAAAGTCTCTTGTGTCCCCAACACACCAAATACAATGGGAAATTGTATAGGTGCACTAGTTCGGCGAAGAGATGGTGATACAAGTGTAATATGGATAGTCGATATTGATTTTTCTAATATGCACAATAAAAACAACAAGGTAGAAACTGATAAAATGGAGGACAATCAGTATTGCAATGCTTGAAAATGAGGCATAGGGTCCGTACTTTCGCTAGTGCAATCTATCAACAATACTAATATAATTGGATCACATAACCATCCCTCAACGTGCGATGAATAATCACTCCAAAGTTCCTATATAGCGGAGAACATAAGAAGAACTTGTTTGTAGCTAATCTTTCCGATCGATCTATCCAAGAGTTCGTACTAAAATAACACCAAGTTATTCTTTCCGATTGATCTATCAAGCATTCGTACTAAAATAACACCAAAACAACTTAAGCTTTATAATACTCAATCCAACACAAAGAACTTCAAAGAGTGCCCCAAGATTTCTACCGGAGAAACAAAGACAAGAACGCACATCAACCCGTATGCATAGATTACCCAAATGTCACCTCGGGAATCCGCGAGTTGAGTGCTAAAACATATATCAAGTGAATCAATATGATACCCCATTGTCACCACGGGTATTCAATTGCAAGACATATATCAAGTGTTGTCAAATCCATAAAAGTATTCAATCCGATAACAACGAAATCCCAAAGGGAAAAACTCAATTCATCACAACAATATAGAGAGGGGAAAACACCATATGATTCGACTATATTAACAAAGCCCGCGATACATGAAGATCGTGACATCTCAAGAACACGAGAGAGAAAGATTAAACACATAGCTACTGGTACAAACCCTCAGCCCCAAGGGTGGACTACTCCCTCCTCATCATGGTGGTCGTCGGGATGATGAAGATGGCCACCGGTGATGGTTTCCCCCTCTGGCGGAGTGCCGGAAAGGTGTAGATTGCTCTTTCATGGACTACAGAGGCTTGCGGCGGCGGAACTTCTGATCTAGGTTCACCCGGAGGGTTTTTAGATTATTTGGGAATTTATAGGATAAAGAGGGGGTGATGGAGGCCACCGAGGTGGGCACAATCCACCTAGGCGCTCTTGGTTCCCCAGGCGTGCCCTAGTGGGTTGTGCCCCCCCCCCCCCCCGGGGGGGGGGGCACATCCCAAGTGCTACTCTAGCCCACCGGAAGTCTTCTAGTCCATAAAAATCCACAGAAAGTTTTGCGGTATTTGGACTCCGTTTGACATTGATTTTCTGTGATGTAAAAACAAGCAAAAAATAGCAACTGGCACTTGGCACTATGTCAATAGGCTAGTCCCAAAAATGATATAAATGACTATAAAATGATTTTAAAACATCCAAGAATGATAATATAACAGCATGGGACAATGAAAAATTATAGATACGTTGGAAACGTATCAATCTTGAGAACTCGTCTTGTGTCAAGACTGCTTCTGAAGTAGTGTCAGGTGGCAAGGTTGCTTGGGAACTTGCCGCTAGCTGAGTTGACAAACGAGTAACTCGTGCAACTGTTCATATTGTGAAAGGTGTTGCAACAACTAGGGTTGTCGATGCTTGTTTGGTCTAAGCTATTAGCTTCTGTTTGGATTGTTTTGTAGCTGGTGTGGCAGGGGATACCGTGTTTGTACAATTTTCCGATGGACTTTGACCTTCTATTGCACCATCAGTACCAGCAGAATTTGCATAATTCTTCTGCTTCAATTTCCATGTGTCCTTAGTACTAACACCATCCCCTGCCATTATGTGTTCCTTCCTCTTTCTCTGTGCCATGTCAAGTCAAGCCCACGAGAAAAAGGAATAAAAAATTAGTTCTTCAGAACAAATTGATGCGTGATACAGACGAACTGAACTTTGATGTTAGACAACCGCATGATAGGAGGATGTAAATGTATGAAAAACAAGACAACATGAGATAATTAGAACTGTGATGTGTAAACTAAGGAGAAGGCATTTCAATAAATTAAAAGCAATGCAATGGAAGGTAGACACCATATGAAAAATGATACAAATATCGCTCTGCCAAGTTAATAGTGTCTCGTCATAACTGGCATTTAAACAAATGTGAAGCAGTACAAGAAATAAATCATATGCAAGATGCAAACAACATCACACTACCAAGTTAAAGGTCTCTCATCATTAGTGCCATTGCATATTCACGGCTATGATGAGTAAACTAAGAAGAAGGAATTTCAACAAATTAGAAGAAGTGAAAGTGAGACACCATATGTAAGACACAACGAATATCACTCTACCAAGTTAAAATTGTCTTGTCATTGGTGCCATTTCAACAAATTAGTAGTACGAGTTATAAAATAATGCGAGATGTAAAATATATCAGACTCTTAAGTTAAACGCGTCTTCTAAAAAGTGATTGTTGCAGGTTACACAACAGTAGTACTTTGATGTAAGAACATGGTGTGATATACATATATTGTATGTTCTAGAAACAGGAACACGTGTCTTATTCACAAGTATAATGTGTAAAGTAAGCAGATAGAATTCAGCAAAATTAGAAGCAATACACGCTAGAAATCATATGTAACATGCAACCACATATAAGAATGCCATGTTAGAGGCAACACATGTGATGGTGGACTAGGGGAGATGTGCTCATCATCAACACAGCTACGTGTGTCTATGCTTGTGTTGTCTTCCAAATCTTGTTGGGGGTGGTGGAGTAGAATGTGTAGAGGCCCTCTGCTTCAGTTGTTTGGACGGAGCACCTTTATCCACTTCCTTGCTAATTTCCTTCTGATTTATTGATTTTGCATTGTCAAGTAAAACTGACAACAAAAAATAATAAAAATCACTCTTCAGAATTCGTTCATGCATGATACTAACAATCAGTACCTTAATGTAATGCAAACACGTGATTTGAGGATGGAATATGTACGAAAAATAGGATGACATGGCATATTCACAACTATTTGTGTAAACTAAGCAGAAGTAATTTAATCAAATTGCAAGCAATACAAGCTAGACACCGTATGCAACGTGCAAGACAATATCACATTGCCAAGCTAGAGAAAGCACCTGGGATGTCAGTTTCGCCGGAAGACTGCCATCAGTCCCTGCCTTAATTTTTTCCTTCCTGTTTCTTAATAGTATTGCCTTGTCAAGTCAAACCCACCAGAAAAATGAATAAAAACTCTCTTTTCAGAACTCATTGATGCAAGATGCTGATGAGCACTACTTTAATGTAAGGCGACCGCATGATAGGATGATTGAATGTGTAAGAAAAAGGACAACATTGCATATTCAGAGCTATGATGTGTAAACTAAGTAGAAGACATTTCAACAAATTAGAAGCAATGAAAGCTAGACACCATATGAAAGATGCAACGAGTATCACTCTACCAAGTTAAAACTGTCTCGTCATAAGTGCCATGTCAAAAAATTAGAACTAGTACAAGCTAGAAAAGAATGCGAGATGTAACCTATATCACACTCCAAAGTTAAATGTGTCTTATAATAAGTGATTGTTGCAGGTTACACAACAGTAGTACTTTGATGTAATAACATGGTGTGATAGACATATATTGTATGTTCTAGAAATAGGAACACATGTCTTATTCACAAGTATAATGTGTAAAGTGAGCAGATGAAATTCAATAAAATTAGATGCAATACAAGCTAGACATCATACATAACATGCAACCACATATAATAGTGTGAAGTTAGAGGGAGAACCTGTGATGGTGGACTAGGGGAGACGTGCTCATCATCGACACAACTACGTTGAACGTCTATGCACGTGTTGTCTTGCAAATCTTCTTGGGGGTGGTGGAGTAGAATTTGTAGAGTCCCTCCATTTTAGTTGTTTGGAAGGAGCACCTACATCCACTGACTTGCTAATTTCCTTCTGCTTTATTGATTTTGCATTGTCAAGTAAACCAACAAGAAAAAGCAATAAAATTCACTCTTCAGGACTCATTCATTCATGATACTGACAATCACTACTTTGATGTAAGGTAAACACATGATACGAGGATGGAATATGTATGAAAAATAGGACGACATGGCATATTCACAACTATTTGTGTAAACTAAGCAGAAGCCATTTCAACAAATTAGAAGCAATGCAAGCTAGACACCGCATGAAAGATGTAACCAATATGACTCTACCAAGTTAAAAGCGTCCCATCATAAATGGTGTTTCAACAAATTAGAAGCAGTGCATGCTATAAGTCATATGAAAGATGCAACCAATATCACTCTGCATATACTAAAGGTGTCTCGTCATAGTTGATTGATGTGTGATACAAAAAAAATCAGTTTTATGTAAGGACATGCTTAATAGACAGATGTACTATGTACCAAAAACGGGAAGGCATGTCACATTAACAGGTATAATGTATAAACTAAGCAAAATAGCACATGCAATTTAACCAGATTGGAAGAATTACAATCTAGACACTATACGCAACATGCAACCACATATCACGCTGCCAAGGTAGAGCAAGCACCTGCGATGGTGGTGTAGGGGAAATGCGGCCATCAACTACAGAGCTACGTTGACTATCTTCATCTAGCATTGTTGTTTCTTGAGAATCGTGTGGGGAGGCTGACACTGCATTCTTTAAAAGATGATTTTTTTTTTCTTATAGCAGTCCATGAGCCTGACTGTCTCATCATAAGTGATTGACGAGGGATACACAAGAACATTAGTTTGATGTAAGAACCTGGTTAATAGAAAGATGTAGTAGTATGTACCAAAAATAGGAAGGCATGTAATATTCAAAGGTATAATGTGTAAGCTATGCAGATGTAATTTAACCAAATTGGAAGCAATACGAGCTAGACAGCCGGCTGGAGTGGTGAGCATGATCATCGAGGACCAGAGAGCCTAGTGGGAGGCGGGCTGCTTCACCACCACTGTGGATTTTTAGTTGGCTTGCAGGTGATGCCTATCTGTGCTGGGCTTGTCACTGGCTCGGCCAGTGCCCTGACTAGCTATTTGGCTTCTGGTGCTCCCGGGATGGTGGTTCATGTATAAAATATATTTCCTTATCTTAATAAAGACCGACTTCGGCCTTTCAAATACAAGCTAGACACCATATGCAACATGGAACCACATATGACACCGTGAAGTTAAAGCCAGCACCTGGGATGGTGGTTCATGGCGACCGAGATCATCAACTCCACAACTACGTTTACAGTCTGCATCTGCTGACACTAAACCTTGTAAAGCACCGAAACATTTCTTGCCAAAGCACAAAGAAATCTAGAGCGACTTCTCTCTTTTATTTTGTGCTTTTATCAATCATTTGGCAGAGGATGAAATACCCATGCATAAAAAAACAATGGTGATAGTATGGGTGAAGTGTGTGCATAACTAGTGCACTGTAAAAGTAGCAAATAGCGGGTGGCAAAAAAATAAATGACAGGAGACATATGATATCTGTACAACATTGCATGGCAAACAAAATAAGATACTACTCCATATGATTTTGTAATATATGACCACATGGATGGCTGGGAAATGTAGGTACTCCTCCAGCACACCACCACACATGGTCCTATCAAAATAATAGTCGACTGAAAATAAATAGGTCAGTTGATTTTTTTATTAACCGTCCAATCTACAAGGAACAGGCAGATGGCCTTGAAGGTTGTCAGAATCGCGATTTTGAATCAGATCGGAGCTTCGATTGTAGGATCGCAAATCATAGAATCTTCACTATCAGGATCGTAGAAACATTGATTCTAACAACTAAAATCGTAGAATCAGATGGGTAATCTTGGATCGTAAAGTCGTAGAATCCTATAACAGAATCGCAATTCTGACAACCCTTCGTGTACCTCCCGCCAGTCACTGTCGACGATCTTTCTCAAACCGCCAGGGACCATCGACGCAAACCCCTGCCTCCGCTGCCCCGCCCTCCCATCGACCTCACACCACCCCCGTGCTTGGCAGCGCCCCCCGTCCATCCCTTTAAGCCCGGCAGACCTCTAGATCAGGGCACCACACACCCCTAAGATAAACATCAAGGTGTTGCTTCCCGGCGTAACAGGCGGACTAGCGCATGTTAAGACGGGTAATGCTTCCTTTAATTGGGAATCAACTGACTAGGAATTGAAATCCAGGGGGCGACGGACCACTAGCTAAGGTGAAATAGTATATGAGGAGAAACCGTGTGCCTCGCGAGTTACTAGGAACATCTAGTATCAGGAAGAAGGTGCAGGAATAAGCGGTCACCTAGTGTCTTCTGTGGGATGAATACCGTGCAAGCAGACACGTAAGATTTGCACGAATAAAGGAAGAGGAGTACCAGTTCCTATTGCCGGTGTTGTGTCCTCCTGAATTCGTGCCGATTTTCTTCTTTTTAACGGGGGAACAGATATTGTGGAGGAGCGTGGAGACTTGGATGAACCCATGGCCATATTGTTGACTATGTTGCAATGGCCGTCTGTCGGGGGAGGGGTGATAACCCACAAGTATAGGGGATCGCAACCGTTTCGAGGGTAGAGTATTCAACCCAAATTTATTGATTTGTCACAAGGGAAGCCAAAGAACATTCTCAAGTATTAGCAGTTGAGTTGTCAATTCAACCACACCTGAAAGACTTAATATCTGCAGCAAAGTATTTAGTAGCAAAGTAGTATGGAAGTAACAGTAATAGTGGCCAAAGTAACTGTAGCAGTTTTGTAGTGATTGTAACAGTAGCAGCGGAAAAGTAACTAAGCAAAGAACAATATGTGAAAAGCTCGTAGGCATTGGATCAGTGATGGATAATTATGTCGGATGTGATTCCTCATGTAATAGTTATAACATAGGGTGACACAAAACTAGCTCCAGTTCATCAATGTAATGTAGGCATGTATTCCGGATATAGTCATACATGCATATAGAAAAGAACTTGCATGACATCATTTGTCCTACCCTCCCGTTGTAGCGGGGTCCTATTGGAAACTAAGGGATATTAAGGCCTCCTTTTAATAGAGTACCGGACCAAAGAATTAACACTTAGTGAATACATGAACTCCTCAAACTATGGTCATCATCGAGAGTGGTCCCGATTATTGTCACTTCGGGGTTGCCGGATCATAACACATAGTAGGTGACCATTGACTTGCAAGATAGGATCAAGAACTCACATATATTCATGAAAACATAATAGGTTCAGATCTGAAATCATGGCACTCGGGCCCTAGTGACAAGCATTAAGCATGACAAAGTCATAGCAACATCAATCTTAGACAATAATGGATACTAGGGATCAAACCCTAACAAAACTAACTTGATTACATGGTAAATCTCATCCAACCCATCACCGTCCAGCAAGCCTACGATGGGATTACTCATGCACGGCGGTGAGCATCATGGAAATGGTGATGGAGGAAGGTTGATGATGACGACAGTGACGATCCTCACTCTCCGTAGCCCCGAACGGACTCCAGATCCGCCCTCCCGAGAGAGATTAGGGCTTGGCGGTGGCTCCGTATCGTAAAATGCGATAAATCCTTCTCTCTGATATTTTTCTCCCTGAAAGTGAATATATGGAGTTGGAGTCGGGGTCGGTGGAGCCTCAGGGGGCCCACGAGACATGGGGGGGCGCACCCCACCCTTGTGGACAGGGTGTGGGCCCCTGGTCTTGATTCTTTCCCCAGTATTTTTATATATTCCAAAAATATTCATTGATTTTCAGGTCATTCCGAGAACTTTTATTTCTGCACAAAAATAATACCATGGCAATTCTGCTGAAAATATCGTCAGTCCGGGTTAGTTCCATTCAAATAATGCAAGTTAGAGTCCAAAACAAGGAAAAAGTGTTTGGAAAAGTAGATATGTTGGAGACGTATCAACTCCCCCAAGCTTAAACCTTTGCTTGTCCTCAAGCAATTCAGTTGACAAACTGAAAGTGATAAAGAAAACCTTTGACAAACTTTGTTTTCTCTTGTTGTTGCAAATATGTAAAGTCAACATTCAAGTTTTCAGCAAAGATTATGAACTAACCACATTCGCAATAACTTTTAGGTCTCATGTTTACTCATATCAATGACATAATCAACTAGCGAGTTATAATAATAAACCTCGGATGACAACACTTTCTCAAAACAATCATAATATGATATTACAAGATGGTATCTCACTAGCCCTTTCTGAGACTGCAAAACATAAATGCAGAGCACCTTTGAAGATTAAGGATTGACTAGACATTGTAATTCATGGTAAAAGAGATCCAGTCACTGTCATACTCAATGTAAATTAATAGCAATGCATGCAAATGATAGCGGTGCTCTCCAACTTGTGCTTTTTCATAAGAGGATGATGACTCGACATAAAAGTAAATAGATAGGCCCTTCGCAGAGGGAAGCAGGGATTTGCAGAGGTGCCAGAGCTCGATTTTTGAAATAGAGATGAATAATATTTTGGGTGGTATACTTTCATTGTCAACATAACAACCAAGAGATCTCGATATCTTCCATGCTACACACATTATAGGCGGTTCCAAAATAGAAGGGTAAAGTTTATACTCCCCCACCACCAACAAACACACTCCACGGCCATCCGAATCCACAGGGTACCGTCCATACCAACATCAGCCCTGAGGGAGTTTTGTTTAATTATTTTGATTTTATTTGAGCATGGGACTGGGCATCCCTGTTACCGACCATTTTCTCATGAATGATGAGCGGAGTCCACTCATCGTGAGAATAACCCACCTAGCATGGAAGATATAGACAACCCTAGTTGATACATGAGTTGTTCGAGCATACAAAAAAGAATTTCATTTGAAGGTTTAGAGTTTGGCACATACAAATTTACTTGGAAAGACAGGTAGATACCGCATATAGGAAGGTATGGTGGACTCATATGGAATAACTTTGGGTTTATGGAAATGGATGCACAAGCAGTATTCCCGCATAGTACAAGTGAAGGCTAGAAAGAGATTGGGAAGCGACCAGCTAGAGAGCGACAACAGTCTTGAACATGCATTAAAATTAATCAACAATGGGTGCAAGCATGAGTAGGATATAAATCACCATGAACATAAATATCGTGGAGGCTATGTTGATTTTTGTTTCAACTACATGCGTGAACATGTGCCAAGTCAACCACTTGAATCGTTCAAAGGAGGATACCAACCCATCATACCAGATCACAACCATTTTAATATCATGTTGGCACACAAGGAAGACCATTATAAACTCCTAGCTAATTAAGAATGTCATTAGCAACTATAATCTCTAATTGTCATTGCAAGCATGTTTCATTCATAATAGGCTGAACCAGGAACGATGAACTATTCATATTTACAAAACAAGGTAGGTCGAGTTCATACCAGCTTCTCTCATCTCAATCAGTTCATCATATATCATCATTATTGCCTTTCACTCGCACGACCGAACGGTGTGAATAATAATAGTGCATGTGCATTGGACTAAGCTCTAATCTGCAAGCATTTCATACAAGGGAGAAGACAAAGTAATATGGCTCTTGGTTAAATCAAGAATAATGCATATGAGATCCACTAAACATTTTCATCAAGGTCTTCTCCTCTTGACCCCCAAAGAAAAGAAAAGAAACTAAACTATTTACACGAGAAAGCTCCCAACAAGCAAAAGAAGAACGAGAAATCTTTTTGGGTTTTCTTTTAATTACTATTACTACAAGCATGGAAAGTAAACTAGCTAAGAGCTACAGCTAATTTTTTGTTTTTCTTTAGGTTTTTCTGACACGCAAGAAAATGACTTAGAAAAGAAAACAAACTAGCATGGATAGTACATTGAAAAAGTATGAACACCGACAACTGGAATGAGTGTGTGAACATGAATGTAATGTCGGTGAGAAATACGTACTCCCCCAAGCTTAGGCTTTTTGCCTAAGTTGGTCTATGGCCACAGATCAAAGCTACTCTCTCCGGTGCACGGAGGAATGTCCTCTGGGTGCCACTAGTTTGCCATCTCCTCCGGATCCCATTGATAAACCGACTGATGTCGGATTTAGGGCTCCGCAAAACCCAAGAAGTTCGAACACAGGGGCGTGAACGAAGATCTCTCCCACTCGCACCTACCTAGCGTCTCGCTCTCGTCTTGGTGAAGGGATTCAAGCAAACAACAGAGAAAGCACGCAAGAGTTTACCCAGGTTCGGGCCATCGTGTGGTGTAAAACACTACTTCCTGCTTTGGTGGATTGGCCTCGGGAGGGCTGGAATATGAACTAGTACAGTGGTTCCTGAGCTCAGGAGGTGAACTCGGGAGGGTCAGGAGGCAAGTGTTCTTGCTCCTTGCGTGGTGGCAGAGTTTATGGGTCTGCTCTACTTGGCTGGGCTTGGTTCGACTTCTCCCCTCCACAGTGGGGGTCCTAGATACTTATATAGGCGGCCAGGGTCCTCTTCCCCCGAAATGTTTAGGCGGGAAGGGATCCCACAATGGCCATTTTTTAGCGGGAACACAAGGACGTTCCTATCCTGACAAAAGCGGTCTTCGCCTGCAAAAGGATCAGGCGGTGACGCGGTGATGAGCTCGACGGTGACATCCTCCTTGTCGTCCTTGTGGTCTTCGGTCTTGTTGCACAAAAGGGGAAACCTTTGTCCCGCTCCTCAGGAACCTGCGCACGCGTTGCCTCCTTTGCATCAAAATGGCAACTGCGCCGCTGGCGGGCTCTAGCACCCGCTAGCGCGGTGCATCGCTGCTGACGTCTCTGCCTCCTCCTGAGGCAGACTTGGCTTTGGATTCTTCGCCCCTCCAGAGCACTATGCCGAGGCCGCTCCTGAGGGGGTCTTGATGTTGTTCTCCTGGCAAGGCTTAGCCCCCTCGTGAGGGTCTTAGGCAGCTGGTCGATCAGCTGGGCCATAGCAGGCCGTAGTAGGAGCGCGTCGCGGCCCGCAGATAGGCAAGTCTGGGTACCTTGGTTCCCAGGACACCGACAGTAGCCCTCAGGCCCAAGGCGCGCGCGGAGTTGGCTTCGGGGCGAAGCCTTAGCCGAGGACGAAGCGTCGCGGGACCAAAAAGGCTGCGTGCCAGGCTGACGCGTGATGGTTGGATGGGACGTGGGCGACTCCACTTCCCACGCAGTCTTGGCAATCGTGCGACTTGACAACTCCTTGGCGCAAGCGGTGGGGCCATTATGGTCGCGCGTGAGTGGCCGCCGGTTGATCTTCTTGGTCTATATACAGGGGTGAGGCACCACGCCTCTCACTTGACTATTGTCGATCGATCCCTACTGCTCCCACTACTTTGAGGGCTTCCATGGCGCCGATACGCAGGTTCTCGGCCGCGGAGAAGGGGAAGAGCCCGATGGTAGAGCCTGAGCGGCTCCCCCCAAAGAAGAGGCGCCATAGTTCTCCGAGTGTGTCCCTGAGGCCGGCGGACGCCCGCACATGGTGCACGCAGGCGCCGCCAGGATTTCCGCTTCCCCTGTATGCTCCAACGGCAGGCGGACGAAGCAGGGACGGCGACAGGGGCGGCGCCATTAGCCGCTTGGAGAGACGGGCGACTCCTCGCTCCCTGCTGCCGTCCCATTCTGAGGATGATGCCCACGAGTTCATCGTATAGGCGGGCGCCCCTCCGCATTCATGGATCCTTCTTCCTCCATTCCTGAAGGAGGTGTTCCCGGCTCGCGGCCGGGTGACGATGCATCTGAGGCACGAGGGTTGTAGCCTTCCTCATTCGTATGCGGACGTGGAAGTGATCTCCTCTGGCCAGGTCTTCATGACCTAGGGTTGGGGTGTGGTGCGCCGCGCCTGTGCCCCCACCGGGAGGCACATTCTTCATCTCGCACTGGATAGGATGGGCACGATGACCTTCAAGGTCTTCGGGGCGGACGGCCGCCAGCTGTCGTGTGGCTTAGGGGACGGGCTCGCCGGCGACCATTCCCCATGCCATCAGGGCAGTGAGGCGCTCGCCATTGGTTGCGCCTCCGACTCCTCTGGTAGAAGTTACGCTACCCCTGAGACGGCCTCGAGCTCCGACGAGAGCTACAAGCCGCCAAGTCGCCGCTCCTATCGCCGGAGGGAAATGGTGTCCTCCCGGCACCGTCGTTGTCGAAGGAGTTCAAGCCGTATTCCTCGAGAGCGACCTTGTTAGCTTAGTTCCTGCGGGACATCATGGAAGGCTCCATGAGAGTGTGTTAATTCTTGTAATACTTTTTCTATTGCATGGATTTATAAACTTATGTCCTTCGTGAGACCCTTTGTTAGAGCATGACTTTCCCTTCTTTCTGTCCCCGCGGTAGTTTAGGGCCCTACGCCTTCGAGACCCAGTCCCCAAACAAGCCTCAGCTTGCGCTGGTATGCCAGGTCGCGATGCCGTGGTCAAGGCCAGGAGGTGAGTGATCCAGGGTCCGGTAGGAGCCCCTGAGGCGCGATGCTCAGGAAGTCCCTCTTGGCGTGCAGGCAACCGCCCACCGGTCCATCGGGGAGGGTTTTCATGACCCAGCGGATTTGTGATTACAGTGGAGGGAGGTGTAAGTACACGAGTAGGTGCGGCGTTGAAAACTTATCTTAGCAATCCCCTATGGTCGGGTGGCGGTGGCACTTGATTTTCTATTACCCTTCCCTTGGGGCGAGGTTCTATGCCCGGGCTGTCTTCCTGAGGAGGTGATAGCAGTCGTGCCGAGGCCCTGGGGGCAAAGGTCACGGAGCTGGCGGAGGCGTTCCTCCAGGTTACTGCTACAGCAGCCGAAGAGGTGGAGACCTGTGATGATGCGCTTGGTGATGCCTGATCTGCTCATGTCTAGAGAGAGAAATGTGAGTGCCTCAGGGAGGCGTGAGAACTTTGTTTGAACTTGAAAAACTTGGTATTTATTGTAATAGCTAGATGATTTCTGTGCTTGCTTCCTTTCATGTTAGGTTAGGTGCTCTGCGTCGGCAGGGCCCAACCCCGCGCATACCTCAATCGCCATTGAGCCCTCCGGGTGACTGGGGTTATCGCGATAACTAGACTCAAGGGATGAGGGGCTACGTGGCTAGTGAGGCCCATGGGTCGCGATGCCCAGGGGTCCCCCTTGACTTTCAAGCGATCCCGTTTGCGTTCTGCATCGGCAGGGCCCAACCCCGCGCATACCTTGATCGCCATTGAGCCCTCCAGGTGACCGGGGTTATCGTCATAACTAGACTCAAGGGATGAGGGGCTACGTGGCTAGTTAGGCCCCTGGGTCGCGATGCCCAGGGATCCCCTTTGACGTACGAACGACTCTCATGAAGGAGAACGAGCACCATACCTTGCTCACGAGCCTTCACCTGGGATGGGGGCGCGAGAAGGCCAGGTGCCTGGGCACCTGGTAGGGTGGCGTCTGCCAGGCGTGACCCGAGAATAGCCCCCGTGCCTAGCCCCCCTCGCGACACCCATCCAAGGAGAAGCTATGAGCGTCGTGAGCTGAAAAGCTCCCTGAGGTTGGTGCGACCACTGGGGGCCGCCCTCAGTTGTTTATAACTAGCGTAGAGCATAGAGCTACCACACTTGCGCAGAGTGTGGGCATAACCGCGCCTCGGTCGTAGCGGCCAGCGTCGAGCTTGGTGCTTCCACTAGTTCGTGGGCATAACCGCTCCTCGGTTGGATCTGCCTGCGCCAAGCATGGTACTTCCACTGGACCGTGGGAGGGAGCCTCCCATCAGAAGAGACTCTGGGGCGTGTACAGCCCCGTCCTGACACGTGGCTTGCACGGTAGGACAGCTAAGATGTATATGGGCCCTCCTCAAGACAAGCTGAACGACTTTGAGGAAGTTCTCGTGAGCTTACGCATCACTCACGAGACCCTACCTTGAGGCGGGTTGCGCCTGAGTCTTCTTCTGCAAAATGTGAAAAGAGAGGTGTTGTGTCGACCTACGCCGAGTGCATCTCTAGAGTGTATCGCATGAGAAGGCCGCAGCACCAGCGACTGCAGGAGGTGACGTCACGGGAATGGCTCGCGAGACAGAACTCAGCCGCTGGATTTGTCGACGCCGCAGGGACGGACCCGAGCACAGACGTCGTGCTCAGTCTTCTCATGCAACGATCCAAAAGAAAAACAACCGGCGCGCGGTTCCCGCGTGAGCGAGGCACCTGCCACGGGCCCCTACTTACCCATCCACGATTAGCCCATGCGAGAACAAGCAACCAAGGACCACGGGAGGTGATTTCACGGGAATGGCTTGTGAGACAGAGCTTAGCCCTTGGGTTTAGCGACGCTACAGGGATGGACCCGAGCACAGACGTTGTGCGAGTCCTTAATCATGGGGCGGTCGCGAGTGGGCTCACAAGGTCTCATGACCTTAGTGGCGGTGAGGACGCCAAGCATGCAGATAATGCGAATGGAAAGAAACAACTAGCCTTGATCATGCAAAAAGGGGAGACAACTTCGGGGGAATAGCCCCCAACAGTGCGAGGATGATGCAGCCCGGGGGGCGCCCTTGATCGGATACCTGAAACGTCACCTGATACTTGTCAAAGAAGAGTTGGGGTAGCTGAAGACACGAGCCATGTGGGTTGCTCCTGAGGATCGTCGGGCTCCTGAGGCCCATGGGCTCCGAAGGCTCTCAGTGGTCGCGCGGGTCCGGTTCTTGCTTCGCCCGGACTGCCTGCCACTGAACCTCCCAAGCCCACAAGGCCTGCTGCGCAAGATGCTGGAACGTGGCAGCTGCGTTGCGGAAGCCGAAGCGTGTGCGGACGTAGCTGCAGGGGAGGGCCCTCCTCCGGCCGACCGCCGTCGGCCAGAAGGGCTCCTGAGAGGTGGCTCGGTTGAGACCCGCGAATTCAACGCAGACGCGAAAACGGTCGCTCGGGCCGCGGGCAGGTGAGCTTGGGGTTGTGCGGTTACGCCCACCGCGGATGAGCCTTGCGTACTGAAGTTCCTCGGTAACTTGGTCGATGAAGTCCTGAGCCCCCAGCGCCGAGCGGTCCGTGCTGGGCTCACAAAAACACGCATCAAGACACGCTTGCAGGTGGTGCCCGAACACCGCCCTCGAGACGCTGGTGAGTCCGGAGACACTCCACATGAGAGCCCCCAAACCCATCACGAGAGGGGCGTCGGGCGCGCCTCCCTATGCGAGGGTGGAGGGCGCCTCATCGGCAGGCGCAAGTCCTGAGGCCGGACCGTCAAGAGCCCCTGCGTCCTGGGGTCCATTGACGGGCAGGTTCTTCTTCTTCTTGGGGCGGTCTGCAGAGCGAGGACGGCTCCATCCTCATCAGAGCATTCGACCGCCGCAGTCTGGTAGGCGCGCTCCAAGGAGCGCACCGCTTCCTTCTCGTCAGAGGCGATCGTGATGACTCTGCCGCTCCCAGGCATCTTGAGGATGTTATAGCCGTGATGGGTCGCCGCCATGAACTTGGCGAGGGCGGGATACCCAAGGATGGCATTGTACGGGAGGTGGATGTTGGCGACATCGAAGTCGATGAGCTCGGTGTGGTAATTGTCGCGGTCACCAAATGTGACGGGAAGGCGGACCTGCCCCATCGGGAGTGTGGAGCCATCCGTGACTCCGTAGAATGGCTTGGTCGGGTGGAGCTGATCGTATGGAACCTGGAGCGTCTCAAAGGTATGGACGGAGAGGACGTTCAGTCCTGCTCCATCGTCGATGAGGGTACTGGTCACGAGGACGTTGCTGATGGTCGGGGCGCGGAGCATCGAGAGAGCGCCTGGGGCCGCGGTGCACTTGAGCTGGTCCTTGGGGTTGAAGGCGATGACTTGCTTGGTCCACCTAAGGTTGCGCGCGGCAGCAGGCCTGGGAAGTGCCGCGTTCACCTCACGGACGAACTGCTTGAAGATGCGATGGGAAGCCGGAGCATGGGCTCCTCCCAAGATGCATGCAACTTCACGCGGCTCCTGGAAGCCCCCCGCTCCGTCTCCCTGGCGGTCGTCATCGTTCCTTCTTGGTGGTGGTGGCAGCGGAGGCAGGCCTCCATTGCCCTAAGGGCGACCCTCACGAGGCTGGTCGCGCCAGGGGGCGTCACGAGGCTGCTCCTGCCAGTGGTCTTCACGAGGCTGTTCGCGCCACCCTTGGTGCGAGTTCCTGCCGTCCCAAAGTCCTCCACCTTGGCCTCCTCCACGTCCGTAGCCGCGGTTGTCGCGCTCAGGGCGCTGCCTGACATGCCCGCTGCGCATCGCCCTGAGCTCCTGGCAGTCGTTAGTGTTGTGGCTGTGGACGTTGTGGAAGACGCAGTACGGTCGGTTGTCTCTGGGGAGGTCATCGTAGCCGCAGCCATGCTTCACTTCTGGCTCCGCATCCAGCACGGCGGGTCCCTTGCACTTTGCTTCTTTGGCCTTGGCCTTCTTGTCGTCCGCCTCCGCCTCAGGCAGCTCCTGGAGGGAGAGGCGTCCTTCCTCCGCCCTGGCGCACTTTGTTGTGAGCTTGAACATCTCGAGGGCTGTGCACAGGTCCTCGTGGATGGCGAGCTCCTCCCTCATCCTGACGTCACGGATGCCGTCGAAGAACACCAAGATGATGGCCTTGTCCGAGACCCTCGGGATCCGGAGGCGCATGGTGTTGAAGCGTTGGATGTACTTTTGCAGGTCTCTCCCGGCTGCTGCCTCACGCGACGCAGATCGGCAGCTGCCAGGTCTCGATCGCGGGAGCCTTGGAAGTTGGTGATGGAACGCTCACGAAGCTCTTCCCAGCAGGAGATGGATCCCACGGGGAGGTTCAGGAGCCAGGAGCGTGCGCCATCTTTGAGAGCCATGGGGAACCAGTTCGCCATGATCTACTCGGTGCCGTTGGATGCCTCGATGCCCAGCTCGTAGAGTTGGAGGAACTCCGTGGGGTCGATGGTGCCGTCATAGCACGGAGGCAGGTCCGGCTTGAACTTGTCGGGCCAGACGAGGTGTCGTAGCTTAGGAGCTAGGGCGTGACATCCATCCACGCTCATGATCACAGGCGCCCCCTGCGCCTGCGCGGTGCTGGTTCTTGGGGTGTTGGCGCCACCACCTCCTGTGGCGCGTGGTCTTGGCGTTGCGGGCCAGGGGGGCCGCAAGCCCCCACCTGGGGATGCGGAATCACCTGGCAGCTCTCCTCGTCACGCGTATGGGCTCTGCGGGGCGGCTCACGCCGCAAAGCCTCACGCCGGACCTCCTGGCCGGCACCGTAGAGTGGAGGCGGAGCCGGGACTCCGTGGCCTTCGTTCCCCGCCGGGGGCGACGGGGGACGGGAGGAGTGTGTTGGTGCAGGTGCTTCTCCAGCGGTGTTGACGAGCTCGGTGATGCGGTGGAGCCACTCGTCGTAGAGATCATCTGCCGGGCGGTAGCGCAAAAGCTCCCGCACCATCAGCAGTGCAGGCTGCTGGTAGACCGGTCCGCGACAGACCAGCGAGGACGACGCCGCAGCCGGTGAGGGTGAAGGCGTCGCCGTGCGGTCACCGCGCCGCACGGACGGTGGCAGCGACGAGTCCTGCTGCTCGTGGACGGCCGGGTCGGTGGCGGCGTTGGCGACCGGCGAGTTGGGACGGAGCGGTGCACCATAGCCCGCGGGCGCCGTCGGAGCGACGTTCGCGGCGTGGCGGGCGGCGCGAGCTCGGTGTGTGTCCACCATGGCTGTGGAGCGAAGTCGATGACAAGAGCAGGACGAGGTCGTCAGAGAAGCGAGATCTCGACATGCCCCCTACCTGGCACGCCAAATGTTGGATTTAGGGCTCAGCAAAACCCAAGAAGTTCGAACACAGGGGCATGAACGAAGATCTCTCCCACTCGCGCCTACCTAGCGTCTCGCTCTCGTCTTGGTGAAGGTATTCAAGCAAAACAATAGATAAAGCACGCAAGAGTTTACCCAGGTTCAGGCCGCCGTGTGGTGTAAAACCCTATTTCCTGCTTTGGTGGATTGGCCTCGGGAGGGCTGGAATATGAACTAGTACAGTGGTTCTTGAGCTCAGGATGTGAACTCGGGAGGGTCAGGAAGCAAGTGTTCTTGCTCCTTGCGTGGTGGCAGAGTTTATGGGTCTGCTCTACTTGGCTGGGCTTGGTTCGACTTCTCCCCTCCACATTGGGGGTCCTAGCTACTTATATAGGCGGCTAGGGTCCTCTTCCCCCGAAATGTTTATGGGTCTGCTCTACTTGGCTGGGCTTGGTTCGACTTCTCCCCTCCACAATGGCCATTTTTGAGCGGGAACACAAGGACGTTCCTATCCTCACAAAAGCGGTCTTCGCCTGCAAAAGGATCAGGCGGTGACGCGGTGGTGGGCTCGACGGTGACATCCTCCTTGTCGTCCTTGCGGTCTTCGGTCTTGTTGCACCAAAGGGTAGACCTTTGTCCCGCTCCTCGGGAACCTGCGCCCGCGCTGCCTCCTTTGCACCGAAATGGCAACTGTGCCGCTGGCGGGCGCTGGCACCCGCTGGCGCAGTGCGTCACTGCTGACGTCTCTGCCTCCTCCTGAGGCAGACTTGGCCTTGGATTCTCCGCCCTTTCGGAGCACCTTGCCGAGGCCGCTCCTGAGGGGGTCTTGACGTTGTTCTCTTTGCGAGGCTTAGCCCCCTCGCGAGGGTCTTGGGCAGCTGGTCGATCAGCTGGGCCGTACCAGGCCGTAGTAGGAGCGCGGCGCGGCCCGCAGACAGGCAAGTCTGGGTACCCTGGTTCCCAAGACGCCGTCAACTACCGATAAAGGTCAAGTGGTGGCTCCGGCTCCAGCTCTGAAGCTTGTGCTTGGCTCCAGTACGCATAAACGGCATCCGGCAACACGAGGTAGGTGCCTGAAAGTCAATCAAAAAGAGAAGGTACATGCAGGGTAATAATCTCAAGATACTTTTCATCAAATATCAATTTATACTTAAGCGACTTCTTCTTATCTTTAACAATAAAATCATGTGCTATCATACTCTTATAATTTAGAAAAGCAGGGGCGAGTAACTTCTCCTCCTTCTCATAATGCCTAATAGGTATTCTAAAGTGTTCAGCATGCCGTGAAGCAAAGATGCCTCTGAAGATGGGGCCCTTTGTACGGTTCAGACTTAATCAGTTAGCAACAATAGCACCCAAGCTAAAAGTTGTATCTCGAAACAAAGCATGGCGCAAAATAACAATATCAGGGGCACAAAGGTTTCCACTGTTCCCGCGACCAATTAAGCATCTACTAGCAAATATCGTAAAGTAGCGTAGAACAGGAAAATGTATACTAGTAATTCTTGCCCCTGAAACTTTCCTCATTTCCCCCACAACTATCATATCGATAAAACCTTCACCATCCTTACGATGTGGTTCCTCTAGGCTGCCAGCAAAGGGTATCTTACATACTTGAAAAATATCATAAAACGACATCTCCTTAACCTCATCATATAATGAAACTCCACTGAAGGTGGTCATTTCTTAGCATGGAAATGAAAATTTTGCATGAAAATATTAGTGAGTAAGAGATACTGTTCGCGCTGGCCATGGAGGAAGTGAGTGAGGCCTACATTCTCAGCCAAATAATAAAAGTCTTTATAAATCCCGACGGCTACCAAGAACTCATTGCAAGGCTATTCACACGATCGAACTTCCGTAGTGCGAGGAATATTGTATTTGGGCTTTTTATTCTCCTCCTTCTACTTATCCTTTGAGCTTTGGCTCGAAATAACTCTCAATAATCTCCTCATCATTTTTTTCCTCTCAAAATTTTTTGAAATTTTTAGTGTCTCAAAATAAAAGTGAACCAAACTCAACAAGATTGATACCAACTACTCCCACAAGTGCCTAGAGACTATATCATGCATTAGAACAACTTGGGACTGCATAAATTTGACATGCAAGCTCAAGAACATGGTCACCTTAGCAGCAAAAACTTTCAATAAATAAATCACTAGAGCAAAAACTAATTGGACCATTGAAGGAGTCACATACCGAAGAACAATCTCCCCAAACAGTTTTGTGAATGGAGCTTTGAGCAAGGAGATCGAAAATGGCAGTAAGATGAGCTAGAACACGAGTTTGAGCTGTGGGAGGATTTTTTTCTGGAGGAAGATGAAGTGTGTGGGTGCTGGAATAAGTGGAGGGCTCCACGTGGGGCCCACGAGGCAGGGGGCGCGCCCAGGGGGTGTGTAATGCCCAGGATGGAATTATACCTCCTACGTGTCGAGGCACGACTTAAAGGCATAAGTCCATCCTAGAATGATCTCAAGTTTGGTAATCTTTGCACAACTCATGTAAAAGAGGGATAGTAAACTGAAAATAGTTGGCTTACAATCGCCACGTCACAGAATAACAGAACAAGTCTCAAACATCATACAATAAGATCACTACAACCCTCTAAGAGCAAAATCCAAATGCCAAAGTACCAAACTCAGATAAATAAAACAACCACAGGCGGATCGAATCCTAGTAAGAGTCTCCACTACTGATCGTCCGGGTAGCGCACGTAGTAACGACTACGCTCCTCGTCGTACTCCCAATCCAGCTCGGTGCCATCACCTGGATAGCTCACGGCTGGACCTGCATCTGGTGTGTGAAGTAACTGTGAGCCACAGAGGACTCAGCAATCCCGTTCCCGGGTAACAGAACTATCAAAGCCTTTAGGTGAGGAAAAGGCTGAAGAAAGAAATGAGGTGAAGGAACAACAAAGAGTCTGCAGCAGCAACTAGCACTAACTTACGCAAGAGAGAGCGAGAAGAGAAGGCAAAGCGAGAAGTGATCACGAGGTGATCCTAGCTACAAGTTCACAAACATAACCCCTCCGTGTTCAACTTCCGAATCCCTATTCGGAAATTGACAGTCACGGAACTCACGCTGGTAGTGTATTAGTATCATTGTGTCAAGTTATCTACAACCGGAATTAACAAGCTCCCATCTGCCACATAACCGCGGGCACGGCTTTCGAAAGTTCAAACCCTGCAGGGGTGTTCCAACTTGACCCATTACAAGCCCACGATCCGCGGAGTCGCAACTCCAAAGTGGGAAGACCCGAGTATCCTCGGAATCCCGTGCTCAAGATATACCGAGCTAAGGTAAGGCTAATCCAGCAAATCCTCCCGGCGTGTCGACACCCTGATCGTAGCCGCGCGTATCTAGGTCTCAGGACACGACCGGATGAGTCATCCTACAGGTGTATGCCAGATACCTCAGGTTGCCCCGAGGCGGCCCCGCAGTCTGCTCGTTTCGGACCAACACTCATGTGGAGCACTGGCCCGGGGTTGTTGATTAAGAAAGAGGGTTAATTACTCCCTATGCACGTTTAGTTTGTTATTAGGCAAATAGTACCAATGTTGGGATTTGCTGGAAAAGACTTAGCACTTAGCGGTTTATCGAGGGGGTCCCATACACCCCAACCGTGTTAGGAACGCATAAACAAGGAACATAAAACCGGCTTATACGGATCCTAACGGCATGAGTGGAACAAAACACCAAGCAAAAGGCTTAGCCTTCCACCCTTGCCAATATATATGTGATTTCAGTTAAAGCATTTATATAGTGTGATATAACCCAACCAAACTTCAACAAGGAGCAAGCATCTTCACTTCACCTGCAACTAGCAACGCTATAAGAAGGGCTGAGCGAAGCGTACTTAGCCAAGCAACGGTTTGCGTAGGTAGGGTGGTTAAACATGGCAATTGGTTACAAGTAGGAGGCTAACAAGAAGAACATGGGCATCGAGGCAAAACTATAGATCGAGACTACTAGCAATAGGCGAAGATAGTAATGTTATCGGGGTTCGGTCATCTTGCCTGAAGAGAAGAAGTTCAGATCGAAAGAAGGGTCCTCTTGCTCAAACTCGTTGGAAACCTCGTGCTCAACCTCGTTGGAAAACTCGTGCTCAACTTCCGGGTCTAAACAAGACAAACACGACAAGCACCAATCAACACGATGCAATGCGCACCCGAAAACATGTATGCACGATGGATGCACTAGTGATGCACATGGAGCACGGAAAACATCACTCAAGCAAAACACCTCAAAACAAGATAACAACCTGATATTATTAATCTACACAGAAAATCACCCAAGTTTGATATAAGAATCGCTGAAATCGGAGTTACGGGCTAAAAGTTATGCCCGAAACAAGATTTGAGCGAAAACTGCAAATTACAGCAACATAGCATCTTGGGAGCTCAAAATAATTAATCTACAGCACCCAAAAAGCATTGCAAAGGACTTGAACATAAACTAGATATAATGTACAGCAACTAGGTCCAAAGTGCACCCCAAACGGAGTCACGGATCAATAGCAATGATCTTGGACATATTGAACTTTGAAATAAAATTCTGGCAGCAGAATTTTATTGAAAGTTTGGAGCAAAAGATAAACATGCTACAGCACCTCAAGTGGACATGTGAGGACATGGATGGAAAGACAACAATATATACTTCATGGAACAATTAAAATCCACCCCAAAACTATCATGCATTTCCCTAGAACCTCACACGAACATGGCATCGGAACATAACAGATTTCAGACTTAGTGAAATTTCACTAAGTCCCAAAACAGCAACATCATCATAGCATCAAAAAGAGCATGTTTAAGACACCTCGAAACTAAACATGGCAAAGGGTAAGCACCTCATCAAAATACATATGAAGGTGATCCCGAAACACACAAGCATGCATCATTGTGGTGAACACACCGATTGCAACGAGCTCAACAAGATGGCATTTCATAACAAGTGAAAACACAACATGTGAACATGGCATCTTGCAATGATGATAACAAGGAAACAATAAATCTACCATGCAACCTATCACACACAACACGTAGTTCGTGACGAGACGAACACGTGGACATGTCATTTGCCTCGTTTGGACAAACGAGCTAAAAGATATCACATGTCAAAGGTGGCACAAAAATAACACATAACAGCAGTTTATATCATCATGCACTCTTGCAACAGCAAAACAAAGCCCTAGATGATCTCTAACATGCATGACAACAACAGGTAAAACGTAGAGGGCGTCGCAACGAACATCTGGACATGCTACACGCGCAAAACGGAGCTACAGGCAAGAAATTAGAGCAGGTCAAAGTAGGCACTTCAGATTAACAGATCTGGGGTCTTAGGAAAAAAAACAACCTCAGGGATTAGATCTGGAGATGAACAGTACAGGCCCGGTACTGTGCGGATGAACAGTAGAAGGCCTGGAGGAACAGTACGAGGCCCGGCGCGCGGTGGGCTTCGGTGCACGCGGCGGCCCGCGGGGAAGAAGCAGCAGCGGCCCGCTGGCTGGCGAAGGCGGCGGCCTGGGGTGGCGAAGGCGGCCCGCTGGGAGGCCAGGAGAGGCGGACGGCGGCGAACAGATGGGCTCGGCCCAGGATGCACACGAACGGGGCGAGGCGAGAGCGAGCGCCTGGGCCGGTCGAGGGGGATCTGGTCCCCGCTGGCGAGCGGTGAACGGCGAACGGGCCTGGTCGGCCGGGGCGAGGCGATGTGGTCCCCCGGGCCGGCCCGGCGCCTGGCGCGGCGGGGGGGGAACGGCGAACTGGGCCCCGACGCGGTCGTTCGCTGGCGCGGGACGAGGCCGATCGGTCGACGAGGCCGACGCGGTAGCGGTTGGCGTTGACTGCGGCGCGCGACGGCGGCTTCTAGCCAGTAGGACAAAACAGCGGCGGCGATTGGATCCAGTGGATCCACTCGGGATCCGGCAGGATTTAGGATCTGAAGTAAAAAAGAAAAAAAAAGAAGGGGAGAGAGGAGGAAGAAGGAGGGGTTGCTCCAAATAGACCTAGGGGTCTATATATAGCAATTTAGACTAGGTTTTGGAGGTTAGGGATGTTTAGGAGCCCTACGATCGTGATCCAACGGATCCGATCGCGGGGATGAATTAAAAGGACCATACGGAGATGAAAGAATGCAACAGGGGTATTTCCGGGACACGAAGTAAGGGCACTTCGGACCCACACGGGCAACGGAGGGAAAAAACAACGGAGTCCAAACGAGACGAGATTTGAGAGGCGGGTTGCACACAACAAAACAACAACACACAACACAACCTCGCGGCACACCGGTAACGAAAAAACGCCCGAACAACAAAGTAGGCCTACGGGACGTCACGAACACGTGAGGGAGCTCCGGAACACGAAACGGACAACGGGAAGAAACGCCACGAACCGGATGCAACCCACAACACAGATGCAATGCAATGCACATGTCTACATGATATGAATGAAAGCCACACACTCACACAACAAAACGACGAAAGCCCGAAAGACAAAGAACCCGAAATGGAAATAGATGAAGCCGGAGATATATTATAAGCCCAAAAGGAAAAGTATTACATCCGGGGCATTACAAACTCTCCTCTACTACAAAAAGATCTCGTCCCGAGATCTAGGACTGGAAAAAGGAAGGGTACTCGGAACGAAGATGATCTTCTCGTTCCCAGGTAGCTTCTCGGTCTGTGTGATGTGACCACTTGACTTTCAGAAACTTGATGGACTTGTTGCGAGTCTTGCGTTCGGTTTCTTCGAGAATTGCAACTGGATGCTCTCGGTAGGAAAGGTCTTGTTGAAGATCAATCTCCTCAAACGGAATCATGCGCTCAGGTGCCTTGAAGCATTTGCGAAGCTGAGACACATGGAAGACATCATGAACATTTGCAAAGTTGGAAGGGAGCTCGAGCTGATAGGCTAGATCGCCTCTTTTGCCAAGAATTTTGAAAGGCCCGACGTATCTAGGAGCAAGCTTTCCTTTGATACCGAACCTTTGGGTTCCTTTCATCGGAGAAACTCGGAGATAGACATGATCACCGATGTCGAAAGCCAACTCACGATGCTTTCCGTCATAGTAGCTCTTCTGACGCGACTGAGCGGCCTTGAGATTCTCACGTATGACTTTGCACATTTCTTCGGCTTCAGAGATCAAATCATTGCCAAGAAGTTGACGTTCACCTGTTTCAGACCAGTTGAGAGGGGTACGGCACTTTCTGCCATAGAGAATTTCAAACGGTGCTTTGCCTGCACTTGCTTGAAAGCTGTTGTTGTAAGAGAATTCGGCAAATGGAAGACAGTCTTCCCATTTCATGCCGAAGGAGATGACACAGGCTCTGAGCATATCTTCAAGGATCTGATTCACACGCTCGACTTGACCACTAGTCTGAGGGTGAAAGGCAGTGCTGAACCTGATCTTCGTGCCCATGGCGGACTGAAAGGAGTCCCAGAACTTTGATGTGAACAAGCTGCCACGGTCTGAGGATATCACTTGAGGAATGCCATGTAGGGACACAATTCTGGAAGTGTACAGCTCTGCGAGTTGAGCTGCATTGATTGATTCTTTGACTGGAAGAAAGTGAGCAACTTTGGTAAGCTTGTCAATCACCACAAAGATAGCATCATTGCCTCGCTTGGATTTAGGAAAGCCAGTGACGAAGTCCATTTCAATGTGGTCGAACTTCCACTCAGGAATAGGAAGAGGTTGGAGAAGACCGGCTGGACGTTGATGTTCTGCTTTCACTCTTCTGCATACATCACATTCATTCACGAATTGGGCAATTTCCCTTTTCATGCGTGTCCACCAGTAAGATTGCTTGAGGTCTTGATACATCTTGGAACTGCCAGGATGAATGGAAAGGAGAGAGTCATGAGCTTCTTCCATTATGAGCTTCCTGAGATCACCTTTGGGAACAACGAGTCTGTCCTCGAAGAACAAGGTATCTCTCTCATCCACACGGAAGCACTTATATTTTGGAGTGCCCTTCGCAACCCCATGTTTCACCTTCTTCACCATGGTATCACTGAGCTGGGCCTCACGGACTTGATCTTCCAAGGTAGGAGCAATTTGGAGATTAGCAAGAAAACCCTGCGGAACAACCTGAAGGTTGAGCTTCCTGAAAGCTTCACAAAGCTCAGGCTGGTGTGGCTTGATAAGAAGGCTGTTGCAATATGCCTTTCTGCTCAAAGCATCTGCAATCACATTCGCCTTGCCTGGAGTGTACTCAATGCTGGGGTTGTACTCTTGGATCATCTCGACCCAACGAGTCTGGCGGAGGTTCAGATGCGGCTGCGTGAAGATGTACTTCAAGCTCTTGTGATCAGTGAAGATGTCGACCTTTCTGCCCAACAACAGATGTCTCCACGTAATCAGAGCATGTACCACAGCTGCTAGCTCGAGATCATGTGTGGGATAGTTCTTCTCAGCTGGCTTGAGCTGACGAGAAGTGTATGCCACAATTCTCTTCTCTTGCATAAGCACACCACCAAGGCCTTGAAGAGAAGCGTCACAGAACACTTCATAGGGCTTGGATTCATCTGGAGGAATCAGAACTGGAGCTGAGACAAGCTTCTCTTTGAGGGTTTTGAAAGCCACTTCACATTCGGGAGACCAAAAGTATTTTACATTCTTCTGGAGGAGGTTGGAAAGAGGCTTGGCAATCTTGGAGAAGTTCTCCACAAACCTTCTGCAATAGCTGGCAAGACCCAGAAAACTGCGGAGCTGCTTGACGTTCTGAGGAGCTTCCCAGTTGACAATTGCTTCAACTTTCTCGGGATTAACCGCAATACCGTCAGCTGAGATAATGTGGCCCAGGTAGAGAACCTTATCGAGCCAAAACTCGCACTTTGAGAACTTGGCATAGAATTTGTGCTCTCGGAGTCGATCAAGAACCAGACGCAAGTGCTTTTCGTGATCTTCTTCATTCTTGGAAAACACCAAAATATCATCCAGATACACTAGCACAAACTCGCCTGTATAGGGGTTGAAGATGTAATGCATCATCCTTGAAAAGGTAGGAGGAGCATTGGCGAGACCGAAGGACATGACGGTATACTCGTATGAACCGTAGCTCGTTCTGAACGCCGTCTTGGGAATGTCTTCCTCGCGAATGCGAATTTGATGATAGCCCATTCGGAGGTCAAGCTTAGAGAAAACTTTAGCTCCTTTGAGCTGCTCAAAGAGTTCATTGATGTTGGGGAGCGGATACTTGTTCTTAATCGTCTTCTTGTTCAGTGGCCGGTAGTCAACACAGAGACGCTCCGTGCCATCTTTCTTCTTGACAAATAAGACACCACAGCCCCACGGAGATGTACTCGGTCTGATGAGACCCATACGCTCCTGTTCATCCAACTGCTTCTTCAATTCCTTCAATTCATCTGAAGAGAGCTTGTATGGACGCCGACAAACAGGTTCGGTGCCCGGCTCGAGCTCAATGACAAACTCCACCTGACGGTGTGGAGGCATGCCTGGAAGTTCTTCTGGAAAGACGTCTTGATATTCATTCACCACTGGAATTTGCTCTATGGCATTAATTTCACCCTTATCATTAAGAGAGAAAAGCCGAATAGTATTATCCCTGGAGGCGAAGATAATCACATCTTCATCAGAATGAGTCAATTTGACTTCCTTTTGAGCACAATCAATGTGAGCATCGTGCTGAGAAAGCCAATCCATTCCGAGAATGAGGTCGATGTCAGAATGACCCAGAATCACCGGTTTAGCCAGAAAACGATAATCTCCCATGCGAATAGAAACATCCGGAGCAAATATGTTGGAAGTCATGCACTTGCCCGGAGAAATTACTTGCAACTTCTGAGGCAGACTTTGGATGCCAATATTATGCTTGGATGCAAAAGGTTGAGACATGAAAGAGCATGATGCACCCGAATCAAATAACACTTTAGCTGGAAAAGAGTTCACTGGAAGGTTACCCAGAATGACATCAGAAGAAGCCTCTGCTTGTGCTGCATTCATCAGATTGACCCTGGCAGACTTTGGATCATGCTTGACAATAGCTGAACTCATAGGAGGAGGAGGTGGAAGACGCTTCGGATTCGGACATCTGTTGGCACAATGACCCTTCTGGCCACACTTGTTGCACACCACTTCAGAGAGAGGACGGAACTGAGAGCCACTGGACTTGGAGCCTTGAGACTGAAACTGCTTCTTCGACTGGTTGCTTGGGTTGGGTGGGTGGGAGAAACCACGGCCACTAGAGTTCTTGTTGTTGGAGTTGTTGTATGGAGCTCGAATCATTGGAGGAGGAGGAAGCCAGAATTTCTGTTGTTTCGCAGCCAACTGAGACGATGAGGTAGAGTGAACAGCATCTCGAATTCTCTTCTTAGAAGCCTCCATCTTAAGCTGAGCTGCTTCTTGTTTCAAGGCCATGTTATAGAACTTATCGAATTCGTCTGGCTCGAACAGAGTGAGAGCAAGCTGAAGTTCATCTTTGAGACCTCCACGGAACTGATAGATTTTGCTCTTTGCATCAGGTATGTCTTGCTTTGCATAGCGAGCGAGGTTTTGGAACTTGACATTATACTGATAGACTGACATGGAGCCCTGCTTGAGGTTGCGGAATTGCTCACGCATACCCTCGATGACACTTGTAGGAATGTGATGCGAGCGGAAATCCTTGCAGAAATTCTCCCACGAGATCACTTGACCCAGCCTTGAGTCTTTGTACTGCTGCCACCAATCAGCTGCTTGATCTTTCAGTTGGAAGGCTGCAAACTTCACATAGTCATCTTCTTTCACGTTACTGCACTCAAAATGCTTCTTGATATCGGTCAGCCAATCTTCAGCATCAAGAGGGTCGACACAGTAACTGAAAGCTTTAGGATTGTTGGCCAAGAACTGGTTGAGGGTAGCATGGTGCTGCTGGAAGAAGTTGCCTTGGTTCATTGGAATGCCCTGATTAGCTTGATTAGCTTGCATAGCTTGCATTTGCTGCATCATCTGCATCATCAACTGAGTGTTCTGAGCTGTAGTCTGCATAATTGCTCTCCAAGCCTCAGGCGGAGGAGGAGGTGAAGGAGGACGTTCTGGGACCTCTTCACCCTCTGGGTTGGCATTCGGAACCCTTTTCGGAGCCATCCTGTAAGAGATGACCACGAATCAGCAATTGATTGACAAAAGGAATAAGCTGAATCAATGGAATGAATTGCAACAAGTCTTCACAATAATCATCCGAACAATAAGAACGAATGAAATCATCCGAACAAGAGGAACGAATGAATTTCTCAGTTAAATGATAACATCAGTCTTCACGAGAAGCCACATAGGGATCAAAAGGATAAATAATAAAAACAACAAGGTACGGAAAGGAACAAACACAAGAGAGGAGTTTCGTTCTAACATCTTTGTGCTGAAAGCATATGAACGCGTTACGAAAAGGTTTTGCAATCCCCGGATCAGCATAGCCAAGGACCCTTTAAGATGCAACTCCTGATAGTAACCTCGGTCATATAACCCCTTCACTCAATGTCGAACCCCGAACTCACTAACCTGCATTCGTTGGAAGAATGCCTACGATCTACTGGATAAAACCCACCTATAGCTTTCCGAAAGATTCCAGTTATGCAATCAGGTGTTGGGGATACACGGGAAGCACCGCGCAATCAACTCTAACCTACATCCAGGTGTATCCATCCTTCAACACATAACCAGTCTTTCTCGGAAACTGTGTACCTCGGACCTTCGAAAAGCATCCACTATAACAAGCTATGGCAATACTCCCGAACTACCTCCCCAGTACTGGGTGATGTCGGGGTTATCTTGCCACTGGCCGTATAGGGGAGATTTTCGATGTCGGCCGTCTTAAGTATTTAGTACTGTCACGATATGCTTGTCACAATGATACCCCGAAGCTCAACTCCTCGGTAACAGGAGGCATCGGGAACAATATCCTTGTCACAAGAACATCGAAACAATCCCAGAATACTCGCGGGATTCCTAAAAAAAATTTTTGTGCAAATTTTGAAGATAGGAGAGACAAGAGTAGACGTCAGGAGTCCTCACCAGAGAGAAAGGGGATGAGAAGCAAAGAATCCTACTCTCCGATATAATATATGACTCAAAAAGTTTTTCAGTGTGTGCCTAGACTCAACCGTCAACGGTTCGATCAAACAGTGGGGGCTCCTAGGTCGGAGAAGGCTCTGAATACCAACTTGTAATGCCCAGGATGGAATTATACCTCCTACGTGTCGAGGCACGACTTAAAGGCATAAGTCCATCCTAGAATGATCTCAAGTTTGGTAATCTTTGCACATCTCATGTAAAAGAGGGATAGTAAACTGAAAATAGTTGGCTTACAATCGCCACGTCACAGAATAACAGTACAAGTCTCAAACATCATACAATAAGATCACTACAACCCTCTAAGGGCAAAAGCCAAATGTCAAAGTACCAAACTCAGATAAATAAAACAACCACAGGCGGATCGAATCCTAGTAAGAGTCTCCACTACTGATCGTCCGGGTAGCGCACGTAGTAACGACTACGCTCCTCGTCGTACTCCCAATCCAGCTCGGTGCCATCACCTGGATAGCTCACGGCTGGACCTGCATCTGGTGTGTGAAGTAACTGTGAGCCACAGAGGACTCAGCAATCCCGTTCCCGGGTAACAGAACTATCAAAGCCTTTAGGTGAGGAAAAGGCTGAAGAAAGAAATGAGGTGAAGGAACAACAAAGAGTCTGCAGCAGCAACTAGCACTAACTTACGCAAGAGAGAGCGAGAAGAGAAGGCAAAGCGAGAAGTGATCACGAGGTGATCCTAGCTACAAGTTCACAAACATAACCCCTCCGTGTTCAACTTCCGAATCCCTATTCGGAAATTGACAGTCACGGAACTCACGCTGGTAGTGTATTAGTATCATTGTGTCAAGTTATCTACAACCGGAATTAACAAGCTCCCATCTGCCACATAACCGCGGGCACGGCTTTCGAAAGTTCAAACCCTGCAGGGGTGTTCCAACTTGACCCATTACAAGCCCACGATCCGCGGAGTCGCAACTCCAAAGTGGGAAGACCCGAGTATCCTCGGAATCCCGTGCTCAAGATATACCGAGCTAAGGTAAGGCTAATCCAGCAAATCCTCCCGGCGTGTCGACACCCTGATCGTAGCCGCGCGTATCTAGGTCTCAGGACACGACCGGATGAGTCATCCTACAGGTGTATGCCAGATACCTCAGGTTGCCCCGAGGCGGCCCCGCAGTCTGCTCGTTTCGGACCAACACTCATGTGGAGCACTGGCCCGGGGTTGTTGATTAAGAAAGAGGGTTAATTACTCCCTATGCACGTTTAGTTTGTTATTAGGCAAATAGTACCAATGTTGGGATTTGCTGGAAAAGACTTAGCACTTAGCGGTTTATCGAGGGGGTCCCATACACCCCAACCGTGTTAGGAACGCATAAACAAGGAACATAAAACCGGCTTATACGGATCCTAACGGCATGAGTGGAACAAAACACCAAGCAAAAGGCTTAGCCTTCCACCCTTGCCAATATATATGTGATTTCAGTTAAAGCATTTATATAGTGTGATATAACCCAACCAAACTTCAACAAGGAGCAAGCATCTTCACTTCACCTGCAACTAGCAACGCTATAAGAAGGGCTGAGCGAAGCGTACTTAGCCAAGCAACGGTTTGCGTAGGTAGGGTGGTTAAACATGGCAATTGGTTACAAGTAGGAGGCTGACAAGAAGAACATGGGCATCGAGGCAAAACTATAGATCGAGACTACTAGCAATAGGCGAAGATAGTAATGTTATCGGGGTTCGGTCATCTTGCCTGAAGAGAAGAAGTTCGGATCGAAAGAAGGGTCCTCTTGCTCAAACTCGTTGGAAACCTCGTGCTCAACCTCGTTGGAAAACTCGTGCTCAACTTCCGGGTCTAAACAAGACAAACACGACAAGCACCAATCAACACGATGCAATGCGCACCCGAAAACATGTATGCACGATGGATGCACTAGTGATGCACATGGAGCACGGAAAACATCACTCAAGCAAAACACCTCAAAACAAGATAACAACCTGATATTATTAATCTACACAGAAAATCACCCAAGTTTGATATAAGAATCGCTGAAATCGGAGTTACGGGCTAAAAGTTATGCCCGAAACAAGATTTGAGCGAAAACTGCAAATTACAGCAACATAGCATCTTGGGAGCTCAAAATAATTAATCTACAGCACCCAAAAAGCATTGCAAAGGACTTGAACATAAACTAGATATAATGTACAGCAACTAGGTCCAAAGTGCACCCCAAACGGAGTCACGGATCAATAGCAATGATCTTGGACATATTGAACTTTGAAATAAAATTCTGGCAGCAGAATTTTATTGAAAGTTTGGAGCAAAAGATAAACATGCTACAGCACCTCAAGTGGACATGTGAGGACATGGATGGAAAGACAACAATATATACTTCATGGAACAATTAAAATCCACCCCAAAACTATCATGCATTTCCCTAGAACCTCACACGAACATGGCATCGGAACATAACAGATTTCAGACTTAGTGAAATTTCACTAAGTCCCAAAACAGCAACATCATCATAGCATCAAAAAGAGCATGTTTAAGACACCTCGAAACTAAACATGGCAAAGGGTAAGCACCTCATCAAAATACATATGAAGGTGATCCCGAAACACACAAGCATGCATCATTGTGGTGAACACACCGATTGCAACGAGCTCAACAAGATGGCAATTCATAACAAGTGAAAACACAACATGTGAACATGGCATCTTGCAATGATGATAACAAGGAAACAATAAATCTACCATGCAACCTATCACACACAACACGTAGTTCGTGACGAGACGAACACGTGGACATGTCATTTGCCTCGTTTGGACAAACGAGCTAAAAGATATCACATGTCAAAGGTGGCACAAAAATAACACATAACAGCAGTTTATATCATCATGCACTCTTGCAACAGCAAAACAAAGCCCTAGATGATCTCTAACATGCATGACAACAACAGGTAAAACGTAGAGGGCGTCGCAACGAACATCTGGACATGCTACACGCGCAAAACGGAGCTACAGGCAAGAAATTAGAGCAGGTCAAAGTAGGCACTTCAGATTAACAGATCTGGGGTCTTAGGAAAAAAAACAACCTCAGGGATTAGATCTGGAGATGAACAGTACAGGCCCGGTACTGTGCGGATGAACAGTAGAAGGCCTGGAGGAACAGTACGAGGCCCGGCGCGCGGTGGGCTTCGGTGCACGCGGCGGCCCGCGGGGAAGAAGCAGCAGCGGCCCGCTGGCTGGCGAAGGCGGCGGCCTGGGGTGGCGAAGGCGGCCCGCTGGGAGGCCAAGAGAGGCGGACGGCGGCGAACGGATGGGCTCGGCCCAGGATGCACACGAACGGGGCGAGGCGAGAGCGAGCGCCTGGGCCGGTCGAGGGGGATCTGGTCCCCGCTGGCGAGCGGTGAACGGCGAACGGGCCTGGTCGGCCGGGGCGAGGCGATGTGGTCCCCCGGGCCGGCCCGGCGCCTGGCGCGGCGGGGGGGAACGGCGAACTGGGCCCCGACGCGGTCGTTCGCTGGCGCGGGACGAGGCCGATCGGTCGACGAGGCCGACGCGGTAGCGGTTGGCGTTGACTGCGGCGCGCGACGGCGGCTTCTAGCCAGTAGGACAAAACAGCGGCGGCGATTGGATCCAGTGGATCCACTCGGGATCCGGCAGGATTTAGGATCTGAAGTAAAAAAGAAAAAAAAAAGAAGGGGAGAGAGGAGGAAGAAGGAGGGGTTGCTCCAAATAGACCTAGGGGTCTATATATAGCAATTTAGACTAGGTTTTGGAGGTTAGGGATGTTTAGGAGCCCTACGATCGTGATCCAACGGATCCGATCGCGGGGATGAATTAAAAGGACCATACGGAGATGAAAGAATGCAACAGGGGTATTTCCGGGACACGAAGTAAGGGCACTTCGGACCCACACGGGCAACGGAGGGAAAAAACAACGGAGTCCAAACGAGACGAGATTTGAGAGGCGGGTTGCACACAACAAAACAACAACACACAACACAACCTCGCGGCACACCGGTAACGAAAAAACGCCCGAACAACAAAGTAGGCCTACGGGACGTCACGAACACGTGAGGGAGCTCCGGAACACGAAACGGACAACGGGAAGAAACGCCACGAACCGGATGCAACCCACAACACAGATGCAATGCAATGCACATGTCTACATGATATGAATGAAAGCCACACACTCACACAACAAAACGACGAAAGCCCGAAAGACAAAGAACCCGAAATGGAAATAGATGAAGCCGGAGATATATTATAAGCCCAAAAGGAAAAGTATTACATCCGGGGCATTACAGGGTGGGCGTGCCCTGCACCCTCATGGCCAGGTGGTGTGGTCCCCTGATGTGTTCTCAGTGCCAAATATTCTTAAATATTCTAGAAAAAAACTTATTTCATTTTTGGGGCATTTGGAGAACTTTTATTTTCGGGGTATTTTTTTATTGCATGAATAAATCTAAATAACTATTTTTGCTTTATTTAATCTAAATAACATAAAGTAAAAAGTGGGTACAAAGAGTTGTGCTTTCTAAATTCATCCATCTCATGCTCATCAAAAGGAATCCATTAACTAGGTTGATCAGGTCTTGTTAATAAACTCTTTCTGAGTAACATGAAACCGGAGAATTTTTGAATAACACTAGGTTACCTCAACGGGGATATGTATGTCCCCAACAATAAGAATATCATTTTTTTTTCTTGATGGTAGGAAGAGGAAATTCAAAACCTCCAATAGTAATCGTTGAAATTTTTCCAATAGAATTGATACTGTGGACTTGAGGTTGTTTCCTCGGAAAGTGTAATGTATGCTCATTACCATCGACATGAAAAGTGACATTGCCTTTGTTGCAATCAATAACAGCCCCTGCAGTATTCAAAAAAGGTCTACCAAGGATAATAGACATAATATCGTCCTCGGGAATATCAAGGATAACAAAGTCCGTTAGAATAGTAACATTTGCAACCACAACAGGCACATCCTCACAAATCCCGACAGGTATAGCAGTTGATTTATCGGCCAATTGCAAGGATATTTCAGTAGGTGTCAGCTTATTCAAATCAAGTCTACGATATAAAGAGAGAGGCATAACACTAACACAGGCTCCAAGATCACATAAAGCAGTTTTAACATCGTTTCTTTTAATGGAGTAAGGTATAGTTGGTACTCCTGGATCTCCAAGTTTCTTTGGTATTCCCCCTTTAAAAGAATAATTAGCAAGCATGGTGGAAATTTCAACCTCCGGTATCTTTCTTTTATTTGTAATAATATCTTTCATATACTTAGCATAAGGATTTGTTTTAAGCATATCAGTCAAACGCATACGCAAAAGATAGGTCTAATAATTTCAGCAAAGCGCTCAAAATCCTCATCATCCTTTTTCTTAGATGGTTTAGGAGGGAAAGGCATGGGTTTCTGAACCCATGGTTCTCTTTCCTTACTGTGCTTCCTAGCAACAAGGTCTCTCTTATCATAACGTTGATTCTTAGATTGTGGGTTATCAAGATCAACAGCAGGTTCAATCTCTACATCATTGTTATTGCTAGGTTGAGCATCATCATGAACATCATCAGTAACATTATCACTAGGTTCATGTTCATTACCGGATTGTGTTTCACCATCAGAAATAGAAATATCATTGGGATTATCAGGTGTGTCAACAATAGGTTCACTAGAAGCATGCAAAGTCCTATCATTTTTCTTTTTCTTCTTCTTAGAAGAACTAGGTGCTTCAACATTAGTTCTATGAGAATCTTGCTCAATTCTCTTAGGGTGGCCCTCAGGATACAGAGGTTCCTAAGTCATTTTACCCCCTCTAGTCACAACCCTAACAACATTATCATTTTTCTTACTATTTAATCCGTTGAGCAAATCATTTTGTGCTTTAAGTACTTGTTCTACTTGAGTGGTAACCATAGAAGCATGTTTACTAATGAGTTTAAGTTCACCTTTAACTCTAGACATATAATCACTCAAGTGTTCAATCATATAAGCATTACGTTTCAATTGTCTACCGACATAAGCATTGAAGTTTTCTTGTTTCACAATAAAATTGACAAACTCGTCTAAGCATTGGCTAGCAGACTTATAACGAGGAATGTCACCTTCATCAAATCTGTAGAGAGAATTTACCTTTACTACCTGTGTCGGGTTATCAAGACCATGTATTTCTTCAATAGGTGGTAAATTCTTAACATCTTCTGCTTTAGTACCTTTTTCCTTCATAGTTTTCTTTGCCTCTTGCATATCTTCAAGACTGAGAAATAGAATACCCCTTTTCTTCGGAGTTGGCTTAGGAGTTGGTTCAGGAAGTGTCTAATTGTTTTCGTTAATCAACATATTATTCAATAGCAATTCAACTTAATCAACAGTTCTTTCCCTGAAAACACAACCAGCACAACTATCCAGGTGGTCTCTGGAAGCATCGGTTAGTCCATTATAAAAGATATCAAGTATTACATTTTTCTTAAGAGGATGATGAGGCAAAGCATTAAGTAATTGGAGAAGCCTCACCCAAGCTTGTGGGAGACTCTCTTCTTCAATTTGCACAAAATTATATATTTCCCATAAGGCAGCTTGTTCCTTATGAGCGAGAAAATATTTAGCAGAGAAGTAGTAAACTGTATCCTAGGGACTACGCACACAACCAGGATCAAGAGAATTAAACCATGTTTTAGCATCACCCTTTAACAAGTACGGAAATAACTAAAGGATATAGTAGTAACAATTTTTTTCCTCATTGGTGAATAGGGTGGCTATATCATACAATTTAGTAAGATGTGCCACAACAGTTTTAGGTTCATAGCCATGGAAAGGATCAGATTCAACCAAAGTAATTAACTCAGGATCGACAGAGAAATCATAATCCTTATCAGGAACACAGATAGGTGAAGTACCAAAAGCAGGGTCATATTTCATTCTGGCATTCAAAGACTTTTCTTTGAGCTTAGCTAATAATTTCTTAAGATCATATCTATCATTGCAAGCAAGAAGGTCTATAGCAGTTTTTTCATCCATAACATAACCCTTAGGCACAACAGGCAATTCATATCTAGGGGGAGAATCTTCATCATCACTTTCATCAATATTACCAGTTTCATTAATTGCATTCTCTCTAGCCCTAGCAATTTGTTCATCAAGAAATTCACCTGGTGGCACAATATTATCAAGCATGGAAGTAGTTTCATCATAAGTATCATGCATAGTAGAAGTGGCATCATCAAGAACATGCGACATATTAGATTCAATAGCAGGTGTAGGTGTCGCAAATTTACTCATAACAGAGGGTGAATCAAGTGCAGAGCTAAATGGGAGTTCCTTACCTCCCCTCGTAGTTGAGGGATAAATCTTGGTTTTTGCGTCTCTCAAGTTCTTCATAGTGATCAGCAGATATAAATACCAAGTGACTCAAAGAATATAGCTATGCTCCCCGGCGCCGGCGCCAGAAAATAGTATTGATAACCCACAAGTATAGGGGATCACAACAGTTTTTGCGGGTAGAGTATTCAACCCAGATTTATTGATTCGACACAAGGGGAGCCAAAGAATATTCTCAAGTATTAGTAGTTGAGTTGTCAATTCAACCACACCTGAAAGACTTAATATCTGTAGCAAAGTATTTAGTAGAAAAGTATTATGGAAGTAACGGTAACAGTGGCAAAAGTAACGGTAGCAGTTTTGTAGTGATTGTAACAGTAGTAGTGGAAAAGTAACTGAGCAAAGAACAATATGTGAAAATCTTGTAGGCATTGGATCAGTGATGGATGATTATGTCGGATGCGATTCCTCATGTAATAGTTATAACATAGAGTGACATAGAACTAGCTCCGGTTCATCAAAGTAATGTAGGCATGTATTCCGAATATAGTCATACGTGCTTATGGAAAAGAACTTGCATGACATATTTTGTCCTACCCTCCCGTGGCAGCGGGGTCCTATTGGAAACTAAGGGATATTAAAGCCTCCTTTTAATAGAGTAGCGGACCAAAGCATTAACACTAAGTGAATACATGAACTCCTCAAACTACGGTCATCACCGAGAGTGGTCCCGATTATTGTCACTTCGGGGTTGCTGGATCATAACACATAGTAGGTGACTATTGACTTGCAAGATAGGATCAAGAACTCTCATATATTCATGAAACAATAATAGGTTCAGATCTGAAATCATGGCACTCGGGCCCTAGTGACAAGCATTAAGCATGGCAAACTCATAGCAACATCAATCTTAGAACATAATGGATACTAGGGATCAAACCCTAACAAAACTAACTCGATTACATGGTAAATCTCATCCAACCCATCACCGTCCAGCAAGCCTACGATGGGATTACTCACGCACGATAGTGAGCATCCTGGAATTGGTGATGGAAGAAGGTTGATGACGACGACGGTGATGATCTCCACTCTCCGGAGCCCCGAACAGACTCCAGATCAGCCCTCCCGAGAGAGATTAGGGCTTGACGGCGGCTCCATATCATAAAATGCGATGAATCCTTCTCTCTGATTTTTTTCTCCCCGGAAGTGAATATATGGAGTTGGAGTCGGGGTTGGTGGAGCCTCAGGGGGCCCATGAGACAGGGGGCACGCCACCCACCCTCGTGGACAGGGTGTGGGCCCCCTGGTCTTGATTCTTCCGCCAGTATTTTATCTATATTCCAAAAATATTCTCCGTTGATTTTTAGGTCATTCTGAGAACTTATATTTCTGCACAAAAATAACACCATGGCAATTCTACTAAAATCAGCGTCAGTCTGGGTTAGTTCCATTTCAAATCATGCAAGTTAGAGTCCAAAACAAGGGCAACAGTGTTTGGAAAAGTAGATACGTTGGAGATGTATCAAGGGGAAGCACATCTGAGGCAGCGAAGGACGGCGTAGCGGTAACAGATTCGATGCGGTGGATGGTGGCGACATTGGAGACGCAACGGTGAGGCGTAGGACGGCATGGTTGAACTGGCTCTGGTACAACGCAGTCTGCGTCCTGGAGGCAGCTCGGTCTCGGCTTCAACTATTGGAAATATGCCCTAGAGGCAATAATAAAATGGTTATTATTATATTTCCTTGTTCATGATGATTGTCTATTGTTCATGCTATAATTGTATTATCCGGATATCGTAATACATGTGTGAATACATAGACCACAACATGTCCCTAGTGAGCCTCTAGTTGACTAGCTTGTTGATCAATAGATGGTTACGGTTTCCTGACCATGGACATTGGATGTCATTGATAATGGGATCACATCATTAGGAGAATGATGTGATGGACAAGACCCAATCCTAATCCTAGCACAAGATCGTGTAGTTCGTATGCTAAAGCTTTTCCAATGTCAAGTATTTGTTCCTTAGACCATGAGATTGTGCAACTCCCGGATACCGCAGGAGTACTTTGGGTGTACCGAACATCGCAATGTAACTGGGTGGCTATAAAGGTACACTACGGGTATCCCCGAAAGTATCTATTGGGTTGGTATCTCTGGGCCCACTCGGTAAGACATCATCATAATGAGCTCTATGTGACTAAGGAGTTGGTCACGGGATGATGTGTTACAGAATGAGTAAAGAGACTTGCCGGTAACGAGATTCAACAAGGTATCGGGATACCGACGATCGAATCTCGGGCAAGTACTATACCGATAGACAAAGGGAATTGCATACGGAATTGATTGAATCCTTGACATCGTGGTTCATCCGATAAGATCATCGTCGAACATGTGGGAGCCAACATGGGTATCCAGATCCCGTTGTTGGTTATTGGCCGGAGAGATGTCTCGGTCATGTCTGCATGATTCCCGAACCCGTAGGGTCTACACACTTAAGGTTTGATGACGCTAGGGTTATAGGGAATGTATGTACGTGGTTACCGAATGTTGTTCGGAGTCCCGAATGAGATCCTGGACATCACAAGGAGTTTCGGAGTAGTCCGGAGGTAAATATTTATATATGGGAAGTCATATTTTGGTCACCGGAGTGATTTTGGGGTCACCGGTATTGTACCGGGACCACCGGAAGGTGTCCGGGGGTCCACCGGGTGGGGCCACCTACCACGGTGGGCCAAGTAGACCAAGTAAGGGGGGAACCAGCCCCTGGTGGGCTGGTGCACCCCCCCCCCCCAATGGCCTAAGGTGCCTAGGGTTGGGAAACCCTAGGGGGTGGGGGCGCCCCACCTGCTTGGGGGGCAAGTTCCCCCCACCTTCCCCCCCCCCTCAGATTGGATCTAAGGGGGCTGGCCCCCCTCTCCCTTGCCCCTATATGTAGTGGGGGGTGGGAGGGCAGCCGCACCCCATAGCCTAGCACAGACCTCCCCCTCCCAACTCCTCCCCCTCCCATCTCTCACTAAAATTTCAAGAATTGTGTTCCCCCTAACTGTGCATCGTTGCTAAGGTTCGTTGTTCCGAAGCACCACGTGATGATCAAGTGTGATAGGCTCTAACGTTTACATACAACGGGTGTAAGCCAGATTTACACACGCAATACACTTAGGTTGACTTGACGAGCCTAGCATGTACAGACATGCCCTCGGAACATGGAAGACCGAAAGGTCGAGCATGAGTCATATAGAAGATACGATCAACATGAAGATGTTCACCGTTGATGACTAGTCTGTCTCACGTGATGATCGGACACGGCCTAGTCGATTCGGATCATGTATCACTTAGATGACTAGAGAGATGTCTATCTGAGTGGGAGTTCATTAAATTTGTTTAGATGAACTTAATTATCATGAACATATTCTAAAATCTTTACAATATGTCTTGTAGATCAAATGGCCCACGCTAATGTTGCCCTCAAGTTCAACGCATTCCTAGAGAAAACCAAGCTGAAAGACGATGGTAGTAACTATACGGATTGGGTCCGTAATTTGAGGATCATCCTCATAGATGCCAAGAAAGCATATATCCTTGAAGCACCGCTAGGTGACGCACCCGTTTTCCCAGCAACTCAAGACGTTATGAACGCCTGACAGTCGCGTAGTGAAGATTACTCCCTGGTTCAGTGCGGCATGCTTTACATCTTAGAATCGGGGTTCCAAAAGCGTTTTGAGCAACACGGAGCATATGAGATGTTCCAAGAGCTGAAAATGGTTTTCCATGCTCATGCCCGAGTCGAGAGATATGAAGTCTCCGAAAAGTTCTACAGTTGTAAGATGGAGGAGAATAGTTATGTCAGCGAGCATATACTCAAAATGTCTGGGTCGCACAATCGCTTGTCTCAGCTGGGAGTTAACTCCCAGATGACGCGGTCATTGATAGAATCCTTCAGTCGCTCCCACCTAGCTACAAGAACTTTGTGATGAATTTCAATATGCAAGGGATGGAGAAGTCCATTCTCGAGGTATATTCAATGCTGAAATCAGCGGAGGTGGAGATCAAAAAGGAACATCAAGTGTTGATGGTGAATAAAACCACTAAGTTCAAGAAAGGCAAGGGTAAGAAGAACTTCAAGAAGGACGGTAAAGGAATTGCCGCGCCCGGTAAGCCAGTTGCCAGGAAGAAGCCAAAGAATGGACCCAAGCCTGAGACCAAGTGCTTTTATTGCAAGGGAACGGGTCACTAGAAGCGGAACTGCCCCAAATACTTAGCAGATAAGAATGCCGGCAACGTCAAAGGTATATGTGATATACATGTTATTGATGTGTACCTTACCAACGCTCGTAGTAGCTCCTGGGTGTTTGATACCGGTGCAGTTGCTCACATTTGTAACTCAAAGCAGAAGCTGCGGAATAAGAGGAGACTGGCAAAGGACGAGGTGACGATGCGCGTCGGGAATGGTTCTAAGGTCGATGTGATCGCCGTCGGCACGCTACCTCTGCATCTACCTTTGGGATTAGTTTTAAACCTCAATAATTGTTATTTAGTACCAGCTTTGAGCATGAACATTGTATCTGGATCTCGTTTAATGCGAGATGGCTACTCATTTAAATCTGAGAATAATGGTTGTTCTATTTATATCAGAGAAATGTTTTATGGTCATGCCCCGCTGGTCAATGGTTTATTCTTATTGAATCTTGAACATGATGTTACACATATTCATAGTGTGAATGCCAAAAGATGTAAGGTTGATAATGATAGTCCCACATACTTGCGGCACTGCCGCCTTGGTCATATTGGGGTCAAACATATGAAGAAGCTCCATGTAGATGGACTTTTGGAGTCTCTTGATTATGAATCATTTGACATGTGTGAACCATGCCTCTTGGGCAAGATGACCAAGACTCCGTTCTCCGGAACAATTGAGTGAGCAAACAACTTGTTGGAAATCATACATACTGATGTGTGCGGTCCGATGAGTGTTGAGGCTCGCGGTGGTTATCGTTATGTTCTCACCCTCACTGATGACCTAAGTAGATATGGGTATGTCTACCTAATGAAACACAAGTCTGAGACCTTTGAAAAGTTCAAGGAATTTCAGAATGAGGTTGAGAATCAACGTGACAGAAAAATAAAGTTCTTGCAATCAGATCGTGGAGGAGAATATTGAAGTCACGAATTTGGCACGCACCTAAGGAAATGTGGAATTGTTTCACAACTGACGCCGCCTGGAACACCTCAGCGTAACGGTGTGTCCGAACGTCATAATCGTACTTTGTTGGACATGGTGCGATCTATGATGTCTCTTACCGACTTACCGCTATCATTTTGGGGTTATGCTTTAGACACTATCGCATTCACTTTAAATAGGGCACCGTCTAAATCCGTTGAGACGACACCGTATGACCTATGGTTTGGGAAGAAACCTAAGTTATCGTTTCTAAAAGTTTGGGGATGCGATGCTTATGTCAAGAAACTTCAACCTGAAAAGCTCGAACCCAAATCAGAAAAATGCGTCTTCGTAGGATACCCTAAGGAAACAATTGGGTATACCTTCTACCTCAGATCCGAAGGCAAGGTCTTTGTTGCCAAGAATGGATCCTTTCTGGAGAAAGAGTTTCTCTCAAAAGAAGTAAGTGGGAGGAAAGTGGAACTTGATGAGGTGATTGTCACCCCTCTCGAACCGGAAAGTAGCACAGCGTAGGAAGATGTTTATGTGGTTCCTGCACCGACTAGAGAGGAAGTTAATGATGATGATATGATCATGAAGCTTCGGATCAAGTTACTGCTGAACTTCGTAGGTCCACAAGGACACATTCCGCACCAGAGTGGTATGGCAACCCTGTCCAGGAAATCATGTTGTTAGACAACGGTGAACCTTCAAACTATGAAGAAGCGATGGCGGGCCTGGATTCCAACAAATGGCTTGAAGCCATGAAATCCGAGATAGGATCCATGTATGATAACAAAGTATGGACTTTGGTTGACTAGCCCGATGATCGGCGAGCCATAGAAAATAAATGGATCTTTAAGAAGAAGACTGACGCAGATGGAAATGTGACCATCTATAAGGCTCGGCTTGTCGCTAAGGGTTATCAACAAGTTCAAGGAATTGACTACGATGAGACTTTCTCTCCCGTAGCGATGCTGAAGTCCGTCCGAATCATGTTAGCAATTGTCGCATTCTATGATTATGAGGTATGGCAAATGGACGTCAAAACGGCATTCCTTAATGGCTTCCTTAAGGAAGAATTTTATATGATGCAGCCAGAAGGTTTTGTCGATCCTAAGAATGCTAACAAGGTATGCAAGCTCCAGTGCTCCATCAATGGGCTGGTGCAAGCATCTCGGAGTTGGAACATTCGCTTTGATGAAGTGATCAAAGCGTTTGGGTTCATACAGACTTATGGAGAAGCCTGTATTTACAAGAAAGTGAGTGTGAGCTCTGTAGCATTTCTCATATTATATGTGGATGACATATTGCTGATGGGAAATGATGTAGAACTCTTGGAAAGCATAAAGGCCTACTCGAATAAGTGTTTTTCAATGAAGGACCTTGGAGAAGCTGCTTACATATTAGGCATCAAAATCTATAGAGATAGATCGAGACGCCTCATTGGTCTTTCACAAAGCACATACCTTGACAAGATATTGAAGAAGTTCAATATGGATCAGTCCAAGAAAGGGTTCTTGCATGTGTTACAAGGTATGAGATTGAGCACAGCTCAATGCCCGACCTCGGCAGAAGATAGAGAAAAGATAAGTGTCATCCCCTATGCCTCGGCCATAGATTCTATTATGTATGCCATGCTGTGTACCAGACCTGATGTGAACCTTGCCATAAGTTTGGTGGGGAGGTACCAAAGTGATCTCGGAATGGAACACTGGACAGCGGTCAAGAACATCCTGAAGTACCTGAAAAGGACCAATGATATGTTTCTCGTTTATGGAGGTGACAAAGAGCTCGTCGTAAAGGGTTACGTCGATGCTAGCTTTGACACAGATCCGGATGACTCCAAGTCACAAACCGGATACGTGTATATTTTGAATGGTAGGGCAGTCAGCTGGTGCAGATGCAAGCAAAGCGTCGTGGCGGCATCTACATGTGAAGCAGAGTACATAGCTGCTTCCAAAGAAGCACAGGAAGGAGTCTGGATGAAGGAGTTCATCACCGACCTAGGAGTTATTCCAAGCGCTTCGGGCCCAATGACTCTCTTCTGTGACAACACTGGAGCTATTGTCATTGCCAAGGAGCCCATGTTTCACAAGAAGACCACGCACATCAAGCACCGCTTCAACTCCATTCGTAGTTATATACAAGATGGAGACATAGATATTTGTAAAGTGCATACGGATCTAAATGTCGCAGATCCGTTGACTAAAACCTCTTCCACGAGCAAAACATGATCAACACCAGAACTCTATGGGTGTTCGATTCATCACAATGTAACTAGATTATTGACTCTAGTGCAAGTGGGAGACTGTTGGAAATATGCCCTAGAGGCAATAATAAAATGGTTATTATTATATTTCCTTGTTCATGATGATTCTCTATTGTTCATGCTATAATTATATTATCCGGAAATCGTAATACATGTGTGAATACATAGACCACAGCAAGTCCCTAGTGAGCCTCTAGTTGACTAGCTCGTTGATCAATAGATGGTTACGGTTTCCAGACCATGGACATTGGATGTCATTGATAACGGGATCACATCATTAGGAGAATAATGTGATGGACAAGACCCAATCCTAAACCTAGCACAAGATCATGTAGTTCGTATGCTAAAGCTTTTCCGATGTCAAGTATATGTTCCTTAGACCATGAGATTGTGCAACTCCTGGATACCGTAGGAGTACTTTGGGTGTGCCAAACTTCGCAACATAACTGGGTGGCTATAAAGGTACAGTACGGGTATCCTCGAAAGTATCTGTTGGGTTGGCACGAATCTAGACTGGGATTTGTCACTCCGTATGACGGAGAGGTATCTCTGGGCCCACTCGGTAAGACATCATCGTAATGAGCTCTATGTGACTAAGGAGTTGGTCATGGGATGATGTGTTACGAAGCGAGTAAAGAGACTTCCCGGTAACGAGATTGAACAAGGTATCGGGATACCGACGATCGAATCTCGAGCAAGTACTATACCGATAGACAAAGGGAATTGCATACGGAATTGATTGAATCCTTGACATCGTGGTTCATCTGATAAGATTATCATGGAACATGTGGGAGCCAACATGGGTATCCAGATCCCGCTTTTGGTTATTAGCTTGAGAGATGTCTCGGTCATGTCTGCATGATTCCCGAACCCGTAGGGTCTACACACTTAAGGTTCGATGATGCTAGGGTTATAGGGAATGTATGTACGTGGTTACTGAATGTTGTTCGGAGTCCCAGATGAGACCCCAGACGTGATGAGGAGTTCCGAAGTAGTCCAGAGGTAAATATTTAAATATGGGAAGTCATATTTTGGTCACAGAAGTGATTTCGAGGTCACCGGTATTGTACCGGGACCACCGGAAGGTGTCCGGGGGTCCACCGGGTGGGGCCACCTACCCCGGTGGGCCAAGTGGACCAAGTAAGGGGGGAACCAGCCCGTGGTGGGCTGGTGCGCCTCCCCCCCCCCCCCAAGGGCCTAAGGCGCCTAGGGTTGGGAAACCCTAGGGTGTGGGGGCGCCCCACCTACTTGGGGGCAAGTCCCCCCCACCTGCCCCCCCTCAGATTGGATCTGAGGGGGCTGGCCCCCTCTCCCTTGCCCCTATATATAGTGGGGGTGGGAGGGTAGCCACACCCCATAGCCTAGCGCAGCCCTCCCCCCTCCCAACTCCTCCTCTTCTCCAGTGAAGCTTGGCGAAGCCCTGTCGGAATGCCACGCTCCTCCATCACCACCACGCCGTCGTGCTGCTGCTGGACGGAGTCTTCCCCAACCTCTCACTCTCTCCTTGCTGGATCAAGGCGCGGGAGACGTCACCGGGCTGCACGTGTGTTGAACGTGGAGGCACCGTTGTTCGATGCTTAGATCGGATTCGGCCGCGATCTGAATCGCTTCGTGTACGACTCCACCGACCGCGTTCTTGCAATGCTTCCGCATCGCGATCTTCAGAGGTATGAAGATGGACTCCCCTCTCGTTTCTAGTAACTCCATAGATAGATCTTGGTGATGCATAGATTTTTTTTATTTTTTGCAACGATCCCCAACATCAACTACTAGCCATGGAGGACATTGTTGTTACGGTGGACGCCGCCGCCAGGGTATCGGCTCCAACGTGATGGAGGAGGGTGGTGGTTGATGGGTGAGATGGGTGGCGGACGGAGGACACCGGGGTTTCGCGGCTGGTGGAAAGGTTGTTTTGGCGCCCACGGAGTACCAATGGGGAACCGGACGGGGGGCGGGGGAGCTAAGGGGGAACCATGTTTTGGTCTGGGATGCGCTTTTTTTGAACAGATGGGACGCGCTTGTTTGAAATTTGGCGAAAGTTGCCCCCTCTTAAATTTAAGACCTATTGCGGATCGGGGTATGGAAGAAAATCCAAGGTGTCCCAAATAGCGGCCGAGCGCACGTGTGTTTAGGCGGCAATGGTGTATTAATGTTTTTCGGAGGCTGTTGCGTGGCGTCTCGATGAAATTACAAACCTACCCCAGTTTAGACCTTTGGATATTGGGCCGGTAGGTTTCATGGGTCGGAGCTAGAAAAGTAATATTCTCTACCAAACGTTGGTCTCACACGGTTTTGGGTGAGTAGAGGCTGCCTTGGTGCTTCGTTCGAAATTTCAAAACAAAAGCATTCACGTTTAGAGTACTCTTGAACTTTGAGGATTGACCTAAATAGACAAAATTAATTTTGACCTTGTATGTTTGCAAACCTCATTAAATTATGCGCTTCTTTTCGAAATTTTGGCTCTTGAAAATCCTATAACTACAATTATTTTTGAATGGAGGAGGGAAATTTGAATCTATTTTGTACACAACTATATATGCTATTATGTACAAAAGCAGAGCAAAGATTGGTGCCCCCATAATTTAGGTATGATTTACAAATGCCATGATCTCGGATACAAATATTTGAATGGACTTCATGTTGAATTCCATTTTTTTTAATCACCTTAAGTTGAATTCAAATGTATGCTAGGTCCTAGCTAGCTATTTAGAATGTTCATTGTGTAACTTTTGTATACAATGTGCTTTACACACACAACATGAACTATACTCGCGTTTATATTTGAATTGCTAAAGCGATGCATTGCCTGAACTTCAGAATACTGACTCTATGGATCAATTTTGTCGAATAATAACATAGACATGCTCAAATTCGATTGAATATAGATGTTTGATGGATCAATGACCGTTCCTTAGGGGAATTGCAAATATCATGATCACATCCTAATATTTGGATACAATTTATAATTTTAATCAATATGGACATAAGTATTTTACGTGTATATTCACTCTCCATATGCCTCTCCTCACACATGCACTAACTTTCTCTCACACACATTCGCGCACACGGTGTATATCCATCGGGTGTCTCTCACACATGCTCACACACTCTCTCCCGGGGTGTCTTTCTCGCACACATGATCTCGATATAACCC
>LR738715.1:412336640-412380992 GCA_902687465.1 Secale cereale
CGACTCCTCCCCACAAAACCTTTCTCCGGGGTCGTCAACGGTTCTATTAGCCCCATCAGGCAGATCCGCCTCCCGGTCACCTTCAGCACGCGCCACAACTACCGCATCGAGCTCATCTACTTCGACGTTGCCCACATCAATTTGTCGTACAATGCCATCCTCGGCTACCCAGCGCTGGCCAAGTTCATGGCGGCAACCCATCCCGCGTACAATCTCATGAAGATGCCGGGGAGTAGAGGCGTCCTCACCGTGCCAGGAGACACCAAAGACATGCTTCAGGTGCTCAAGCTTGCATACAGATTCGTGGCAGTTGCACACGTGCACGGCGGAGGGGCACCGGAGGCCCCGGGGGCTGCCCCATCAAAAAAGAAGCAGTTGTTTTCTCAAGATCAGGCGGAAACAAAGCAAGTGTCGGTGGATGAAGACGGGAAGCCTGGCTCCACCTTCACCATCGGGGCTGGCCTTCCCGCGGACCAAGAAGAGGCTTTGGTCTGCTTTCTACGCATGAACAAGGATGTGTTCGCGTGGGAGGCGGCGGACTTGGTCGGGGTCCCGCACGAGGTGATCGAGCACCACTTGATGGTGTGCCCAAACGCGTGCCCCGTGAAGCAGAAGGCGCGGCGACAGGCTCCGGAGAAGTAGGCGTTCATCACAAGAGGTCCACAAGTTACTCGAGGTAGGTGTCATCTGAGAAGTACGGCATCCGGAGTGGCTCGCGAACCCGGTTATGATCCCCAAGAAAGGCGGAAAGGAGCCTGTGTGCGTCAAATTCACCAACCACAACACGACCTACCCTCAGGACCCTTTCCCTCTCTCACACATCGACCAGATCGTCGACTCTACCGCCGAGTGCGATCTGCTGTGTTTCCTGGACGCCTTTTCGGGCTACCACCAAATCAGGATGGCAGTGCAAGATGTCGAGAAGAAGGCCTTCCTAACCCCTTGTGGGGTGTACTGCTACACTTGCATGCCATTCGGGTTGCGCAATGTAGGAGCAACTTTCCAGCGACTAATGCACATCACCCTAGGGGAGCAGCTCGGAAGGAACGCAGAAGCATCCGTCGATGACATAGTGGTGAAGTCTCAGGAGGCCAAAACCCTCATCAGCGACTTGGAAGAAACCTTAACCAACCTGTGCAAGGTGGACCTGCGGCTCAATCCGGAAAAATGTGTGTTTGGTGTCCCATTAGGCAAGCTCCTGGGTTTCATGGTGTCTCATAGAGGGATAGAAGCCAACCCCGAGAAGGTCAAGCCCATAGAAAAGATGAGCCCACCGAAGACCCTCAAGGAGATGCAGAAGCTGGCATGTTGCATAACGTCGCTTGGACGATTCATCTCCAAGCTGGGGGAACGCGCCCTCCCTTTCTTCAAGCTGATGAAGAGGAAAGGCATGTTCAAATGGACTCTCGAGGCAGACACAGCTTTCGAAGAACTCAAGAGATATCTCACCAGCCCCCCTGTGATGGTGGCGATGTGCCTCTGCGAGCCCTTGGTGCTCTATCTGGCCGCCATGCCATATTCAGCAAGCGCCACACTAGTTGCAATATGGGAGGGGCATCAAACTGGTAACCCGAAGAAACAAAGCGGCTCACGCCCGGCCGGGCCATTGCGAGCTTAGGGCAGCGCCCCTGGGACCGTGGCAAACCATCAAGATGGCAAGGCTCATGAGGACGGCGCACCTGAGGCCCCGACAACCTCGGTGGGTGACAAGGCTCCCGAAGACTCTCCGCCTCAGGAACCTCAAGACTCTGCCAACACATCCACCCTCATCGAGCACCCAGTATACTTCGTCGGCATAGTACTACAGGACGCCCGAGCTCGTTACCCCATGCCGCCGAAGCTTCTGCTAGCGCTCTAAGTTTCCTCCCGGAAGTTGCGTCACTACTTCCAAGGTCAACCGATCAAGGTCGTCTCAGCCTACCCCTTGGAGAGGGTACTCTGGAGCCCTAACATAGCGGGAAGAGTCGCGGAGTGGAACATTGAGCTACAAGCGTTTGAATTGGAATTCAGCATGACTTGGATAATCAAAGGAGCGGCCCTTGCTGATTTCGTGGTAGAATGGACTGACACCCCAGACCAGGAGGAGAGCGAAGACCGCTCCCTCACCCGTGGAGACGAAGCCCCGGATGGATGGGTCATGTACTTTGATGGAGCCTTCACGCGACAGGGCGCGGGGCTGGAGATGTGCTCATCTCACCCAACAAGGATAAGCTCTATTACGTCGTGCAACTATGCTTCCAGAATGGCGAAAAGGTCTCCAACAACATCGCAGAGTATGAGGGCTTGATTGCTGGCCTCAAGGCTGCTGCAGCGCTGGGGGTGAGGCGCCTCACCATCAAAGGCGACTGATACGTCTCCAACGTATCTATAATTTTTTATTGTTCCATGCTATTATATTATCCTTATAGGATGTTTTATGGGATTTTATATACACTTTTATATGATTTTTGGGACTAACCTATTAACCCAGAGCCCTGTGTCAGTTTCTGTTTTTCTCCTGTTTTAGGGTTTCGCAGAAAAGGAATATCAAACGGAGCCCAATTGACCTGAAAAATCAACGGAGGCTGTTTTTGGACCTAAAGAAACCCAGGAAGTGCTGGAGGGGGACGAGAGGACCCACGGACTGCCCATGAGGGTGGGGGCGCGTGCCCCCCCCCACCTCGTGGATAGCCTATAGACCCCCCTTGCTTGGCCCCGACTCCCACACATCCTATATATACTGAAACCTCCAGAAAGAAACCTAAATCGGGAGTTCCGCCGCCGAAAGCCTCTGTAGCCACCGAAAACCAATCTAGACCCCATTCTGGCACCCTGCCAGAGGGGGGAATCCCTCTCCGGTGGCTATCTTCATCATCCCGGAGCTCTCCTTGACGAGGAGGGAGTAGTCCACCCTCGGGGCTGAGGGTATGTACCAGTAGCTATGTGTTTGATCTCTCTCTCTCTCTATTGTTCTTCAGATGGCACAATCTTCATGTATCGCGAGCTTTGCTATTCTAGTTGGATCTTATGATGCTTCTCCCCCTCTACTCTCTTGTAATGGATTGAGTTTTCCCTTTGAAGTTATCTTATCGGATTGAGTCTTTAAGGATTTGAGAACACATGATGTATGTCTTGCATGTCCTTATCTGTGGTGACAGTGGGATATCATGTGATCTACTTGATGTATGTTTTGGTGATCAACTTGCGGGTTCCGTGACCTTGGGAATCTATGCATAGGCGTTGGCACACGTTTTCGTCTTGACTCTCCTGTAGAAACTTTGGGGCACTCTTTGAAGTACTTTGTGTTGGTTGAATAGATGAATCTGAGATTGTGTGATGCATATCGTATAATCATGCCCACGGATACTTGAGGTGACAATGGAGTATCTGTGTGACATTAGGGTTTTAGTTGATTTGTGTCTTAAGGTGTTACTCTAGTACGAACTCTATGATAGATTGAACGTTACTACGGACTCTTGAATAGATCGGTCAGAAAGAATAACTTTGAGGTGGTTTCGTACCCTACCATGATCTCTTCGTTTGTTCTCCGCTATTAGTTACTTTGGAGAGACTCTTTGTTGCATGTTGAGGGCTAGTAATATGATCCAATTATGTTATCCTTGTTGAGAGAACTTGCACTAGTGAAATTATGAACCCTAGGCCTTGTTTCCTATCATTGCAACACAGTTTATGCTCACTTTTACCACTTGCTACCTTGCTGTTTTTATATTTTCAGATTACAAAAACCTATATCTACCATCCATATTGCACTTGTATCAACATCTCTTCGCCGAACTAGTGCACCTATACAATTTACCATTGTATTGGGTGTGTTGGGGACACAAGAGACTCTTTGTTATTTGGTTGCAGGGTTGCTTGGGAGAGACCATCTTCATCCTATGCCTCCCACGGATTGATAAACCTTAAGTCATCCACTGGAGGGAAATTTTCTATTGTCCTACAAACCTCTGCACTTGGAGGCCCAACAACGTCTACAAGAAGAAGGTTGTGTAGTAGACATCAAGCTCTTTTCTGGCGTCGTTGCCGGGGAGGTGAGTGCTTGAAGGTATATCTTTAGATCTTGCAATCGAATCTTTTAGTTTCTTATTTTATCACTAGTTTAGGTTATAAAAGAAAACTACAACAATGGAATTAAGGTTACCTCATATGCTTCATCTTTTTAATATCTTTCGTGAAAATGATGGAAAGGAAAATTGTGCCCAAGTACTAGAAGAAGAATTACATAGAATGTTTGGCACTACATACTTGAATGATGAGCATGATTGCAATGTTGTTAGTGTGAATCCTTTGAATACCCTGATGCTAATGATATGCAAAGTCACAAGCTTGGGGATGCTATGTTTGATGAAGATGATATGCTTAGTTCCCCAAGTCTTGATGAGCAAATTTATTATGATCAAAGCATGCCTCTTATTTATGATGATTATTGTGATAACACGTATGCTATAAAGAATAAAGATAACCATAAAACTTGTCATCATGATTTTAATTTTCAATTGGATTATGCTTCACATGATAGTTATTTATTTGAGTTTTCTCCCACTACTAAGAATGAGAATAATTTTTCTTATGTGGAGAGTAGTAAAATTTCTATGCTTGTAGATCATGACAAAAATGCTTTATGTGTTGGTTATATTGTTGAAATCATTCATGATGTTACTGAAAATTATTATGATGGAGGAATATATGCTTGTAGGAATTGCAATAGTATCAAGTATCCTCTCTATGTGCTTAAAATCTTGAAGTTATGCTTGTTTTCCATTCCTATGCTAGTTGATTATAGTTCACATAAGTTGTTTGCTTACAAAATCCATATGCATAGGAAGTGGGTTAGACTTAAATATACTAGTCATATTCTTCACGATGCTCTCTTTATGTTTCAATTCTTATCTTTTACGCGAGCATCATTGAAATCATCATGCCTAGCTAGGGGCGTTAAACGATAGCGCTTGTTGGGAGGCAACCCAACTTTATTTTAGTTTATTTGTTTTTGCTTCTGTCTAGGAATAAATATTGCATCTAGCTTCTACTTAGATGTGGTTTTGTGTTTTAATTAGTGTTTGTGCCAAGTAGAACCTTTGGGAAGACTTGTGTGAAGTTTATATGATCTTGCTATGAAAAACAGAATCGTTGGCGCTCGCTAGAATGGTCGCCAGATTTTACTGGAGTGTGATATTTAGTTGATTCTTTTTGCAAATGATTAGTAGACAAATTCCTCACGTTTAAAAATTTATTTCAATTTTTTTGGAGTTACAGAAGTATTCGAAAGTTACAGATTACTACAGACTGTTATGTTTTTGACAGATTCAGTTTTTCGTGTGTTGTTTGCTTAGTTTCATGAATCTGTGAGTAGTATTGGGGAGTATGAATCATAGATAAGTTGGAATATAGTAGGTTTAACACCAATATAAACAAAGAATGAATTCATTACAATACCTTTGAGTAGTGGTTTGTTTTCTTATACAAACGGAGCTCACGAGATTTTTGTCTAAGTTTTGTGTTGTGAAGTTTTCAAGTTTTGAGTATTGCTTTGATGGACTATGGAACAAAGAGTGGCAAGAGCCTAAGCTTGGGTATGCCCAAGGCACCCCAACGTAAAATTTAAGGACAACCAAAAGCCTAAGCTTGGGGATGCCCCGGTGTCAGGCCTAAGATGCGATTATATCCCGATCACGTGACACTTACGTGATTGGGGCACAACCGCATTTCGGGCGCTTAGCAAGATGGATATCATTACATCGTACCATTACATACATACATGGGGGATACAACAATACATACAAGTCACATGAATACAACATCATCAATACAAGGCATCCGACTACGGATCCAAACATGAAAAGCACAACGACATCCATCTGCTATCCCAGGCTGCCGACCCGGAACCTAACCCAAGACTGACGACGAAGAAGAAGAAAGAAATCCAACACAAAGAACAGCGCTCTCACGTCAAGTCATCGGAAACCTGCACCTGCAACTGTTGTTGTAGTATCTGTGAGCCATGAGGACTCAGCAATCCCATAACCATGGGTATCAAGACTAGCAAAGCTTAATGGGTAGGAAGAAGGTTAAGTGGTGAGGTTGCAGCAGCGGCTAAGCACATATATAGTGGCTAACTTACGAGTACAAGAATAAGATGAGCATCTACGCAAGCGGTCGCAAACTAGTAGTGATCGCTAAAGATCCCGAACTACCTAAGAGTCAAACATAACACCACCGTGTTCTCTTCTCAAAGTGAAAAGAGACAGTCACGGTTACTCACACAGTTGTGTGTTTAACTTGGATCCTCTGTCAAGTGTTCTACAACCGGACATTAACAAATTCCAATCTGCCACATAACCGCGGGCACGGCTTTCGAAAGATCATAACCCTGCAGGGGTGTCCCAACTTAGCCCATCACAAGCTCTCATGATCAGCAGAGATAATAATAATATTACCCCTTATCTTAGGGAAGGCCCGATCAGACTCGGAATTCCCGGTGCACAAGACATTTCGACAATGGTAAAACAAGTCCAGCAAGACCTCCCGGCGTGCCGACATCCTAATAGTAGCCGCGCGTATCTTGTCTCAGGCCACGTCCGGATTGTCCAAACTTCCGGTAGGCCAAATACCAGAGTTGCCCCTGGCGGTCACCGGCGGTTGACAGGTTTGGACCAACACTCATGAGGAGCACTGGCTCGGGTTGTAAATTAAGTCCTCGGGGTAATTACTCCCTATGCAAGTTTTTAGTTAATAGGCAAATGTAAAACCAAAGTTGGGTCTTGCTGGAGAAGTTTTATTCAAAGACGGAATGCCAAGGGGGCCCCATATACCCAACCGTGTAAGGAATGCAAAATCAAGGAACATAACGCCGGTTTATCGGCTCCTAAGGTGGCATGAGTAGAACAAAACACTGAGCAAAAGGCCAAGCCTTCCACCCATTGCCAAGTATATAGGTGTGTTAATAATAGTAATAGATATTATAATAATCCCAAAGCATCAAGTTCCAACATGGAACAATCTTCATCTTCACCTGCAATTAACAACGCTATAAGAGGGGCTGAGCAAGCGGGTAACATAGCCAAACAACGGTTTGCTAGGAAGGTGTCAAAGGTTAGAGATTTTATGGAAACAAGGAGAGGGGATGACAATAAAGATGGGTAGCGCGACATATAACGATAGCATCGAGACGCCTAGCATAGCAATGATAGTTAAGGTATCTAAGGAGATGGTCATCTTGCCTGAGATCCCGCAAGGAAGAAGAACAAAACCATGAAGTACATGAAGAAGAAGCCTTGAAGACGAAGCACGTGTAGTCGAACGAATCCTCACGATCGCAACGGAAAAGAACTAGCGAGAAAAAGCACACAACATGGTAAACACAACACTCAAGAAGATGACAAGATACTCAACCAAGTATGATGCAAGACAAGTCTATATGATGCAAGACATGGCAAGGGATGAAGCACACAAGAACAACACAAGCTAACAAGTTTAAATGAGGTCGGAATCAACATATAACTATTCTTGTAAGTCCTCATATGCATATTTGGAAATTGGTCCAGATCTGAACAAACCTTAAGTTAAAGTTGTTAAACGGCAGGTTAACATGCACCATGATGATCTACTCGAAATTCTAGTCAAGATACGTATGGAGTTTGTTTAATTTGGAGCTACGGCCTAGAAGATATGAGCAAATCAAGAAAAGCATGGCAACGGTGCAAGATGCACCCAAACATCAAACAAACACACTCCAAACAAGTATACAGCATGATATTATGCTTCTACATGCAAAATCAGACAAGTTTCATATAGGACACGCTCAAAACGGAGCAACGGTTCAACACATACACATCAAACAAGATATAACAACAAGCTGTCGAAAATCAGCAACATAGCAACTTTGGAGCAAGGTATATATATGCTACAGCACCCAAACATGATAACAAGAGGCATGGATGTGAAATAGACATGATACTTAACAAGCATGAACTTAGAACACACCCAAAAACTTGTTGGAACTTACTTAACCAAGCATGGCAAGTTGCAATAAATTTATCCAGACTTAGTCAAAATCTGGGAAGGCAAAAATATCATCACGATGTTGCCTTCGGAGGCACAAAACAACAAGCATATCAACTCTACTAAATATATAAAGATCATGGACATGTAATAGACATATCATACATCAAATAACTCCATTGGAGCAACTCCGTAGGAGGCATGGATCAATAACAACAAGCTTCACCAAATTGATCATGCTGATAAAATCCTGACAGGTAAATTTATAGCAACTTGAGAGCAAGAAATAAATAAGCTACAGCAAGTCATATGAGCAAGTAAGGGCATGGATGGATAGAGCATAACATGGACAACAAGACATGATCATTTGACATACGAAAACATGCAAGGATTTGAGTGAGGCATCAAGCAAACATAGCATCAGGTTTAACAGTTCCAGACTTAGCAGCTTTTAAACTAAGTATAAAACAACAACATTGGCATGGCATGTTTACAAGCTTGTTTAAGTCACCTCAAGGCATATCATGGAAAGTGGATTGCACCACAGCAAAGACCATATGATTGTGCTTCTAAAACATATAGACATGTGGCATGAAGACAAACACATCAATAGCAATGAGCAAGTCAAATCAGCATCTCATAACAAGTTTTAGCACTTAACAGCCACATGCACTTTTGCAACAGAGATAAGCATGGCAATATGGCACCTAACGTGAATGCTACAGCAACCAACATGTAGAGCACTTCACAATGAACATTTTGACATATCATATGCTCCATTTGGATAAACATGCACAAAGATATCATCACCACAAGCATGCAACAAATTTACAGTTAACAGCAGTTTTAAACATATAGCACTCTTGCAACAGAGATTAGGAAATCAAGATGAACTCAAACAAGCATGCCACGATGGAACAAAATGAAGAGCATATCACCACGATCTTTTCGATATATTATTCACTCAATTTGGACATACACACAAAAAGTTGCAAGCTCACAAAGATGCAACAAATTTATGACAGAAAAAGGACTTGGAAGTTTTTTACACTCAGGAAAAAAACACAGAGAGCGCCGCATAGTTATTCGATGCACGGGCGGGACATAGGCTTCTCACCAGAGTGGGCTTCGGCCCAGTAGGCAAAGCAAGCCGGGGGAGTAGGCATGCGGCTGGGCCCGGAGCTGGTGGGCTGGAGCGCTGGGCCGTGGGGCCCATGCCCGTGGCTCGTCGTCCCCCTCGAGCGAGCTCGAGCAGGAGGACAGAGGCGGCGGCTGCCGGCGTTGACTCGGCGGTGGGGAGGCCGGAGGGGCCGAGGGCGACGTGGGGAGGGCCAGAACGGACGCGGGGGCATCGGCTCCGGGCATCTCCCGCCCGGATCTGGCCGGAGGAGGCCGGCGGCGAGCTCCTCGGGGCAACGGCGGCGGAGAACAGGGCAGGGTCCGGCGGCTTGCTGGACCTCCGGCGGGAGCCGAAGTGAGGGCAGCGCAGGTCGCCGACGGGGTCGGAGGCGAGGGCGCGGGGTCGGCGGGCTCGCTGGAGGAGCGGGCGAGACCGGGCGGCGGCCGGCGGCGGTGGTGCAGCGCGCGAGGAGGTGGCGCGAAGGGGGATCTGGCGGCGGCGGCTGCGGGCTCGCGCGGGCCCGCGACGGGCCTCGCGGGCCGCAGCGGTGGGAGTAGAGAAAGAGGGTGAGGTGGCAGCCTTTGAGTGGCTGGAAGCGGTGGCGTGGCGATGTGGCGGCTTGTGATTGGACGGGGTGAGGTGGCCGGCTGGACAAGTCCGGCGGCGCGAGGTGGAAGAAGACTAGGGTTGCACCGCGAATTTCGGGGGAGTGGATGTTTATATAGGCATAGGGAGCTAGGAGACTCCAAATGAGGAGCGGTTTTCGGCCACGCTATCTTGATCTGACGACCGAGAGCATGGAGTGGGGTTAGGATGGGCTTGAGGGCTGTTTTGAAAGGGGTGCTGGGCCAAAAGAGAAAGGCTACCGGCGGTTAACACGGTTAACCGTTGGGCTATCAAACGAACTCCGAATGCGACGAAAATTGACAGGTGGTCTACCTATGCTATAATAAGACCACATGCGAAGTTTCACCCCATTCCGTGATCGTTTTCTGGCCACTCATAAAATAAATATTCGGAGGTGCCGCGGGCGTGTGTGAGTGTGTCTGGGCTCAGAACGGATAACGGAGAGGACGGGCGGACTCAGACGGATGCAAGTTTTGAAAACATGATGATGCAATGCACATGATGACACGACAAGATGCAACACGCAAGCAGATGACCTGGCAACGGCAACGAATAACTGACTGACACCTGGCGCATCGGTCTCGGGGTGTCACAACACTCCCCTACTAACAAGAGATCTCGTCCCAAGATCTTAGGAACGAGACGGAACCGAAAAGGAAGAAAAAAGTTCTTCGATGAAAAAAGAGTGAAACCAAAGAATGTTCAGAGGATGAGCCAGTCGAAAGGACGAACACGACGGAGAAAACAAAGTTGCAAAGACTTCGTTAAACAAGAGGAACAAGGAATACGACGATAATCGAGGAGGTTAAGTGACAAGAGAGAAATTAAACCACTTCGGTTAAAAGAGATAGAAAAGGAATTTGAACAAAGTAATTCGGGCAGCACTCCGGCTGAAACTGAAAAAAAATAGCACACCGGTTTAACATGAATGGAATAGAACAAGAACTTGAGGGATGGAATAATACTAGATGAGAGAAACAACACAAAGCCTCCGGAAGAATTGAAATGGTTGGATGAAAAGAACAGAAAAGAAGATGACAACTTACACCACGAATAAATTTGAAAGAGCATCTTCGAGAGAAAGGCTTGAACGGAGTTGTTGAGAAAATCAACAACAAAAGAATAAGCTTGTTGTGGGCTTATTAAAACCATCTCACACTTGAGGTGAATTATGCCGCAACCAAAGATTGAATCGATGAGAATGAAGAAAGAATGTAAAACTCCATTTCAAAAAAATGCAGAGAATTATTTGCATCTCGGGACACAAAAGAATAATTCTTGAGCTGCTCAACAAGAACTTGATGAATATTTGAGGAATGAATTTAATCATGAAGAACCACTATGAAGAACTCCGGTAACAAGAGGATAATCAGATAGAAGTGAAGGATGCACAAACAAGGTTAAAGCTTTGCGATGATTTAGAAAGAGCCTCCGACGAGATAACCAAGAAAATTGAACTCCGTAAAAGAAAAGATTAAAGCACTTGGGACTAGAATTTATTCATCAAGAACAAATTCCGAAGGAAAAGATTAAATGACCTTAAAGTATAAGAATTATGTTATGCTTATCCTCCACCAATTAAATTGATGAGAAGCAATGGATTGCATACCACTTATTCGCATTGAAATTGATTAAAGAGGGATATAGCGCAAAACTTATGAAAACTTCATGAAACACCGGTAGGATTGGAATAAAATGAATGAATTGATATGATAACACCGAAAAAGAACTGTTGAGCGAATCACCGTAAGAATTAAAGCCGAGTGAAGAAAAGAACAAACCACCGTAAAGAATTAAAATGGAGTGAATACAATAGAATGAATCACCGGGAAGAATAAAGCACTTGAGGAAATTTATATACAAGAGAACGAAGAGATCGCGAACGGTTTAAAGACTGCTTGAATGAAGCACCAGAAGAATATGAGACGAACGAAGAGGCATCAATGAAGAATATTTGGAGGACGAAGTTGAAAACTGAGAACAAAGAAATCTTCTGAAAAGATGGCCTTCGGAGGAACACAATGGAAAGAATTCATGGAATACTCCGGATGGTAGGGAAAAGTCTTCATGACGAACGGAATAACTGAGAGGATAGCATGAAGCTAGAAACACGAATCTTCGAGAGGACGGACAAGATTCGAAGGAAAGCTCTTCTTCGGTCTTCAGATGACGACGAGGAACACAACCAAAGTTATTGAGATACTCCGGAAGAATGAAAGAGAAAAAGGTTGAACCAAATATGAAAGAATTTGAAAGCGATCTTGGAGAAGGCATATGACTGATGGAATCCATACTTACGTCATACTTTATAAGAATTTGGAAATACTCCAGGAAATTAAAAGAGTCAGGTAAGATCTTGGGAAAAGACCTGTGGGTTATGAGCCCACCGAAGAGAAAACTCCGTTGGGAAGGAATTGAAAGAAGATGACGCACCAGACTGATTAAAAGACTCGAAGGAGGTGACAACCTCGAATTAATTGTAAGACAGAAGAATCTCTTGAGAAGTCTTCGGAACTCCGGAATAATTAAATGGCAAGCGACGAACGAGCAAGAGGAAGCGTCTGAGCCGAGGGAAAAAGAATATGATAACACCGAAAATTGAATTGGAACCACAGGAAAAGAAGAAGAGATGAAGAAGGACGAACTAGACGAGAATTCACCAGTTGGAATAATTAAGGAAAGAAAGCAAAGGCTTCACACAAGTAGAATGGATACTCGATTAAGGACTCCGGCTCCGAGAAGAAAAGGGTGGGCGGGTGGGAAAAAGAAAGACCACATCGGACGGGGAAAAAGACACTGGTCGGAAAGAAATGAGGATTGAAGCAAAAGACGAGGAGGGTCAAAACGACTTCATGAGAGATGCACCAGATGAAAGAACTGACAACGCAACGAATGAAAACTAACCGCGTGCTCCTAAAAAAAATTGAAGGGGAAGAGGAGTAATTCAAAACACCTACGTCAAGATTTCTCACCAGAGCGACGAAGGGACTGAGGAGTAAAAAGAATTCCTACTCTCCGATATAACTAAACTCCGAAAAAAGTTTTTTTGCTAGACTCAACAACGGCCAAGCTATGATCAATCAAGGGGGATCCTATGGTCGGTCGAGGCTCTGATACCAACTTGTCAGCCCCAAGATGCGATTCTATCCCGATCACGTGACACTTACGTGATTGGGGCACAACCGCATTTCGGGCGCTTAGCAAGATGGATATCATTACATCGTACCATTACATACATACATGGGGGATACAACAATACATACATGTCACATGAATACAACATCATCAATACAAGGCATCCGACTACGGATGCGAACATCAAAAGCACAACGACATCCATCCGCTATCCCGGGCTGTCGACTGGGAACCTAACCCAAGACTGACGACGAAGAAGAAGAAAGAACTCCAACATAAAGAACATCGCTCTCACGTCAAGTCATCGGAAACCTGCACCTGCAACTGTTGTTGTAGTATATGTGAGCCACGAGGACTCAGCAATCCCATAACCATGGGTATCAAGACTAGCAAAGCTTAATGGGTAGGAAGAAGGTTAAGTGGTGAGGTTGCAGCAGCGGCTAAGCACATATATAGTGGCTAACATACGAGTACAAGAATAAGATGAGCATCTACGCAAGCGGTCGCAAACTAGTAGTGATCGCTAAAGATCCTGAACTACCTACGAGTCAAACATAACACCACTGTGTTCTCATCTCAAAGTGAAAAAAGACAGTCACGGTTACTCACGCAGTTGTGTGTTTAACTCGGATCCTCTGTCAAGTTTTCTACAACCGGACATTAACAAATTCCAATCTGCCACATAACCGCGGGCATGGCTTTCGAAAGATCATACCCCTGCAGGGGTGTCCCAACTTAGCCCATCACAAGCTCTCACGATCAGCAGAGATAATAATAATATTACCCCTTATCTTAGGGAAGGCCCGATCAGACTCGGAATTCCCGGTGCACAAGACATTTCGACTATGGTAAAACAAGTCCAGCAAGACCTCCCGGCATGCCGACACCCTGATAGTAGCCGCGCGTATCTCGTCTCAGGCCACGTCCGGATTGTCCAAACTTCCGGTAGGCCAAATACTAGAGTTGCCCCTGGCGGTCACCGGCGGTTGACAGGTTTGGACCAACACTCATGAGGAGCACTGGCTCGGGTTGTAAATTAAGTCCTCAGGGTAATTACTCCCTATGCAAGTTTTTAGTTAATAGGCAAATGTAAAACCAAAGTTGGATCTTGCTGGAGAAGTTGTATTCAAAGACGGAATGTCAAGGGGTCCCCGTATACCCAACCGTGTAAGGAACGCAAAATCAAGGAACATAACGCCGGTTTATCGGCTCCTAAGGTGGCATGAGTACAACAAAACACCGAGCAAAAGGCCAAGCCTTCCACCCATTGCCAAGTATATAGGTGTGTTAATAATAGTAATAGATATTGTAATAATCCCAAAGCATCAAGTTCCGACATGGAACAATCTTCATCTTCACCTGCAATTAACAACGCTATAAGAGGGGCTGAGCAAGCGGGTAACATAGCCAAACAACGGTTTGCTAGGAAGGTGTCAAAGGTTAGAGATTTTATGGAAACAATGAGAGGGGCTGACAATAAAGATGGGTAGCGCGACATATAATGATAGCATCGAGACGTCTAGCATAGCAATGATAGTTAAGGTATCTAAGGAGATGGTCATCTTGCCTGAGATCCCGCAAGGAAGAAGAACAAAACCATGAAGTACACGAAGAAGAAGCCTTGAAGACGAAGCAAGTGTAGTCGAACGAATCCTCACGATCGCAACGGAAAAGAACTAGCGAGAAGAAAGCACAGAACATGGTAAACACACCACTCAAGAACATGACAAGATACTCAACCAAGTATGATGCAAGACAACTCTATATGATGCAAGACATGGCAAGGGATGAAGCACACAAGAACAACACAAGCTAACAAGTTTAAATGAGGCCGGAATCAACATATAACTATTCCTGTAAGTCCTCATATGCATATTTGGAAATTGGTCCAGATCTGAACAAACCTTAAGTTAAAGGTTTTATACAGTGGGTTAACATACACCATGATGATCTACTCGAAATTCTAGTCAAGTTACGTATAGATTTTGTTTAATTTGGAGCTACGGCCTAGAAGATATGAACAAATCAAGAAAAGCATGGCAACGGTGCAAGATGCACCCAAACATCAAGCAAACACACTCCAAACAAGTATACAGCATGATATTATGCTTCTACATGTAAAATCAGACAAGTTTCATATAGGACACGCTCAAAATGGAGCAACGGTTCAACACATGCACATCAAACAAGATATAACAACAAGCTGTCCAAAATCAGCAACATAGCAACTTTGTAGCAAGGTATATATATGCTACAGCACCCAAACATGATAACAAGATGCATGGATGTGAAATAGACATGATACTTAAAAATCATGAACTTAGAACACACCCAAAAACTTGCTGGAACACACTTAACCAAGCATGGCAAGTTGCAATAAATTTATCCAGACTTAGTCAAAATCTGGGAAGGCAAAAACATCTTCAGGTTTAACAGTTCCAAACATGCAAGGATTTGAGTGAGGCATCAAGCAAACATAGCATCAGGTTTAACAGTTCCAGACTTAGCAGCTTTTAAACTAAGTATAAAACAACAACATTGGCATGGCATGTTTACAAGCTTGTTTAAGTCACCTCAAGGCATATCATGGAAAGTGGATTGCACCGCAGCAAAGACCATATGATTGTGCTTCTAAAACATATAGACATGTGGCATGAAGACAAACACATCAATAGCAATGAGCAAGTCAAATCAGCATCTCATAACAAGTTTTAGCACTTAACAGCCACATGCACTTTTGCAACAGAGATAAGCATGGCAATATGGCACCTAACATGAATGCTACAACAACCAACATGTAGAGCACTTCACAATGAACATTTTGATATATCATATGCTCCATTTGGATAAACATGCACAAAGATATCATCACCACAAGCATGCAACAAATTTACAGTTAACAGCAGTTTTAAACATATAGCACTCTTGCAACAGAGATTAGGGCATCAAGATGAACTCAAACAAGCATGCCACAATGGAACAAAATTAAGAGCATATCACCACGATCATTTTGATATATTATTCACTCAATTTGGACATACACACAAAAATTTACAAGCTCACAAAGATGCAACAACTTTATGACAGAAAAAGGACTTAGCAGTTTTTTACACTCAGGCAAAAAACACAGAGAGCGCCGCATAGTTATTTGATGCACGGGCGGGACATAGGCTTCTCACCAGAGTAGGCTTCGGCCCAGTAGGCGAAGCAGGCCGGGGGAGTAGGCAAGCGGCTAGGCCCGGAACTGGTGGGCCGGAGCACTGGGCCGTGGGGCCCATGCCCGTGGCTCGTCGTCCCCCTCGAGCTCGCTCAAGCAGGAGGACAGGGGCGGCGGCTGCCGGCGTTGACTCGGCGGCGGGGAGGCCGGAGGGGCCGAGGGCGACGTGGGGAGGGCCAGAACGGACGCGGGGGCACCGGATCCGGGCATCTCCGGCCCGGATCTGGCCGGAGGAGGCCGGTGGCGAGCTCCTCGGGGCAACGGCGGCGGAGAACAGGGCAGGGTCCGGTGGCTTGCTGGACCTCCGGCGGGAGACGAAGCGAGGGCGGCGCAGGTCGCCGACGGGGTCGGAGGTGAGGGCGCGGGCTCGGCGGGCTCGCCGGAGGAGCGGGCAAGACCGGGCGGCGGCCGGCGGCGATGGTGCAGCGCGTGAGGCGGCGGCGCGAAGTGGGATCTGGCGGCGGCAGCTGCGGGCTCGCGCTGGCCTGCGACGGGCCTGGTGGACCGCGGCGGTGGGAGGAGAGAGAGAAGGTGAGGTGGCGGCCTATGAGTGGCTGGAAGCGGCAGCGGGGCGACGTGGCGGCTTGTGATTGGCCGGGGTGAGGTGGCCGGCTGGACATGTCCGGCGCGGATGGACATGTCCGGCGGCGCGAGGTGGAAGAAGACTAGGGTTGCACCGCGAATTTTGGCGGAGTGGTTGTTTATATAGGCATATGGAGCTAGGAGACTCCAAATGAGGAGCGGTTTTCGGCCACGCGATCCTGATCCGATGACCGAGAGCATGGAGGGGGGTTAGGATGGGCTTGAGGGCTGTTGTGAAAGGGGTGCTGGGCCAAAAGAGAAAGGCTACCGGCGGTTAACACGGTTAATCGTTGGGCTATCAAACGAACTCCGAATGCGACAAAAATTGACAGGCGGTCTACCTATGCTATAATAAGACCACATGCCAAGTTTCACCCCATTCCAAGATCGTTTTCCGGCCACTCATAAAATAAATATTCGGAGTTGCCGCGGGCGTGTGTGAGTGTGTCTGGGCTCAGAACGTACAATGGAGAGGACGGGCGGACTCAGACGAATGCAAGTTTTGAAAACATGATGATGCAATGCACATGATGACACGGCAAGATGTAACACGCAAGCAGATGACCTGGCAATGGCAACGAATAACTGACTGACACCTGGCGCATCGGTCTCGGGGTGTCACACCCGGGAAGGCATCCCCTCTTTCGTCTTCATCTATCGGTAACTATACTCTGAGCTATATTTTTATTCACCACATGATATGTGTTTTGCTTGGAGCGTCAATTTAATTTAGTTTGTTTTGCTTGCTGTTTGAATAATATCCCAAGATCTGAAGTTCTTAAATGTTAGAGAGTCTTCACATAGTTACATAATTATTCAACTACTCATTGATCTTCACTTATATCTTTCGGAGTAGTTTGTTATTGCTCTAGTGCTTCACTTACATCTTTTAGAGCATGGTGGTAATTATTTTGAAGAAATAGATGAACTCTCATGCTTCACTTATATCCTCTTGAGAGTCTATTAAAACAGCATGGTAATTTGCTTTGGCTATGAAACTAGCCTTCACATGATAGACATCCAAGATCAATGTAGTAAAAACTTTCACACTAAGTGCATTGAATATGATGAGAAGTTGGATGCTTCATAAATGTTTTGAGATATGAGGATAGTGATATTAGAGTCATGCTAGTGGAGTTATTATGAAATTGAGAAATGCTTGTGTTAAGGTTAGTGATTCCCGTAGCATGCACGTATGGTGAACCGCTATGTGACGAAGTTAGAGCATGAAGTATTTGTAAAGTGTCATCCTTTGTGTGGAGGTCGGGGGCGCGTGATGGTTAACTCCTACCAACCTCCCCCCTAGGAGCATGCGTTGATTGCTTTGTTTTGATGACTCCTAAATTTTTGCAATAAGTATATGAGTTCTTATGACTACTGTTGAGTCCATGGATATTACGCACTCTCACCCTTCCACCATTGCTAGCCTCTTGTACCGCGCAACTCTCGCCGGTGCCATACACCAACCATATATTTTCCTCAAAACAGCCACCATACCTACCTATCATGGCATTTCCATAGTCATTCCAAGATATATTGCCATGCAACTTTCCACCGTTCCGTTCATATGACACGCTTCATATTGTCATATTGCCATGCATGATCATGTAGTTGACATCGTATTTGTGGCTAGGCCACCATGCATAATTTTTCATACATGTCACTACTGACTCATTGCATATCCCGGTACACCACCGGAGGCATTCATATAGGTCATACTTTGTTCTAGTATTGAGTTGTAATATCGAGTTGTAATTCAATGAAAGTGTGATGATCATCATTATTAGAGCATTGTCTCATGTGAGGAAAGGCTAAATCAAGAAAGCCCCTCCAAAGAAAAAAAAAAGAAAAGAAAAAGAAAAGAAAGGCCAAAGAAAAGAAAAAGGCCCAAAAAAAGAAGAAAAAAGAAAATAAAAGAAAAAGGGACAATTGCTACTATCTTTTTCCACACTTGTGCTTCAAAGTAGCACCATGTTCTTCATGATAGAGAGTCTCATGTTTAGTCACTTTCATATACTAGTGGGAATTTTCATTATTAAACTTGGCTTGTATATTCCAACGATGGGCTTCCTCAAATGCCCTAGGTCTTAGTGAGCAAGCAAGTTGGATGCACACCCACTTAGTTTCTTTTGTTGAGCTTTCATACACTTTTAGCTCTAGTGCATCCGTTGCATGGCAATCCCTACTCACTCACATTGATATCTATTGATGGGCATCTCCATAGCCCGTTGATACGCCTAGTCGATGTGAGACTATCTCCCTCCTTTTTGTCTTCTCCACAGCCACCTCTCCATTCCACATAGTGCTATGTCCATGGCTCACGCTCATGTATTGCGTGAAAGTTGAAAGGTTTGAAAGAATAGAGTATGAAAACAAGTGCTTGGCTGAAACCGGGGTTGTGCATGATATGAATATTTTGTGTGATGAAGAGGGAGCATAGCCAAACTATATGATTTTGTAGGGATAACTTTCTTTAGCCATAGTATTTTGAGAAGACAAGATTGCTTTGTTAGTATGCTTGAAGTATTATTATTTCTTATGTCAATATATACTTTTGTCTTGAATCTTTCAGATCTGAACATTCATGCCACAATAAAGAGAATTACATTGAAAATTATGTTGGTTAGCATTCCACATCAAAAATTCTGTTTTTATCATTTACCTACTCGAGGACGAGCAGGAATTAAGCATGGGGATGCTGATACGTCTCCAACGTATCTATAATTTTTTATTGTTCCATGCTATTATATTATCCTTCTAGGATGTTTTATGGGCTTTTATATACACTTTTATATGATTTTTGGGACTAACCTATTGACCCAGAGCCTAGTGCCAGTTTCTGTTTTTCTCCTGTTTTAGGGTTTCACAGAAAAGCAATAACCAACGGAGCCCAATTGACCTAAAAATCAATGGAGTCTGTTTTTGGACCTAAAGAAGCCCAGGAAGTGCCGGAGGGGGACGAGAGGCCCCACGGACTGCGCACGAGGGTGGGGGCGCATGCCCCCCCCCCTCATGGACAGCCCGTAGCCCCCTTTGCTTGGCCCCGACTTCCAAGCCTCCAATATATACTGAAACCTCCAGAAAGAAACCTAGATCGGGAGTTCTGCCGCCAAAAGCCTCTATAATCACCGAAAACCATTCTAGACCCCGTTCTAGCACCCTGCCGAAGGGGGGAATCCCTCTCTAGTCGTTATCTTCATCATCCCGGCGCTCTCCATGACGAGCAGGGAGTAGTTCATCCTCGGGGCTGAGGGTATGTACCAGTAGCTATGTGTTTGATCTCTCTCTCTCTCTCTCTCTCTCTCTCTCTCTCTCTCTCTCTCTCTCTCTCTCTCGTGTTCTTGAGATGGCACGATCTTGATGTATCGCGAGGTTTTCTATTCTAGTTGGATCTTATGATGCTTCTCCCCCTCTACTCTCTTGTAATGGATTGAGTTTTCCCTTTGAAGTTATATTATCGGATTGAGTCTTTAAGGATTTGAGAACACTTGATGTATGTCTTGCATTTGCTTATCTGTGGTGACAATGGGATATCAGGTGATCTACTTGATGTATGTTTTGGTGATCAACTTGCGGGTTCCGTGACCTTGGGAATCTATGCATAGGGGTTGGCACAAGTTTTCGTCTTGACTCTCCGGTAGAAACTTTGGGGAACTCTTTGAAGTACTTTGTGTTGGTTGAATAGATGAATCTGAGATTGTGTGATGCATATCGTATAATCATGCCCACGGATACTTGAGGTGACAATGGAGTATCTAGGTGACATTAGGGTTTTTGTTGATTTGTGTCTTAAGGTGTTATTCTAGTACGAACTCTATGATAGATTAAACATTACTACGGATTCTTGAACAGATCGATCAGAAAGAATAACTTTGAGGTGGTTTCGTACCCTACCATAATCTCTTCGTTTGTTCTCCGCTATTAGTTACTTTGGAGTGACTCTTTGTTGCATGTTGAGGGCTAGTAATATGATCCAATTATGTTATCCTTGTTGAGATAACTTGCACTAGTGAAAGTATGAACCCTAGGCCTTGCTTCCTATCATTGCAACACCGTTTATGCTCACTTTTACCACTTGCTACCTTGCTGTTTTTATATTTTCAGATTAGAAAAACCTATATCTACCATCCATATTGCACTTGTATCACCATCTCTTCACTGAACTAGTGCACCTATACAATTTACCATTGTATTGGGTGTGTTGGGGACACAAGAGACTCTTTGTTATTTGGTTGCAGGGTTACTTGAGAGAGACCATCTTCATCCTACGCCTCCCATGGATTGATAAACCTTAGGTCATCCACTTGAGGGAAATTTACTATTTTCCTACAAACCTCTGCACTTGGAGGCCCAACAACGTCTAAAAGAAGAAGGTTGTGTAGTAGACATCAGCGACTCCCAGCTCCTAGTCAACTTCTCCAACAAGGCATACACACCGAAGGACGAGCACATGCAGGCGTACCTTGAAGAAGTGCGAAAAATCGAGAAGCGATTCCTGGGCTTGGAGTCGCGGCACGTGTCGCATGGCACGAACAAGGAGGCTAAACTACATCGCCAAAAGGGCGTCCTGGTGCATGCCACAAGACCCTGGCGTGTTCGAGGAGCGACTCTTCAAGCCATCGGCAGCCCCTCCCACCGACGGGCCGGCGCGGCCTCGGGAGGAGCTCCCGTAAGCACCCACCTCGAGTACACCAGCTTAATTGTGGACCGGCCTCAGGAGCTCGCCTGCTCCTCGCGCTAGAGCCTCAGGAGGGGTGCTGGATGGAGAAGTTCAAGGCTTACCTGCTCTAAGGGACCCGTCCGGAGAAGGAAGAAGAAGCAGAGCGTGTGGTGCGTCAAGCCACCGCGTACTGCATACAAGACGGCGAGCTCTACCGAAGGCGGCCCAACGACGTGTCCCTGCGATGCATATCCAAGGAGCAGGGACGCGAGCTGCTGGAAGACATACACGGCGGAGATTGTGGACACCACTCCTCCTCACAAACCCTCGTGGGTAAGGCATTCCGCATCTGATTCTATTGGCCCACGGCGCTCAATGACTCCTCAGAACTGGTAAGATCATGTGAAGCCTGCCAATTCCATGCAAAACAGATTCACCATCCCGCATAGGGCCTCCGGACCATCCCGCTGTCCTGGCCGTTCGCGGTCTGGGGGCTGGACATCCTGGACCCGTTCCCGAGGGTGTCGGGGGGCTACCGTTACCTCTACGTCACCATTGACAAGTTTACCAAATGGGCGGAGGTAGAAGCCGTCTGCACCATCTCGGCCGGCTCGGCAGTCAAAATCGTCAAGGGCCTCGTGAGCCGCTATGGGGTCCTGAACTACATCATCACCGACAACGGCTCGCAATTCACCAGCATTCTTTTCATAACGTATTGTGCTAACCTTGGAACGCAGATATGCTATGCTTCGGTGGCACACCCGCGGAGCAATGGCCAGGCCAAGCGCGCCAACACTGAGGTGCTAAGAGGCCTCAAGATGAGAACCTTCAAGAAGAAGCTCGAGGCTTGCGGCAGGGGCTGGTTCGACGAGATCCAGTCCGTGTTGTGGTCCATCCGCACCACCGCGACGAAGCCAATGGGCGAGACCCTATTCTTCCTCGTCTACGGAGCTGAAGCGGTACTCCTGCACGAGGTCAAGCACCGCTCCGCACGGGTATTGGCGTTTGACGAGGCACGTCAGGACACCTCGCGGGGGACGGGCCTTGTTCTGGGGGAGGAGCGTCATCATCAAGCCTCGCTCCGAGCAGCGAGGTACCAGCAGGCGCTGCGGCGATACCACTGCTGCAACATCCACTGCAGGACACTTGAGGCAGGCGACCTCATCCTGATATGGGTACTCTCCAGGGAAGGGCTTCATAAGCTTTTTCCCATGTGGGAGGGCCCGTTCAGGATCTCTTGCGTCTCCAGGCCTGGAGCCATGCGCCTGGAGACGCAGGATGGGGTCCCCATTTAGAACACCTGGAACATCCAACATCTGCGAAAGTTCTACCCATGAAGCAAGGCCCCGTGCCTGTGAAGGTCTCCGCTCGTGACACTCTCACATAATAATGAGTGGGGTTGTACATGCCCCGGAGTCTCCTGAGCATTGCCCTGGGACCTCACGGGGGCTTCCTCCCACGTCTTAGTGGCAGCACTTAGCTCCGCGCTGGTGAGAAGCTGAAGACTAGCCTAGGTGCCGGACGCAGCTGTTCTTTTGCTTGATTTCTGTAGCTGGTTTGCTTTTTCCTGGAATGAAATTTGGAAGTATTTGCTTTTTTCTCTTGAGAGCTTGAATTCCCCCCTCCTTTTTTTGTTCGCCTTTTTTGTCCCTACCCCAGGAAGAGCGGCAGCTGCCCGGCGCTCCTCCCAAGCACGTCCTGCGCGCAGGGGCTAGGTAGGTGTGTACGCTCGGGCTAGCCCGCAGTCTCACTTCGCCAAGCCTGGGTATCCCAGTGCTTCGGCATCTCTCATCCTTGTAGGACATGCTCGAATGAGCTTGGGCGCATGCAGGCTCTCTCCAAGTCCGTGACCTCGTGCATCGGGATCAAGAGACATCAGCCACCGTTGGCTAGGCAAGTAAGGACAATATGCCTCATGAGATTCCCTAATTTTGCAGCAGCACTACGACCCACGCCTCCGGAGGCTCGACGGCTTCGAGGCTGACATAAAGGGAGCCTCGGGGGCAGACTCACGGAATCCAACGCCTACCACGAGCTCGGCAGGCTAAGTTATCCTATCCGCACTTAGTGGTAGCACGGATATCAGGACATAACATGCATAGTAGAACATAACGTAATATATCAGCGCAAGCACCATAATCCATTACATGTCCTAGTGGGACCTATTTTTAAGAAATGCAGGAAAGGACCAAAAGGAGATGAACACCCGCGACAGATCCTAAGGCCAGGCACCAGTGGCATGGGGGCTCAGTCTGAGCCCTCCTCCCGCTTCACCGCGGCACGACGGCGAGATGCTTCGTCGCCTTCCCCGACTCGGGCACGGTGGTGCGGTGGCCTGTTAGAGCCGCTGCTGCTGGAGCTTTTCCTGAGGAGGAGCTGCCGTTGTTGGAGGAGCCGTGGATGTTGTGAAGGGCGGGCTTGCCATCATCGCTGTCACCCTCGGGGCAGCACCCCACGCGCCGGCCATCTTCTCCAAACACCCTCACATAGAGGATCGCGAGGCCGTCGTACTTGAAGTGGAGGGTGCACCGCTCGCTCAAGCCCCACTCACGGGCAAGCGTCTGCTAGCCGCAGGTCAAGGACACGCCACCAACGGCGGCAACCTCGACCCCCACCCACGAGGCCTTGCTTCAGCACCTATCGGCGTGCAGCCATAGGCCATCAAGACTCCTCAGCAGCGACCTCGCGAGGAAGCGCCGGAGTGGAAGCAAGGTGCCGGCGGGTCTCTCCGACCTCACGATGAACTCCAGATAGGCATCTGCCAAGCGAGAGCGCGGCCACGAAGGCCGAGCGGCTACGACGCGTTTCCCCTCGCCGCAGAGACCACCTTGTCTGCCGCGGTCGTCGCCGTGTGGGGAAGCAGCACCCGAGCACGAAGAAGCACGCCCACGCCCTCGAGAGGCCACTACCGGGGTCGCAGCATACTTACGAGGGCGCCCATGGCCCCTCTTCGGCGTGGAACGTATGGGCCCTAGTTCGGGGCCTTGTGTTTCTCAGCGGCGGAGAACTTCATCAGCGGTGCCATGGACGCTTGAAGCGAAGAGGGGCATGCAGCGAGGAGATGGAGATGAGCGGAGAGGACTCTGCCCCTCCCCATTTGTAGCAAGAAGGAGGCAAGCCGTCAGCCCCCACGATCACTGGTAATGATGACCTTTTTCTTGCAGCAGGCTTCGGTCAAGTAGAACGATTACCGAGGCGATGTGGGGAAGTGGAGACGCCCACGTCCAATCCAGGCGCCACGCGTCAACCAGGTCCGTAGGCGATTGGGGCCCACGGCGCTTCGCCCTTGCCTTTGGCTCCGCCCCAAAGCCAAGTCAAAGCGCCCCTTGGGTTCGGGGGCTACTGCCAGCATTCTGGAAACCAGGGTACCCAGACTTGCCTGCCTCTGGCCCGTGACGTCGCTCCTTTTATGGCCTGGTATGGCCCATCTGCAGCATCGACACTTAAGACCCTCGTGAGGGACCAAGCCTTGTGGGGTGAATGACACCAAGACCTCAGGAAGGGGCAGCCTCACTTGGCTGGCTCCTGAGGAGCGGAGAACTCTATGCCACCCCCACCTCGCGAGGTTCGCATGACGCAAGCCGTGGCGACCAAGGCTAGGTGGGTGCCAGCAGGCGCAGTACAGCAGTTTTCTCTTTGGTACCAAGGAAGCGGGCTCGGGCGCAGAGTCTCGAGGAATCTGCCAAAGGTTTTTAGTTCCATGCAACAAGACCAAGACCGCCAGGACAGCAGGAAGGTGGTCATCGCCGAGTCCACCGTGGCATCAGGATCAGAGGCTTTGCAGGCGAAGACCACCTTTAGTCAGGATAAGATATACTAGTTGTCTCCCTTCAAAATTGGCCATTGTGGGATCCCTTCCCGCCAACATTTCAGGGGAAGAGGACCAAGGCCACTATATAAGTAGAATAGCCACCACCCAGCAAGGGGACGGATCATTCAGACCCTCTCCTCCACCACCAAGCAAGAACACACCTCCGGAGTTTGTTCACCCATTGTACTAGTTCGTCCTCAGCCCATCTCGAGGCTAATCCACCATATTGCTGGAGTAGGGCCACTCACCGCTACGTGGTTCGAACTAGGATAAACTGCCTTTTGTCTCTTTTACATTCATGTTCATGGAGCTAGTTCGTGAGACGGAGAGTAGGTGATAGGCAAGGTTGAGTTCTTCGCACGCACCCCAGAGTTCAAACCTAGGAGGGTCTTGCGGAGCCCTGAATCCGACAGCAACTAAATTTCTTTATGCATTGTTGGGCTTCTTCCATTTAAGTGTTTTGCCTAGGTTCTCGTGCTTGGCATTGTTTCTTCATGTTGTCACCACACTGATCTCTCTCCTCTTAATTACCTTGCCACATCATATTTTTTCCTACGTGGCAGCCTTAGCACATGTACAAGGTGGAGCATTGGGAGGGGCCTAAGTCACCTTACGAAAATAAAATAGTCCCAAAACACATAGGCGTGGGGCCTTAACTCTCACGTTGTTTCGTGCTTTTCTCACATAAATAAAGGAATCAACCAATAAGAGATGTAGGGCGTGCATGCTTCTAATTACTTGAGACTGCCAAATATGACATGCAGTGGTCAGTTTGTTACATGTAATGGTATTAAATAACACAGAAATGTTAAGTTCTCTCGCTTTCCTCTCCACTTGGCCATGGTGCACATATGACTTTATTTACCTAGACGGAGGGAGTATTACTTTTTGTTACATGCACTAACATTTTGTTACTACATGCGATGGGGACCAATAATCAAGGACAGATGTAGTAGTATGAATAAATATTGTACATGTGGGATACTTGGCTGGCTAGAGGTGAGGTGCCAACATCATAGGAGTACCAATAAACCAGGACGGGGTAGTAGTACTTTCGGTGTTACCCTCTGGTAAACGTGTCTGGTTTACAAGTTTGAAATGAAAAGGCGGTATATTGACAGCACATATGTCGCGTTCAAGTCGCACCCCAAGATGGTTGGTCCGGTATTCTGTGACCCAAGGGAACGTGGGTCGTCTTTCTCTTTCAATGACATGTGGGATCGCATGTTAGAAACGGCATCTCCAATGTTTACCATGCTCGTAGCTGACTACCCTGGCCCACCAAAAGCCCTAGTCCCTCACGCGCGTGCGTTCGCAGCCGGCGCCAGCTGCCCGTGTTCATACCGCTCGTCCTTATGCCTTCAATTAAGCAGGCTTGCCACCCAAAGAACCAACTCTGGTGACTCATTCATAACGCAGTCGGATGCTTGGCCTAACCAGAATACGGAAGTTAAAGCGGCAACGGCCAGCTAAACTCTACACCAGAGTGCATCATCCTCCCTAGCACCAGATCCACCATGACCATGAGTGGGCACGTTCTGAGGGAGAGCTTGTCTTCAAGGATAAAGGTCAAGGTAGCCACCCTTGCTAAATTGTTTGCTCACAAACGCGGACACAACCGCACATGCGGTGGCCACGCCGGCGGCCGACGACGAAAGCACCGACAGACACGCGTCCTACGTGCCATCGTCCAATGTTCGGTGGCGCATGTGGCAGGTGAACAGCGACGGAACGTCCACGCCCCTTATCATCGACCTCACGTCCACCGGCACAGCCGAGGTTTGGGACTCCTCCGAGGAAGAGTAGGGCATAGGAGGCGGTAGGGCATGGCCATGGTGTGCCAAGTTGGCCGGTCCGTCTCCCGTGTTCTACTCTTTCTAGTTGGACACCGCACGTTCACTTCACGGGTCTTGAACCCCGCCGTCGTTCATGGAGACGGCGGCTGGAGGACGTCCTCGTCAATGCGGAAGTACAAAGGAAAGTGGATGTCGGTCGCCTTCGTAGTATAGGTTTAGGGTCGGGTTTCTTTTATTTTTTGTCCTAAAAGTTTGAAATGTAATGAAAATCTTCCATGTTTGCATTAATCTCGTCCGGTTTATATTGTATCAAAATATATTGAATGATGATTCTAGCCATGCACGCCTCCCCGGAAATCCCGACGCCGCGTGCGCCTCCCCAAACTACCCACCGCCACGCGCGCCCTCCCTGTATCCCGCCATGACCGCCGCAAGCCTCCATGGATCCTGTTGGCGCCCTCCATTCGGCGTGCCCCTTGATCCCGCCGTCGCGCCCCGGATTCAGCTGCCATGCCCCTGTCAGCCCACCGCCACCAGCCACCGTGGCATACACCATATACGCCCGCGCCATGGACAGCCACCTGACAGGCGAATCATCGGCACCAGCCACCGCTGGGCCCCAACTTTTCCCGTCGTTCCGGGCCTGAACTTCCACATGCCTCCGAGTGGCCTCTCTACACCTCGTCGTCCGTGGTATGTATGAGCACCCCACCTGCGCTGCATCTCGCTGCCAGGGTCGCATGCCTGCCCCTCCGTGCCTTCGAAGGCGTCGACATCCACATGTAACCCCTTGCTCCCATGTATCGGCGACCAGCCATCTCCAACCCCTGGCACGCACATCGTAGAACTTGCATTTCGATGCTCCAATGCCTACTCGCACTGCATGCATCTTCGCCCTACAAAAAAACTCTAGCAGTGTCCAAACCTCTGGCGCAAAAGGTGCCCAGTCCGGCCCTGCAGCGTCCGGAGGGCCAATTCCATCGCGAGCGGCAGTCCACGGTGGTCAAACACCTCTTTCCTATGTACTGACGACCAATTCATCTAATCCCTCCCCTGAAATCCCTCTGTAGCGTAGACTTAGTTTGTGGAGAAAAGTGTAATTTTTATTACTATTTTGTATGTTTCATTCGACAGAGGCTTCATATGTTTCATTTTGTATGTTGCCCCAAATAGTTCAACTGCAAACAAAATAAGGTTCATGTACACCTACGGGAGAAAAAGTTCATCTAAACGATGAGTGCTCTTTTCGGTGTTTCCTCATATGACCAGTTTAAATGCAAAAGCTTACATATTTTTGGTTGAAACATACGAGAACAATATTTACAATGTGAAAAAATAAATTTAATAGTAATCAAATTTTCCCTAGAAGGCCAACTCAAAATAACTGAGCAGTCCAAAAAAAGTTTATAAAAAATGGATTTTCAAAAAAAGTAGAAATTTGAAGTAACTGAGAAGGTCCAAAAATGAAGAAGTTCAAATTTGACAAATCTAGAAGTTCAATTTCAAATAACCGAGGAGGTAAAAAATACTAGAAATTCGAATTTTTTGTAGATGCAACAAGCACTGCCCTCTCTATCACTCCATCTCTCTCAGGTGGTAGGCAGAGGAAAGAAACCACTGAACAACCTTGTCGTCGGTGTCATTTTGGAAATTCAGACCAACGCTGAATATTTTCTTGAAGAAGGTTCAAAAATATCAATTATAGAAGTTCATGTACATGAAGATTGATGCTTCGCGTGCTGTGTGTATATATGAGAGCGCACAGAAATCAAGTTGTGCCATTATTCAGTAGCAGTTCAACAATAAAACCTGCAGGAGTTCTATTAGTATAGTTCGAGCAGAAGAAAAATCATGTTGTGCTACTTGATGTTTACAAAAAATAGATGACAAGTTTTGTAGCAAAATTTTGCAAACATTACATTGGAAAATTTTGCTCTCAAAAGTGCTACTCGTGTCTGTAAGAATGTAATATTTTTCTGGGATTAAGAAATAAAACCAGCAAGTCCATATTAAAAAGATGAAGAAGTTCGATGATTATAGAAAACTCAGATTTTCCTCTTTATTAAAGAATGGAAACAAGAAGTTCAAAAATAAAATAACAAGAAGTTCAAATTTTAAAAATAGAGCGCTCAGAAATTCATAAAAAAAGATTAAGAAATTCAGATTAAAATTCATAAAAATACGCCACAAAACTTCAACGTGAAAACAGCAGAAAATTCAACTACTACACTGAATGAATTTCAGATGCAAAACTTTTGAAATCGTCGCAAGTATGAAAAAATGATCAACGCGGGAAAGTTGCGTGTTTACAGCAGCTCTCCATCTATATATCACTTGCTCAATTCCAATGAGTGTTCCGGTGAGTGGATGGAGAGCTGCGCGCAAAAAAAAACCCGTGAAAACAGAGTGAAGTTCAGGTACACACGTCGAGAAGTTCAAATTATTCATGCGATGCATTTTCGATCAATCTGTTTCACGATAAAGGCAGAAAAGTTATCTTGCCGTTTTGGAAATTACTTGAAACGGCCAGGAATCAAAGAAAAATTCGTCAACATGAAAAAGTTTCGCATTTTCCGTAGATTTTCAATGGTATATTATTTGCCCCATTCCGATAAAGGGTGTAGAAAATACAGCGAAAATATGTTTTTAGCCATTTTCGAAATTGACTTGAAACCATGAAGAACTGGGAGAAATAATAAATACCAAAGAGTTTAGCATTTCCTCAAGCTTTCCAATGTCATATCATTTGCTGCATTCGAACGCACGGTTAAAAAACGAGCTTGAAAATACGAACTCGGTAGGACTTGTATCGTTTTCTAAATTACTTTTAAACCGTTCAAAATTAGAAAACACTTTCAACATCAAAAAGTAGCGCATTTACATAAGCTTTCCAACGGCGTATCATACGCCTCGATTGGATTAGCCGTTTAGAAATGACATCGAAAATACAAACTCGGTTGTTCAGTTTGCAAAATTTTACGTTTTTCCAAATTAGTCTTTAACCATAGGGAATTAGAGAAAACTTTCAACATGTGGAAGGAGCGGTTTTGCAGCAGATTTCCAACACCATATTATATGCCTCATTCCGATAAATGGTTTAGAAATGCGATCGAAAATACGATTCACGTTTTTTGTGTGAAGAAAGAACGGTTTCCAAAACTGCTCTTAAACCGCTTACATGTTGCCAAAAAATTAAGTTGGGTCATGATACTAATGTCCATAGCTTTCCTACGGTATATCGCAAGCCCCATTTGGGCAATGTTGGCGGAAGTTCGACATAGTTCAGAGGGAAGTTCAACATACTACTAGCGGGCAGGTCAGGTTGTGATCAGAATATTATTCTTATCCCGTGATCAGAATAGTGTTTATGTATGTATGTATCTATATATATATATACTCATATATACTCAATGCAAGTGCACGTCATTGTTGGAACCAATGTGTTGTAGTACTCAGGCGAATAAACTTCCCTTCGCAAAAAAACTGCACGAGGTATTTTTTCGCTACTATTTTTGCTCCAGTTTTTAAACCGTATGTCGGAATGAGGCATGTAATATACCGTTGCAAAGCTATGGACTAGGCGCTACTTTGCTATGTTGAACACTTTTCGATATTCCTCACGGTTTAAGAGCAGTTTTGAAAATGGTACGACCCATGAATAGTGGCAGCGAGCGTTTTTCGCGTTTTTTTCTAAACTGGTCGTCGGAAAGAAGCAAATGATACACCGTTTGAAGGACATCGAGACGCATCTTTTACATATGTATTATTTTCTATAATTCATTACGGTTTAAGAGCACTTTTAAATTTACTAAATTGCGGAATTCTATTTTTTTGTTTTTTTAATTTTCGTATTGTTTTGGCTCCACTTTTTGAACCGTTTGTCGAAACGAGGCGGGTAATACGCCGTATAAAAGCTATGGACGAGGCCCAACTTTCATATGTTGAAATGTTTTTTAGAATACTTATGGCTTTTAGTTAATTTTGAAAATCGTGTGGCTGACGACGAGAGGCAGCAGACGTTTTTCATGAAAAAAATTCAAACTGCTCGTCGAAATGATTCAAATGGTACACCGTCGGAAAGATATCGACGAGGCGCAACTTCTTCATGTAGAACACGCTCTCTAATTCCTTACGGTTTATGAGCAGTTTTGATTTTATTGAAAAGCGCACACTCTATTTTTCGCGAGACCAAAATCATCGTGTGTACTGCACCGGACAGAAAAGCGCACTGCTTAAAACTGAAAACCGCACTGCATCAGACAGTCAATTGAACTTCACGATTTCTTTTGTCGGACGTAGATTTTTCTCAGACGAGTTTTGTTGTCTTTTTTTCAACATTTCTATTGACCGAGAGTGGACCGCAAAGACGAGGGGAGTGAACCGCGACATATATCAAAGTGAGCCGCGTTACTTGCTTTGTTGTTTTGCTAATTTTTTCGTACTTCCATGCTGTGTGCCAGTGAACCTCATCACTCTCAAAAGTGAACCACATCCAAGAACTGCATGAGACGAGTGTAATTCACAATTGAGGGACGTGAACCACGTCACAAATTAAAGTTAACCACAAGAGACGAGACGGAGAGGACTTCATAATTACAATTGCATACAACCGTACATCCCACATCACATAAAACATGCTTTTGGACTACTCAAACAGGAACAACAAAATACAAAAACAAAATCCACATCCACGAACAACATGTTCACGCAAGGGAACTGCATGCCTCGTAGCCCACATCTTCCCAGCATCGCACTATACCAGACCCAAAAGACAACGGCACCACACAAGCAAAACAAAGAAAAATGTACAGTAAAAATAAACTAGATGGGTGATTGGGAGCACACTGAAACCCCAAAACCTCTAAATCTCGCTGGGAGCACCCAGTCAGCTACACTGTCGAGGCATGAAAATACACCAAACTGCACGGGGCGGCGAACTGAATGTTGTTTTTCGCTATTTAAGTGAACACGTAAGTCACACCAGACTGCAAATGATGTCGAAAGTGCTACCGAACTGCACCATGCGCGGTGCAAAACAGAGACACACAATCGTCCAAAACTGAAGAAAAAAAGATAAAAGAACGGCAAGCTCAGCTAGCCGACAGTCTCCTGCACCCACCCAGCGACGAACTATAGGCTCACGCAAGCTGACTACAGGCCGCAGCATGCCTGGCTGCAACCTTAGCCACGACGAGCTGGACGATGAGCCGAAATGAGCTGCATGCCATGCTCCCCCGTGTCTTCATCCTGGGGACTTCGCGATCGTCGTGCGTAGGTGGAGCCAGCGGGCTGCACCAACCCGAGTGCCGAATTGCACACCGTCGGGGGGGCGACTGCGTGTGCGCCGCTAACGACTGGATCAGATGCACGACAGGCTCGGGGTGGTGCTGCGATTTTTGGGAAGAACCCGCGGCACCGTGGAAGAAGGTAGGTAGGGGAGGGAAGGACCTACGACGGGGAAGAAGTGGGTCGCCGCCAGGGAAGAAGGTGGGTAGGGGAGGGGCCTGAGATGGGGAATAAGATGGACACCGGGAGGGGGTGGGGGTGGAATAGGTGATGGTCGATCTCACCTGATTCATGGCGGGGCCGACACGTAGTGGTCGGGGCCTCTCGGATCTCAAAGCTGGGGAGGCGGGGCCGCTCCGATCCATCTTCGTGGCAGCTAGCATCCGCCGCAATGGTCGGCCCTCTAGTGGTACCCGTCGCAGCTGCTTCCATCGGCGTAGGTAGGCGGAGGTGCCCCCCGAGGCGAGGGAGCACGCGGGGCAAGGAGGAACTCGATCCCGGTTGTCGCTCCCCTCCCTATGGCCGAGCAACAAGGTAGGAGGAGAAGTTGGCTCTTCATCGATGGCGTCGGAGTTGAGATGAGGGAAGGTGGAAGGGTGTGCGCAGCCTCCTGTGTCCTCCACGGGGCAAGGTGGATCTGGTCGGGGCTGAGGCGGATCTGGCCCGGAGGAGGTGGATCCGGTGGTGCACTTGCAGTGGTCGGTCATGGCGGTGGCTGATACGTCCATTTTGCATCATGCTTTTATATTGATGTTTATTGCATTATGGGCTATTATTACACATTATGTCACAATAATTATGCCTTTTCTCTCTTATTTTATGAGGTTTACATGAAGAGGGAGATTGCCGGCACCTGGAATTCTGGGCTGGACAAGGAGCAAATATTGGAGACCTGTTCTTCACAACTCAAAAAGCCCTGAAACTCCATGAAAGTCCGTTTTGGAAAATATAAAAAATATCTGGCGGAAGAAGTACAGGAGGGGGCCACCCACGGTCCACGAGGGTGGGGGGCGCGCCCTACCCCCTGCCTCATGGGCCACCTGGCAGCCCCCCGATGCCCATCTTCTGCTATATGAGTTGTTTTGACCTGAAAAAAAATCATAAGGAGGCTTTCGGGACGAAGCACCGCCGTCTCGAGGCGGAACCTTGGCGGAACCAATCTAGGGCTCCGGCGGAGCTGTTCCGCCGGGGATACTTCCCTCCGGGAGGGGGAAATCGTCGCCATCGTCATCACCAACAACTCTCCCATCTTGGGGAGAGTTATGTTCATCAACATCTTCACCAGCACCATCTCCTCTCAAACCCTAGTTGATCTCTTGTATCCAATCTTTGTATCAAAACCTCAGATTGGTACATGTGGGTTGCTAGTAGTGTTGATTACTCCTTGTAGTTGATGCTAGTTGGTTTACTTGGTGGAAGATCATATATTCAGATCCGTTATGCATATTAATACCCCTCTAATCATGAACATGAATATGCTTTGTGAATAGTTACGTTTGTTCTTGAGGACATGGGAGAAGTCTTGCTATAAGTAGTCATGTGAATTTGGTATTCGTTCGATATTTTGATGAGATGTATGTTGTCTTTCCTCTAGTGGTGTCATGTGAACGTCAACTACATGACACTTCACCATTATTTGGGCCTAGATGAAGGCATTGGGAAGTAATAAGTAGATGATGGGTTGCTAGAGTGACAGAAGCTTAAACTCTAGTTTATGCGTTGCTTTGTAAGGGGCTGATTTGGATCCATATGTTTCATGCTATGGTTAGGTTTACCTTACTACTTCTTTTGTAGTTGCGGATGCTTGCAATAGAGGTTAATCATAAGTGGGATGCTTGTCCAAGTAAGCGCAGCACCCAAGCACTAGTCCACCCACATACCAAATTATCAAAGTAACAAACGTGAATCATATGAACGTGATGAAAACTAGCTTGATGATAATTCCCATGTGTCCTCGGGAGCGCTTTCCTTCATATAAGAGTTTGTCCAGGCTTGTCCTTTGCTACAAAAAGGATTGGGCCATCTTGCTGCACCTTATTTACTTTTACTATTTGTTACTTGTTAACAATTACCTTATAACAAAAATATATGTTACCGATAATTTCAGTGCTTGCAGAGAATACCTTACTGAAAACTGTCTATCATTTCCTTCTGCTCCTTGTTGGGTTCGACACTCTTACTTATTGAAAGGACTACGATAGATCCCCTACACTTGTGGGTCATCAGGACTCTTTTCTAGCACCGTTGCCGGGGAGTGAAGCGCCTTTGGTAAGTGGAATTTGGTAAGGAAAATATATATAGTGTGCTGAAATTTACTGTCACTTGTTACTATGGAACTTAATCCTTTGAGGGGCTAGTTCGGGGTATCTTCACCCCGACCAGTAGATAAAAGAGTTGCTCCTCAACCCACTGAACCTACTGAAAATGTTTACTTTGAAATCCCTTCGGTTATGATAGAGAAACTGCTAGCTAATACCTTTATAGGAGATGGAACCTTGCATCCCGATTTGCACCTAATCTATGTGGATGAAGTTTGTGGATAATTTAAGCTTGTAGGTATGCCCGAGGATATGATCAAGAAGAAGGTATTCCCTTTATCTTTGAAGGGAGAAGCATTGACATGGTTTAGGCTATGTCGTGATATCGGATCATGGAACTACCACCGGTTGAAATTACAATTTCATCAAAAGTTCTATCCTATGCATCAGGTTCATCGTGATCGTATCTATATATATAATTTCTGGCCTCGCGAAGGAGAAAGTATCGCTCAAGCTTGTGAGAGGCTTAAGTCAATGTTATATTCATGCCCCAATCATGAGCTCTCAAGATAAATGATTATTCAAAAAAAATATGCTCGGCTTTCTCTCAGTAATCGCTCCATGCTCGATACTTCTTGCATTGGTTCTTTTATGATGAAGACTATTGAATTCAAATGGGATTTATTGGAAATAATTAAACGCAACTCTGAAGATTGGGATCTCGAAGAAGGTAAGGAGTCGGGTATAACACCTAAGTTTGATTGTGTTAAATCTTTTATGGATACCGATGTTTTCCGTGAATTTAGCACTAAATATGGACTTGACTCCGAGATAGCAGCTTCTTTCTGTGAATCCTTTGCTACTCATGTTGATCTCCCTAAGGAAAAGTGGTTTAAATTTCATCCTCCCATTGAAGTAAAAGTAGTTGAACCTATTAGAGTTGAAGAAAAGACTATTACTTATAATGTAGATCCTATTGTTCCTACTGCTTATATTGAGAAACCACCCTTCCTTGCTAGAATAAAGGATCATGCTAAAGCTTTAATTGTGGTTCGTAAGAGTAATACTAGAACACCTACACCCTCTGAACAAATTAAAGTTGAACCTAGTATTGCTATGGTTAAGGATCTCTTGGTCGATGATATTGATGGGCATGTTATTTACCTCTGTGATGAAGCTGCTAGAACTGCTAGACCCGATACTAAGAATAAACATAGACCTGTTGTAGGCATGCCTGTTATTTCTGTTAAAATAGGAGATCATTGCTATCATGGCTTATGTGACATGGGTGCTAGTGCTAGTGCTAGTGCTAGTGCTAGTGCTAGCACCTATTGAGCTAGAAGGTATTGATGTTACTATTAAGCTTGCCAATAGAGACAATATTTCACCAGTTGGGATTGTTAGAGATGTTGAAGTCTTGTGTGGGAAAGTTAAATACCCTGCTGATTTTCTTGTTCTTGGTTCCCCACAAGATGATTTTTGCCCCATTATATTTGGCCCTCTCAAGAATTCATGCGATTAAGTAGTTAACTTGCCGATTAATCCCTACTCGTAGGGTCCCCGAGTAGCCGATAACCCGATAAATCGTCCGATTAATTTATTAAATGGCCGATTAACTTGCCGATTAGCCTATTAATCCCCTACTCACCAGCCGACTGAGCAGCTACCAGTTAACGATTTCCTCAACAATGATATTTGGTAGACCCTTCTTGAATACTATTAATGCTAAGATAGACTGCGAAAAGGACATTGTTGCTGTTGGTTTAGGGGATATGTCTCATGACTTTAACTTTGCTAAATTTCGTAGACAACCCCATGATAAAGCATTGCCTAGTAAGGATGAAATTATTGGTCTAGCTTCTATTGTTGTGCCTCCTAATGATCCTTTAGAATAATATCTGCTAGACCATGAAAATGATATGTTTATGAATGAGAGAAGGGAAATAGATGAAACATTCTTTACACAGGGACCCTTATTGAAACACAATTTGCCTGTTGAAATTCTGGGGGATCCTCCTCCACCCAAGGGTGATCCCGTGTTTGAACTCAAACCATTACCTGATAGTCTTAAGTATGCTTATCTTGATGAAAATAAAATATATCATGTTATTATTAGAGCTAACTTTTCAGAGCAGGAAGAAGAGAAATTATTGAAAACTCTGAAGAAGTATTGTGCTGCTATTGGATATACTCTTGATGATCTTAAGGGCATTAGCCCCACTCTATGCCAACACAAAATAAAATTAGAGAAGGACGCTAAACCGGTTGTTGATAACCAACGGTGATTAAATCCTAAGATGAAAGAAGTGGTATGAAAAGAAATACTAAAGCTTCTAGAGGCAATATAATTTATCCAGTTGCTGATAGTCAGTGGGTAAGTCATGTCCATTATGTCCCTAAGAAGGGAGGCATTACTGTTGTTCCTAATGATAAATATGAATTGATCCCGCAAAGAATTGTTACAGGTTATAGGATGATAATTGATTTCCGCAAATTAAATAAAGCTACTAAGAAAGATCATTACCCGCTACCTTTTATTGATCAAATGCTGGAAAGGTTATCCAAACATACTCATTTTTGCTTTCTAGATGGCTATTCTGGTTTCTCTCAAATACCCGTGTCAAAAGAGGATCAAGAAAATACCACTTTTACTTCTCCCTTCAGTACCTTTGCTTATAGATGTATGCCTTTTGGTTTATGTAATGCGCCTGCTACATTTCAAAGATGCATGATGGCTACATTCTCTGATTTTTGTGAAAAGATTGTTGAGGTTTTCATGGATGATTTTTCCGTTTATGGAACTTCTTTTGATGATTGCTTAAGCAACCTTGATCGAGTTTTGCAGAGATGTGAAGAAACTAACCTTGTCTTGAATTGGGAAAAGTGCCAATTTATGGTTAATGAAGGTATTGTCTTGGGACATAAGATTTCTGAAAGAGGTATTGAAATTGATAAAGCTAAAGTCGATGCTATTGAAAAGATGCCGTGTTCCAAGGACATCAAAGGTATAAGAAGTTTCCTTGGTCATGTCGGGTTTTATAGGAGGTTCATTAAGGACTTCTCCAAAATCTCTAGGCTTTTGACTAATCTCTTACAAAAAGATGTTCCTTTTGTCTTTGATGATGATTGTGTAGAAGCATTTGAAATACTTAAGAAAGCATTGATCTCTGCACCTATTATCCAGCCTCCTGGCGGGAATTTACCCTTTGAAATTATGTGCGATGCTAGTGATTATGTTGTAGGTGATGTTCTACGACAAAGAGTTGATAAGAAATTGAATGTTATCCAATATGCTAGTAAAACTCTAGACAGTGCCCAGAGAAATTATGCTACTACTGAGAAAGAATTTTTAGTAGATGTATTTGCTTGTGATAAGTGTAGGCCTTATATTGTTGATTCTAAAGTAACTGTTCACACTGATCATGCTGCTATTAAATATCTTATGGAAAAGAAAGTTGCTAAACCTAGACTTATTAGATGGGTTCTCCTGCTACAAGAATTTGATTTGCATATTACCCATACAAAAGGAGCTAAGAACCTCGTTGCAGACAACTCTTCTAGGTTAGAGAATATTCTTGATGACCCACTACCTATTGATGATAGCTTTCCTGATGAACAATTAGCTATCATAAATGCTTCTCGTACTGCTCCATGGTATGTTGATTATGCTAATTATATTGTTGCTAAATTTATACCACCTAGTTTCACATACCAGCAAAAGAAAAAATTCTTCTATGATTTAAGACATTACTTCTGGGATGATCCACACCTTTATAAAGAAGGAGTGGATGGTATTATTAGACGTTGTGTACCTGAGCATGAACAGGAGAAAATCCTACGCAAGTGTCACTATGTGGCTTCTGGAGGACACCATGCTGGAGATAGAACTGCACATAAGGTACTGCAATCTGGTTTTTATTGGCGTACTCTCTTCAAGGATGCCCGTAAGTTTGTCTTATCTTGTGATGAATGTCAAAGAATTGGTAATATTAGTAGACGTCAAGAAATGCCTATGAACTATTCACTTGTTATTGAATCATTTGATGTCTGGGGCTTTGATTATATGGGACCGTTTCCTTCCTCTAATGGGTATACACATATTTTAGTTGTTATTGATTACGTTACTAAGTGGGTAGAAGCTATTCTAACTAGTAGTGATGATCATAACACCTCTATTAAGATGCTTAGAGAAGTTATTTTTCTAAGGTTTGGAGTCCCTAGATACTTAATGACTGATGGTGGTTCACATTTTATTCATGGTGCTTTCCGCAAAATGCTTGCTAAGTATGATGTTAATCATAGAATTGCATCCCCTTACCACCCACAGTCTAGTGGTCAAGTAGAATTAAGTAACAGGGAGCTAAAATTAATTTTGCAAAAGACTGTTAATATATCTAGAAAGAATTGGTCCAAGAAACTTGATGATGCATTATGGGCCTATAGAACTGTATACAAAAATCCTATGGGTATGTCTCCATATAAAATGGTTTATGGAAAAGCATGTCACTTACCTCTTGAGTTAGAACATCAGGCATATTGGGCTATTAAAGAGCTCAATTATGATTTCAAACTTGCCGATGAGAAGAGGCTTTTTGACATTAGCTCGCTTGATGAATGGAGCAACCAGGACTATGAAAATGCCAAACTGTTTAAAGAAAAAGTTAAAAGATGGCATGACAAAAGGATACAAAAGCGCGAGTTTAACGTAGGTGATTATGTCTTGCTATACAACTCTCGTTTAAGATTTTTTGCAGGAAAACTTCTCTCTAAATGGGAAGGTCCTTACGTTATCGAGGAGGTCTATCGATCCGGTGCCATAAAAATTAATAACTTCGAAGGCACAAATCCGAAGGTGGTGAATGGTCAAAGAATCAAAAATTATATCACATGTAATCCCATAAATATTGAAACCAATATTATTGAAACTATAACCCTAGAGGAATACATAAGGGACACTTTCCAGAACGATTCAGACTCCGAAAAGGAAGAGGTATGTGGTACGGTAAGTAAACGCACTCCAAAACAGTTCTAATGGTAATTTTTCTCCGTTTTGGAATATTTAGAAAAATAGAAAAATAAGAAGAAGTTCGGAAAGGACACGAGGTGTCCACGAGGTGGATGGCACCCTACCCCACTGGGCACGCCCCCCCTACCTCGTGGGCACCTCGTGTGCCTCCCGGACTCCGTTTTCTTGCATGTTACTTCTTTTGGGCGGTACAAATTCATTATATAATCTCCCGAAGGTTTTGACCACCGCACCACATGAAAATCCTCTGCTTTTGTTTCGAGCTATTTTCTACCAGAGCTAACAAGGCCAGGCATCATGTCGTCCTCCTCCTCCAACAATGAGGGCAACGATGTTGGGCTTATGAAGATAGAGCTTAAGAGAGAAGAACCCGGGGAGATCAACAAGGAGGATAGGATCAAGAAGGCTATGGAGGATCAGGCTCCGGCAGCAGAAGAAGACATCCTTCAACCCCTTCCAAACCTTTTCACTCCAACTGAGATTCAAGCTTTCAAGATGGTTGAATTAGCTCAAATACAAAACAAGTATCTCACAAGTGAAAATATTTTGCTGAAGGAGCATATCGTCGCACTCAAGGGTATTATCCACAAGTTGGAGGATCTCCTACGCTCGATGTATGACACTCCATCATCATTGCTGCCAACTCCATCATCACCGCCTCCGAAGAAAGAGACATAATCACCTGGGTATGGGCACTCCCCTTGGCAACTGCCAAGCTTGGGGGAGGTGCCCCGGTATCGTATCACCATCACACTCCTATCTTTACCGTTTTTCTTAGTTCAGTCCTTTTGGTAATATCTTGATCTAGTAGGATAAAGTTTAGTATGATCTAGTTGTGAGCTTTGCTTTACGATCCTTATCTATGTAATCAAGTCTGTGATCTATATGATAAAGATTAGTTTTGAGTCAAGGGCTTGATTATCTCACCATGATCATGAGAGGACAAAAGAAAATATAAAAGGAATCAAAGAGATCATATTGATCTTATGGAAAGTAATGACTTCACATATAAAGAGTATGATGAATAAAAGTTGTTGAGAGCTGACAAACATAGTTTTGGTCATCGTTGCAATTAATAGGAAGTAATAAAGAAAGAGAGGTTTTCACATACAAATATACTATCTTGTACATCTTTTATGATTGTGAGCACTCATTAAAATATGACATGCTAAAGAGTTAATGTTGGACAAGGAAGACAACGTAATGGGTTATGTCTTCTTATATCTGAAATAAAGTATATTTTCATGGATCATCCAACATGTTGAGCTTGCCTTTCCCCCTCATGCTAGCCAAAAACTCCTTGCACCAAGTAGAGATACTACTTGTGCTTCCATACATCCTTAAACCTAGTTTTGCCATGAGAGTCCACCATACCTACCTATGGATTGAGTAAGATCCTTCAAGTAAGTTGTCATTGTTGCAACTCTCTAAAACATGTATGATCTATTAGCGTGGAGAAAATAAACTTTGTACGATCTTGTGATATGGAAGCAATAAAAGCGACGGAATGCATAATAAAGATTCTTATCACAAGTGGCAATATAAAGTGTTGTTCTTTTGCGCTAAGATTTTGTACATCCAACCATAAAAGTACATGAAAACCTCCGCTTCCCTCTGCGAAGGGCCTATCTATTGTTCTTACCTTATAAGAGTCATGATGATCTTCACCTTTCCTTTTTACATTTTATCCTTTGGCAAGCACATTGTGTTGAAATGATCCTGACATATATACCCACTTGGATGTAAGCTATCATGATCTATTACTGTTGACATTACCCTTGAGGTAAAAGGTTGGGAGGCAACACTATAAGCCCATATATTTCTCTTTGTCTTAAACTCCATACCCATAAGTATTGTGTGAGTGTTAGCAATTGTGAAAGACTAAATGATAGTTGAGTTTGTGGACTTGCTGAAAAGCTCTTATATTGACTCTTTCCGATGTTATGATAGATTGCAATTGCTTCAATGACCGAGATCATAGTTTTTTAGTTTTCAATGAAGTTTCTGATTCATGATTGACATTGTGAATGGATTGTTACTTTAGCATAAGAAATCATATGACTATATATATGTTGTTGTTATAAGAGTGATCATGATGCCCTCATGTCCGCATTTTATTTTATCAACACCTCTATCTCTAAACATCTGGACATAATTTTCGATATCGGCTTTTGCTTGAGGACAAGCGAGGTCTAAGCTTGGGGGAGTTGATACGTCCATTTTGCATCATGATTTTATATTGATGTTTATTGCATTATGGGCTATTGTTACACATTATGTCACAATACTTATGCCTTTTCTCTCTTATTTTACAAGGTTTACATGAAGAGGGAGAATGTCGGCAGCTGGAATTCTGGCCTGGAAAAGGAGCAAATATTGGAGACCTATTCTGCACAACTCAAAAAGCCCTGAAACTCCACGAAAGTATGTTTTGGGAAATATAAAAAATATCTGGCAAAAGAAGTACAGGAGGGGGGCACCCACCGTCCACGAGGGTGGGGGCGCGCCCTACCCCCTGGGGGCGCCACCCTGCCTCGTGGGCCACCTGGCAGCCCCCCGATGCCCATCTTCTGCTATATGAGGTGTTTTGACCTAGAAAAAATCATAAGGAGGCTTTCGGAATGAAGCGCCACCGTCTCGAGGAGGAACCTTGCCGGAACCAATCTAGTGCTCTGGCGGAGCTGTTCTACCGGGGATACTTCCCTCCGGGAGGGGGAAATCGTCGCCATCGTCATCACCAACAAATCTCCCATCTTGGGGAGGGTTATCTTCATCAAAATCTCACCAGCACCATCTCCTCTCAAACCCTAGTTCATCTCTTGTATCCAATCTTTGTATCAAAACCTCAGATTGGTACCTGTAGGTTGCTAGTACTGTTGATTACTCCTTGTAGTTGATATTAGCTGGTTTACTTGGTGGGAGATCATATGTTTAGATCCATTATGCATATCAATACCCCTCTGATCATGAATACGAATATGCTTTGTGAGTAGTTACGTTTGTTCCTGAGGACATGGGAAAAGTCTTGCTATAAGTAGTCATGTGAATTTGGTATTCGTTCGATATTTTGATGAGATGTATGTTGTATTTCCTCTAGTGGTGTCATGTGAACGTAGACTACATGACACTTCACCATTATTTGGGCCTAGAGGAAGGCATTGGGAAGTAATAAGTAGATGATGGGTTGCTAGAGTGACAGAAGCTTAAACCCTAGTTTATGCGTTGCTTCATAAGGGGCTGATATGGATCCATATGTTTCATGCTATGGTTAGGTTTACCTTAATACTTCTTTTGTAGTTGTGGATTCTTGCAATAGAGGTTAATCATAAGTGGGATGCTTGTCCAAGTAAGGGCAGCACCCAAGCAGCGGTCCACCCACATACCAAATTATCAAAGTAACGAACGCGAATCATATGAATGTGATGAAAACTAGCTTGACGATAATTCCCATGTGTCCTCGGGAGCGCTTTCCTTCATATAAGAGTTTGTCCAGGCTTGTCCTTTGCTACAAAAAGGATTGGGCCATCTTGCTGCACCTTATTTACTTTTACTATTTGTTACTTGTTACCAATTACCTTATCACAAAAATATTTGTTACCGATAATTTTAGTGCTTGCAGAGAATACCTTACTGAAAACTGCCTATCATTTCCTTCTGCTCCTCGTTGGGTTTGACACTCTTACTTATCGAAAGGACTACGATAGATCCACTATACTTCTGGGTCATCATGGGCGCATCGGAGGGCTCGTCGGAGTGGGGCGTGGCGGTGGAGGGCGCTAGGAGGGCACGTCGATGTAGCGGCCAGCCTGGCGGCCCGACGGCGAAGAAGAAGGTATGAAAGAGAGGGAGTTGTGGGCGGCGCGAGGTGGAGGGAGGTGAGGAGGCGGCGCTGGTTGGAGGCTGGGACGGGCGATGCAGGGGCGGGAGTTGGTGGAAGGGAGGGGAGGACGTTGCCGGTCCCTCGGATCCAAGGGCGGCGTGGTGGCGCTTTCCTGTCCGGCAGCCGTGAGGGAGGTGGTATGAGAGGGTGGGGCGGCCGGGGCGATGGAGGTGGAGGCTGGGCATATTTGGGAAGAAGGTGGGAGGGGGTGCGGCTGCGTGTGGAGTGGGGAAGGAGGTGGGCGGGTGTGGTTCGGTTCGGGGTTTTCCGCAGTGCGAATGTGTTAGCGGAATAAGGGTTTCTGTTAGCAGAATAAGACTCTCTAGAGGGTGTTATCATAATAGACCCACCCTATATATATAGAGTCTTATCCTAATAACAATTTTCTTATTCTACTAACACCCACTGGACCACCAAACACAAACAAACAAACCGCACGCAGGTAACAAAAAAGCTGCCCCGCGCACCCCACTATACCTTCTTCCCCGCCCACCCCGGATTTCTTCCACGCAGCCGCCATGGGCAACCACTCCTGAGCACCTTCTCCGCGGATGCCCCTCTCCTCCCCTACCCACCTTCTACCGTGGAGCGGCCCTACGGGTTCCTCGGCGCGCACCTTCCACCTCCCATGGATCTTCACGCATCACGGCCACCGAAGGCAATTGTTTTGACGGTGGCGCTCAACCTTCTATATCCGCCCCATTCCCACCCTCCCCGTCGATTTGCCCCACCGTTGCACCAGACGGCCATGACAGCGCCGATGTCGAGCGCCCTGCTAGTGCCACGGCCCAGCCATGATCGCGGCGCAGCCCACCTCGAGCGCGGGTCCTGGTGACGGATCTGCCTGTGGCCTTGGCCTCACCATCAGCCTCCTGGTGGCCGCCCCGCTATCGTGGCCTCCAGCGGAGCCCCACTTGCCTTATCCCACCAATATCAACCCGACTCGGCTCCCT
>LR738715.1:412381083-412418906 GCA_902687465.1 Secale cereale
CCCCCGTACAGTGCCCCCGGCCAATTTCCTGGTGAGATCCGACAATGAGGACCCGGTTCACCAAGGTGCTCGCCTGCCACTCCCCTCCTCCTAGTCCTGGCCTCATCTCCGGCCCGACCCAGGCTCACCTCAGCTGCCCCCATGAGGTCCACCACCAGCTCCGCTGCAGCCCGCCCTCCTAGCCTGGAGATTTCCCCGATGCACCAGCTTCCCCTGCTTTCTCCCCACTGACGAACAGGCAACCACGCCATTTTTTGAGGTTGTCGCAGTTCACTTTTTTGGTTTTTAGAGGAAAATTAGTGCACCGCAGTTTGTTGTTCCCGTCGATAAGATTTGCGTTTTTTGTTTCTTCTAAAGGAAAATAAAAGTGTAAATGATGTCCACTGTACTTTTGCTCTTGAGGTTCATCTTACTCTCTTTTTTGCAGAAAAGATAGATGATGTAGTCCGCCGGCCTCATCCCACGACAAATTTGGGTGACGCACGGGCTCCTACCCCTTTGGGTGTTTTGCAGGTGAATTAATGCCGGCCTAAAGTACACTGTAATGCCATCCTCTCCTGCTCCGCCGTGAAGCATGACCGGCAGGTATGAAAGGAGGTCCATTGGGGCCGAGGTTCTCACGACAGCATCTTGCAATCCGGGCAAGCATGACACGGAGCTCGTAGGCGTGCGCGTGTGTCGTTCGGTGTCTTGTCGTCCTTCCTCCGGCAAGATCCTTCATCCCCCTCGAGCACCTTCTTCTGCAAAATCGAGTAGGTTCTTGGTCATCTTGCATCTCGTGTCCGTCTTTCTTGTTAAATTTGGTTCTCGAGGTGGTGAATTCTGCACGTATTGGGGATCGAAGGTGTTTAACTGTTTTGCTCGTTGTTGACAGGTAGCCAATCTCCTGCAGTTTTGTGGGTGCCTTACTGCTACGTGCATGCATCATGTTTCCTGCTCCTCTCCACCCTCCCTAGAGGGCATGCAGCTTGTCTGGTGCCGGCGTGTGTGTTTGCAGGTCCTACCGTCCTAGCAACCGAGGGGTCACCCCTTTTCAGCGAGCACTGCCTACAGTGCGGGCGAGCGTGGCATCCAGTGCGGGCGAGCGTGCCGTGCAGCTCACCGGGCATCTGGGCGACGAACCTCACTTGCAGCCCTATCCTCCACTCCTTGTTGTTCGCGGGAAGCAGGGGACAAGTGCACTGCACTAGGGGTGGCCGGTGTCATACTTCTTTTAAGTAGTTCATCTTGTTATGTCTTTTTTTAGTAGTCATCATGTTGTATGTTTCAGTTTGACCATGTTAATGCATGCAGCTCTTTGCTGGTTTGGGTGCAGCTCGCAGGCATTTGTGGAGTTTAACGGCACATAGGCCCGCGCGTGTGCTCCCAAAGGATGAAGTGATGCAGTTCTTTTGGATGCCCCATTACTCAATTTTGTTGCTGTTGAAAAGTGCACTGCACTCTGGCGATGCCCCCCGCTCTGGCGATGCCATCGGCGACCAGGGTCGGCGCCTCGGCGCGGCAGACTGGTGGGCGCTTTTGGGCCCTTGCGGAGGGAGAAGGTGAGGATGATGACGACGAGGAGGCGCGGCTGTTGGGACCTTCTTCCCCGACGGCGTCGGATCTCATCTGCGAAGCATTGGAGGCGGGGTATGAAGAGGGAGATCTGGCGTCTTTGGTGGAGGCGGTGGTGCCGCGGGAGGATCCGACGCGTACTGGGGTCGCGAATGAGGAGGTGGTGGAGATAGTCCGGCGAGTCGCTCACCGGCGGACGGCGGCGACGGCGATCCGGCCATGGCGCGGGCCCCTGCCAAAGGTGAGTTTGCCCAATCTTTTGCTTTTCGATCTTATGCCGGTTCACACGTGGAAACACGTTCGGAGTAGGAAGATCAGAGGGCCGCGATCGGCGGCGGCGGCGGCACCGGCGGCGCCGGTGGCTTGCCGGTCGGCTGAGTTGCAGGCAGCGCGCAGTTTGCGCTTGAATGCTGTACTTGGCTCAGTTGGGCCAAGATGTTGGGCTGCTTCGGTGGCGCGGCCCACTGTGGGCGGTGTGTGTCCAGCTGGGCCGGGAGGGGACTCTAGCGGCGCTGGCGGTTCGGTCCACTTGGAGGATCGAGGGGGAGGCGATCTCGACGTTGATGCAGTTGCATGCACGAGAGCTTCGCTCCTGCTGCCGCCGCTGCCTAGGGTTCGTCCTTTGCGTCCTCGTCCTGGATTCCCTCGTAGGGATTCTCCCCACGCACCTGCTATGGCTGGTCGAGGCGGGTCTGGCCCCCCTCCCGCCAAGTCCTCTACCCCCAAGGCTGCCCCTTCTGGTGCGCCTCGCGGCGCCGGGCCGCAGCAGTCGATGGCTACCCCGCAAGGTGGGGGCGGGGGTGGGGCTAGACATGGTGGCCAGCGGCCTATGGGGCGTAGAGCTGTGAACAATACTCGTGGAGATGCGACGGTTCCTCATGCGGCTGAGGTTGGCCGAGGTCATCCCGGTCGTGAGGCTGCGGCGGGGCCGCCCGCGGCGGCGCTGGGCCGTGGGCGTCCTAGCCAGGAAGATGGCGGTGGTGTTTTCAACCGGAACCCCCCGAGACGTAGATGGGGTGATGACGGTTACGATGCCTATGGAGAGGGTCAGCATCGAGGTTCCTCGTCAACAGGCGGTGGACGGGGCTATGCTTGGCAGGGTGACGGAGGTGTTGGTCGCGGCAATGGTCAGCAAGGCTTCCATGGACCTCCCAGGGGCTTTGTTGAGGGTGTTTCGGGGCCCAACTACAGATTCATGGGAAGGTTCCGCGGCGGTAGGGGTGGAGGTAGAAGGTATCCTCCACCCCCACCAAGGCAAGTCATTGATGCGCCGGTCGAGCCTTCTGTGGTGACGGGGGATGCCACACAGACGCTTCCTTCAGCTGCGGTTGAGGTGGTTCGTGCTCTTGCGTCAGTTGAGATTCCGGAACATGTTGCTGGATTGGCAGACAAGGTTGTGGACAAGCCGGTTGTTGATCGTCTATCCAAGTGGTTGCGCAAGAAGGAAAAGATGATATGTCGTCGATGTGGCGTGGCAGGGCACTTCGCGGCTGAGTGTACTACGGTGATGTGCGACACGTGTCAAAAACCCATGCATGATTCAGGGGAGTGCCCTGAACTCCAGGGGCCCATGCCGGCGGTGGCTATGTACGGCGTCTGTTCTGCGGACCTCATGTTTTTCGAGTCTCCTTCTGATGCAGCTGAAGCAGTTGGGACGGAGGCCTCGCTGACTGGGATTGTCAAAGTTACGAATGGGACTCTGTCTGAGGCACAGATTGTGCATACGCTTAGTGAGTTGATGCCAGGTAACTTTCAGTGGAAGTTGGTTAGGCTTGAGGGGCAATCATATAAGATGGAGTTCCCCTCTCTTGATGATCTAAATCACGCACTTAAGTATGGTATGTGTCGGGCGGCAAGTACTAGCTGCATCATTGAGTTTGCTCCGTGGAAGAACCCGGAGCCGCAGGGGAAGGTCCTTCCACAGATTTGGGTTCGCTTTCTTGGGGTGCCCCCGAAGGCCCTTCTGAGTGCTCGGACTACCTGGAGTCTTGGCTCGCTTATTGGTAGAACTGAGAAAGTTGACATGCCTTTCTCGCGAGCTAATGGCATTGCTCGCCTGTTGGTGAGTGTTCTGGATATCGAGCTGGTTCCTTTTTTTGTGAGATGGTACTTTGCTGGTCTGGTGTACGAGTTGGAGATTGAGATTGAGCTTGAGAGTTCTGTTCTCGCTCAGGCGTCTGATGGGAATGTGGACACTGATATGACTGATGAGGATGAGGCTCGTCGTGCTAGTGAGTCGGCTGCAGGGGAGCCGGCTTTGCCTGGCCAGGCACCGACACCGGGTCAGTCTCAGCAGTCCTCCGGGAGCGCCGGAGGGAAGGGGGAAGCACCCCCAGCTACCTCTCTGTCTACTCTGCGTTTTGGGTCCTTTGGGGCAACTTCGGCCCCCAGTCGTTTGTGGGGTCACAGTGCCGAGTGGGACGGTGCGGTGGAGATGGTACTTCCCTCGCTGTCACCGTCGCTTCTGGATGCGGATCTTCCTAGTGAGGAGGGTACCATGGGGGAGTCTCCTCGGGTCACGCCGTCTCCAGCAGTTCAGCGTCGCGAGGGCACCTTGGAGGAGGGTGCTTATCGGGAGGCGGTTTCTGAGTCTGGAGGTTCGTTTCCGAGTTTTTTGTTACCTGCTTTTGATGCGTTTGCTGGAGCTTCTGTCCCTAGCCCGAGTGTGGTTGTTTCTGCAGATTTTGCGCCTCGAGAGGAGTCCTCTCTGCTGGCGCCTGGGGCTGATCCTGAGACACCTGCGGTAGGAGGCCCAGGGTCTCGTGGCCTGGTCGGTGGGGGTCTACTGGGGTCTTTGGCGGGTGGCCCTGCTCTAAGTGGACCATCCACCGCCGATATCGTCGCCTTCGGAGGGATAGCGGATCCCGTGACTGAAGGCCGACGTCTCAGCAGTCGCTTGCAGGACCAGCCGGATGCGGATGCTCTGCAGATGGGCCGTGCCATGCGGCAGGCCAAGCTGCGGGACATTGAGGACTTGACGGGTATGTCAGTTTGTATTTCCAATTCAATCTTGCATTTTTCTGCTGATGATGTTATTAATAATGCAAATCAATTGGGGGTTTCGTTGGGTGGTAATGGGAAAGAGGTTGCTCAATCTGTTAACGACTTGTTTGATCGTGAGGCAGAACGGGCGATCGAGGTCATTTCAAACTTAGCAGCCGTTAAGCCTTTAAACAATTCTGATTTTAATGCTCTAGGGGTGAGGGCGTTGAATAGTTTTTGTGCGGACCTCGATCCAGCTAGTGCTCAGTCGGAGGATGAGGGGATTGGCGAAGGCCTGGAGGAGTGCCTCTAGGCTGCTACAGTGGTTCCTCTCGCACCCAAACAGGGTTGTTCGGACCGGGCAGAGGAGCAAGCGGTTCACAAGCGGAAATGGAACCGCAAGATTTATCCCGTGTCGGCTGTACGGAGGAGTGTTCGGATTCGGACCGCCAAGAAATTCCATGATAAAAAATGAGAGGCATCTTCTGGAATAGCAGAGGTCTGAAAGACTTGGCTAAACGTAGGTTCTTGGCGGAGGCATCGGTGGAACACAAGCTTGACTTCATAGCACTCTCCGAAACTGGTAGAGATAACTTCACCTCTCAGTTTCTGGGTACTCTTTCTGGAGGTGTGGCTTTTGACTGGCATTGCTTACCCCCGAGAGGAAGGTCCGGTGGGATTTTACTAGGGGTAAGAAGAGAGTCTTTAGAAGTCCGAAGCGTGGTCTTGGGTGAGTTCGCTGTAAAGTTTCGTGTGAGATCTAGGGTAGATGGATTTCACTGGGCTTTGGTGGCAGTCTACGGAGCTGCACAACCTGAACTCAAACCAGACTTTTTGGCTGACCTAGTCCGGATTTGCGGAGACGAGCAGCTCCCAATTCTGGTGGGTGGTGATTTCAATATTATTAGAAGGCGGGAGGAGAAGAATAACGATAATTTTGACGGCAGATGGTCGTTTATGTTCAATGCTATTATCGAGAGCTTGGATCTCCGGGAGATAGAGCTTTCAGGCAGACAATTCACCTGGGCTAATTCCCTACCAAATCCGACTTATGAGAAGCTAGATCGTGTTCTCTCTAGTGTGGAGTGGGAACAGAAGTTCCCCATGGTTACCGTTCAGGCTTTGTCGAGAGCTATTTCGGACCATACTCCACTTTTGGTTGATTCTGGAGAGGCAACATACACGGGAAATAAAAATACGTTCTCCTTCGAGCTAGCATGGTTTGAACGAGAAGGTTTCTTGGACTTGGTTGCCAGGGAATGGGCGAAGGGTGGAGGAGGTAGGTCGGCTATAGACAGGTGGCAGAATAAGATTAGGCATTTAAGGCAGTTCCTTCGAGGTTGGGCTAAACATCTCAGTGGTGTGTATAAGGTTGAAAAGGAGAGGCTTATCAACCTTATTCAAATTCTAGATGTTAAGGCGGAGTCATCTATCCTTGAGCCCGGTGAACTGGAGGCTAAGGGAATGGCCGAATCTAGGTTGAAAGAACTGCTGCGAGAGGAAGAATTGAAATGGGCACTTCGAGCTAAAGTGCGTGAAGTCATCCAAGGGGATGATAACACACAATTCTTTCACTTGATAGCCAATGGTAAACATCGAAAGAAGAGAATCTTTCAGCTGGAGCAGGATGAGGGAACGATTGTAGGGCACGAGAACCTCAAACTATACATCACTGACTATTATAAGAGGTTGTTTGGACCCCCGGACGATAGTTTCGTATCTCTGGATGAGAGTCGAATTCAGGATGTCCCTCAATTAGCGTCAGATGAGAATTCCATCTTATCTGCGCCGTTCTCGGAGAAAGAGGTGTTTGATGCGATCTCGCAGATGAAGAATAATAAAGCTCCTGGCCCGGACGGTTTTCCGGCAGAGTTTTATAAAAGGTGTTGGCATATAATTAAGGATGATCTACTTGCGATGTTCCATGATCTGTTCGATGGACATCTGCAACTATTCCACCTTAATTTTGGTACAATAACGCTGCTTCCTAAGAAGGCAAAGGCAAATCGAATAGAGCAATTTCGACCAATCTGTCTTCTTAACGTCAGTTTTAAGGTGTTCACTAAAGTGGGAACAAACAGATTGACGCAGATTGCGCATAGTGTGGTGCAGCCTTCTCAGTCGGCTTTCATGCCGGATAGGAATATCCTGGAAGGGGTTGTTGTCCTGCATGAAACTCTCCATGAAATTCACACGAAAAAACTCGATGGGGTTATTTTCAAGGTGGACTTTGAAAAGGCATATGATAAGGTCAAGTGGTCGTTCCTTCAGCAAGCTTTAAGGATGAAAGGATTCGATCCATCCTGGCGGAAACAGGTGGACTCCTTCACTCAACAAGGCTGTGTCGGAATAAAAGTCAATGACGATATTGGTCATTTCTTCCAGACTCACAAGGGGTTAAGACAGGGGGACCCGATGTCTCCTATCTTGTTTAACATTGTAGCAGACATGTTAACAATCCTTATTGGTAGAGCAAAGGAGAATGAGCAGGTAGGTGGTCTCGTTCCTCATCTAGTGGATGGAGGACTTTCTATTCTACAATATGCGGATGACACGATTCTTTTCATGGAGCATGACTTGGCTAAGGCGAGAAATATGAAACTTGTGCTTTGCCTTTTTGAGCAACTCTCGGGGTTAAAGATTAACTTCCATAAGAGTGAATTGTTTTGCTTTGGAAGAGCCAAAGCTGAACAAGAAGCTTACATGCAGCTTTTTGGATGCGGGGTAGGGTCGTTACTGTTCACATACCTTGGCATTCCGATCCACCATCGGAAACTCTCTAATAAAGAGTGGAAGAGTCTAGAAGACCGTTTCGAGAAGAAACTTAGCTGCTGGAAGGGCAAGCTCTTGTCGTACGGGGGCCGATTGATTTTAATTAACTCGGTACTCACGAGTATGCCCATGTTTCTTCTGTCTTTTCTCTTGATCCCAGTAGGGGTGAGGAAAAGACTCGATTTCTATCGATCGCGGTTCTTTTGGCAGAGTGATGAGGTGAAGCGCAAGTATAGGCTGGCTAGATGGGATGTTATGTGCAGACTGAAGGATCAAGGAGGTCTCGGAATTGAAAATTTGGAGGTTAAAAATAGGTGCTTACTCAGCAAGTGGCTGTTTAAGTTACTCTCGGAGACTGAGGCCACTTGGGCCCAGATTCTACATAACAAATACCTTACAACCAAGACACTAGCTCAGGTGACAGCTAGACCAACTGATTCACCCTTTTGGAAAGGACTGATGAAAGTAAAGTCGGCCTTTTTCAACAGAACTCAGTTCTTGGTGGGCAATGGTGGCTCCACAAGATTCTGGGAGGATACTTGGTTGGGAGAGACGCCCCTCGCCACCCAATATCCTTCTCTTTACAACATTGCTCAACGTAAAGAAGATTACGTTGCATCAGTGTTACAGTCAACTCCTCTTAATATTCAATTCCGAAGGGCGCTGGTTGGACACCGTTGGGAAGCCTGGCTCCATTTGGTGAGAAGACTGATGGATGTTCAGTTGACTCAACAGGCAGATCGTATTCATTGGAAACTGACTAAGAACGGGACGTTTACAGTGAAATCGATGTATTTAGATTTGATTAACTCGGTGCCTATCCCTAGGTCTGCTCACATTTGGAAGGTCAAAGTGCCCCTTCGAATTAAAGTGTTTATGTGGTTTGTTCATAAACAAGTAATTCTTACTAAGGATAATCTAGCCAAACGCAACTGGGGGGGGGGGTCTTTGCGATGTAGCTTTTGTGACAAGGATGAATCTATTAAACACCTCTTTCTCGATTGTCCTATGGCTAAAGTTTTATGGCGCTCGGTACATATAGCCTTTAACATTACTCCACCCACTAGTATCACCACGCTTTTTGGGACGTGGTTGAATGGAGTCGCGAAAGATTCAGCGAGCCATATACGAGTGGGTGTTTGTGCATTGTTATGGGCTATCTGGAAGTGCAGGAATGATTTGGTTTTTAACAATTCAACGAATGTCCATTTTTTGCAGGTTATTCACAGGGCCACTGCTTTGATCCGTATGTGGTCGCTACTCACTCCGATGGATGCCAGGGAGCGTTTGGTTACTGGGTCTATCCGATGGGAGATGGTAGCTCGGGCTATCTTCAGCCGGTTTGGATGGCGGTCATGTAATAGGCTAGGAGTCTAGGTCCTGTTTGCATTATCGCATCCGTTTGTGGGGTTCTCACGCTTTTTTCTAGCTCAGTCGGAGCATTTTGTACTTTTATTTCGCATACTTTTTTGAGACCTTGACCTTATATTTTTTTATTAATAAGATGGCCGTATGCATCAGTTTGATGCAGAGGCCGGGGAATGCCCCTTTTCTAAAAAAAAAATAGTTCATTGTAAAAACTGCAGTTCAGTACCGTGATTTGGCTGGTGGAGAGTGGGGGTTCTATATGCTATAAAACTCCTTTGTTGTCCACTTGGTAAACACAAAACAAAAAAGATCTCAAAGAAGAAGCTTGCTTCTATATTAGATGTAGTTCACTCGCTCAATCCCTGAGGTCCACTCGCTTCGTCAATGCGCGTAAAAAATTAATAAGTATGAAAAACAAAACAACAAAAACTCACGAGGTTCACTTTTGGTAGTATTGCGGTTCACTTTCGGAAGTGTTGCGGTCCACTCTCATACAAAAAAGGTTGAAAAAAGACAACAAAAACTTGTGCGAGAAAGTTTACGTCTGACAAAAATAAAAAAACATGAAGTTCACTGAACTGTGTGTTGCAGTGCGGTTTTCAGTTTGAAGCAGTGCATTCTTTTGTCCGATGCAGTACACACGACGATTTTGGTCTTGCGACAAACACAGTGTCCGCTTTTCGGTAAAATCAAAACTGCTCTTAAACCGTAAGGAATTAGAGAGAGCGTTCTACATGAAAAAGTTGTGTATCGACGATATCTTTCCAACACCGTACCGTTTGAATCATTTCGACCAGCAGTTTGTTAAAATTTCACAAAAAAGGCCGCTGCCACTCGTCGTCCGCTACATGATTTTAAAAATTAACTTGAAACCGTATGAAATCTCAAAAACATTTCAACATATGAAAGTTCCACCTCGTCCATAGCTTTTCAACGGTATATTACATGCATCGTTTCGACAAACAATTAAAAACTAGAGCAAAAACAATACTGAAAAATTGAAAAAATTAAAAAAACAGAATTCCGCGATTTAGTAATTTGAAACTGCTCTTAAACCGTAACGAATTAGAGAAAGTATTAGATATGAAAAAGATGTGCATTGACGAAAATTTTCCAACGTGTATCATTTGTTTCATTCCGACGAACGGTTTAGAAAAAACGCTCGCTGCCACTCGTCGTGCGCCGCACCATTTTAAAAAATATTCTTAAACCGCGAGGAATATCGAAAAGTGTTCAACATGCCGAAGTTGCGCCTAATCCATAGCTTTTCAACGGTATATTACACGCCTCATTCCGACAAATGGTTCAAAAACTAGAGCGGAAATAGTACCAAGAAAACACTGCGTGCAATTTTTTGTGACAGGAAGTTCACTCACGTGAGTATTGCAACACACTTGGTTCAAACAATGACGTGCACTTGCGATGAGCGTGCAGTGCGGAAGTGTTATCAGAATAGTTATTCTGTTAGTATTAGCAGAATAGACAGGCTGGACTATTCTGTTACTGTCGGGCCCTATATACAGCCAACGGTAATTTCCCCGCTGGAAAAGAGAAAAAACTGCCAACTCACCCCTCGGTTCCCACCCTCTCCCTCGATCCCGACCACCCCACACGCGCCGCCGGCCTCAACTCCCAGAAGGCTCGCCTCCCACCTCCGGCGATGCGCTGCGCTCCGCTGCCTCCCATCTCAGGCGACGCGTCGTGCCCCTGCCTCCCACCTCCGGCGCCGCGCCGCGCCCCCGCCTCCAACCTCCGGCATCGTGCCGCGCCCCCCGCCTCCAACCTCCGGCGACGTGCCACGACCCCCACCTCCCACATCCCAGAGATGCGCCGCGCCCCCGCCTCCCATCTCTATTGAAGCGCCACGGCCGTGCCTCCCACATCCCGGTGGCACACCGTCCCACTACCACCGTCCATCGCCCCTTCCCTCTTCTACCACCGCGTCGCTGGTTCCCCTCACCTCTGCCACCACCAACTTCTCTCCCCACCCCCACCACACCGACGGTCTGCCCACCCGTCGGCGACTGCCCCGTAGCGCGTCATCCTGCTCCTCGTCGTACTCAGATGACAGGCTCTAGTAATCTCTGTCACTGAATTAGTGCTCGATCTAGGGAAGAACTAGCTGGAATTTCATAGATCGGGCGAAATTAGGGTTCTGCCAGCCGGTACACGGCGGCTACAAGGGCCAAGCCCAGAATAATGAACTACTTGCCCCTTCCACAAGCCGGAGAGGAGCTATATAAAGCAAGGTTCAGTAAAAGTAAAGGAGACAGCGACTACAGTAAAAGGAAAAGGCGCGGTAACTTTTGAAAAGTAGACAGTGTCATCGTCCGCCGCACAGATGGAGATCGACGGCTGAGGTTGCCACTTGAGGAGCGAACCGGTACGTTGACTTGATCGCCGTCAGATCGCCATCAACGGTTGATACTCGATCAAGCAGTAACTGGAAGCTGTTAAACTTGGCGGGCCTGACAATTCCCCCCTTCTAACAACAGACTTGCCCTCAAGGATGGAAGTCGGGGAAGATCTTCTGAATGAAGGCTGCATCCTCCCAAGTAGCATTTTCCAATGGTAGGTTGAGCCACTTGATGTGCCACTGCACTACTGGAATGCTGATGTCGCCCTGTACTCGAGGAATCAATCTTCTGGCCAGTAAGGTTTCTGGTTGAATGAGAATGTGCCCTTGTGCATCCAGTAGTGGTAATGCTGGGTTTGGAACAGCTTCAGGCCCAATGTGTTTCTTGAGTTGGCTGACATGAAAGGTAGGATGGAGTTGACAGCCCTCAGGTAGAAGCAGACGATAAGCTACAGCTCCAATTCTTTCCATAACTCTGAAGGGGCCATAGTGTTTTGAGTGGAGTTTCAGGTGTCTGTGTATACTGAGGCTTGTGTGCCTGTATGGTTGCAGCTTGACATAAACCATATCTCCTACTGCAAATTGCCTTTCAGATCTTTTCTTATCAGCAAAATGCTTCATCCTTTCCTGAGCTTTGAGTAAGTTATCCTTGATCTGCTGTGCTATTGTTTCTCTGTCCAGTTGAGCTTGGTGATCATCTCCCTCTACTGGTGGTAACATCAGTTCTGCAATCAAGGGTGGAGGTCTTGCATACAAAGCTTGAAAAGGAGTCATTTGCAAGGATGTGTGGAAAGTGGTGTTGTACCACCATTCAGCCATGGACAGCCAAGAGTGCCACTTCTTGGGGTGTGCAAAAGCCATGCATCTCAGGTAATTTTCCAGGCACTGGTTTACTCTTTCAGTTTGCCCATCAGTTTGTGGGTGGTAGGAAGTACTCAAGTGTAGTTTAACTCCCATTTTAGTGAAGAGATGCTGCCATAGGTGACTAGTGAAAATCCTGTCTCTATCAGTTACTATCACAGTGGGCAATCCATGCAGTCTGAATATGTTGTCAGTGAAAGCTTGTGCTACAGTTTTGACAGTAATGGGGTGTCTCATAGCAATGAAGTGAGCATATTTGGTAAATCGGTCAACCACTACAAGTATCATATCCTTGTGTTCAGATTTAGGCAATCCCTCCACAAAATCCATGCTAATGTGGGTCCAAGCAAAGTCAGGGACTGGCAGTGGTTGCAGTAATCCAGGAGACTGCACATGTTGAGCCTTGTTGAGTTGACAGACAGGGCACTGCTGTACAAATGTTTGGGCTGCTTTTCTCATTCCTGGCCATGTGAAAAGAATTTTCAGTCTATGATAAGTTGCTCTTTCTCCAGAGTGGCCCCCTAGTTCAGACTTGTGGAAAGCAGTAAGGAGGGAGCTCTTCAGTTCACTGTTGTTGCCAATAAGGATTTTCCCTTTGTATTTGAGGACTCCACTGGTTAGGGTATAGGGGGGTTGAGCAGCTGGGTCTATAGCTAATTTAGCTAGTAGTTCACCACATTTTGTATCCCCCTTGTAACTGTTTGCTACCTCAGTGATACAAGTTGGAATAGCAGTGCTTGTTCCTAGTGTAAGTATTGCATACTTAACTCTGGAGAGGGCATCAGCCACTCTGTTCTCTTTTCCCTTCTTATATTCCACTATGAACTTGTAACCCATGAGCTTTATGAGGAGTTTGTGCTGAATGCCCTCAGTCACTTTCTGTTCTTGTATGTATTTTAAACTCTGCTGGTCAGTTCTGATGATCAAGGAGGAGGATGCAAAATAGTGTTTCCATTTCTTAATAGCTTCAATGATTGCCAAAGCTTCTTTATCATAGGTGGACCAAGCTGCAGCTTTGGGGCCAAGTGCTTTGCTCATGTAAGCAATGGGTTGTCCATTTTGCATGAGTACTGCTCCTATTCCATATCCAGAAGCATCAGCTTCTAACACAAATGGGAGGGAGAAGTTTGGTAGGGCCAGGACTGGGGCAGATGTCATTTTCTCCTTTAACTGTTGGAAAGCAGTTGTTTGAGGGGTAGTCCATTGAAATCCATCTTTCTTCAATGCCTCAAATAGTGGCTTGCATATCAGACCATAATTCTTGACAAACCTTCTGTAATACCCTGCTAACCCCAGAAAACTTCTGAGTTGTGTCACATTTTGAGGAGTGGGCCAGTTCTGGATTGCTTCCACTTTAGCAGGATCTGTGGATACTCCTTTATCAGAAATGATATATCCCAGATATTCCACTTGGTTTTGTGAAAAAGTGCACTTAGATAGTTTTGCATATAACTGGTGTTTCCTGAGTGCTTCAAGTACTAGTTCCACATGTTCCAGATGCTCCTTGTAGGTTTTATTGAAGATGAGGATGTCATCAAAGAAAACCAGAACACAATGCCTCAGGAGAGGTCCCAACACAGCCTGCATTAACTTTGTAAAGGAAGGTGGCTCATTTGTCACTCCAAAGGGCATAACTAGGAACTCAAATAAGCCAATGTGAGTGCTAAAAGCAGTTTTTGCAATATCTCCTTCTTTCATTCTGATTTGGTGGTAGCCACTTCTGAGATCCAACTTAGTGAAGATTGTAGCTCCATTGAGTTCATCCAGTAGATCTTCTATCATAGGAATGGGGTATTTGTTCTTAATTGTGTGTGCATTTAATTTCCTGTAATCAATGCACAACCTCCAAGTCATGTCTTTTTTCTTGACCAATATAGCAGGGGAGGAGTAAGGGCTGTGGCTCAGTCTGATGATTACTTTTTGGAGAAGGTCCTTTATAATTTCTTCCAGAGCATCCTTTTGGTGGTGTGGTAATCTATACCCTCTCTGGTTTATAACTGGAGCTCCAGGTTCTAAGTTGATTGCATGATCACATTCTCTTTTGGGTGGTAATCCATTGGGTTCTTCAAAAACATCCTTGAAGTTCTCTAATATTTTGGTAACTTTAGGTTTTGTAACTGAGTCCTGGATGGTTTCAAGGTGTATTGGTTGCATCCACATCAGAGCTCCAGTGAGCATGTTCTCCATGATGTTTTCCATATCTTGTAGCAGAGGAATGCAAGGGCTGGTTGGCAAACTCTCATCCAAGAATGTTATTTGTTTCCCACTTTGGTGTAGTATGCCCAACTGCATTTTAGGAAGGTCAAATGTAACAGGGCTGTGCCTATACATCCAATCAGCTCCAAGAATAATGTCATATCCAGTGAGTTGCAGCATTCTGAATTCTGCTACTAATTCCACTCCTTGTATGGTGTACTTGGTGTTGCATAGAGTGAAATCACTATACAATTTGCCCCCATTTGCTACAATTACTTGCACCTGTTTGACTGGTGTTGCAGGGCAACCAGATTGTGCTGCTAATGTGGGTGAAATAAAAGTGGTGGTGCTTCCACTGTCCACTAGAGCCAACCCAACAGTATTTCCAATCTGCACCTGTAGTGTAAAAGTGTGCTTCTTTTTGTCTTCAGGGATACCTGTGGCTGCATGCATACAGATTTTCAATTCCTGTTTCTCAGGGTTTTCTGTTTCCCCATCAGATTGTTCCTCTTCCTCTGCATCCAGTATATAAATGATATCAGGATTTGCCACTTGTCTTTGCAGAGCTTGAATTTGGGCCTTCTGTGACATCTTGCACACCTGTTTGTGCCCAGGGAACCATGGTTCTCTACACTTATAACAAATGCCCTTTTCTCTAGCTTGTTGAATGACATTAGCAGGAGAGTTGCTGATAGGAATAACAGGCTTGGGAAGTTCCCCTGAGTATCCTCTCCTGTAATTGGGCACATGTGGTTTCTGTGGAATAGTAGGAGGACAAGATTTTTCAATTCTTCTAGCTAGCCACATGGCTTTTGTTATGTTGGGTGGTTCTAGGCATTCCAAGTGGCTTTGGATATAAGGATTTAAGCCTGCAATGAAGCTATGCATATAGTAATCATCTGGTACTGCAGGGTTGTCTCTCCTCATCAGATTCATTTGCTGCTCAAATTCAGTTATGTAGAGGTCCACAGAGGTCTGTTGGGTTAACTTGTGAAAAGCCTTCACATTTTCACAAACAGAGGTTACTGCAAATCTTTGTGTGAGGGCAGTACAGAACTTGTGCCAGGGAGTGTGGGAAGTAATGAACCCAGTTCCTCTCCACCATTGGATAGCTGGCCCCTTTAAGTAAGAGACAGCTACTTCAGTTCTTTGTTCAATAGGTGTTCTAGCAGCAGAAAAATATTGTTCAATATTCTGAACCCATGAGTCTGCATCTGTGCCATCAAATTCAGCTATGTTTAGCTTTGCAGGTTTAATACTCAGGATGTTCCTTCTGGCTTCAGGAGTGAAGGGTCTGTTCCTTTCCCTTCTAACCTCTGTTTCAGGTAAGTCTTCCACTGTCATGAGTTGTTTAGCTGGTAAGCCTTGATGTTGCTGGGGGGTGTGAAATTCCTGCTTATTAGCAGTGTGGTGTGGATGTCTGTATGGAACTTTGGGTGTACCATCCATGTTAAGCTCCCTACCTGAAGCTTTGTCCACTAATACAGCTGATCCTCCCAAGAAATCTTGCTTTTCAGTGTTGAACTTGTTGTTGGGTAACTGCTTGGGTCTGCCTGAGGGAGCTGCGGTACTTCCCTGTCCTGATAAAGGTTCCAACCTCTCATCTTCTTCTGCAACTTCTTCTGCTGTCTGTTCAACTGTCAGCTTCAGCAGAGTTGTCTGAATTTTCATGAAGTTCTTCTGAATGCTAGCAAAATTCTTGTTGACTGATTCGGTGAAATGGTAGAATTCTTTTCTGTCCTCCTCTCTTTCTTGTCTGAGAGTTTTGATGTCCAACTGTAAGGACTCCAATTCCAAACATCCAGTGTCATTCGTCTCTTCTGCCATCTCATCCGGTTTCGTGTTGGTCATTCCTTGTAGATCCAGGCCGACTCTTTGCGAAGAACAGGTGGGGAAAAACTCATGCCCCGTGGGATGGAAGCAACTCACCTTGCCAATTGGAACTGCATCGAAGGGAGGGTTGGGTGGGATTTTATACTGAAGAAAATTTCTTCAGAAACCACTCTCCACTTCTCTTGCCCGTAGATTTCCCTGCCTCCAAGCGCCTCCAGACACCTCCGCCCTTCAGCTCGGGCCAGATCAGATCTGGATCAACTCGCACCTCCAAGGACTAACACCCATGCTCTGAGTACCACTTGACAGGCTCTAGTAATCTCTGTCACTGAATTAGTGCTCGATCTAGGGAAGAACTAGCTGGAATTTCATAGATCGGGCGAAATTAGGGTTCTGCCAGCCGGTACACGGCGGCTACAAGGGCCAAGCCCAGAATAATGAACTACTTGCCCCTTCCACAAGCCGGAGAGGAGCTATATAAAGCAAGGTTCAGTAAAAGTAAAGGAGACAGCGACTACAGTAAAAGGAAAAGGCGCGGTAACTTTTGAAAAGTAGACAGTGTCATCGTCCGCCGCACAGATGGAGATCGACGGCTGAGGTTGCCACTTGAGGAGCGAACCGGTACGTTGACTTGATCGCCGTCAGATCGCCCATCAACGGTTGATACTCGATCAAGCAGTAACTGGAAGCTGTTAAACTTGGCGGGCCTGACAGACACCTCCGCCTCACCTCCAACTTGCATCCCCACCACCGTCGACAACGTCACGCGCCGGCCTGCATCCCCTCCCCACTCTCAACGTCAAGTTCAGGTACGCAGTGTACGATAAGTTCAGGTACTTTGCCGTGCGCGGCCAAGTTCAGGGGCGCCTCTGTGCCTGAGGCAAGTTGTGAAACTGTAATAAGTTATTAGACCTTTCAATCATGCAATCACTTGAGGATACTACTCTGCTTTACGCAAATTATTCTGAAAAAGTTCAAAATATAAAAGCAGATAAGTTCAGGGTTCACCGGTGGAAGTTTGGGGAGAAAAAGATAAAAGAAATGGAGAGTTAGTGGAACACAAATAAAAAGGAGAAGCTCTATTTTGCTGGCAGATAATACTTGTTCCATAATTTCCTTCTGCCCTAACCGGCAGTACTCCTAGTACCTCACCTCTGGTCGGCGACCTCGCTTGTACCATGCCTCCATCGGGCGATGTTGCTTTTGCCTCCTGCCAGATGCACAGGTCATCTCCCAGTTAGTCGCTAGGCGCCATGCGGATCCAGGAGACTGTGAACTGAAGTAGCTCCCTCCAGCGCACAACAACCTAAAGTAGTTTGATGGGGCACGCGGGGTTTAGTTCGATGAAGACACGCCAGACTGGTGCAGTTCGATCTTGTGCGAATTGGAAATTCCCTGATGCTGAGTGTGTCAGTACAACCCTACACTACAAGGCACGCGTACATCCACTTCATGTGTCACTCAACAATATTGTGCATTTGCTTGGCAGCTTTGCTACTCTAGTTGCATATCACTTGCTAAATAAAATAAAATAAAATTGTTCACTTTTTTGTGTTTTGTTGAATAATTCTCGACAGACTTGGTAGCAGGTATTGTTAGTTCAAAAAATTATATGCTGGAGGTTTTTTGGAATGAAAGAAAACATGAGTTCAATTTTCCTGTACCATCGCTTTTATTGCTAAATGTCATAGTCACTTGTTTTCTTGATGTCATCAAGTGTTTGCTTAAAATGCCTAAACAAATATCTATTTTATTTTAGTTCAATAACTAATTTTAGTTCAGTTCATCGTGAGCTGCATTCCCAGGTCTCGTCTCCTCTTTCCTCATGAGCAGCAGTTCAAAAACTAACTTTAGCAACAACTTTCCTATTGTATCTAGCATCGTGGGAGGGTTCAATCAAGCCACACAATACCTCCGGAACCCCACTATTATATCAGTGCCTTTCGCTTGAATTCTTGCTGATGCTAGCTATAGCTTGAAACGGTTTTGTCTGCGTGCCTACGTGTGTGCTTTTCTTCAGTCCAAAGGGAGAAATAATGTCAGTTCATGAACAAATAATTTTTGTACTAAACTTAACATTAGCTTGGTGTGTACTCTATTGTCAGTCCTTGAAAAAACGCAGAATAGTTGGTGCGTGTGAAAAAATTATCATCAGTACAAGTTTCAGTTTTTGTATGTTTAGATATATCACGTGAACAAGTAATGATTTGCAGCGAGTTTCTTTGATGTCAATTCTGATCCAAGAGTGGGTAGTGCCTCGTCTATTCACCGCAGAGATTGCAGCTTTCTATGAGAGTTACTATGCCAACAAAGGAGTCAAGATAGTAGGGTACAGTTGCTTTTGGTTTTGAGGCTGATGCCAATGGTGATGTACGTACACCTTCCAAATCCGAATTCAGCTCTACTGTTCCGATCACGGGTGTATATGTTTACTTGCTTCACTTTGTTTCCTGCTTGCAAGGTAACCACAATTAAGCTAAAGGACGACAGTGAGCTTGAGCTGATATTGTTGTCATCGGTGTTGGGGGCAGACCATTCACTGCTCTCTTCAAAGGCCAAGTTGCCGAGGAGAAAAGTGGAATCAAGGTTAGTTTGCTTCGAATTTGCCCTTTATTGGTGCAGAAGGTTATGTCGTTGTTCCAGTTAAAGAAAGTGTATGATTCTTCAACTGTATGCCCCCTTATCAAGAACGACAGCTGTGATGCCACAACGCGTGCTATTTTCTCCTTTAAGCAATTGCGTTTGTCAGCCAAACACGGCTTGTGCGCCGGTGCTAGTCTGGATGGGCAGCAAATTCAACTACAAATCCATACCAAAGTGCATGTGTGTTGCCTGTTTCCCACACATTTCTAGGAAAATATACTTCTTAGCATGCGAAGGTCCTAGGATTGGAAAAGCTAGCAGCAGCACACGCCTGTTCCCACGTGGATCTATGAACTATGATCGATCTAACTAACTTGTTCTAGTGCTGTATATATAAACACTGAATCTTAGATGCGGACAGTATCATTGTTGGTAATCAATGTTGATGCAATGTCGTTGTGGCGTTTTTACTCGTGAAAACTCTAGATGTTAGATAGCATCAATGTTAGGGATCAAAGATGTTGTGGTGCCCATGTAACATTTTATTTAACTTGCGAGACTCTAAATGCTAGGCTCGTCCTGCTGCACATGGGCTTCCATCTCTGGTTTTCGTTTTCTTTAACACTCGGTGAGGGAAATGATCATTCAACTTCAAATTTGTTTCGACTGATAGTTCAAGTTCCTTCGTATAGAAGGTTTCAGAAAGTTTTGTTCCTGAAAAAGCACATATTTGAAGTACACCATTGTTATGTATTTCTGAATTTTGCTCGTGTAACAGTTCAACATGTATTATCCCATCAATTCATAATGAAAAGGCAGGAAACAATTCAATAATTTTGTGTTAAAAACATAACAGTATAGAGAAACTTCCGTAGTACTTGGATCCGTTCTTGCCTACAATGCATTGAAAAAAATTCTATGTTAGCTAGATCAGTACTAGTGCTCAGCAGTACGACAAGTAGCAGTACAGATCAGTATGACTTGCACGATACTATTACTGATCAGTACTATTCTTAATGTAAAAAGTAACATCCATATAGGAAAAAATGCTTCTATTTTAACACACAATTGTTTTTGGAAAAAAGGGCACTAGTACTGATGAGTCGTACTGACAAGGATGCCATCTACAATTCTGAAATTATTGTTGAGTCGTACTAGTACTATTACTGATGAAAATGGGAAGCAACTGTCACATGAATCCTCAATTGACGGCTTCTTTGCAACTGCAGGTTAGAAAGTTCAACATGTGATTGGAATTCAGTGCGAAAAACTACAGGTTAGAAGTTCATCTTCTGTTCTGCCCCTAGAAAGAAGTTTGTCTTGTAAATGTTGAAGCTAATGGGCTAGGAAGCTTTATAAGAAATTGATTTGCCTATTCATTGAAAAAGTTTGGTTTGCTTGTTCCATGAAAATGTCTTGCTAAAGAAATATCTCTTGTGTACTTATTTATTCGCCTGAATATTTGGTTTGATTCTTAGGTGCGAAATGTCTTGCTAAACAAAGTTTGGTTTCATTCTCAGGTGCGAGAAATATCCCTTGTGCACTAGTGGTTGGCTGCTCCCAGTGGTAAATGTAGTCGGATTCAGCAGCTAGTTCTTCCTCGAGCAACCATTTGGAGAACATTATTGTCTTCTTGTGGTGGTGATTGATTTTAGGATCTGTAAATTTGACGTTGGTAGCTAGCTTGCGTATGGAACTTGCAAGTTCAATATTGGTATTGGATTCAGTTCTTGTTGTATAAACGTCCCAATGTTCACATTTACTCGTATTTGGGTAACAGTTTATTTTAGTTCAGCTACAGAAACAATGCAGGTTCAGTGATGATGATACCATTATTTCGGACAAGAAAATATATGTAAATGATAAGATGATTGCTACTTCTTCAAAGAAGGTATAATACATGGCAGCTTGATGTGCATAAAAAATAAATAAAAATGGTTTGAATCAAAACTATTGATTAGTATGAATTAAAAACAATGATCAGTTTGAAAAATAAAAGATGGTTAGCTTTTGGTATTCTGTGACGTTGACGTCCAAGTTCTGCAACTGATCCGTCCAGATGGGACAATGAGGTCAATCCAGCAGGCGCATCTCAAGTGTCATGTCAGTGCGCCACCCTCTCCCTCCCCCGCCGCGCGCCGCCCCCTCCCTCCACCGCCCCACTCACCCTGGATCGCGTCGTCGCCGTACTTCCCTGGGACCTCTCGCGCTGCCGTCCTCCCCTGCCCCCCAGCTCGCGCCACGGTCGCCCTCTCCGACGCCGCCAGTCCGATGACCAAGGTGCTTCAGTCCAAATCCATGTGCGGGGAGCTGCGAGGATGAACTGGTCCGTACAAACAAAAACGATGGTCCGTTCTACAAAGGGGAAAGTGGTTTAATAAAAAAAATGTGAGTACAAGTTAATAACGGCGGTCCATTTGGAATAAAAGAAATGACATAAATTCGAATTGTGAAAGTTCAAGCAAAAAAGAAACCCATGCAATTCAAAATGGTAAAAGTACAACTCGTAAAATAAGAGAAGTTCAGAACATCATTGTAAAAAATGTTTAGTTAAAAAAAGAATAAAAAACATCTTATTTTTGAAAAAAAAACATCATTCAGTTCGATGATATAAATCATGCAAGTACTGGTGCGACGATACAATAAACCGTTGAAAAATTACAAGCAAAAAGATTACCCAAAAACAGAGCAAAGTCTAGTTAGTGAAAACACGCTTAGTACAAAAACACCCAAATATCAGTACAAACTCTTTTTTCAGAATCATTGAAAATTACTCTACAAAAAACAGACAGTACAAAGACATGCATATATCAGTACGAGTACTCTGTTTTTCAGATGGGAAAACAGCAGGATCCGTCTTGTCGTATTCAAAATTACTCATCAATGGTTGCAAATTTGAGTAAACGTTCAACATGACAAAATTTCGCATTTTCGATAGCTATCCAATGGTATACTATTCGCCCCTTTTCGACAAACTTTTAAAAAAATCACATTCACAATCAAATTTGAATGTATTCGAATTTGTTTTTAAACCGTAAAGAATTAGAAAAACATTTCAATACGAAAACGTTGCACATTTTTCATAGCTTTCCAACGCCGTATCATTTGCTCCAATTCGACAAACCATTTGCAAAAATCGGAAAATACGTTTCGCCCAGAATTTCACCGTTTTTCAAATTATTTTTAAATCGTATAGAAATAGAAAAAGCAACACATATATGGAAGATGCGGATTTTCATCAGCTTTCCAACGCCATCTTATTTGCTCAATTCTGATAAACCGTTTGAAAATTACGTCCAAAATACGATTCACGTTTTCGGTTTTTCAAACAATATATACATCTGGGCTATTCTGTTTCACGTAACAGAATATTATTCTGTTACTATTGTTGAACTAACGAATTTGAGTGGTTGTACTGATGACATCATTTCGTTAAACTGCTCATTTTTTATTAAAAGGGTAAATAAGAGCTCCCTCCCTCTCTCCCCGTTCCGCCGGCCATCCCAGCCATCGACCGAGCTGCTCGTCGATCCCTCCACCCGCGCGCTACCCTCCACAACCCAGGCCCCACCCTAGCCGCGGCGAAGGGCGTCGGCGCGGGCGACGGCGGCGGTGCTCGCAAGGGTGGCCGCCGGCCGCGACATCGTCCACCAGGACGTCGACGCGCCCTGATGCGGAGCATCCTACGGACATCACCATGTCAAGAGCCCATTTGGCAAGTGACACGTGCGCCATCTACTTCTCATACATAGAGGTGAATCTTCTCCTTTACACGTGTTCACTTGACCCCTTCGAGGATGGTATACTACTTGACACTCCACTCGTGTGCATGCATAGGTATTGTCGGAGCTTCACGGACGACAAGGAGGAGCGCAAGCGCCAAGGAACGCCTACACCATCCACGAGGGAAGCGTGGAAGCGAAGACGGAAGAAGAAGGGAATGTCCAGTCCGGAACGGGCGGTACTACCGCCTACAAGCGGTACTACCGCTCCCAAGCGGTACTACCGCCCGAGGTCCGGTACTACCACCCTGCCTGTGCGCAGCCGCGGGCCTTTGGCCTTGTATCCCTCGCCACTTACCCCTTCGTGGCTTAGACTATAAATAGACCACCTCCACCTCCTTTCTAAGTTTAGCAAATATGATAGCTCATTTGTATGTGAGCTTTGCTCGTACCTTCTCCTCTTGAGAGAGAGAGACTACTCCATTGGAGGCCAAGACCTCCACCTTGGAGAAGATCCCTAGTGGATGCAAGACCTCCCAAGGGAGAAGAATCCTTGTGGATTATCAAGACCTCTCTCCTCATAGGATTGGGATGAAATCTACCATGTATCTTATTTCCCTTTGATTGTTCGTGTACCTTGTGGATCTCATGTGTTTGTGAGTCTAGTGGATGTGTGATTTGGGCTTGTTCTTGAGTGTTTCTCTTGTGTTCTTCCCTTTGTGCTCCTCTTGTTCTTGGGGATTCCCCTCCAATTCGTGAAAGATCTCCACCTAGGGTTCCACCCTACAACATCATGGTATCTAGAGCTATGGTTGCTCACGAAATTGGAGCCCCCCTTTTTGTTTTCTAGCCTAATTTTGTTGCGTTCTTACCCAATTTCGAAAATCCCCACCAAAAATAGCCTCAAATTTTTTTTGATTTGTTGGTTTGATGATGTTTTGTTGGATTTGCTTGGTTTCGAGTGGATCTAGCATCTCCCCAAGTTTCACCACTTTCCATCCACGAAATCCATCCAATTTCGCCCCCGAAATCATCCATTTCCTGTTCCAAATTCGCCCCGATCCCGATCTGCGAATTTTTCCCGACACCAGCGGTACTACCGCCCATCCAAGCGGTACTACCGCCCTCCAAGCGGTACTAATTTTTTACTTCCGCCCACCCAAAGCAGTACTACCGCCCCGCACATTTTCAGCCTTCCGAATTTCACCGTTTTGACCATAACTAATTCATCCGGAGTCCGATTTTGACGTTCTTTAGCTCATTTTGAAGCTATTGACATCCCCCATGCCACAAAAATACTACCATCATCATTTGACTCCATCAAAAAATTTCAAATTTGGCATGTTTGCCTAGGCCCTCCATATCATTCGCATAGCCACCATACCTTTTCGCAACCTAACCATTTTGTTTCCCTTAGCATTTGTGATTGTTTGAGTTGTGACTTGAGTCTCCTAAGGTGTTTCGGCTACTTAGGGATGAGTGCTTCTTCATCAACCACCACCACCACTTCCGCATTGTCATCTTCGACACCACCACCACCGCTTTCCGCTACCACCATTTGACCTTGGCCTTTGAGATTTTGAGTTGTGGTGTTCCGTTTCCTAAGGTGTTTCGGCTAATTAGGAACGGGTCGCCATCGACAACACCGCCTCTCATCATCATCATCGGACGGTAACCTCGACGACACCGTTGTATATTCTCCTTGCAATTGCATTGTTAACCCCTAGCCCATTTTGCGTCACTTGCCTATCGAGACTAGCCATTTGAGTATTGCCGGCAACGTTACTTGTGCACATTAGTGGTCATCGTTATACACCATCCATCGCATATATACCATATCATATTGGTATCGTCTTGCTATCTTAGTATCATCCCTTGTGTCACAAGATTGTTCCCGCATATACACAATTGCTATCTTGGTTTGTGCATCTCGCATAGTGGCCACATAAAAAAAAGCTTTTAAGCAAAAAGAGAAAGTCAAAGAAGCGTGTAAGCAAGAGCCATAGCATCATACCACCTTGCACTTAAGATTGTCATATCCGATCATCTTGGATCATCTTGAGAAGAACATCGGGAACATCATACACATAGCATACTTGGGATAGAAGGCTCATACATTTGCATCTTATAGGTTGTGCACAAGTGTCGTATCCGCCTATTGAGCAATCGTGCTAGCGTCTCTCTTGAGTTGTGCAACACGAGCGTTTTCCGTGGATTCCACATTTTGTGCTCATTCCTTGGTTGCACGACCCCATTTATCTATCCGTGTGTGTGTTTCCGTGTGCCACATTTTGCTATTGGTCTACTTGTTTCACTTGCGAATTTGTGAATCTCTTTCAACATTATTGACTCTTTCTAACATTTTGCATAAATTTTTTATGCCACTATCCTCACCGAGCTCCACCATAAGCTTTAATTTGTAGGTGTGAGTGAACAAGTCCGGTACCAATTCCACTATTCTTTCATTTCACTTTGAGTGAAACGGGATACATCCTCAACTTTAGGAAACGGTATCTTGGTATTGTTTATCTCATTTCCTACTCACACTCTACTCGAGTCTTGTGATGGATAGGCAAAGCACTTCAACTTCGGTCTACAACAACAACGACGAGTTCGGTGCCATGACTAGATCACATCGGCATCGACACCATCACCGACAAGAACGTGAAGGTCACGAGCTCAACATCAACAACCGCTCAACGACTTCACCATCTACCTTGGCATCTTCGCCAAGTGGCTTCAAGGCATCTTCACCTTCGGACTTGCGGCATCTTCGCCGACCCGCACCTCAAGAGAAGCTTCCCAAGCTCAAGTCCGAGACTTTCACGAGCTACTGCGACCTCGTCAACGACCACGAGATTCCTTTCTATGGGACTCAAGACCCCGAGGAGTATCTTGAGTGGGAGCGCAAGATGGACAACTACCTCAAGCTACATCAAGTTCCCTACGAAGATCAAGTGAAGTGCGCCACAACAAAATTCCACGACAACGCGTCAACATGGTGGCTTCACACAACTTCGACGAGCATCAACGTGAATTGGCCCAAGACGAAGAGAGCTATGCGGCGAGAATTCGTGCCTCCTACTTACATGGAACATCTTCTTCGCCAATTGGAGAACACCATACAAGGATCCAAGTCCATAGACGCGTACTTCAAGGAGATGAAGAAGGCCTTGCGACGTGCCAGCGTGGACGACCCCATTTGTATGAAGTTTTACTTCATGATGGGATTGGACAACGACATCTCCAAGACTATCTTCCTCGAGAACTACAAGTCCCTCGACGACAACTACATTGGTGCTCTCAATGCGGAACAAGAACTCATGAAGGCCAAGGCTTCTCCACCGCAAGCACACTTCTCAAAGACCAAGCTCCAAGATGGCGAGCTTGAGGCTAGTACCACCACGATGTCCAAGCCCAACGAGCTCCAAGATAATGCTCCCAACTTCGACTCCACCGCCATACCTCTTTGTGGCATTGATGATGCCGAGTCTACTTCGACTCTTTTTCAAGACGGTGTGGCGACGACTACGACTAGGGAGCCATTCGAGGACCAAGCTTTGGAGGCGAGCGACAAGGTGGCGAGCGAGGGTGATGATTCCATCTTTGGAGGCGAGAGTGATGATGTGCCATCTTCGGCCTTCATCCACGGCGACGATTACGAGATGGTTGAGCATGGGATTTTCCCTTCGACCACGGCGGCGTATGATGACTTGAGTGACTTTTGCCACCATATTGAGAGTGAGTGTGACTTCACCACTAGCCCCATATATGACGAGTTGCCCCAATTCCCATGTGAGGAGAGCCACAACCTCCACCACTTGAGTGAGATGAGTGACTCCACCATATGCGACATTGAGTGCACCTATTTTGAGGGAGTGAGTGAGCCACCATATAGAGAGAGTGAGATGGTTGATATGGCATGTGAGGCCACTTCCTACACTAACGACTTAACCTCTACCTCTATTGTGTCTTCTCATTTGGTGCTAGGTCCCACATTTGGTGACGCGCCGATCCGCGACGACTTCGTCCTCCCTATGGACAAGACGATGGCCATGGTGGATTATGACGCACCCCCCACATGGTTCCATCAAGATGAAGATGACCACCATTTGGTCTTTGCCACCTCACCTACACTACTTGAGTGGAATGCACAAGGTAATATAGGTGAAGGTGATGCTCTAGTCCCACTAGTGGACATTTGTGACATTGATTGCTTGCATGATGTTGATCCACCTATTACCATGCTTCATTCTAGTATGATTTCCCCATGCGATGATTTACCCATTTATGATGAGTTTGATGATTGCCATGTGGAGTCTATTAGTTGTGATGCCATGTTGCGTAGGATTCCTTGTGATAATTCTCTCGGTCACATCATGTTTGACAATCCACTTGACTTGTCATATGATATGCATGAGATCAATCATATGTCATATTTGCAATCTCTTCATAGTAACTATGCATATGCCATTAAGATAAACCCAATTTGCACATATGGCATAGGTGACAAGCCCATGGTTATTGGCATTTGTATTTCTTGTGATGATATTGACATGCTTTCTTTGCATCATATCCATCATATGCCATGCCATGATTACCTAGCCTCAGACATGCATTGTTTTGGATGTTGTTCCACTTCTCCACATTATGCGTTCAATATTGCTCATGAGGAGACCCCCATAGTTTCCACATACATTTTCGGAGATTTTGATCCACCCCATGCATTGCATGATCCCCATACTTGTGTGCACAATATGCTCCCCATGAATGCAAATGCTATTGTTGTGCCACAGACTTGCTCTAATTTGTGTCCCCATCGTGCTATACATGACAACTATTCTTTCATGATGGATGACATATTTCTCTATCGTGCCTCAAATTTTTTTGAGCATTGCTTATCTTGTGCTAACTCTAACGTGCACATGCACATCATGATGGATGATGTGTACATTTACCACGCGCACAATTTCTTTGGTTTGTGTGTCTTTTGTGTAGGTCACCATACTTACTCGTCAACCTCGCAAGAGCACGAGTTGACGAAACGAGCTCTAGAGAGCAACGACGACTTCGGATTCCATGGATCATCCTTCCAACCGCTCCCTTCGCGCATCTCTTCTACATGGCCCTCACATGGTTATGGGTTATTGTCCATTATACCTCTTATGCCCCTCTTGCCATGTTCACTTTGCATGATATGCTCATTTATATGCCTTTACCATGCATTTGTGACCCATGCTTCACATTACACATGATCATTGATTCTCATACTTGTATGTGTATTTGCAAGCTTGGTGGAGATATCACTTGTTATTGCCATGATCCCTTTGCACCCCATGCCTATTATGATGCTTTAGTCTTGATTTGTGACCATGCTTGCGATATGTCATGTGCATTGCCTGTATCCACTATTTGCTCACATGACATGATTGCTATGAACTCATCTAATGTATTGCATCTTCGCTCCACTAGTTTGCACGACATGATTGATATTGCTTGTTGTCATATGTCTCCACATGTTGCATCTCTCATGCTATATGATTGTCCATGCATTGAGCGCAACCATGATTTTAGTCTTGCCAATGAGATTGCCCCCATAGCAATCTCGCATTTATTTGGAGACTTTGAGATATTTCTTGTGAAGCATGCTTGTTTTACCTCCTTGCACCATATGCCTAGTGCCATGAATATAGCCATTGTTGCATCATATTATTCATGCACTTTTGTTTCTAATGGTTATGTGCAAGATAAGAGAACCATCATGATGGATGATGTGTTTATCTACCATGCGCATACGTTCTTTGTTTTTTTTGTGCATGTGTAGGATACTTGGACTATGTGTCGACTTCCACTTCACGTGAGTTGACCATTCGAGCTCTTGAGAGCGAACCACCTTCTACCACGACGCTTCTACATCGCACTTGCTTGTGCTTCGGCATAGTGAAGAATGCACAAGGACATGCTTTCAAGGTGATATCCTTCTCTTTCGAGAACCCAAAAACCATGAGCATGAATATTGTGGATCATACTACATGTGTTGCTCGCACCATGAGACTTATTTGTCATCTTGGACCCCTTGATCGCGCACATGTTAGTGATATTGCTTTCTTTCACGATAGCCACATTGTCATGCCTCATGTTATATATGACTTGTGTGTTGCATCCAATTCTTGGATTACTTGTCGCTATCATATGCTTGGTTGCAACAGTGGCATCTCTTCACATATGCCATGTCCCATTGCTTTTCACATGATTGACTTGATGGCCTCACACATGTTGAACAATTGCTCTTTCTATTGTGTTGAGTGCCACGCCACTTTCACTACACCCTATGCACGCTATGCTTGGATTGTCTTGCACTTGACTCATGTGTTTAGACACTTCATTTTATTTGGTGTTGTGAATGATTCCTATGCCTACCATAGACCTTGCATTGAGCGCTTTATGCATGCTTGCTACGACTTTGAGGTAGATGCTTACTCCCTTGTCACACATATGTGCATCTCTACCTCACATTTACATGCTTGTTTCCGTAATGACCTTGATTGTGCTCGATTCATATGCTTACATGCCATGTCACCACCCTTTGTCACACCTTATGCTATGCTTGATGACAACACTTGTTGGGTGACTCACCTCTTGAATGCTTGGTTTTGCACTAATTCTATCCACATTTGTTTTTCCAAGTGATTGTTCTTCTTGCTCCTTTTGAAGGAATCACTAGACGGCACAACATTGGAGAGTGGCAACTTTGAGCTTCAAGATGATGAGTACTTGGTGATCATCCACTTCTACACGGCGACGCCGTCTCTTTCCCATGGTGATTTGGTTCTCGATCCGAGGTCGGATCTTTCCCAAGGGGGAGGGGATGATGCGGAGCATCCTACGGACATCACCATGTCAAGAGCCCATTTGGCAAGTGACACGTGCGCCATCTACTTCTCATACATAGAGGTGAATCTTCTCCTTTACACGTGTTCACTTGACCCCTTCGAGGATGGTATACTACTTGACACTCCACTCGTGTGCATGCATAGGTATTGTCGGAGCTTCACGGACGACAAGGAGGAGCGCAAGCGCCAAGGAATGCCTACACCATCCACGAGGGAAGCGTGGAAGCGAAGACGGAAGAAGAAGGGAATGTCCAGTCCGGAACGGGCTACATGCGGTACTACCGCTCCCAAGCGGTACTACCGCCCGAGGTCCGGTACTACCGCCCTGCCTGTGCGCAGCCGCGGGCCTTTGGCCTTGTATCCCTCGCCACTTACCCCTTCGTGGCTTAGACTATAAATAGACCACCTCCACCTCCTTTCTAAGTTTAGCAAATATGATAGCTCATTTGTATGTGAGCTTTGCTCCTACCTTCTCCTCTTGAGAGAGAGAGACTACTCCATTGGAGGCCAAGACCTCCACCTTGGAGAAGATCCCTAGTGGATGCAAGACCTCCCAAGGGAGAAGAATCCTTGTGGATTATCAAGACCTCTCTCCTCATAGGATTGGGATGAACTCTACCATGTATCTTATTTCCCTTTGATTGTTCGTGTACCTTGTGGATCTCATGTGTTTGTGAGTCTAGTGGATGTGTGATTTGGGCTTGTTCTTGAGTGTTTCTCTTGTGTTCTTCCCTTTGTGCTCCTCTTATTCTTGAGGATTCCCCTCCAATTCGTGAAAGATCTCCACCTAGGGTTCCACCCTACAACACGCCCAAGATCCCCGACTGCTCGTATGCCCCCTCCCCCTCCCCCTCCTCCTCCTTCTCCTCCCCTCGCCTTTCCCGAACGAGTGGAGCGGCCGGCCCTGGTTCCTGATTTCAAGCCCATAGACAGGTGGCTGGCGGAGCTTCGTTCTGGCCGGGCGCACGACCCGGAGCCTCCCGATTCTGAACCCGTGGCCGGGTGGCCGGCAGAGCTCCGTTCTGGCTGGGCGCGCGACCCCGGAGCCTCCCGAATCCGAGCCCGTGGCAGGGTGGCCGGCGGAGCTCCATTCTTTCCGTTCCTCACCCCGTGCGGCGCCAACGCCTACATTCCTCTGATGTCTTTTGCCACCTACATTCGTAGTTACTATTGCTTGTTGTGGCTATAGGAATCTAGAAGAAATGTGCAGTATGGCTCTACAGTATGGCTCTACGAGGGGTGAAGTATATGTATCATTTTATTATAGTTACTCAAGAAGTTCTGTTTGAGAGTTTAAATAAGAAAAGAAATGCAGATGCTAGAGAAAGGTTGAAATGTATAGATGTTAACTTGTGTGATGCACTGTTTTATTTCTCTAGAGGAAAACAACGCCCCTTAATGCTGATAGAATTGTGTTACTAATAGTTCAAGATATTCTTGCTACAATCTTGCTTGTCTGAATAATAACATTGTTCCTGAATGCAGGTTTACCCCATGGGCTCTGACTATACAGTTCACAAGAGGGTAACTTGGTTGGTTTATGCAAGTCATTCTCATTGAAGCTTTATTTTATTCACTGGGAAGTGGTGAATCGTCATTGCTGGTCATCGTGGCATATGTTGGGTATGAGTTTGCTGGTACCTCACTTGTGATGTTTGTCCACATCTTCTGGAGCTACTCATATAGTACTTTTTTTAAGTACATATATAGCCATGATTGTGTGATAAATTTTTTTTCAGGATATGGCTGTACTTGATTAAGCCTATATTGTAGACAGAGTGTCCGAATTTACCAAGGTGTTAGCTTTCTTATTCAGGAAGAGGTTGTCAAGAACACAAAATCAATTGGGAAGCTCAAACAAGAAGCTGAGAATTTCCTATAATAGAGTGAAAGATTTAACAACGAGAAGGCTCAGTTTGAGCAAGCTTCCTTCACAAAAGGTACAGTTCCTTGTCTCGACCTCTTTCTTGTGTGCCTGTCGCAGGTAGCGATGTTTTGGTTATGCGATTTTGTGTGAAGTTCACCCTTGCCATGGACAGCATGTCATGGACCCTCTGTTCCTGGCCTCCACTCCGTTGAGGCACGAATTCGCCGTCACTTGCTTCTTATAGTTCAATTAATTTATTGTTCCATTGCAGTTTGTTGGTCTGCTATGGATGTGGTTGCATTTTGTAAGTTGTTGTGGACGCCTTCTCATTGCTTTTTTCTCCGATTCAATTTAAGTTGTTTCTTATTCAGTTTGTTTGTTGTTTTACAGGTTCTACAAGTTGTTTGCAATTTAGTTCAGCCGATACAAAGCTCCTCGTCGTGCAGTCCACCTCACACAACCGGCGCAATATCGTTTTCCTTCTCTCCGTGATCCGCTATGCAGTCTGCATGGCCACACTCCCTTGCGTTTCACTAGTGCACTGAATGAGGTTTCATTTTTTATCAAGGGCTGGTTGTATTTGTACACGGGGCTACAGGGTGGCCAGGGAAGTCTGGCAACAAGCTGCGACATGGAAAGGATGCGCCGCCCTGCACCCGACCGGCTGGCAAACGCCCAGTTCGACAACAGAAGTGGTGGCCATGATCGCAAGCAAGACGGAGCTGGGCCACAGGAGGGGGATACTGTCGCTGACGGCCCTGATCTCTTGTCGCATCTGGCTGGAGCGGAACTGCTGCACCTTCAAGGGAAAGCAGCCGAGTGTCAAAGATATCATCCGTGCAACCAGAAGTGACATGGAGCAATGGCGCCTCGCCGGTGCTGCTGGAGCGGAACTGCTGCACCTTCAAGGGAAAGCAGCCGAGTGTCAAAGACATCATCCGTGCAACCAGAAGTGACATGGAGCAATGGCGCCTCGCCGGTGCAGCATGCTTAGAGACCCCTTTCGGGGATCCAACGTGAGATATAAGCCTTAGTTCTTCAAGCTACCATGGGCTTCCCTAGTTTCTAGCCCATTTGCTTTCTTATCATTCTGCTACTGAACGTGTTTTGATCAGTCAGCGTTTTTGCAATCTCCTCTCTGCTAAATCAATGAAAAGCCAGGCAATCTGGATATTTCAAAAAAAAATTTGTACACGGGGCTGATTGTACTTTTATGAGGCGGGTCAATTGCAAGGACATGGCCGTAAAATTATAGGCGGCTGATTGTATTTTTACGAGGGGATATTATTCTTTTTAGCAGTTCATCACGCCATCGTGTTACTATTGTTGAGCTGATAAAGTCGAGCGGTTGTACTGATGCTATCATTTCATTGAACTCATCGTTTTTATTAAAAGAGAAATAGGAGCTACCTCCCGCTCTCTCCCCATTCCGTCAGCCACTCCAGCCATCGAACGAGCTGCTCGCGGCCGATCCCTCCACCCGCCCGCCTCCCTCACGGCAACCTAGGCCCCACACTAGGCTCAGCGTTGGGCGCAGGCGATGACGGTGGCGCTCGCGATGGCACTCGTACTGATCTCTGTGTTTTTTTGTACAGAGGAGGTATTTTTCATAGAGTAATTTTGAATGGTTCCGAAAAAAGTACTTGAACTGATGTCCGTATGGCTTTGTACTGAGCGTGTTTTCGCAGACTAGATTTTACTCTCTTTTTAGGTACGGCTTTTCCTCGTAACTTTTCAATGGTTTACGGATTTCATAGTCCTCGAACTTGCATTGTTTATATCACTGAATTGAATCATATTTTTTCGAAAAGAAAATGTTTTGTGTTTTCCTTTTTTTAAACCCAATTTTTTTTTTGCAATGGTGTTTTGGACTTCTCGTGTTTTACGACTTGAACTTTTACCATTTGAATATTCGTGGGTTTTTCTTTTGTTTGAGATTTTTCCCAAACATATCAGAGACGTCATGTTTGAACATACAACTTTTGTAGTTGTGAACTTGTGGCCTTTCCATTTATTAAATTGACTTTTTCCTTTGAACTTTTACTACTACAATTCTTTTTTGCAAATTTATTATCCCTTGAGTTAGAACTGATGCAATTTTTAATTTTTAATTTATGGTACTTGCGGTACTAGAGAGTTTGTACTTCTCAAAAAATAATCACTCGATGTTCTTTTAGTTTTAGTTTTTAATCTTCTTTCCCATCCTTATCCTTACTGACGGTGTCATCGCCATCGTACCTTTATGGTTTATATAGTTTAATGGACTTACATTTTTACCATTTTCTTCCTTTACAAACTTACGTTTTCTTCTCCAAACTTCCTACCTAACAAGAATAAGAACTTATTTATTTTCTACATTCGTACTTCCAAGTGTCTTTAATGACATTTTCACTATTTTACTTTGTTTTACCTGATCAAACAGGCGCACACCACATTTGAAGAAACAAAATACGAATCTTTGAAGCACTAGGGGGATAACCATTGCACATGACTTCATGTGTGCCTTCATCATAGAAAAATAGACTGAATATCACCAAGTTCTAAGGTTGAATAAATGAATCATACATAATATTGTCAAAACCCCGCATTTTTCTCACTAAAACAAACTTATGTACTTGCACACAACCCTCTTTGAACTTGGACGATGACTAGTGCTCAACTCGAACGGAGGAGCTTCCATTGAAGTGGAGAAGACGTTGACATGCACTGGAGCTTGGCGTGCTGGAGTGATACACTTCACGCCTACTCAATGTCGCAGTACCCTGCATGGACTAAATTGGAGCTACAATATGAATTGAACTGGATGAAATTTAGAAATTGAACTGACAGAAGAAACTAGACAGCACAGGTACATCAAATAAAAAACTAGAGTAGTTTGTACCAACTACTAAACTAATGTACTAGATATTGAAAAATTAAACGCATCAAAAGAATTAAACACAACAAAAAAATCAGTTATTTTGGTTCACAACCTCCTTTACATATTTTTTGAACTGATGTTTTTTTTTCTCATTGAACTGATGTATCCTTTTGTAGCTGAAACGTTGTAATATACTCCCTCTGTAAACAAATATAAGAGAATTTAGATTACTAAAATAGTTATCTAGATGCTCTTATATTAGTTTATGGAGGGAGTATGTAGTTGCGCTTTTTCTGCAATTGAAGGGAAAAACCACATAAGCAAACACAACCATGCTTTTTTTAACCTCCTTTAGTCCTTTTTTAGGAAGGAACTCAATTCAACAAAACATATGCAAGCATCTCGGCTTCGAACTTCTGTATTTTTTTCTTTGAGCTTACTTCTCTTGAGATTTGAACTGATGCATCCATCAGCAATCATGCATGACCAAGCAATGTGCAATAGCAAAGGCGATGACGTTCTCCATGTGTGTGTGCTCGACTTGGTCGGATGTGCAGCGCTTGGTGAAGATGATGGCCCCGACCCATGATTCTACTTGTACTGACGTCAACTCTCCACTTGGACGGCTGCCAGCACCCCTGGTGGACGAGCTCATGCCCAAGTCCTATCAAGCACCTACATAGCTTCAAAAATTTCAAGTAGAGAAACATGGTTTTTTAAGCCCTCTCTGCACTACAAGAGATCAAAAGCAACAATTGTACATTTTTTGGACATGCAAGCATAAGTAAAATTTACAGAAGTAACATGATGTATCCTGATAAATAGGACTGATGCTTTGGGAATTTTAGAACCGAGAAAAGAAGTGCGGACGGCTTGAGCGTCAAGAGAAGAAGAACACAGGCTCACCGGGGAAGGGGGTAGACAGACGACAGTGGTGAGGTCCTAGGAGGGGACGGGCGGCGCCACAAGCGGGAGGTTGGGAATAAGTGGTGTTGGTGGTCGGGGCCGTCCGATGCTCGTGGCTGAGCAGTACATGCAATGGACTCCACTAAAACGTGCTAGGGGAAGATGGAGCAAGGGGCCGTCAAGGGCACTGTTCCACGGCGAGGAAATGAGGTGTGGCGGCGCGCTCGGGGAGGTGCCAGGCAGTGGCAGCGCGTTGGAAGAGGTGCCGGGCGGTGGTGCGTTGGGGGAGGGCCCGGGCGGCGGCTCACCACTCTTACTGATCTCTCTATGTGTTTGTACATAGGAGTTATTTTTCATACAGTAATTTTGAATGGTTCCGAAATAAGTACTTGGACTGATGTTTGAGCGTATTTTCGCAGACTAGATTTTACTCTCATTTTTTGGTACGTCTTTTCCTCATAACTTTTCAATGGTTTACAATTTCATAGTCCTTGAAATTGCATGGTTTATATCTTGAACTGAATGATATTGCAAAAGTAGCAGTGGTACAAGTTTAGTAGCCGCTCATTGTGCACACCTGCTCGATGGGAATTTACACAAATTGTTTGGAATTAGAAATTGAACTTCAGTAAAAGTAGAAATTGAATTGAAAAAGAATTAGAAATTTAAGGAACATAAAACAAGAAACTTGCTAAAGTAAAAATAAGAATGAACTGAACTAAAATTGGAAATTGAACTGAATAAAAATTAAGATGTTGTGGATGTAACAAGGGCTTCTATTTTGCAGGTAGCTTATGCGCCGTCGGCTAGCTTTGGTTGTAAATAAGAAATGATTTAGTTCGTAAGCTCTGCTTGTAAAAATTAAGATGTTGTGGATGTCAGAAACAACATAAGCTGGTTGTTGTTTTTTGAGATAGCTTACCAGGCTTGACGCCTAGTAGAAACAACATAAGCTAGTTGGAGAAGTCACACGATTCAGATCTATAAATAAGAAATGATTCAATTCACAAAAATTGAACTTTCAAGCACATTTTTTAGTGAACTCTAATTTTTAGGCCAACCTTTTCCTGTAGATGTACATCAGTACATGAACTTAATTTTGTGTTTGCACCCGAACTACCAACATGAATAAGCTATGATGGCATAGGTGTTGTATAAAGCTCTACAGTCCAGAACACATCTACCGACAGCCAACAGTAAAAGACATGAGTTTTTCATGAATAAAATGTTGGGCAACAAATCTTTTTGCAACAAAATGTTGGACGAGCAATAATATAAGGCAAGACATTTGAAGGATTGCCCAAACTAAAATAAGAAACTGCACTGAACATAAAATAAGATTTGCACTGAACTATAATTTAGAATTTGAACTGAACTAAAATCCATGTTGTGTGTGAAAACCAAGAAAATTGCATCTCCTCAATGGGCCATTATGCAGGCATCGCTGCCGACAATACTTGGCGCACCGGAGAACCTGCACTGCAGGGTTTGTCGAGAGAGAACTGAGGGCAGCACATCCCATGCCTTTTTTGCAGCAGCTACACTTGGTTTACCAACACACATACACACAAAACCGATAACAAATTGGCACACGACCTGATAATAAGAGCACACATGAACTGACAAACAAGAGCACACCGGTGATTAACATAATATAAATCCATTTTGGAAGAAAGAACCAGATATGTTGAGGCTTGGTTTTCAGTTTACACCACTTAAGCTAGCCGTAGTGAAGTAGTTGTGTTCCACTCACCCACATATACTGCATGTTGATGCTTGTCATCTCATTCGTTACATACTACATAGGCAGAGGCTACGTGTACTGTGGTCAAATCAAATAATATAAGACTCTATATGTATCAGACCTGGCTGAGGATGCTGCTCGTCTTCTTATCTTTCAGTGTAGTACTTACGCCGCGTCGGATGTTTGTGTGGAAGGTTGTATCCAGGATTCAACTTGAACGGCAGCCAGCGGTCAATTTGAACTGATGACATATATAGATGGTTAACTAGAGAGCATCAATTTTTCCTACAAGAAAACAAAATTCATCTTTTCCTTTTAGCAGATGTCGAACTGAACTGAACATGCGTGCGTCGATGTAGTGACTCCAGGAGCTCGACCGGCAGCAGGTGGCGAGAAGAGAAAAGGCTGCACACACGAAAAATGCAAGATAAGCATTTTGTAAAACAGAGCAAGCACACACCCGCCGTAGCCAGATTGTATGGTCAAAATTCATCTAGAACATAGGAACAACAACATCAAGTTTTATCAAAATATGTTGGTTATCGTAGGAATTTCAGCAAGGACCTATAGAATAACAACATGGAAGTTTGCAAACTCCGCTGCACATCTACAAATAATCTCATGATATAGGAAGAATATGGAAAACATATGTAATTCAGTAATTGGACTTACGATCGGCAAGTACATGAACTGAACAGAATACAAAGCCCTATTTGTGCTACATGAAGAACATGGAATCACAAATGAAATTGGACTTATGATAGCCAAGTAGATGAACTGAACAGAATACAAAGACCTGTTGTGCTATTATCAGTAGTACACCCCCCATGGCAAGATCTGAACTGAACATCCGCATTTTTTCTGCACTTCAATACTTACTGACACCACAGATGGGGGGCGCGAGAGCTAGGGTGTTGAACGAGCTCTGCTGGCGGGGCTAAACGGCCCAGGGTTGCGAAGGTGCACGTGCTGGCGCTCAAGAATTGGACTGGGGCGCGACACGTGTTGTAAGCGAGGGCGCTTCGCCGGGAGGAGGCCACACATGGCGCGCTGAGAGCACGACGCGACATTGCGAGACGCAGGGCCACGGTCTTGGCCGACAGTGGTGGTTAGGGCGCAGGGCCACAACAATGGGCCAGGACAGCATCTTGCGTCGTTCTTGGTCCTTGAGTGGAAGAAAGTTGGGCTGGCGGCGACGGATGGAAGCAGGGGGCGCGGCGGCGGTGCCGGCGGGTGGAAGCAGGGGGCGCGGAGGCGGTGGCGGCGGGTGGAAGCAGGGGGCACGGAGGCTGTGGCGGCGGGTGGAAGCAGGGGGCGCGGAGGTGG
>LR738715.1:412419325-412508854 GCA_902687465.1 Secale cereale
GGGCGCAGCGGCGGTGAGGGTGAAAGCAGGGGGCGCGGTGATGGCGGCGACGGGTGGGAGCAGGGGAGGATGCGGCAGCGGTGGGTGGAAGCAGGGATCTGGTGGCGTCGGCTGGTGGAAGCCGAGGCATCGGGAGGCTAGGGACGCGCCTGGAGTGGGTGGGCTTCTCTTTTTTTTGGTCCACACTGGTTCGACTGGGTACTTTCTGGACTTTGTAAATCGGCGTCAGTTGGGCCGAGGTAACAGAACATTATTTTGTTTCTAGTAACAGAATAGCCCTGTTCTATGGGCATGTTTGGGACTACTCTGCTCCTTAAAATTCAGCTCTGCTCCGAAAAACACAAGCCAAACAGGGATGGCTCCAGGATATGCCGCTCCGCAAAAAACTAGAATCTGGGGTACAACTCTTAGTTTTTTATGAAGCTCTTGAGGAGGTGCTCCAAAAAATACTAGAAGCTGGAGTTGGGTGGAAATTACCCACCACTGCCACCAGTAAGTGGATACCCCTTCGTTTGTCTGCTCTCAACCAATCAAATAGATCCTTTCCACCAAATTTCTTATTCTTGAAGCTGGAGCTAGATGGAAGCCAAACATTCTCTTTAGTAGTGTTACAACTTCTGATTGAAACTGCTCCAAAATGAATTTAGTGGAGCGAAACTAATTTTGATGAAGCGGAGCAGTCCCAAACAAGCCATATATCTCTACTCTCTACTTTTTAATTTTTACCTAATAATAAAGAAAATAGGGTTTCAGCCCGTCCTTCATTAAAACTACCCCCGAAGTTGCTATAAATTACCCACTATGCCATCCATAAGTTAAGAAAACGATTCGCTTTTTATTTTCAAAAGTCACCGTCGCCCTGAGTAATTTTACTTATATGATTCCCATATGAACCAAAGGAACAGAAGCGTCCTAGTGGTTAACACCTTGGTATGCTACCTGGGAGACCAAGGATTGATACCCAGCTTCACGTTTTTCCCCCTTCCTTTTCCTTTACCTTTTCTCACACGCGCAGGTATTCATGGGCCGGCCCACGTGTTGGGTTTCACACACCTTTTTTTCATTTCATTTTTTGTCTTTCTTTTCTCATTTTTTCCCCTTCTTTAAATTAGTTTTGGATTTTTAAAATTTAAAACTTGTGATTTCTCACAAAATGTTGAAGAAATCATCAAAATGTTTGGGAATTCAAGAAAATTCAAGAAATCATCATTTTTTGCGGATTCAAAAAAATGTTGGTGATTTTACAAACTCTTCTCAAATTATAAAAAAATATGATTTATAAAAATGGTCGGGAAATACAATCATGTTAATGATTTAAGAAAAATCGTGTATTCAAAACCTATTCGTGAATCTGAACAAAATGTCCATGAAATTTTAGAGTTTTTCACAAAAATTCAAAAAAATCACAAATTTCAAAAGTTGTTCCCAAATTAGAAAAAAACATTGATTCAAAAAAAATGTTGAGTCAAAAAATGTTCATGCATTTCAAAGAATGCTCGTCAACAAAACAAATGTTGTTGACTTTTTTTTAAAGTCTTTTATATATAGGATTTGATTAGTTTTTGGAAAGTCTTTATATGTCTAAGCATTTGGAGTAGTTTGTTTTAGATGAGATATATTTTTACGGTTTAGACGTTTCCCTTGCGCAACATAATGACAAGTGTGGCGTAAAGTGGGAAGCTCATAGCCTTGGAATTTACAACATCGAATGCATCGTGGTCATGTGAACGTCGCGACCATCATCAGCGAGGGTAAGACGAAAGATAAGTGGCAACATGGTGAGACACCGTGTTAAAATAGAGGTCGCTCTTATGTCGGGGTATTTATCATACTTATTTGGCTAACACATTATTTTGTCTCCCATTGCAACGCACGGACATATTTGCTAGTAATAATAAAGCAAATTGGGTTTCTGGTCATCCGTAATTAAAATTACCCTTAGAGTTGTAAATAATTACCCACCGTGCCACCGGTAAATGAAAAAACGGTTCGTTTTTCCCCTTCTAAAATCGCGGACGGCTTCTGTTTATTTAAAATAGGCCCATATCATTGAACACAACCACTCGAGTGGCTTGTTGGTATTAGCCTCGCCCCTTTATACATTCGACCCCACGTTCGAATCTTGGTTCTCTCCTCTTTCTCCTTTTTTTAGAATATCTTCTTTCTTCTTTTCTCTCCCTCTTTATCCTTTTGTCTCCTACTTAGCAGATGGGTCACATGATGTTTCAGTTTCGGCCCAGCTACTCTATTTTTATTTTTTATTTTTTCGGGCACATTCAAATGTTTTTTTAATTTATAACTTTCTAACCCAAAATCCAAATCTGACATGTCATATATGGAAATCCCTCAAAAAATCGTGTAGATTTCAAATATGCTATTATATTAATCGTTTCTAAAATTCTATTTACGATACAACCTGAATTAATATCTTCTTTATATGTGGTATTTTGAAAATGTCGGCTTATCATTGATATTTATGTTGTCTAATAAACTTCAAACATCTTGAGTATTCAAAAATCATCCAACCTTATGCTTCTTGTGAAACACCACTTATCATGTTGTTTGTTGTGTGGCATCGTGAAAGATTTCAAGGGATTCGTCGATGTTGTAAGGTGTGAGTATGAGGCATGAATTTTTTTCCCGTTGCAACGCACGGGCATGGTTTGCTAGTATGTATATATATATATATATAGGGTGGGTCTATTATGATAACACCCCTTAAGAGTCTTATTCTACACACCCGGCCCACCTCTTTCCCCCATCTCTTCCCACATCCACCCACCCTTCTTCTCTTATCTCTCTCCCCACGCTCCTCAAACCACGCCGCACCCCCTGGCAACGGCCGCACCACCTCCGACTCCCAACCGCCGCCGCACCATCTCCCTCCCAGTCGCCGCCACAGCTCCTCCTCGCGCCGCCACACTAGATCCCGCCCCACACCCCTCGTCGACCACCTCCCACTGTGTCGCCAAACACACCTCAACCGCCTGGCCTGAGTCGGACCCCTGCCGAGCCACCTACCCCGGCCTGCGACCGTCGGATCCGGCAGGATCCTCCTCCCCGTGCCTGCCCGGTGATGCGCGCATCCTAAAACAGAGGTGAGGCGCCCCCTCACCCCGGTGGTCAGCGAATCTGGACCATGAGGTCCTGCCCCCATCCCGGGATCCAGCTCCTCTGGCTGCATGCCATGGGTCCCCCATACCCCGGCGAGCTCTCCTGGTTCCCTTCCCCTCCCCTCTGGCAAGCTCTATCGCCCCCATCCTCTCTGACGAGCTCTCCTGTCTCCCCTTCCCTCTAGTGAGCTCGTCGCGGCCGGATCCATCCTTTCAACCTCTGGATCTGCCGCGGCCCTGCCTTGCCTCGCTGATGGAACTGAGCGCCACCACTGGACTCCGGCGTACCAGCGGGTACGACAAAAAAAATCCCAGATCAAATCGTTCGCTATTTTTCTCCGCTGACGACGAGTAGTGCATTTTGCTCTTCACTGCAGGTCGCTTGGATCCTCGATGCAGCTCGGCCCACGGGGGCGAGAAGTTCATCCCATGGGAAAGTGCAGTACTGGGTGGAATCCTCCCCGTCCATCTGTTTTTCGATAGTGCACTGTGCTGACAATGCCCCCTCCAGGTTGCAATTCATTGTGTTCTGTGTCTATGCTATCCACAATTCAACGCCGGGGGTCCTTGCAGTTAGTTCCCCTATGCATACAATTCTTTGTTTTTTCTTTTTGAGGAAAAGTTTGCCACGCCGATGGTTCACTGCTCAGGGGCTTTGTTTGTATAAAAATGTTGGAAGACGGATGCATTTCATTGTGATAGTAGCCAGCATGTACTTCTTTTGTATTTTAGAGGTTCATTTTCGGCCAACATGCAGTTCGTTGGTATTTTAGATGTTGTTTTGTATTCATTCCAATTTTGTTGTTCTTGCTGGAGAAGAAAGAACAAAAAATATATATTCAAAATGCAGTTTTGTATGCAGGAAGAGAAGTCCAAACTTGGCGGGATGTAGTCCATATTGAAAAAATATTACTTGGGATGCAGTTCAGTGTAAAACAACTTCCGTACTTCACTTGTAAAACGAGGAAAAAAGAAAAACATGCAAGAAGTTCACTACTTTTTATATGTTGTTAACAAGTTTTTGTCCCGGGGTTCACTTTCAAGAGTGATGTTGTTTGACTTGCGCCCAATGTGAAAGTGAGAAACAATTAGCGAAACAACAAAAATAGTAATGCGGTTCACTTCAATATATGTCGTGGTTTACTTGCCCTTGTCTCCGCGGTCCACTTTCGTTTATAAAGAAGTTTTAAAAGGACGACAAAACTCACAAAAACTTGTCTGGAAAATTTACGTTCAACAAAAGAACGCATGCAGTTCGCTTGCCCGTCTTATGCAGTGCGGTTTTCGGTCTAATGCAGTGTGTTCTTATGTCCGATGCAGTACACATGACGATTTTGGTCTCGTGAAAAATAGAGTGTCCACATTTCGGTAAAATCAAAACTGCTCTTAAACCGTAAGGAATTAGAGAGAGTGTTCTACATGAAAAAGTTGCATCTCATCGATATCTTTCCAACGGCCTATGATTTGAATCATTTGACCAGCGGTTTGTAAAAATGTCGCGAAAAACGGCCGCTGCCACTCGTCATCCGCTGCATGATTTTCAAAATTAACTTTAAATTGTAAGGAATCTCAAAAATATTCCAACATATGAAAGTTGCGCCTGGTTCATAGCTTTTCAACGGTGTATCATACGCCTCATTTCGACAAACGGTTTAAAAGCTGGAGCCAAAACAGTACCGAAAATTGCGAACAAAACGAAAAAACACAATTCCGTGATTTAATAAATTTAAAATTGCTCTTAAACCATAGCGAATTAGAAAAAATAATAGATATGAAAAAGATGCGTCTCGACGATATCTTTCCAATGGTGTGTCATTTGCTTTATTCCGATGAGCGGTTTAGAAGAAAAACGCGAAAAAACGCTCATTGTCACTCGTCTTGAGACACACAAATTTCAAAACTGCTCTTAAATCGCGTGGAATCTCGGAAAGTGTTCAACATGGCGAAGTTGCGCCTAATCCATAACTTCTCAACAGTATATTTGACGTCTTCTTCCGACAAACGGTTAAAAAACTAGACCGAAAAAGGTACCGGAAAAATAACGCGTGCAGTTTTTTTCTACACGAAGTTCACTGGTCTATGTATTGCGGTACCTGTTCTAGAGAAAGTGGAGTCCCTCGCGTTAAGCGTGCAGTGCGGAAGTGTTATTAGAATAGTTATTCTGCTAATATTAGCAGAATAGACCGCACACACACACACAAGTAGAAATGCCCGTGCGTTGCACCGGGCGAAATATTAAGTATAAATTGCTCCATATGCCATTATGCAGCATTTCTAATACATTTTTTTGCAAACGTCAAAATTAAGGTCAATGTAACCTTTGAGTGTAGCAATTACTCCCTCTATCCCAAAACAACTGTCTCAACTTTGTACTAACTTTAGTACAAAGTTGTACTAAGGTTAAGACACTTATTTTGGGATGGAGGGAGTATGATCTTAATGCACCGCGATCTAGCAGTGTTCGTGCAACAGGACTGTATGCTATCTTTCCTCCAAAAGTAACAGAAATAAGGCAACTTGCAAAAAGTAAGGCTCGACAATGTTTTCATCTGTGGTGACGACCGACCCTGTTTGTCCTTTCTAGGTCACCACACCAGGACAACCTGATACAAGCCTTTCCTGTAAAAAAAATTAACAACCCGATACAAATTTTGGAATGCTGCTTGTAATTACAAATAATGTTTAAAAGTGACGCTGTCGATTGTCCTCACTGACCACCCAAAGCTAAGTGCTTGAGTCAAGCATAGAAGAACATCTCAAGCGTGGTTAGATCAAAATGTCCGTTCATGACTTCATGCCCATGTAGTCACATCCCACAACAACAAAAGTTCATCCAAATAGACCTCAACAAGAAAGGCACATATAATGGCAAACATGGGCACATGAAACGGAAGTACATGACTATAGAATTTATCAAAGAAAAGAAAATACAGCCCTGATGGGGAAACCAGTTCATACTGTTGCACTCTAAAAAATTATTGAAGAAAAACAAGAAGGTCATCCATAGCCTCTAGCAAACTTTTGAAGATAAATCAGACTAAAGAATATTCGCTTAGACTCTATCCAAATTGGAGATAAAAGATGTAGTGAACAGTAAAGAAATTTTGTGGTGTGTGAGATTAGGCATGCGTAACTTTAAATTAAAATTAGAATTCAGGCATGCTAAATAACATCTCTGTGCAACATGCAAATATAAGCAGTTAATTTGCTTCTGAACTTGGCCAGCAGAAAGTGCCCACATATGCATCTCCTCGGCCAGCAGTCCAGCTTAGTGCTTCTCTGTTTCTGAGATAACTTGGTACTGTAACAATGGGAATCAGGAGGAATCAGCCTATATAATATTTTTCTTCTCACAAAAATCACTATTAATGTAAACGCTACTTGGGCCCAAAATACATATATTTTTACCTCAACAACTACTTGTGTATGTGAGTAAACAGATCAAGAAATTACTTTCTAGTATCAGTTAGTTCCAGCAGCCCCTTCCTGCTATTATCCAAAATGTTCCTATAATCACCATGTTCCTTTTATTATTCCATAGCAGCATCCAACTACCATCGGGCAGCTAAACTGTCTCTCATATTATGAGTTTCAATGACTATGCTGCCTAGAGGAAGTGGAGCCAGAATTATAAGTGATGTCGTGCCATTAGGACAGAGGTTGCGTAGCTCCGGGTAGCTTGTGGCAGCGTGCAACAACTTATAATATGACTAATGCACACGAACGGAAAAATTGAATCAATTTGAATAAGTAAATAGTAGGCAAGACGAGAAGATCGGAATCAAGTTTCATGTCAAAGAATATATTAGTTTGGTATATAAAACTTGGCAAAAGTGGAAAATATGTAGCTCCTAACCACTTACAGTGGATTATTCAACGGGCTGGATAATATGCAAACATGGATGCGGCTGAGTGGGTGCAGTAGCGATAGATGAACTCAAACAGTGGCAAGTTGAAAAGCCTCGCCACCAGTCCACTGCAATTCCTTCACCTGGCAACCTAACCGATGATGGCGTTCTCCTGATTTGCTTCAAACTGACATCAATACGCCTCCACCACCATTGCATCAGCCATCATCCATTCCTCGCCTATGGGAAATAAAATAGATGCTCGATCTCAGAGGACGTGCACTGATTTACTCATTGACACAAAACTGACTAAAAGATCAGTTCTAGATTTTTTGTTCATTTACGGACTGAAGTGTAGCATCTATGAATATTTCATATTTGAATCAAATTGGGAGAAACGGAATCATTTTGTTTGCCATAGTTTTTGTAGTAGCCACCTTTTACCTGGGGTTACTCAACCAAGCATGCATTTTTTGAGAAGTTAATATAATACAGAACATGAATTATATGTAATTGGACTAGGTATACTATTTTAACAGGAACCAAGTGTTAAATCAAACAAGGAGCAATCAGACTTGAAGCACTACAGCACGAATCAGTTGTTAAATTTTAAGTATCAACTTTCAGACTTGAAGCACTACAGACTTTTGCTGAAAGATGTCATTATGTCAGTTTATGTTTGGCCACTATCACAAGCCGATAATGCTCAGATACTCCCTAAGAAAATATATATACCTTCTTGTATCCATAACAGTGAAGATTACTGTATGACGCTAGATTGGGTTAGTGTTCTTCTAATGCTATAAACTGAATGCGGATTTGCAAAGGCTAAATAAAGGACGGAAGATATGAGAAGCTTACCAGCTTGGTGGTGTTCTTGAGGAACTCAAGCTTGGCATGCACGGTGATGGGAACCCTAATGGCCACCATCTTGATCCTCCAATAATCTAGGGATTAGGCGGCAGATGGTTCTTAACTCTGTCCAAACTTAAAAAATCATGAAGGGTTGCGCCAATTCACTGCTCAGAAAAAAATCATGCGAGTCTCTTTTTTTTTAGAAAAAGGGGTATTCCCCGGCCTCTGCATCAAAATGATGCATGCGGCCATCTTATTAATAAGCAAAGTCAAGGTCTCCAAGTATGCAGAACGTAATTACAAAATGCTCAAACTGAGCTAGAACAAAACGCGAGGACACCACATTCGGATGCGTTAATGTAAACAGGACCTAAACTCCTATCCTATTACATGACCGCCATCCAAACCGGTTGAAGATAGCCCGAGCTACCATCTTGTAATGCCCAGGATGGGACTATATCTCCTACGTGTTGAGGCACGACTTAAAGATATAAGCCCATCCTAGAATGATCTCAAGTTTGGTATCTTTGCACGACTCATGTAAAAGAGGGATTAAATTGCAAAAGGAGATAGTTGGCTTACACTCGCCACTTCACACAATACATTACATAAACAAAACATCATTCAAAACATCACAACCCGACTACGGGCGAAGATCCAAAAGAAAGATACCAAAACAACATAAAGCCACAGGTCAGGATCGAATCCTAGTAGAAACCACTACTGATCGTCGAAACGACACAAGCAAACGGCCAAACTCTTCAACGAACTCCAAGTGAAGTACTTGAACCAGCTCCTGCATCAGACACGGCTGAACCTGCATCTGGTGTGGTGAAGTAACTGTGAGCCACAGAGGACTCAGCAATCCCGTTCCCGGGTAACAAGACTATTTAAGCCTTGGGTGAGGACAAGGCTGAAGAAAGAACGAGAGGTGAAGGAACAACAAGAGTCTGCAGCAACAACTAGCACTAACTTACGTAATAGAGAGCGAGAAGAGAAGGCGCATCGGTCGAGAGATGATCACGAAGTGATCCTAACTAAAGCCGGTCAAACATAACCCCACCGTGTTCAACTCCCGAATCCCTATTCGGAAATTGACAGTCACGGTACACACGCTGGTAGTGTATTGAAACATTGTGTCAAGTTATCTACAACCGGAATTAACAAGCTCCCATCTGCCACATAACCGCGGGCACGGCTTTCGAAAGTTCAAACCCTGCAGGGGTGTTCCAACTTGACCCATTACAAGCCCACGATCCGCGGAGTCGCAACTCCATAGGTGGGAAGACCCGAGTATTCTCGGAATCCCGTGCTCAAGTTAAACCGAACTAAGGTAAGGCTAATCCAGCAAATCCTCCCGGCGTGTCGACACCCTGATAGGTAGCCGCGCGTATCTAGTCTCAGGACACGACCGGATGAGACATCCTACGGGTTTTTTACCAGACCTCAAGTTTCCTTGAGGTGGCCCCGCAGTCCGCTCGTTTCGGACCAACACTCATGAGGAGCACTGGCCCGGGGGGTGGAATTAAAATAAAAGAGGGTTTGCAAGGCCCTTATGCAAGTTTTATTAGTTTGTTATTAGGCAAATAGTACCAATGTTGGGACTTGCTGGAAAAGACTTAGCACTTAGCGGTTTATCAAGGGGGTCCCATACACCCCAACCGTGTTAGGAACACATAATCAAGGAACATAACACCGGTTTATACGGTTCCTAACGGCATGAGTGGAACAAATCACCAAGCAAAAGGCTTAGCCTTCCACCCTTGCCAATATATAGATGATTTCATTTTAAGCATTTATATAGTGTGATATAACCCAACCAAACTTCAACATGAAGCAAGCATCTTCGATCTTCACCTGCAACTAGCAATGCTATAAGAGGGGCTGAGCGAAGCGTACTTAGCCAAGCAACGGTTTGCATAGGTAGGTTGGTTAACATGGCAATTGGTTACAAGTAGGAGGCTGACAAGAAGATCATGGGCATCGAGGCAAAACTATAGAGCGGATCTACTAGCAATAGGCAAAGATAGTAATGGTATCCGGGTTCGGTCATCTTGCCTGGGATTCCACAAGGGAGAAGAACGGATCCATGAAGTAGACGAAGCAACACAGTCGAGCGAATCCTCACAACTCCGGAACGAAACCGAAGCTAACAAGAGAAGCGACCGGAAAGAAAGAAACAACATGGTAAACACACAAGCATAAACATGGCATACGATGCACAAACAAGTATGATGCATGTCCGGTTTAAATATGCGTGGCATGGCAAGTGCACAAACAAAACTACAAGTTAAGTGGAGCTCAATATGCAACGAGTTGCATATTGACGAAACACCACATTTAATTATTTAGTTGACTCTCGTTTATTTACAAGACAAGATTAAAAGGGTTTTAACATGGCAAGAGGTGAAGCATAATAAAACTACACTATTTAGGCATTTTAAATGAGGCCGGAAAAATAACAGCAACATATCCGGAAAATCCCCATGAGCATGTTTAATAATTATAAACAAACAACAATTAAACATTCAAGGTTGTTATCATGATGCGGATGATATGATCAAGTTTATGCAAGTTTTATTAAAAGATTAACAAGAAGGAGATAAGAAGCATCGTCACCGTGGTGGAATGAAAAGGTGCCACGGCAACGATCCGAAATGATGCAACGCAACACCTCGGTTTCGGTTTCTCGTTGAGAGACCGGTGCAAAAGGAACGGTGGCGTGAGCGAGTCGAACAAGATGAAAATGGGTTGATCCCGTCTCCGGGTTCCCACGAGTCGGCTACGAGGCAGCCGAGGAACATGACAAAAGGTGGAACGGGCACGAAGCACACACGAGAGACATTTCATACAACACAACAAGCACAAGCGTTCATCCACGGGGTCGTCTCGGGGTTATACCTTCGAAGCGTGCGTTTCGGGGCGGTTCGAGACGTAGAGGAAGAAGGCGTAGTAGTGGAAGTAGTGGTACACGAGTCGTGGTACACGGGGCGACGGTAGTGGTACATGCCGTAGAGGTACTTGAGGGTGCCGACGGATCTGGGCGTCGGTAGTGGTACTTGTCGCGGTCGTCGTCGACGTAGGGGTACACGTTCGTAGTGGGAAGTAGTTGTTCCGTTCGTCTTGGCGGTTCCACGACGGCGGTAGTTGTTCACGGTCATCGGTAGTCGTTCGGGTCGTCGTGGTTCCCGGTGTCTCGGTCTTGTCGACGGTAGACGAACTCGTTCGTAGATGTACTTGGCGCATCCGTCTTTTCCGGGCGACGGTAGACGAACTCGTTCGTAGATGTACTCATATCCGGAGGGGTACTTGGGGTCTCGGTCTCGTACACGGGTACTCGTTCGGGTCATCTGTCAAGTTAACAGAGCAAGGCAGCACACAAAAACAAAAAAAACAGCAAAGGGGCGACGAGGCCAGGAGGCTGCAGAGGCGAGGTCGGGCGGCGGCGCGCGCGCTGGACGGAGGGAGACGGAGCTCCCGAGGCAGAGGCGGCTTGAGAGGAGGCGCTGACGAAGCCCTCGGGGTTGGAGGAGACCGGCGACGGAGGCGGCGAACGGAGGGAGCAGCACGGGGCGTCGGGGCGCATCGGGCGCTGCGAGAGGACGGCGCGCTCGCGGGGCAGGGAGCCCGCGCGCGGGCGGCTCGTGCCAGAGGAGACGAGGCGGGGGCGGCGCCCTGCCTTGTCGACGGGAGGCCGCGGCTCGAGGGCGCTCGGGGCCAGGGGGCCGGGGCCGCTGCGCCTGGCGAGGAAGGAGGCCAGGGAGGCGGCTTCCTAGCGGGCGCGCACGAGAGCGGGGAGGCAGGGGCGCGGTGCTCACTGTCTGGCCGAGGGAAGAGGGAGCTCGAGGTTCTTGGCGCTGGGGAACGAAGGGGAACGGCGCAGGGCGGCTGGAGAGAGAGGTGAGGCGCGAGAGATGGAGGGACGAGCGAGAGGGAGATGCGGGCGAGGGGGAGTGCGGCGAGGGAAAAGATCGAGGGAAACGGGGATGGGTTCGGCCGCGAGGGGAGGGAGCGATGCGTGTGGCGGCGGCGCACAGGGGGAGAGGGAGAGGAGCGAGAGGGCTTAGGGTTCGGTGGGGTTTGGGCCTGCTGGGCCTGAGGGAAGGAAGAGGCCCAGATGGCCAGGAGGGAGATGGGCCGGATGGCTGGGAGGAAGGAGGAGGGAAGGCCTGGCGCGGCTGGCTTCTTCTTTTTATTTCCCTTAGCAGAAAACGAAAGAGAAGGTAAGGAAAAGAGGAGGGGGGGTTAAGGCAAGAATTTGGACAAGGTTAATTTTCTCGGGCTCGTAAAAATAAGCACGACCGGAGAAAAATACAAAAGGCCAGATCGGAAAAATAATTCAAACATATTTGAATTTAATTCAAATAGTTTGAACTAAGACTTGAATATGGAAGTGTCCAAAAATGTTCGAATTTTCGGAGGAACCTCGATAAATAGGAAAAGAATTATTGGCAAGGTTTTGACAGTGAACTTGAAGTGAAATAGGCATGGGGAAATATTGCAAGTGTGTTACGGTGATTCCGAAGCAATTGGAATATTTATTAATATAGCTCCCTAAATATTGGGAGGATATGTTTTAAAGAGAAGACATTCTTCCCTCGATTTAAATGGACCGAAGGTCCACACGATTTATTTAGGTTGAGATGCAAGAATAAAATATGACATGATGGCATGATGACACGATGCAATGCCAAAAATAAAACACAAGCACAAAAGAAACACACGGGCAACCCGGAACATCTGGAATCTTCTGGAATCTTCTGGGACGTCGGTCTTCGGGCGTCACAACTCTCCCACACTAACAGAGGATCTCGACCCGAGATCCTAGAGATAGCACCGGGTAAAAACGGAAGAGGAAGAGGTAAAACAAAGTTGCTTCTTTGACAGACGAGTGAAACCAAGGAACCTTGAGAGGTTGACAAAATGGAAGAAGAATACAACGGAGATAAACGAAGTTAGGAGCACTCCGGTAAAAGGAGGAACAAGGAACACAATGAGAACCTTGTAGGTTGAAAGACATTAAACAAGAGCTTACGAACCAAAAGAATATGAAACTGCAATGGTATAGCCAAGGAATAAGAATGACAGAATTTGGACAGCACTCCGTCTGAAAATGGAAGGAAATAACCAAGAACTTGAGGAGATGGAATGATAGTTGATGAAATCAACAACACATTCCTCCGAAACAAAAGAAAGAATGGCACAAGGGGTAAGAACGATTTCACATAGAACTCCGGTTAAATGATAAGCAAGGGAAAGAACATGATCTCGATAAAAACGAGATGATGGTTAAAGAGAGCAATATCACAAAACCTCCGGAATGAAAGAATAGAGAATATAGTTCAATGAAAGAAAAGAATGGAGAAGAAAATGACAACCTCTCTCAAAATTGAATTTGAAAGGGCATCCTTACGAAGAAGGGTTGAACGGAGTTGTTGGAAAAATCAACAACGAAACGAATAAGCTTCATGTGGGCTTATGGAAAACATCTCAAAATTATGAGGTGACAACCAGCCACTAACGGAAAACATTGATTGTATTGAGATCAGCAAGGATATGATAAACTTATCACCGGAATGATAAATGAAGAACTTGGGTCATTTATGAGCACCATAATTAGCAACAATCCTTAGGGAAAGCTTTTTGGTGAATTATAACCCAAGATAACTCCAATGAATTAATTGAAGGGCTGAAAAGATCTCCTGAGAAAATAAGGATGATGGGTTTAAATATCTCATTCTTGAAAAACTCGTGAATCGTAATTCATGAAGGACTTGTCAAGAATGACATAACACCATCTGAAAAGATAAGGTAGAAAGAATTGCATTCGGAAAGCATGATGAAGAAATGCTTGAGCTCCAACAAGAATCTTGATGAAGAATTCGAGTATGAATTAAAACATGATGAACCACCATGAGAACTCCGGTAATGAAAGCATGAGAAGTATTAGATGAAATAATAAGATTCAAGGCCCGCGATGAATTAGATGGAGGTTTGAAATGATATAATTGAATTAACTTGAAGCTCCGGAAAACAAGATGAACAACTTAGAACCAAGAATATGATATGATGAACAAGCTCCAGACAAAAGAATTAAATCACCTTGAAGGAATAAGAATAAGAATTATGTGATGCATATCCTTCACCAATTTAAATTGGCGATAAGCAATGGATTTGGCAAACTACTTATTCTCGTTGGAAAGGATTAAAGAGAGATCTAGCACAAGCTTGGATAAATCTTCAACGAACCACCGGTAGGATTATGAAAAGAACAAATGAATAAAAATGATAACAACGAAAGGGTAAACTTGAAAGAACCACCATAATAAAAAGGAGACGAACGAAGAGGCATCGATGAAGAGTATTTGGAGGACGAAGTTGAAAACTGAGAACGAAGAAATCTTCTGAAATGATGGCCTTCGGAGGATCACAAAGAAAAGAATTCATGAAGAAACTTGAGAGAACGGGCCAAGATTTAAGAGAAACACTTCTCCGGTCTTCAAAATCTAAGAAGACGATGAGAAATGCCATAAGAATTGTTGAGGCACTCCGGAATGAAGAATTAAAAAGATTGGACCAATGATGAAAAGAATTTGAAAGCGATCTTGGAGAAGGCATGTGACTGATGGAAATCATTCTTACGTCACACTTTGAAAAGAATTTGAGTATAATTCCGGAAAAAATTAAAAGAGTTAGGTAAGATCCTGGGAAAAGACCTGTGGGTTAGGGCCCACTCAAGAGAAATCACCGTTGAAAAGATTGCTTGAGATATTGCACCGGTTGAATTAAATGACTTGAATAAGATGATAATCCTCAAAAATAGCTTGAACGGATTAAGAATGGAATTATGAATCTTCAGCACTCCGGATATGAATAACAAGAGGCGAATGATTAATTGGTGCACCGGAATAAGAAAGCATTGTGAAATGAGGAAAAGGATAAGATCAACACCGAAATCTTGAATTACATCCACCGGCAGAATATGAGAACAAAAGAATGATGAACTTGAAGCTCTTGAGCATCTTCACGATAATCACCGGATAAGAACATTGAAGGAAAAGAATGAAGAACCATCACATGAATAAAATGGATACTTCATTTGAGAATTTCTGGCTCCAAGAAGAAAAAGGGAGGGAGGGTGGGGAAAAAGAAAGACAACTTGAGATGAATGAAACAGACAAATCGTCAGATTTCTCAACGACGTCCGTATGGAATAACTTAAAGGGAAGGCACACCGGTTGAAAAGAATAACATGAAGATCTTGATGGTCAAGAAGAATTAGCACTCCCATAGAAATATGAGAACACCGATAAGGAAAGGTATGGAATCAACATTTGACATTGAAGCAACTCGAATACCAGAATCAAAACAAGAACAAGGATAGATATGCAGCATGATCTTCACAATATCATCCGAGCAAAGAATTGAACGAATGAATTCCGCAGGTACATCAACTGGTCGAGAAGCCACTTGGAGAACAAAAGATAAATAAAAAGGAACAAGGATCAGATAGAACAAATACAAGATAGAAGCTTCGTCCGACATCTTCGTGCTGAAAGCTCATGGAACATGTTACAAAAGGGTTTTGCAATCCCCGGATCAGCATAGCCAAGGACCCTTTAAGATGCAACTCCCGATCAGAACAAGTCCATAAAACCACTTCACTCAATGTAGAACCCCAAACTTCATATCGTGCATCCGTTGGAAGAATGCCTAGAACTACTAAATGAACCCACCTATAGATTTCCGAAAGTTTCCAGTTATGCAATCAGGTGTTGGGGATACACGGGAAGCACCGCGCAATCAACTCTAAACCTACATCCAGGTGTATCCATCCTTCAACACATAACCAGTCTTTCTCGGAAATTGTGTACCTCGGACCTTCGAAAAGCATCCACTATACAAGCTATGGCAATACTCTCGAACTACCTCCCCAGTACTGGGTGATGTCGGGGTTATCTGGCCACTGGCCGTATAGGAGAGATTTTCGATGTCGGTCGTCTTAAGTATTTAGTACTGCCGCGATATACTTGTGTCAATGATACCCCGAAGCTCAACTCCTCGGGAACAGGAGGCATCGAGAACAATATCCTTGTCATAAGAACATCGAAACAATCCCAGAATACTCGCGGGATCCTAAAAAAAATTTGGTGCAATTTTTGAAGATAGGAGAGACAAGAGTAGACGTCAGGAGTCCTCACCAGAGAGAAAGGGGATGAGAAGCAAAGAAATCCTACTCTCCGATATAATATAGGACTCAAAAAGTTTTCAGTGTGTGCCTAGACTCAACCGTCAACGATTCGATCAATCAGTGGGGGCTTCTAGGTCGGAGAAGGCTCTGAATACCAACTTGTAATGCCCAGGATGGGACTATATCTCCTACGTGTCGAGGCACGACTTAAAGATATAAGCCCATGCTAGAATGATCTCAAGTTTGGTATCTTTGCACGACTCATGTAAAAGAGGGATTAAATTGCAAAAGGAGATAGTTGGCTTACACTCGCCACTTCACACAATACATTACATAAACAAAACATCATTCAAAACATCACAACCCGACTACGGGCGAAGATCCAAAAGAAAGATACCAAAACAACATAAAGCCACAGGTCAGGATCGAATCCTAGTAGAAACCACTACTGATCGTCGAAACGACACAAGCAAACGGCCAAACTCTTCAACGAACTCCAAGTGAAGTACTTGAACCAGCTCCTGCATCAGACACGGCTGAACCTGCATCTGGTGTGGTGAAGTAACTGTGAGCCACAGAGGACTCAGCAATCCCGTTCCCGGGTAACAAGACTATTTAAGCCTTGGGTGAGGACAAGGCTGAAGAAAGAACGAGAGGTGAAGGAACAACAAGAGTCTGCAGCAGCAACTAGCACTAACTTACGTAATAGAGAGCGAGAAGAGAAGGCGCATCGGTCGAGAGATGATCACGAAGTGATCCTAACTAAAGCCGGTCAAACATAACCCCACCGTGTTCAACTCCCGAATCCCTATTCGGAAATTGATAGTCACGGTACACACGCTGGTAGTGTACTGAAACATTGTGTCAAGTTATCTACAACCGGAATTAACAAGCTCCCATCTGCCACATAACCGCGGGCACGGCTTTCGAAAGTTCAAACCCTGCAGGGGTGTTCCAACCTGACCCATTACAAGCCCATGATCCGCAGAGTCGCAACTCCATAGGTGGGAAGACCCGAGTATTCTCGGAATCCCGTGCTCAAGTTAAACCGAACTAAGGTAAGGCTAATCCAGCAAATCCTCCCGGCGTGTCGACACCCTGATAGGTAGCCGCGCGTATCTAGTCTCAGGACACGACCGGATGAGACATCCTACGGGTTTTTACCAGACCTCAAGTTTCCTTGAGGTGGCCCCGCAGTCCGCTCGTTTCGGACCAACACTCATGAGGAGCACTGGCCCGGGGGGGTGGAATTAAAATAAAAGAGGGTTTGCAAGGCCCTTATGCAAGTTTTATTAGTTTGTTATTAGGCAAATAGTACCAATGTTGGGACTTGCTGGAAAAGGATTAGCACTTAGCGGTTTATCAAGGGGGTCCCATACACCCCAACCGTGTTAGGAACGCATAATCAAGGAACATAACACCGGTTTATACGGTTCCTAACGGCATGAGTGGAACAAATCACCAAGCAAAAGGCTTAGCCTTCCACCCTTGCCAATATATAGATGATTTCATTTTAAGCATTTATATAGTGTGATATAACCCAACCAAACTTCAACATGAAGCAAGCATCTTCGATCTTCACCTGCAACTAGCAATGCTATAAGAGGGGCTGAGCGAAGCGTACTTAGCCAAGCAACGGTTTGCATAGGTAGGTTGGTTAACATGGCAATTGGTTACAAGTAGGAGGCTGACAAGAAGATCATGGGCATCGAGGCAAAACTATAGAGCGGATCTACTAGCAATAGGCAAAGATAGTAATGGTATCCGGGTTCGGTCATTTTGCCTGGGATTCCACAAGGGAGAAGAACGGATCCATGAAGTAGACGAAGCAACACAGTCGAGCGAATCCTCACAACTCCGGAACGAAACCGAAGCTAACAAGAGAAGCGACCGGAAAGAAAGAAACAACACGGTAAACACACAAGCATAAACATGGCATACGATGCACAAACAAGTATGATGCATGTCCGGTTTAAATATGCGTGGCATGGCAAGTGCACAAACAAAACTACAAGTTAAGTGGAGCTCAATATGCAACGAGTTGCATATTGACGAAACACCACATTTAATTATTTAGTTGACTCTCGTTTATTTACAAGACAAGATTAAAAGGGTTTTAACATGGCAAGAGGTGAAGCATAATAAAACTACACTATTTAGGCATTTTAAATGAGGCCGGAAAAATAACAGCAACATATCCGGAAAATCCCCATGAGCATGTTTAATAATTATAAACAAACAACAATTAAACATTCAAGGTTGTTATCATGATGCGGATGATATGATCAAGTTTATGCAAGTTTTATTAAAAGATTAACAAGAAGGAGATAAGAAGCATCGTCACCGTGGTGGAATGAAAAGGTGCCACGGCAACGTTCCGAAATGATGCAACGCAACACCTCGGTTCCGGTTTCTCGTTGAGAGACCGGTGCAAAAGGAAAGGTGGCGTGAGCGAGTCGAACAAGATGAAAATGGGTTGATCCCGTCTCCGGGTTCCCACGAGTCGGCGACGAGGCAGCCGAGGAACATGACAAAAGGTGGAACGGGCACGAAGCACACACGAGAGACATTTCATACAACACAACAAGCACAAGCGTTCATCCACGGGGTCGTCTCGGGGTTATACCTTCGAAGCGTGCGTTTCGGGGCGGTTCGAGACGTAGAGGAAGAAGGCGTAGTAGTGGAAGTAGTGGTACACGAGTCGTGGTACACGGGGCGACGGTAGTGGTACATGCCGTAGAGGTACTTGAGGGTGCCGACGGATCCGGGCGTCGGTAGTGGTACTTGTCGCGGTCGTCGTCGACGTAGGGGTACACGTTCGTAGTGGGAAGTAGTTGTTCCGTTCGTCTTGGCGGTTCCACGACGGCGGTAGTTGTTCACGGTCATCGGTAGTCGTTCGGGTCGTCGTGGTTCCTGGTGTCTCGGTCTTGTCGACGGTAGACGAACTCGTTCGTAGATGTACTTGGCGCATCCGTCTTTTCCGGGCGACGGTAGACGAACTCGTTCGTAGATGTACTCATATCCGGAGGGGTACTTGGGGTCTCGGTCTCGTACACGGGTACTCGTTCGGGTCATCTGTCAAGTTAACAGAGCAAGGCAACACACAAAAACAAAAAAAAACAGCAAAGGGGCGACGAGGCCAGGAGGCTGCAGAAGCGAGGTCGGGCGGCGGCGCGCGCGCTGGACGGAGGGAGACGGAGCTCCCGAGGCAGAGGCGGCTTGAGAGGAGGCGCTGACGAAGCCCTCGGGGTTGGAGGAGACCGGCGACGAAGGCGGCGAACGGAGGGAGCAGCACGGGGCGTCGGGGCACATCGGGCGCTGCGGGAGGACGACGCGCTCGTGGGGCAGGGAGCCCGCGCGCGGGGCGGCTCGTGCTAGAGGGAGACGAGGCGGGGACGGCGCCCTGCCTTGTCGACGGGAGGCCGCGGCTCGAGGGCGCTCGGGGCCAGGGGGCCGGGGCCGCTGCGCCTGGCGAGGAAGGAGGCCAGGGAGGCGGCTTCCTGGCGGGCGCGCACGAGAGCGGGGAGGCAGGGGCGCGGTGCTCGCTGTCTGGCCGAGGGAAGAGGGAGCTCGAGGTTCTTGGCGCTGGGGAACGAAGGGGAACGGCGCAGGGCGGCTGGAGAGAGAGGTGAGGCGCGAGAGATGGAGGGACGAGCGAGAGGGAGATGCGGGCGAGGGGGAGTGCGGCGAGGGAAAAGATCGAGGGAAACGGGGATGGGTTCGGCCGCGAGGGGAGGGAGCGATGCGTGTGGCGGCGGCGCACAGGGGAAGAGGGAGAGGAGCGAGAGGGCTTAGGGTTCGGTGGGGTTTGGGCCTGCTGGGCCTGAGGGAAGGAAGAGGCCCAGATGGCCAGGAGGGAGATGGGCCGGATGGCTGGGAGGAAGGAGGAGGGAAGGCCTGGCGCGGCTGGCTTCTTCTTTTTATTTCCCTTAGCAGAAAACGAAAGAGAAGGTAAGGAAAAGAGGAGGGGGGGTTAAGGCAAGAATTTGGACAAGGTTAATTTTCTCGGGCTCGTAAAAATAAGCACGACCGGAGAAAAATACAAAAGGCCAGATCGGAAAAATAATTCAAACATATTTGAATTTAATTCAAATAGTTTGAACTAAGACTTGAATATGGAAGTGTCCAAAAATGTTCGAATTTTCGGAGGAACCTCGATAAATAGGAAAAGAATTATTGGCAAGGTTTTGACGGTGAACTTGAAGTGAAATAGGCATGGGGAAATATTGCAAGTGTGTTACGGTGATTCCGAAGCAATTGGAATATTTATTAATATAGCTCCCTAAATATTGGGAGGATATGTTTTAAAGAGAAGACATTCTTCCCTCGATTTAAATGGACCGAAGGTCCACACGATTTATTTAGGTTGAGATGCAAGAATAAAATATGACATGATGGCATGATGACATGATGCAATGCCAAAAATAAAACACAAGCACAAAAGAAACACACGGGCAACCCGGAACATCTGGAATCTTCTGGAATCTTCTGGGACGTCGGTCTTCGGGCGTCACACATCTCCCAACGGATAGACCCAGTAACCATACGCTCCCTGGCATCCATCGGAGTGAGTAGCGACCACATACGGATCAAAGCAGTGGCCCTGTGAATAACCTGCAAAAAATGAACATTCGTTGATCTGTTAAAAACCAAGTCATTCCTGCAATTCCATATAGCCCATAGTAACGCACAAACACCCACACGGATGCGGCTCACTAATTCTTTCGCGACTCCATTCAACCACGTGCCGAATAACGTGGTGATACTAGTAGGAGGAGTAATATTAAAAGCTATATGGACCGAACGCCATAATACTTTAGCCATAGGACAATCGAGAAAGAGGTGTTTAATTGATTCATCCTTGTCGCAATAACTACATCGCAAAGACCCATTCCAGTTACGTTTGGCCAGATTATCCTTAGTGAGAATTACTTGTTTATGAACAAACCACATAAACACTTTAATTCATAAGGGAACTTTGACCTTCCAAATGTGAGCAGACCTAGGGATAGGCACCGAGTTGATTAAATCTAAATACATCGACTTCACCGAAAACGTCCCGTTCTTAGTCAGTTTCCAGTGAATACGGTCTGCCTGCTGAGACAGCTGAACATCCATCAGTCTTCTCACCAAATGGAGCCAAGCTTCCCAACGGTGTCCAACCAGCGCCCTTCGGAATTGAATATTAAGAGGAGTGGACTGTAACATTGTTGCAACGTAATCTTCTTTACGTTGAGCAATATTGTAAAGAGAAGGATATTGAATGGCTAGGGGCGTCTCTCCCAACCATGTATCCTCCCAAAATCTTGTGGAGACACCATTACCAACTAAGAACTTAGTTCTATTGAAAAAGGCCGACTTAACTTTCATCAGTCCTTTCTAAAAGGGTGAATCAGTTGGTCTAACTGTCACCTGAGCTAGCGTCTTGGTTGTAAGGTATTTATTATGTAAGATCTGGGCCCATGTAGCATGAGCCTCAGAGGATAACTTAAACAACCACTTGCTGAGTAAGCACCTATTCTTAACCTCCAAATTTTCAATTCCAAGACCTCCTTGATCCTTAGGTCCGCACAGAACATCCCATCTAGTCAGCCTATACTTGCGCTTCACCTCATCACTTTGCCAAAAGAAACGTGACCGATAGAAATCCAGTCTTTTCCTTACCCCTACTGGGATCATGAGAAAGGACAGTAGAAACATGGGCATACTCGTAAGCACCGAATTAATTAGAATCAATCGGCCCCCGTATGACATAAGCTTGCCCTTCCAGCAGCTAAGTTTCTTCTCGAAACGATCCTCTAGACTCTTCCACTCTTTATTAGAGAGTTTCCGATGATGGATCGGAATGCCAAGGTATGTGAACGGTAACGACCCTACCCCGCATCCAAATAGCTGCTTGTATGCTTCTTGTTCATCTTTGGCTCTTCCAAAGCAAAACAATTCACTCTTATGGAAGTTAATCTTTAACCCCGAGAGTTGCTCAAAAAGACAAAGCACAAGCTTCATATTTCTCGCCTTAGCCAAATCATGCTCCATGAAAAGAATCGTGTCATCCGCATACTGAAGGATAGACAGTCCTCCATCCACTAGATGGGGAACGAGACCACCTACCTGATCATTCTCCTTAGCTCTACCAATAAGGATTGTTAACATGTCTGCTACAATGTTGAACAAGATAGGAGACATCGGGTCACCCTGTCTTAAACCCTTGTGAGTCTGGAAGTAATGACCAATATCGTCATTAACTTTTATTCCGACACATCCTTTTTGAGTGAAGGAATCCACCTGCTTTCTCCAGGATGGGTCGAATCCTTTCATTCTTAAAGCTTGCTGAAGGAACGGCCATTTGACCTTATCGTATGCTTTTTCAAAGTCCACCTTAAAAACTACCCCATCAAGTTTTTTCGTGTGGATTTCATGGAGCGTTTCATGAAGGACAACAACCCCTTCAAGGATGTTTCTATCCGGCATGAAAGCAGACTGGAAAGGCTGCACAACGCTATGTGCAATCTGCGTCAATCTATTCGTTCCCACCTTAGTGAACACCTTAAAACTGACATTAAGAAGGCAGATTGGTCGAAATTTCTCTATTCGATTCGCCTCTGCTTTCTTAGGAAGTAAAGTTATTGTACCAAAATTAAGGTGAAATAGTTTCAGATGTCCCTCGAAAAGATCCTGGAACATCGCAAGTAAATCAGCCTTAATGATATGCCAGCACCTTTTATAAAACTCTGCCGGAAAACCATCTGGGCCAGGCGCCTTATTATTCTTCATCTGCGAGATCGCATCCAACACCTCTTTCTCCGAGAACGGGGCAGATAAGATCGCGTTCTCATCTGACGCTAATTAGGGGACATCCTGAATTCGGGTCTCGTCTAGAGACACGAAACTATCATCCGGGGCCCCAAACAGCCGCTTATAATAGTCAGTGATGTAAAGTTTGAGATTCTACTGCCCAACAATCGTTCCCTCATCCTGCTCGAGCTGAAAGATTCTTTTCTTTCGATGCTTACCATTTGCTATCAAGTGGAAGAATTGTGTGTTATCATCCCCTTGGATAACTTCACGTACCTTGGCTCGAAGTGCCCATTTCAATTCTTCCTCACGCAACAATTCTTTCAGCCTAGATTCAGCCATTACCTTAGCCTCCAGATCACTGGGCGCTAGGACAGATGACTCAGCCTTAACATCAAGAATCTGAATAAGGTTGATAAGCCGCTCCTTCTCAACCTTATACACACCACTAAGATGCTTAGCCCAGCCACGTAAGAACTGTCTTAAATGCCTAATCTTATTCTGCCATCTGTCCATGGCCGATCTACCGCCTGCACCGAGGCACTGGTTGCCCATTCCCTGGCAACCAGGTCCAAGAAACCTTCTCTCTCAAACCACGCTAGCTCGAAGGAGAAAGTATTTTTATTCCCCGTGTATGTTGCCTCTCCAGAATCTACCAAAAGTGGAGTATGGTCCGAAATGGCCCTCGACAAGGCCTGAACGGTCGCCATGGGAAACTTCTGTTCCCACTCCACACTAGAGAGAACACGATCTAGCTTCTCATAGGTTGGGTTTGGTAGTGAATTGGCCCAGGTAAATTGTCTGCCAGAAAGCTCTATCTCTCGAAGATCCAAGCTTTCAATAATAGCATTAAACATAAACGACCATCTGCCATCAAAGTTATCATTGTTCTTCTCCTCCCGTCTTCTAATTATATTGAAATCACCTCCCACCAGAATTGGGAGTTGTTCATCTCCACAAATCCGAACGAGGTCCGCCAAAAAGTCTGGTTTGAGCTCAGGTTGCGTAGCTCCGTAAACTGCCACCAGTGCCCACTGGAATCCATCGACCCTGGATCTCACCCTGAACTTTACGGCGAACTCCCCCAAGACCACGTTACGGACTTCTAAAGACTCTCTTCTTACCCCTAGTAAAATCCCACCGGACCTTCCTCTGGGGGGTAAGCAGTGCCAGTCGAAAGCAACACCTCCAGATAAAGTACCCAGAAACTGGGAGGGGAAGTTATCTCTACCAGTTTCGGAGAGTGCTATGAAATCAAGCTTGTGTTCAATCGACACATCCGCCAAGAACCTACGTTTAGCCAAGTCTTTCAGACCTCTGCTATTCCAGAAAATTCCTCTCATTTTTCATCATGGAATTTCTTGGCAGTCCGAATCCGAACAATCCTGCGTACAGCCGACACTGGATAAATTTTGCGGTTCCATTTACGCTTGTGTTCAATATGCTCCCCGGCCCGGTCCGTACAACCAGGTTCGGGTGCTTGAGCATTCTCAGTATCATCCTGGAGGAACTCCTCCCTGACCTCTCCATTACCCTCATCCTCCGACTGAGCGAGAGATGGATCAAGGTCCTCGCAAAGACTATCCAGAACCCTCACCCCTAAAGCATCAATTTCTGAGTTATTTAACGGCTTAACGGCTGCTAAGTTGGTAATAACCTCGATCGCCCGCTCTGCCTCACGATCAAACAAGTCGTTAACAGATTGAGCAACCTCTTTCCCGTTCCCGCCCAACGATACACCCAATTGATTTGCATTATTTATAACATCATCTGCAGAAAAATGCAAAATCGAATTGGAAATACTGACTGACATACCTGTCAAGTCCTCAATGTCCCGCAACTTGGCCTGCCGCATGGCACGACCCATCTGCAGATCATCCACATCCGGCTGGTCCTGCAGGCGACTGCTGAGGCGTCTGCCGTCAGTCATGGGATCAGCTATCCCTCCGAAAGCGACGACATCGACGGTGGAGGGTCGACTCGGGGTAGGGCCTCCTGCCGTAGACCCAAGTACACCCCCACCCACCTGACCACGAGTACCTGAGCCACCTGCCACAGGCACCCCGGTAGCAGCCCCTGGCGCCACCAGAGAGTACGCCCCTCGAGACGCAAGGTCTCCAGACACAGCCGCACTCGGACTGGTCGCTATGCCTCCAGAGAACACGTCGTGAGCTGGCGACAGAACAACCGATAACGGGCATCCAGACCCTGGAGAAGCTCCCCGTTCAGCACATAACTCCAGGGCGCCCTCGCGAAGATGAACGGCATAAGGTGGCGTGACAATAGGGGACTCCCCCTCACACCCTCCTCCCCAGGGAGAGCAACATCCAAAAGCAGCGGTGTCAACGGTGGAAGTTCCAGTTCCACCGGATCGTCCAACTCAGCCCTGTGGCCCCACAACCGACTGGGGGCCGAAGCCGCCCCAAAGGACCCAAACCGGAGAGAAGACAAAGATGTGGCAGGAGGTGCTTCCCCCTTCCCCCCAGTACCTCCGGAAGACTGCTGAGGCTGACCCAGCGTCGGTGTATGTCCAGACATGGCCTGCGCACCCGCGGCCGACTCACTCAAACCACATGCGTCATCACCATCAGTCATATCAGTGTCTGCATTCCCATCGGCGGACTGAGCAAGTACTGAACTCTCAAGCTCAATCTCAATCTCCAATTCATACATCAGACCAGCATAGAACCATCTCACAAAAAGGGTACCAACTCGATATCCAGGACACTCACCAGCAAGCGTGCAATACCATTAGCTCGCGTGAAAGGCATATCCACCTTCTCTGTTTTACCAATAAGCGAGCCTAGACTCCACGTAGTCCGAGCGCTCTGAAGGGCCTTCGGGGGCACCCCTAGAAAACGAACCCAAATCTGCGGGAGGGCCTTCCCTTGAGGCTCCGGTTTCTTCCACGGAGCAAACTCGATGATACAGTTAGTGCTCGCCACCCGACACAAACCATACTTAAGCGCATGATTCAGATCGTCCAAGGATGGGAAATCAACCTTATATGATTGCCCCTCAAGCTTGACCAGCTTCCACTGAAAGTTGCCTGGCATCAACTCACTGAGCCTATGCACAATCTGGGCCTCAGACAGTGTCCCGTGCGTGACTTTGACAACCCCTGTAAGCGAAGCCTCCGTCACAGTTGCCTTAGACTCATCAGAAGGAGACTCGAAAAACATAAGATCCGCAGAACAAACTCCGTATATAGCAACCGCCGGCATGGGCCCCTGGAGTTCAGGGCACTCCCCTGAATCATGCATGGGCTTCTGACACGTGTCACACATCACCGTGGTGCACTCAGCCGCAAAGTGCCCCGCCACCCCACACCGGCGACAAATCATCTTCTCCTTCTTGCGTAGCCATTTGGATAAACGATAAACTACCGGCTTGTCGACAGCCTTGTCAGACAACCCAGCATCCTGGTCCGGAACTTCGACTGAAGCAAGAGCCCGAACCACCTCTACCGCAGCATTATTAAGCACCGGAGGGGCCGCCCCCGAAGTCTCCCCGGAAGGCACGACAGGTGTATCTATAACTTGCCGCGGCGGAGGAGGAGGATGCCGTCTGCCCCCTCCCCTACCTCCGCGGTACCTCCCCCGGAAGCAGTGGTTTGGACCCGAAGCACCCTCAACAAAGCCACCAGGTGGTCCGTAGAAGCCTCCTTGCCAAGTCCCATTGAAAAATATCTTTAATCTAGCACTGCCCGACACGTACAAGGCGCAAACACATAGACTTACGGTCACCATATCCTCTCTCTTTCTCTCTAATAATTAGCAAAAATTGGGAATACATATGTCGATGTTGCACTGAATTGTATGAACATCGTTCTCTCTACATCCTCCTAAACCTGAAATATGCAGATGTTTGAAAGTATATAATTTTTATATACATGATGATATTAAGAAAAGGAAAAAAGAGTATCAAGAACAGTTTCATATGTTTGGCCATGAGCAATTACAAACTTCGATATGTCTATCTCTGCATATCGCAAACTATCACAAATGAAAATAGTTTTTTTTGTTTAGCTGCTCCATGGAACAATTTCTCTATGTACTAAACATTCTCACAGATAACCGAAAATGAAAATGCGTATGAAGACATGAATATGTGTGTTTGATAAAGTAATTACCAGTCTCTGAACCATACTACTAAAAACTGACAGGAACATGGTCATGAACTGTTCCCCAACGATCTCCCTGAAACCAAACACTCCCTGACATATGGTCCTCCTCCTGCACACCTGCCTGCCAATCAAGAGAACATAGACCTTCACATTAGCTCAGGATCGCATATAAGGAAGCGATCGGTCATTGAATTGCGCATGTCTACCAAGAACAAACAAGAAAATTAATAAACTGAAGGCCCGACAGTTAAGCTATTTTCCATTATAGCACAGATAAGCAAGTATACTTGGGATCAAGAAATATAGCATCTTCTAGTCAATACAGTAGCAACATCTAGCAGTTTGTAATATCTCCCTGAACATCATCTACCACGTAGCAAGCAAAGCAAAAAACACATCCAAAAAAACAATGTGTTTCTCTCAAACAATTTCACTCGCTTGTTTTCTTCAGAGATAGCCTGCAGCAGCGGCACTACAATTTTTCCAGAGATAGCCTGCAGCGGCACCGCAATGTTTCCTCTATCTGAATCTTTCCCCTCCAAATCGATAGTAAGCAGTAGCCACGATCCCATTACTCTTTCATCTCATCCAAGATCCAACACCTCACCAACGATGCCTTGCCCCCTATCCTCCTCCAACCACATCCTCGGCGATGGCGGCAGAGGAGCATCTTGTTGATATGCTGGGGAGGAAGCCGGGGTTACCTCCTCGTGACCTCGGAGTGAGGTCGGAGGCCAGCACATAGGAGGGGAACGATGACGACCATGCACTGAGGAGACTGTAGACTAGTGGAGGAAGAGGGAGATCGTACCTTGGGTGCTCTCTGGTGTATACTCATGTATATATAGCTGGTTACAACAGGGCGCAGAGCACCGGGGCATGGCTACGTGCATGGATCGTGGGATTGTGCAAGCATGGTGTGCGCACGTACAGGGAGAGAGAGAGAGGGGGAGGGGTAAGCTAGCTAGCTGTTAACACCCCGCCGCAGGTTGAGCGTCCGGTAGGCGGATGCACCGAAATTCCTCAAACGCGGCGTCGGGAGCCCTTTGGTGAGCACGTCGGCGAACTGTTGGCTCGTGGGCACATGGAGAACGCGCAGCTCACCTAGTGCAACCTTCTTCCGGACGAAGTGGATGTCCAACTCGATGTGCTTTGTTCGACGGGGGTGCACGGGGTTGGCAGCCATGTAGACGGAGGAGATGTTGTCGCAAAAGACGACACTGGACTGGCGAAGAGGTGTAGCGAGCTCGTCGAGAAGTTGCCGAATCCAGCAGCTTTCAGCTGCGGCGTTGGCCACGGCGCAGTACTCAGCTTCTATGCTGGAGTGAGACATGGTCGCTTGGCGTTTGGATGACCAAGAAACCGGGGCGTCGCCGAGGTACACCGCGTAGCCGGAAGTGGAGCGGCGCGTGTCCGGGCAGCCCACCCAGTCCGCGTCGGAGTAGGCGACGAGGTCGAGGGAGGCGGCGCGACGAAGATGCAGCCAGTGGGTGGTGGTGCCTCAAAGATATCGGAGGATCTGCTTCGCTAGCGCCAGGTGTGGAGCACGGGGGTCATGCATGACAAGGCAGCACTGCTGCACCCCGTAGGCAATGTCCGGTCGTGTCATGGTCATGTACTGAAGGGCGCCAACAATTGCTACTTCTCGAGCTTGCGTTGTATTCCCTCGAAGAGGAAAGGATGATGCGGCAGAGTAGCGTAAGTATTTCCCTCAATTTTTGAGAACCAAGGTATCAATCCAGTAGGAGACCACGCGCGAGTCCCTCGCACCTGCACAAACAAATAAGAACTTCGCAGCCAACGCGATAAGGGGTTGTCAATCCCTTTACAGTCACTTACGAAAGTGAGATCTCATAGAGATGATAGTTTGATATTTTTGGTATTTTTGGATATAAGAACAGAAAGTAAAAGCGGAAAAGTAAAGTAGATTGTGGATTGATATGTTGAGAATAGACCCCGGGGCCATAGTTTACTCTAGTGGCTTCTCTCATGATAACGGTATTCTACGGCGGGTAAACAAATTACTGTCGATCAGTTGATAGAAAAGCGAATACTTATGAGACTATCTAGGCATGATCATTATATATAGGCATCACGTCTGAAACAAGTAGACCGAAACGATTCTGCATCTACTACTATTACTCCACACATCGACTGCTATCCAGCATGCATCTAGAGTATTAAGTTCATAAGAACAGAGTAACGCCTTAAGCAAGATGACATGATGTAGAGGGATAAACTCAAATAACATGATATAAACCCCATCTTATTATCCTCGATGGCAACAATACAATACGTGCCTTGCTGCCCCTACTGTCACTGGGAAAGGACACCGCGAGATTGAACCCAAAGCGAAGAACTTCTCCCATTGCAAGAACTATGGATCTAGTAGGCCAAACCAAACCAATAATTAGAAGAGACTTGCAAGGATATTATAATAATACATAAAGAGTTTAGAAAAGAACCAAATATTTCTCATAGATAATCTTGATCATAAACCCACAATTCAACGGATCTCGACAAAAACACCGCAAAAAGAGATTACATCGAATAGATCTCCTCAAAGACCGAGGATAACTTGGTATTGAGATCCAAAGAGAGAGAAGAAGCCATCTAGATACTAGCTATTAACCCAAAGGTCTGTGGTAAACTACTCACAACTCATGGTGAGGCGATGATGATGATGTAGAAGCACTCCGTGGTAGATCCCCCCCTCCGGCGGAGCTCCGGAACAGGCCCCAAGATGGGATCTCACAGGAACAGAAGGTTGAGGCCGTGGAACTAGGGTTTTCTCTGTTGTTCTGATGGTTTCGGGGTACATATGTATATATAGGAGGAAGGAGGGCACCGTGGGCCGGACATGGGGCCCACGAGGCAGGGGGCGCCCCCACCCTCGTGGACGCCAGGTCAGCCCTACTCCGTGGTTCTCAAGTCTCTCGTGCGTATTTTGGTCCAAAAATATATTTCCCGAAGTTTCATTCTGTTTGGACTCCGTTTGATATTCCTTTTCTGTAAAAACCCTGAAATAGGCAAAAAAACAGCAATCTGGACTAGGCCTTTGGGTTAATAGGCTAGTCTCAAAAATAATATAAAAGTGTATAACAAAGCCCATTAAACATCCAAAACATCATAAATAATAGCATGGAACAATAAAAAAAATATAGAAACGTTGGAGACGTATCAAGCATCCCCAAGCTTAATTCCTGCTCGTCCTCGAGTAGGTAAATGATAAAAACAGAGTTTTTGATGTGGAATGCTAACCAACATAATTTTCAATGTAGTTCTCTTAATTGTGGCATGAATGTTCAGATCTGAAAGATTCAAGCCAAAAGTCTATATTGACATAAGAAATAATAATACTTCAAGCATACTAACATAGCAATCATGTCTTCTCAAAATACTATAGCTAAAGAAAGTTATCGCTACAAAATCATATAGTCTGGCTATGCTCCCTCTTCATCACACAAAATATTCATATCATGCACAACCCCGGTTTCAGCCAAGCACTTGTTTTCATACTCTATTCTTTCAAACCTTTCAACTTTCACGCAATACATAAGCGTGAGCCATGGATATTGCACTATGTGGAATAGAATGGTGGTTGTGGAGAAGACAAAAAGGAGGGAGATAGTCTCACATCGACTAGGCGTATCAACGGGTTATGGAGATGCCCATCAATAGATATCAATGTGAGTGAGTAGGGATTTCCATGCAACGGATGCACTAGAGCTAAAAATGTATGACAACTCAACAAAAGAAACTAAATGGGTGTGCATCCAACTTGCTTGCTCACGAAGACCTAGGGCATTTGAGGAAGCCCATCGTTGGAATATACAAGCCAAGTTCTATAATGAAAATTCCCACTAGTATATGAAAGTGACTAAACATGAGACTCTCTATCATGAAGAACATGGTGCTACTTTGAAGCACAAGTGTGGAAAAAGATAGTAGCATTGTTCTTTTCTCTCATTTTTTTGGAGGGGCTTTCTCTCTTCTTCTTTTTTATTTAGCCCCTCTCTATATTTTTTTTGGGCCAACTCTTTTTTTATTTGGCCATTCCTCACATGGAACAATGCTCTAATAATGATGATCATCACACTTACATTGAATTACAACTTGATGTTACAACTCGATACTAGAACAAAGTATGACTCTATATGAATGCCTCCGGCAGTGTACCGGGATGTGCAATGAATCAAGAGTGACATGTATGAAAAGTTATGCATGGTGGCTTTGCCACAAATACGATGTCAACTACATGATCATGCATGGCAATATGACAATATGAAGCGTGTCATATGAACGGAACGGTGGAAAGTTGCATGGCAATATATCTCAGAATGGCTATGGAAATGCCATGATAGGTAGGTATGGTGGATGTTTTGAGGAAGATATATGGTAGCTATTTTGAGGAAGGTATATAGTGGGTGTATGGTACCGGCGAAAGTTGCGCGGTACAAGAGATGCTAGCAATGGTGGAAGGGTGAGAATGCGTAATATCCATGGACTCAACATTAGTCATAAGACCTCATATACTTATTGCAAAAATTTACGAGTCATCAAAACAAAGCAATCAACGCATGCTCCTAGGGGGGAGGTTGGTAGGAGTTAACCATCGCGCGCCCCTGACCTCCACACAAAGGATGACACTCTACAAATACATCATGCTCTAACTTCGTCACATAGCGGTTCACCATACGTGCATGCTACGGGAATCACTAACCTTAACACAAGTATTTCTCGATTTCATAATAACTCCACTAGCATGAATCTAATATCACTATCCTCATATCTCAAAATAATTATCAAGCATCCAACTTCTCATCATATTCAATGCACTTAGTATGAAAGTTTTGACTACATTCATCTTGGATGCCTATCATGTGAAGGCTAGTTTTTTAGCCAAAGCACATTACCATGCTGTTTTAATAGACTCTCTAAAGGATATAAGTGAAGCTTGTGAGATTAACAATTTCTACAAAATATAATCACCACTGTGCTCTAAAAGATATAAGTGAAGCACTAGAGCAAAAACTATTCAACTCAAAAGATATAAGTGAAGCACATAGAGTGTTCTAACAATTCCTAAGCCATATTTATCTCTCTCAAAAAGGTGTGTCCAGCAAGTATAATTGTGGCAAACTAACAAGCAAAGACTCAAATAATACATGACGCTCCAAGTAAAACACATATCATGTGGTGAATAAAAATATAGCTCCGAGTATAGTTATCGATAGATGAAGACGAAAGAGGGGATGCATTCCCGGGGCATCCCCAAGCTTAGGCTTTTGGTTGTCGTTGAATTTTACCTTGGGGTGCCTTGGACTTCCCAAATCTTAGGCTCTTGCCACTCTTTGTTCCATAGTCCATCAAAGCAATACTCAAAACTTGAAAACTTCACAACACAAAACTTAGACAAAAATCTCGTGAGCTCCGTTAGTATAAGAAAACAAACCACCACTCAAAGGTACTGTAATGAACTCATTCTTTGTTTATATTGGTGTTAAACCTACTGTATTACAACTTCTCTATGATTCATACTCCCCAATACTACTCATAGATTCATCAAAATAAGCAAACAACACACTAAAAACAGAATCTGTCAAAAACAGAACAGTCTGTAGTAATCTATAACTTTCGCATACTTCTGTAACTCCAAAAAAATTGAAATAAATTGGCAAACATGAGGAATTTGTCTATTAATCATCTGCAAAAAGAATCAACTAAATAGCACGCTCCAGTAAAATCTGGTGACTATTCTAGCGAGCGCTAACGATTCTGTTTTTCACAGCAAGATCATATAAACTTCACACAAGTCTTCTCAAAGGTTCTACTTGACATAAACACTAATTAAAACACAAAACCACATCTAAACAGAATCTAGATGCAATATTTATTCCTAAACAGAAGCAAAAATAAAAAATAAAAAATTGGGTTGCCTCCCAACAAGCGCTATCGTTTTACGCCCCTAGCTAGGTAGGATACATGGATAGATCTAGGTATTGCCATCTTTGGAAGGCAATTCTTTAATTAAGCACTTGCGATTCTTAGGATATTGTTTATCCCTATTTATAATCAAACTTTTGGCCAATGAAAACAAGAAATTCAATTGTGTCAAAAGGTTCTCTTGCAAAAGTAAGAAAATTAGGATGAACACTTATGGATTTAAGATCCGCGATTCCTTTACTAGAAGGTTCACCCTTGTTCTTAGGAACATACATGAACTTAGACAATTTAGTGGTAGAAGGATTTGAATTAGTTTTCATAGCAGAAAGAGCAGAACCCACATTAGTAATAATATCCTCAAGTTTATCGATTCTAGTAGAATCTTGATCTAATTTTTCTTTCACTAAGCGTTCCTTTTCTTTATAAAAATCAGAATAACTCCTACCTTGGATCCATATTGGGTAATTTTATTGTGGATCTTTCTATCCAAGTTCTCTACCAACTCTACCAGAGCAACTTTGTTTTCAATGATTTCTAGCCTTTGCATAACATGCTCCAAGGTTAAAACAGTCCCATTAACCATAAGAGGTGGGGGGCCAAATAATTCAGTCATAGTATTATAAGAATCAAAAGTATGGCTACCCAAGAAATTCCCGCCGGTAATGGTATCTAAAATATATATATTCCAAGGAGTTATGCCAACATAAAAATTGCGAAGAAGCACGAAAATGGAAAGCTTCCTAGTAGATCTATTTTGAGCATTGCAAATTCTACACCATGCATCTTTTAAGTTTTCTTCCTCCCTTTGTTTAAAATTAAGAACCTCACTCTCGGGAGTATTGATAATGATAGGTGTGCTAGACATGATGACAAGCAAGCAATCCAACACACAAGCAAACAAGAAGAAAGCGAACGGTAAACACACGGAAAAAAGAAGGGTAAATAAAACGGCAAGGGTGAAGTGGGGGAGAGGAAAACAAGAGGCAAAAAAAGTAATGCGAAGGATAAGGGTTTGTAATATGTACTTGGTATATGACTTTTCCGTAAGCCTCCCCGGCAACGGCGCAAGAAATTCTTCTTGCTACTTCTCAAGCTTGCGTTGTATTCCCTCGAAGAGGAAAGGGAGATGCAGCACACTAGCGTAAGTATTTCCCTCAGTTTTTTAGAACCAAGGTATCAATCCAGTAGGAGACCACGTGCGAGTCCCTCGCACCTGCACAAACAAATAAGAACTTTGCAGCCAACACGATAAGGGGTTGTCAATCCCTTTACGGTCACTTACGAAAGTGAGATCTGATAGAGATGATAGTTTATATTTTTGGTATTATTGTTTATAAGAACAGAAAGTAAAAGCGGAAAAAGTAAGGTAGATGTAGATTGATATGTTGAGAATAGACCCGGGGGCCATAGTGTTCTCTAGTGGCTTATTTCATGATAGCGATATTCTACGGCGGGCAAACAAATTACTGTCGAGTTATTGATAGAAAAGCGATTAATTATGAGACTATCTAGGCATGATCATTATATATAGCCATCACATCCGAGACAAGTAGACCGACTCCTGCCTGCATCTACTACTATTACTCTACACATCGACCGGTATCCAGCATGCATCTAGTGTATTGACTTCATAAGAACAGAGTAACACCTTAAGAAAGATGACATGATGTAGAGGGATAAACTCAAGCAATATGATATGAACACCATCTTTTTATCCTCGATGGCAACAATACAATACGTGCCTTGCTGCCCCTACTGTCACTGGGAAAGGACACCGCAAGATTGAACCCAAAGCCAAGCACTTCTCCCATTGCAAGAACTATAGATCTAGTAGGCCAGACCAAACCAATAATTTGAAGAGACTTGCAAGGATATTATGAGCACACATAAAGATTTCAGAAAAGAACCAAATATTTCTCATAGATAATCTTGATCATAAACTCACAATTCATCGGATCTCGACAAACACACCACAAAAAGAGATTACATCGAATAGATCTCCTCGAAGACCGAGGATAACTTTGTATTGAGATCCAGACAAAGAGAAGAAGCCATCTAGATACTAGCTATGGACCCGAAGATCTGTGGTAAACTACTCACAACTCATGGTGAGGGCGATGATGATGATGTAGAAGCACTCCATGATGGATCCCCCTCCCGCGGAGCTCCGGAACAAGCCCAAGATGGGATCTCAAGGGAACAGAAGGTTACGGCGGTGAAACTAGGGTTTTCTATCTGTTTTTTATGGTTTCGGGCTACGTAGGCTTATATAGGAGGAAGGAGGACACCGGGGGCCTCACGAGGGACCCATGAGGTAGGGGGGCGCGCCCCCACCCTCGCGGGCACATCGTGGCCCCTACTCCGTGGTTCTCAAGTCTCCCGTGCGTGATTTTCTCCAAAAATATCTCTCCCGAAGGTTTCATTCCGTTTGGACTCCGTTTGATATTCCTTTTCTGCAAAACCCTGAAACAGGCAAAAAAAACCCAGCAATCTGGACTGGGCCTTTGGGTTAGTAGGTTAGTCCCAAAAATAATATAAAAGTGTATGACAAAGCCCATTAAACATCCAAAACATTATAAATAATAGCATGGAACAATCAAAAATTGTAGATACCTTGGAGACGTATCAAGCATCCCGAAGCTTAATTCCTTCTCGTCCTCGAGTAGGTGAATGATAAAAACAGAATTTTTGATGTGGAATGCTAACAAACATAGTTTTTCAATGCAATTTTCTTAATTGTGGCTTGAATGTTCAGATCTGAAAGATTCAAGATAAAAGTCTATATTGACATAAGAAATAATAATACTTCAAGCATACTAACAAAGCAATCATGTCTTCTCAAAATACTTTGGCTAAAGAAAGTTATCCCTACAAAATCATATACTCTGGCTATGCTCCCTCTTCATCACACAAAATATTCATATCATGCACAACCCCGATTTCAGCCAAGCACTTGTTTCCATACTCTATTCTTTCAAACCTTTCAACTTTCACGCAATACATGAGCGTAAGCCATGGACATAGCACTATGGGTGGAATAAAGAGGTGGTTGTGGAGAAGACAAAAGGAGGGAGATAGTCTCACTTTAACTAGGCGTATCAATGGGCTATGGAGATGCCCATCAATAGATATCAATGTGAGTGAGTAGGGATTGCCATGCAACGGATGCACTAGAGCTAAATATGTATGAAAGCTCAACAAAAGAAACTAGTGGGTGTGCATCCAACTTGCTTGCTCACGAAGACCTAGGGCATTTGAGGAAGCCCATCGTTGGAATATACAAGCCAAGTTCTATAATAAAAATTCCCACTAGTATATGAAACTAACTAAACATGAGACTCTCTATCATGAAGAACATGGTGCTACTTTGAAGCACAAGTGTGGACAAAGATAGTAGCAATTGTCCCTTCTCTCTCTGTTTTTTGGAGGGGCTTTCTCTCTCTTCTTTATTAGCCCCTCTCTATTTTTTTGGGCCATCTCTTTTTTTATTGGCCTTTCCTCACATGGGACAATGCTCTAATAATGATGATCATCACACTTTTATTGATTTACAACTCGATACTAGAACAAGTATGACTCTACATGATTGCCTCTGGCGGTGTACCGGGATGTGCAATGAATCAAGAGTGACTTGTATGAAAAATTATGCATGGTGGCTTTGCCACAAATACGATGTCAACTACATGATCATGCATGGCAATATGACAATATGATGCGTTTCATATGAACGGAACGGTGGAAAGTTGCATGGCAATATATCTCGGAATGGCTATGGAAATGCCATGATAGGTAGGTATGGTGGTTGTTTTGAGGAATAATATGGTGGCTATTTTGAGGAAGGATATATAGTGGTTGTATGGTACCGGCGAAAGTTGTGCGATACAAGAGAGGCTAGCAATGGTGGAAGGGTGAGAGTGTGTATAATCCATGGACTCAACATTAGTCACAAGAACTCATATACTTATTGCAAAAATCTACGAGTCATCAAAACAAAGCAATCAACGCATGCTCCTAGGGGGGAGGTTGGTAGGAGTTAACCATCGCGCGCCCCCGACCTCCACACAAAGGTTGCCCCTTTACAAATACCTCATGCCCTAACTTCGTCACATAGCGGTTCACCATACGTGCATGCTATGGGAATCACTAACCTTAACACAAGTATTTCTCAATTTCATAATAACTCCACTTGCATGACTCTAATATCACTATCCTCATATCTCAAAACAATTATCAAGCATCCAACTTCTCATCATATTCAATGCACTTAGTGTGAAAGTTTTTACTACATTGATATTGGATGTCTATCATGTGAAGACTAGTTTTATAGCCTAAACACATTACCATGCTGTTTTAATAGACTCTCAAAAGGATATAAGTGAAGCATGAGAGTTCGACAATTTCTTCAAAATATTATCACCACCGTGCTCTAAAAGATATAAGTGAAGCACTAGAGCAAAAACTATTCAACTCAAAAGATATAAGTGAAGCACATAGAGTGTTCTAGCAATTCCTAGGCCATATTTAACTCTCTCAAATAGGTGTGTCCAACAAGTATGATTGTGGAAAACTAACAAGCAAAGCTCAAATTATACAAGACGCTCCAAGCAAAACACATATCATGTGGTGAATAAAAATATACCTCCAAGTATAGTTACCGATGGATGAAGACGAAAGAGGGGATGCCTTCCCGGGGCATCCCCAAGCTTAGGCTTTTGATTGTCCTTGAATTTTACTTGGGGTGACATGGGCATCCCCAAGCTTAGGCCCTTGCTACTCTTTGTTCCATAGTCCATCAAAGCAATACTCAAAACTTGAAAACTTCACAACACAAAACTTAGAAAAAAATTCTCATGAGTTCCGTTAGTACAAGAAAACAAATCACTACTCAAAGGTACTGCAATGAATTCATTCTTTGTTCGTATTGGTGTTAAACCTACTGTATTCCAACTTCTCTATGGTTCATACCTCCCAATATTACTCATAGATGCATTGAAATAAGCAAACAACACACGAAAAACAGAATCTATCAAAAACAGAACAGTCTGTAGTAATTTGCAGGTTTCGCATACTTCTGTAACTCCAAAAAATTCAAACTAAATTGGTAAACGTGAGGAATTTGTCTACTAATCATCTGCAAAAAGAATCAACTAAATAGCATGCTCCAGTAAAATCTGATGACCATTCTAGCGAGCGCTAACGATTCTGTTTCTCACACCAAGATCACATAAACTTCACACAAGTCTTCCCAAAGGTTCTACTTGGCACAAACACTAAAAAAACATGAAACCACATCTAAACAGAAGCTAGATGCAATATTTATTCCCTAACAGCAGAGAAAACAAAAAATATAAAATTGTGTTGCCTCCCAATAAGCGCTATCGTTTTACGCTCCTAGCTAGGCACGATACATGATAGATATAGGTATTGCCATCCTTGGAAGGCAATCCATAAGTGCCTCTCATAATGGATTCATATGGTAATTTGATCTTCTTTCTAGGAAAGTGTTCCATGCCCTTCCTTAACAGAAATTGGAATCTAATATTTCCTTCCTTCATATCAATAATTGCACCAATCGTTCTAAGGAAAGGTCTGCCAAGAATAATATGACATGAAGGATTGCAATCTATATGAAGAATAATGAAATCTACGGGCACATAATTCCTATTGGCAACAATAAGAGCATCATTAATTCTTCCCATAGGTTTCTTAATAGTGGAATCCGCAAAATGCAAATTTAAAGAACAATCATCAAGCTCATGGAACCCTAGCAAATCACACAAAGTTTTTGGGATAGTGGAGACACTTGCACCCAAATCACACAAAGCATAGCATTCATGATCTTCTATTTTTATTTTAATAGTAGGTTCCCACTCATCATAAAGCTTTCTAGGGATAGAAACTTGCAACTCAAGTTTTTCATCGTAAGATTACATCAAAGCATCAACTATGTGTTTGGTGAAAGCTTTATTTTGACTATAAGCTTGCGGAGAATTTAGTACGGATTGCAACAAGGTAATACAATCAATCAAAGAGCAATTATCATAATTGAATCCCTTGAAATCCAAAGTAGTGGGTTCATCACTATGCAAAGTTTTAATCTCTTCACGCCTACCTTTAACAATTTTAGCATCAAGATCTAGAAACTCCGAATCATTGGGACACCTTAAAGCAGAATCATCTCCAATCCTATCTTCATCAATATCTATACTAGAAAAGAAGAATCTAATGGGAGACACATCAATAACTTTATTTTCATGATAACTAGAAGAACATGCTTTAAATTAATTCTCCCTTTTTGCACGCATCCTAGCGGTTCTTTCTTTGCATTCATCAATGGAAATTCTCAAGGCTTTGTGAGACTCATTGATATCATGCTTGGGTGGGATAGATCTAAGTTTCAAAGAATCAACATCGAGAGTAGTTCTATCCACACTTCTAGCCAATTCATCAATCTTAAGCAATTTCTCTTCAAGCAGAGCATTGAAATTCTTTTGCGAGATCATAAACTCCTTAACACTAGTTTCAAATTCAGAAGGCATCTTTCCATAAGAGTTGTTTTTAGGAATTACCATAATTATTAGAGGAATTACTAGGAAAAGGCCTAGGATTAAAATTCCCTCTATAAGCATTGTTACCAAAATTATTCCTACCAACAAAATTCACATCCAAAGATTCATTGTTGTTTTCAATCAAAGTGGACAAAGGCATATCATTAGGATCAGAAGAAGCACCCTTAGCAGCAAATAATTTCATAAGTTCATCCATCTTTCCACTCAACACACTAATTTCTTCAATAGCATGCACTTTTTTACTAGTAGATCTTTCGGTGTGCCATTGAGAATAATTAACCATAATTTTATCTAGGAGTTTGGTAGCTTTTCCTAAGGTAGTTTCCATGAAAGTGCCTCCTGCGGCCGAATCTAAAAGATTTCTAGAAGCAAAATTCAAGCCAGCATAAAAGTTTTGAATAATCATCCATAGATTCAAATCATGTGTTGGGAAATTACGTATCAGTAGTTTCATTCTCTCCCAAGTTTGTGCAACATGCTCATGATCTAGTTGCTTAAAGTTCATAATATCGTTTCTAAGAGAGATGATCTTAGTAGGAGGGAAATACTTAGAGATAAAAGCATCTTTGCACTTATTCCACGAATCAACACTATTTCTAGGCAAAGAGGAAAACCAAGTTTTAGCACGATCTCTAAGTGAAAACGGAAATAACTTCAATTTAACAATATCGTTATTCGTATCCCTTTTCTTTTGCATATCACACAAATCAACAAAGTTGTTTTGATGGGTAGCGGCATCTTCACTAGGAAGGCCAGAGAATTGATATTTCATGACAAGATTCAACAAAGAAGCATTGATCTCTCAAGATTCAGCATCGGTAATGAGAGCAATCAGAGTGATAATAAAATCATTATTGTTGGTATTGGAGAAGTCACACAATTTGGTACTGTTCTGAGCCATAGTGACAAGCAAGCAATCCAACACACAAGCAAACAAGAAGCAAGCGAATGATAAACACACGACAGAAGAAGGGCAAATAAAACGACAAGGGTGAAGTGGGGGAGAGGAAAACGAGAGGCAAAAAATGTAATGCGAAGGATAAGGGTTTGTGATAGGTACTTGGTATATGACTTTTGCGTAAGCCTCCCCGGCAACGGCGCTAGAAATTCTTCTTGCTACTTCTCGAGCTTGCGTTGTATTCCCTCGAAGAGGAAAGGGAGATGCAGCACAATAGCGTAAGTATTTCCCTCAGTTTTTGAGAACCAAGGTATCAATCCAGTAGGAGACCACGTGCGAGTCCCTCGCACCTGCACAAACAAATAAAAACTTCGCAGCCAACGTGATAAGGGGTTGTCAATCCCTTTACGGTCACTTACGAAAGTGAGATCTGATAGAGATGATAGTTTATATTTTTGGTATTTTTGTTTATAAGAACACAAAGTAAAAGCGGAAAAAGTGAAGTAGATGTAGATTGATATGTTGGGAATAGACCCGGGGGCCATAGTGTTCTCTAGTGGCTTCTCTCACGATAGCGATATTCTACGACGGGTAAACAAATTACTGTCGAGCAATTGATAGAAAAGAGAATAATTATGAGACTATCTTGGCATGATCATTGTATATAGGCATCACGTCCGTGACAAGTAGACCGACTCCTGCCTGCTTCTACTACTATTACTCCACACATCGACCGCTATCCAGCATGCGTCTAGTGTATTGAGTTCATAAGAACAGAGTAACGCCTTAAGCAAGATGACATGATGTAGAGGGATAAACTCAAGCAATATGATATAAACCCCATCTTTTTATCTTCGATGGCAACAATACAATACGTGCCTTGCTGCCCCTACTGTCACTGGGAAAGGACACCGCAAGATTGAACCCAAAGCCAAGCACTTCTCCCATTGCAAGAACTATAGATCTAGTAGGCCAAACCAAACCAATAATTCGAAGAGACTTGCAAGGATATTATGATCACACATAAAGAGTTCAGAAAAGAACCAAATATTTCTCATACATAATCTTGATCATAAACTCACAATTCATCGGATCTCGACAAACACACCGCAAAAAGAGATTACATCAAATAGATCTCCTCGAAGACCAAGGAGAACTTTGTATTGAGATCCAGAGAGAGAGAAGAAGCCATCTAGATACTAGCTATGGACCCGAAGGTCTTTGATAAACTACTCACAGCTCAGGGTGAGGGCGATGATGATGATGTACGAGCACTCCGTGATGGATCCCCCCCTCTGGCGGAGCTCCGAAACAGGCCCCAAGATGGGATCTCACGGGAACAGAAGGTTACGGCAGTGGAACTACGGTTTTCTCTCTGTTTCTGATGGTTTCGGGGTACATAGGTTTATATAGGAGGGAGGAGGACACCAGGGGACTCACGAGGGACCCACGAGGCAGGGGGGCGCGCCCTGGGAAGGGGGGCGCGCCCCCCACCCTCGTGGGCACCTCGTGGCCCCTACTCCGTGGTTCTCAAGTCTCCTGTGCATGATTTTCTCCAAAAATATCTCTCCCAAAGGTTTCATTCCGTTTGGACTCCGTTTGATATTCCTTTTTTGCAAAACTCTGAAACAGGCAAACAACAGCAATCTGGACTGGGCCTTTGGGTTAGTAGGTTAGTCCCAAAAATAATATAAAAGTGTATGACAAAGCCCATTAAACATCCAAAACATCATAAATAATAGCATGGAACAATCAAAAATTATAGATACGTTGGAGACGTATCACCCCCACCCTCGTGGACGCCAGGTCAGCCCTACTCCGTGGTTCTCAAGTCTCCCGTGCATATTTTGCTCCAAAAATATCTTACCCGAAGTTTCATTCTGTTTGGACTCCGTTTGATATTCCTTTTCTGTAAAACCTTGAAATAGGCAAAAACAGCAATCTGGACTGTGCCTTTGGGTTAATAGGTTAGTCCCAAAAATAATATAAAAGTGTATAACAAAGCCCATTAAACATCCAAAACATCATAAATAATAGCATGGAACAATCAAAAATTACAGATACGTTGGAGACGTATCAACAATGCTCCGGTACTCAGAGGCGTCGGCAACGGGTGCGCCGTCCGCAATCGATAGTTTGGAGTGCGTGTCCACGGGTGTCGAGGCTGTCTTGCAGATCTGCATGTTGGCGCGCTCGAGGAGTTCTTGAGCATACTTGCATTGCGACAAGAAGAACCCGTCGCCCGAGCACGTCACAGCGATGCCGTGGAAGTAGTGAAGCGTCCCGAGGTCTTTCATCGAGAACTTGGCGGAGAGCAGACCTTGCAACTGTTGTAGTAGAGCAGTGGAAGACGCAGCAAGGATTATGTCGTCTACGTACAGTAGCAAGTAGGCGGCACCGGTGTCGCTCTTGAGCACGAATAGAGATGGATCCACGCGCGAGACGATGAACCCGATGCTGTAGGCGAACGCGGAGAACCGCGCGAACCAGGCGTGCGGCGCTTGCTTCAACCCGGACAATGATTTGTCGAGGAGGTAGACGTGGTCGGGGTGGGCGGCATCAACAAAGCCAGCCGGCTGGTAACAGTACACCTGCTCCGTCACATTGCCATGGAGGAAAGCATTGTTGATGTCCATCTGGTGGACTGGCCAACCCCGCGACACAACGATGGTGAGGACGACATGGATCGTAGCCGCCTTGACGACTGGCGAGAAGGTTTCGTCGAAGTCGACACCCCGGCATTGGGAGAAGCCGCGAACAACCCATCGCGCCTTGTAACGCTCCAGCGTGCCGTCGGCCTTGAGCTTGTGCCGAAACAACCACTTGCCAGTGACGATGTTGGCGCCGCATGGCCGGGGCACGAGCCGCCAGGTATTTGTGATAGCCTGGCTTAATAGGGATGATAGACTACTCATATCAATAAGGAATTCCTTCTTTTCCGGGAGCCCATTCGGATAGAACTCCAAAGTTAAGCGTGCTCAGCTTGGAGTAGTTTCAGGATGGGTGACCGACCGGGAAGTTGGTCCCGGGTGTGCACGAGTGAGGACAAAGTGCGCAGAAAAGACTAGTATTGATATGTGAGGCCAGTCTAGATCCCGCCAGGAGTAACGACCACCGGCGGGTGTGTCCGGGGCGTTACAGTATTGTTTGCCATCAGTGCCCTGTACTCCACCTGGATCGCAGTCAACCAACAAGGATCGCGCAGAGCAGCACGCACACTCTTTGGGATGGGTGATATCTCGTTAGACGTTGAAGTGGTGTGGTTCTGGTGATATTTGGGGTTTGGGAAGAACTTGACAGCCTGACCACATGTGTGCATGGTGTGGGTGGGCACTGGGCACTCGCGACGGCGTGCTGGTGGGGAGGGCAGGGGAGGGATGGCGGGGGAAGCAGGTGGACCAACGTCGGGTGTGACGGGCTCGGGATTGGCTGCCGTGACAGAAGGTAGATGTGTGGGGGGCACTGGTGTAGCTTCCATGGCAGCAGAAGTAGTGGTGAGTTGTTTGCCTGTCATGGCATCAGGCTCGGGTTGTTGTGGGGACATGAGGGTGTGGGTGTAGCCGCCGGCGGAGTGGGTGGCCGGATGGTGTGTGGCTGTCGCGGGACATGCGGCATGGAGTAGAGCTCGTCGGCGAGGGATGGTGTGGTGGGTGTGTCTATGGTGTTGTTCTCTTGGAAGGGAAATGTGCCCTCGTCAAAAATGACATAACGTGAGATGACCACACGCCGGTAGTGCGGTTGAGATAGCGATAGCCTTTGTGTTCGTGCGAGTAGCCAAGGAAAACACAAAGCGCCGATCGGGGAGCATGTTTATGCGGGGTGGTGGCTGTGAGGTTTGGATAGCACAGGCAGCCGAACACCCGAAGGGCCGTGTAATCGGGGTGGACACCGGCAGAATGGCGTGTGATCATAGTGAGGGCGACACGGGCGCCGATTGAGGAGGAAGGTGGCCGTCTGAAGTGTTGGAAATATGCCCTAGAGGCAATAATAAAAGTATTATTGTATTTCCTTGTTCATGATAATCGTCTGTTATTCATGCTTGAATTGTATTGTACGGAAACAGCGATACATGTGTGAATACATAGACCATAATAAGTTCCTAGTAGGCCTCTAGTTACCAGTTCGTTGATCAACAGATGGTCACGGTTTCCTGACCATGGACATGGGATGTCGGTGATAACGGGATCACATCATTAGGAGAATAATGTGATGGACAAGACCCAATCCTGAGCATAGCACGAGATCGTATAGTTCGTAATGCATAAGCTTTTCGGTGTCAAGTATTTATTCCTTAGACCATGAGGTTGTACAACTCCCGGATACCGTAGGAATAATTTGGGTGTGCCAAACGTCACAATGTAACTGGGTGGCTATAAAGGTACGCATCGGGTATCTCCGAAAGTGTCTGTTGAGTTGGTATGAACCGAGACTGGGATGTTGTCACTCCGTATGATGGAGAGGTACCTCTGGGCCCACTCGGTAAGACATCATCATAATGAGCTCAATGTGACTAAGTAGTTAGTCACGGGATGATGGATTACGAATCGAGTAAAGGGACTTGCCATGACGAGATTGAACAAGATATCGGGAATACCGACGATCGAATCTCGGGCAAGTACCGTACCGATGGACAAAGGGAATAACATACGGGATTGAGTGAATCCTTGACAGGGTGGTTCATCCGATGAAGATCATCGAGGAACACGTGGGAACCAACATGGGTATCCAGATCCCGCTGTTGGTTATTGACCGGAGGATGGTCTCGGTCATGTCTACGTGTCTCCCGAACCCGTAGGGTCTACACACTTAAGGTTCGGTAACGCTAGGGTCGTAGAGATAAATGCACATGGAAACCCAAAAGTTGTTCGGAGTCCCGGATGAGATCCCGGACGTCACGAGGAGTTCCGGAATGGTCGGGAGGTAAAGATTGATATATAGGAAGTCAGGTTTCGGCCATCGGGTGTTCTCCGGGGGTCATCGGGAGCGTCCCGGGACCACCGGAGGGGCCCCGGGGGTCCACCGGGTGGGGCCACCCATCCCGGTGGGGCCCCTAGGCCGCAAGGGGAAGTGTCCAGCCCTAATGGGCTGGCGCACCACTAGGGGCGCACCTCCCCATGCGCCTAGGGTTGAAACCCTAGGGGGGAGGGGGCGCCCCACTTGCCTTGGGGGGCAAGGACTCCCCCCTGGCCGCCGCCCCCCCCTGCAGATTGGATCTGCAGGGCCCTGGCGCACCCCCTGGACCCTATATGTATGTGGGAGGGGAGAGGGCAGCCGCACCCTTGCCCCGGCGCCTCTCCCCCTCCCGTCACACCTCCATACTCCCAACGCAGGGCGCCCGGCGAAGCCCTGCTGCGATCTCCACTGCATCCACCACCACGCCGTTGTGCTGCTGGATCTCTGACGACTTCTCCTCCCCCTTGCTGGATCAAGAAGGAGGTGACGTTGCTGCACCGGACGTGTGTTGAACACGGAGGTGCCGTCCGTTCGGCGCTAGATCATCGGTGACGAAGAACGCAAAGAGTACGACTACTTCATCCACGCTTCTTCGAAAGCTTCCGCACGCGATCTACATAACGATATGTAGATGCACTCTTACTTGCTCGTTGCTAGATGTCTCCTTAGTTGGATCTTGGTGAAAGCGTAGATTTTTTTTGAATTCTGCTGCGTTCCCCAACAGTGGTATCAGAGCTAGGTTTTCATGCGTAGCATCTTGCACGAGTAGAACACAAAGCAATTGTGGGCGTTTGAGTTTGTTCAACTTTCTTACCGTTATTAGTCAATCTTGATTCGGCGGTATTGTGGGATGAAGCGGCCCGGACCGACTTTACACGTACGCTTACGTGAGACTGGTTCCACCGACAGACATGCACTAGATGCATAAGGTGGCTGGCGGGTGTCTGTCTCTCCTACTTTAGTCGGACCGGATTCGATGAAAAGGGTCCTTATGAAGGGTAAATAGAAGTTGACAAATCACGTTGTGGTTTTGGCGTAGGTAAGAAACGTTCTTGCTAGAAATCCTATAGAAGCCACGTAAAACTTGCAACAACAATTAGAGGACGTCTAACTTGTTTTTGCAGCATGTGCTATGTGACGTGGTATGGCCAAAACGAAGATGTGATGAATGATATATGTGATGTATGAGATTGATCATGTTTTTGTAATAGGGAATCACGACTTGCATGTCGATGAACTTGACAACCGGCAGGAGCCATAGGAGTTGTCTTAATTATTGTATGACCTGCGTGTCACTGAATAACGCCATGTAATTACTTTACTTCATTGCTAAACGTTAGCCATAGTAGTAGAAGTAATAGTTGGCGTGACGACTTCTTCAAGACACGATGATGGAGATCATGATGATGAAGATCATGGTGTCGAGCCGGTGACAAGATGATCATGGTGCCCCGAAGATGGAGATCCAAGGAGCAAGATGATATTGGCCATATCATGTCACTTTAATTTATTGCATGTGATGTTTATCATGTTTATGCATCTTGTTTACTTAGAACGACGGTAGTAAATAAGATGATCTCTCACTAAAATTTCAAGTATTGTGTTTCCCCTAACTGTGCACCATTGCTAAAGTTCGTTGCTCCGAAGCACCACGTGATGATCGGGTGTGATAGGTTCTAACATTCGCATACAATGGGTGTAAGCCAGATTTACACACGCGATACACTTAGGGTTCACTTGACGAGCCTAGCATGTACAGACATGGCCTCGGAACATGGAAGACCGAAAGGTCGAACAAGAGTCGTATAGAAGATACGATCAACATGAAGATGTTCACCGTTGATGACTAGTCCGTCTCACGTGATGATCGGACACGGGCTAGTCGATTCGGATCGAGTATCACTTAAGATGACTAGAGAGATGTCATTCTGAGTGGGAGTTCATTAAAATTTGATTAAGATGAACTTAATTATCATGAACGTAGTCTAAATTCTTTACAATATCTCTTGTAGATCAAATGGCCCACGCTCCAGTTTCTCTCAACTTCAACGCGTTCCTAGAGAAAACCAAGCTGAAAGACGATGGTAGCAACTATACGGATTGGGTCCGTAACCTGAGGATTATCCTCATGGCTGCCAAGAGATCATATGTCCTTGAAGCACCGCTAGGTGATGCACCTGCTCCCGATGCGGCTCAAGATGTTTTGAACGTCTGGCAGTCGCGTAGTGATGATTACTCCCTGGTTCAGTGCGGCATGCTTTACAGCTTAGAGTCGGGGCTCCAAAAACGTTTTGAGCACCACGGAGCATAAGAGATGTTCGAAGAGCTGAAAATGGTTTTCCAAGCTCATGCCCGAGTCGAGAGATATGATGTCTCCGACGCATTCTATAGCTGTAAGATGGAGGAGAACAGTTCTGTCAGTGAGCACATCCTCAAGATTTCAGGATTGCACAACCGCTTGTCTCAGCTGGGAATGAATCTCCCAGATGAAGCGGTCGTTGAAAGAATCCTCCAGTCGCTCCCACCAAGCTTCAAGAGCTTCGTGTTGAACTTCAATATGCAGGGGATGGAGAAGTCCATTCCCGAGGTATATTCGATGCTGAAATCAGCGGAGGTGGACATCAAGAAAGAACATCAAGTGTTGATGGTCAATAAAACCACTAAGTTTAAGAAAGGCAAGGGTAAGAAGAACTTCAAGAAGGACGGCAAGGGAGTTGCCGCGCCCGGTAAGCCAGTTGCCGGGAAGAAGCCAAAGTATGGACCCAAGCCTAAGACAGAGTGCTTTTATTACAAGGGAACGGGTCACTGGAAGCGGAACTGCCCCAAATACTTAGCAGACAAGAAGGCCGGCAACGTCAAAGGTATATATGATATACATGTTATTGATGTGTACCTTACCAGCACTCGTAGTAGCTCCTGGGTATTTGATACCGTTGCAGTTGCTCACATTTGTAACTCAAAACAGGAGCTGCAGAATAAACGGAGACTGGCGAAGGATGAGGTGACGATGCGCGTCGGGAATGGTTCCAAGGTCGATGTGATCGCCGTCGGCACGCTACCTCTACATCTACCCTCGGGATTAGTTTTAAACCTTAATAATTGTTATTTAGTACCAGCTTTGAGCATGAACATTGTTTCTGGATCTCGTCTTATGCGAGATGGCTACTCTTTCAAATCAGAGAATAATGGTTGTTCTATTTATTTGAGAGATATGTTTTATGGTCATGCCCCGCTGGTCAATGGTTTATTTTTGATGAATCTCGAACGTGATGATACACATATTCATAGTGTAGATGCCAAAAGATGTAAAGTTGATAATGATAGTCCCACATACTTGTGGCATTGCCGCCTTGGTCATATTGGTGTCAAACGTATGAAGAAGCTCCATTCAGATGGACTTCTAGAGTCTCTTGATTATGAATCATTTGACACGTGCGAACCATGCCACTTGGGCAAGATGACCAAGACTCCGTTCTCCGGAACAATGGAGCGAGCAACCAACTTGTTGGAAATCATACATACCGATGTGTGCGGTCCAATGAGTGTTGAGGCTCGCGGAGACTATCGTTATGTTCTCACCCTCACAGATGACTTGAGTAGATACGGGTATATCTATTTGATGAAACACAAGCCTGAGACCTTTGAAAGGTTCAAGGAATTTCAGAATGAGGTTGAGAATCAACGCGACAGAAAAATAAAGTTCTTGCGATCGGATCGTGGGGGTGAATATTTAAGTCATGAATTTGGCACACACCTTAGGAACTGTGGAATTGTTTCACAATTGACACCGCCCGGAACACCTCAACTTAACGGTGTGTCCGAACGTCGAAATCGTACCCTGTTGGACATGGTGCGATCTATGATGTCCCTCACTGATTTACCGCTATCTTTTTGGGGTTATGCTTTAGAGACTGCCGCATTCACTTTAAATAGGGCTCCGTCGAAATCCGTTGAGACGACTCCATATGAACTTTGGTTAGGCAAGAAACCGAAGCTGTCGTTTCTAAAAGTTTGGGGTTGCGATGCTTATGTCAAGAAACTTCAACCTGAAAAGCTCGAACCCAAATCGGAGAAATGCGTCTTCATAGGATACCCAAAGGAAACAATTGGGTACACCTTCTACCACAGATCCGAAGGCAAAGTCTTTGTTGCCAAGAATGGATGCTTTCTGGAGAAAGAGTTTCTCTCGAAAGAAGTGAGTGGGAGGAAAGTAGAACTTGATGAGGTGACAATCACCCCTCCTGCATCGGAAAGTAGCGCAGCGCAGGAAACTGTTCCTGAGGTGCCTGCACCGACGAGGGAGGAAGTTGATGATAATGATCATGAAGAAACACATCAAGTTACTACTGAACTTCGAAGGTCCACAAGGGCACGTTCCGCACCAGAGTGGTACGGCAACCCTATACTGGAAATCATGTTGTTAGACAACAGTGAACCTTCGAACTATGAAGAAGCAATGGCGGGCCCGAATTCCAATAAATGGCTTGGAGCCATGAAATCCGAGATAGAATCCATGTATGAATACAAAGTATGGACTTTGGTGGACTTGCCTGATGATAGGCACGCCATAGAAAACAAATGGATATTTAAGAAGAAGACAGACGCAGATGGTAATGTGACCATCTATAAGGCTCGGCTTGTCGCTAAGGGTTATCGACAAGTTCAAGGGATTGACTACGACGAGACTTTCTCTCCCGTAGCGATGCTGAAGTCAGTCAGAATCATGTTAGCTATTGCCGCATTCTATGATTATGAGATATGGCAAATGGATGTCAAAACAGCATTCCTTAATGGCTTCCTCAAGGAAGAGTTGTATATGATGCAACCGGAAGGTTTTGTCGATCCAGAGAACGCTAACAAGGTATGCAAGCTCCAGCGCTCGATTTACGGGCTGGTCCAAGCATCTCGGAGTTGGAATATTCGCTTTGATGAGGTGATCAAAGCGTTTGGATTTATACAGACTTATGGAGAAGCCTGTATTTACAAGAAAGTGAGTGGGAGCTCTGTGGCATTTCTCATATTATATGTGGATGGCATATTGCTAATGGGAAATGATATAGAATTCTTGGAAAATGTAAAGGCATACTTGAATAAAAGTTTTTCAATGAAGGACCTTGGAGAAGCTGCTTACATATTAGGCATCAAAATCTATAGAGATAGATCGAGACGCCTCATTGGTCTTTCACAAAGTACATACCTTGACAAAATATTGAAAAGGTTCAATATGGATCACTCAAAGAAAGGATTCTTGCCTGTTTTGCAAGGTATGAGATTGAGCAAGGCTCAGTCGCCGACCACGGCAGAAGATAGAGAAAAGATGAGTGTCATTCCCTATGCCTCGGCAATAGGTTCTATCATGTATGCCATGCTGTGTACCAGACCTGATGTGAACCTTGCCATAAGTTTGGTAGGGAGGTACCAAAGTGATCCCGGTACGGAACACTGGACAACGGTCAAGAACATCCTAAAGTACCTGAAAAGGACTAAGGATATGTTTCTCGTTTATGGAGGGGACGAAGAGCTCGTCGTAAAGGGTTACGTCGATGCTTGCTTCGACACAGATCTGGATGACTCTAAGTCTCAAACCGCATACGTGTATATTTTGAACGGAGGGGCAGTCAGCTGGTGCAGTTGCAAGCAAAGCGTCGTGGCAGCATCTACATGTGAAGCGGAGTACATAGCTGCTTCCGAAGCAGCGCAGGAAGGAGTCTGGATGAAGGAGTTCATCACCGACCTAGGAGTCATTCCAAGCGCGTCAAGCCCGATGACTCTCTTCTGTGACAACACTGGTGCTATTGCCATTACCAAGGAGCCCAGGTTTCACAAGAAGACCAAACACATCAAGCGCCGTTTCAACTCCATCCGGAATTATGTTCAGGATGGAGATATAGATATTTGTAAAGTGCATACGGATCTGAATGTCGCAGACCCATTGACTAAACCTCTTTCACGGGCAAAACATGATCAACACCAGAACTCTATGGGTGTTCGATTCATCTAACTAGATTATTGACTCTAGTGCAAGTGGGAGACTGTTGGAAATATGCCCTAGAGGCAATAATAAAAGTATTATTGTATTTCCTTGTTCATGATAATCGTCTGTTATTCATGCTTGAATTGTATTGTACGGAAACAGGGATACATGTGTGAATACATAGACCACAATAAGTCCCTGGTAGGCCTCTAGTTACCAGTTCGTTGATCAACAGATGGTCACGGTTTCCTGACCATGGACATGGGATGTCGGTGATAACGGGATCACATCACTAGGAGAATGATGTGATGGACAAGACCCAATCCTGAGCATAGCACGAGATCGTATAGTTCGTAATGCATAAGCTTTTCGGTGTCAAGTATTTATTCCTTAGACCATGAGGTTGTACAACTCCCGGATACCGTAGGAATACTTTGGGTGTGCCAAACGTCACAACATAATTGGGTGGCTATAAAGGTACGCATCGGGTATCTCCGAAAGTGTCTGTTGAGTTGGTACGAACCGAGACTGGGATGTTGTCACTCCGTATGACGGAGAGGTACCTCTGGGCCCACTCAGTAAGACATCATCATAATGAGCTCAATGTGACTAAGTAGTTAGTCACGGGATGATGGATTACGGATCGAGTAAAGAGACTTGCCATCACGAGATTGAACAAGGTATCGGGAATACCGACGATCGAATCTCGGGCAAGTACCGTACCGATGGACAAAGGGAATAACATACGGGATTGAGTGAATCCTTGACACGGTGGTTCATCCGATGAAGATCATCGAGGAACACGTGGGAACCAACATGGGTATCCAGATCCCGCTATTGGTTATTGACCGGAGAGTGGTCTCGGTCATGTCTACGTGTCTCCCGAACCCGTAGGGTCTACACACTTAAGGTTCGGTAACGCTAGGGTCGTAGAGATAAATGCATGTGGAAACCCGAAAGTTGTTCGGAGTCCCAGATGAGATCCCGGACGTCACGAGGAGTTCCAGAATGGTCCGGAGGTAAAGATTGATATATAGGAAGTCAGGTTTCGGCCATCGGGTGTTCTCCGGGGGTCACCGGGAGCGTCCCGGGACCACCGGAGGGGCCCCGGGGGTCCACCGGGTGGGGCCACCCATCCTGGTGGGGCCCCTAGGCCGCAAGGGGAAGTGTCCAGCCCTAATGGGCTGGCGCACCACTAGGGGCCCACCTCCCCATGCGCCTAGGGTTGAAACCCTAGGGGGGAGGGGGCGCCCCACTTGCCTTGGGGGGCAAGGACTCCCCCTGGCCGCCGCCCCCCTGCAGATTGGATCTGCAGGGCCCTGGTGCACCCCATGGCCCCCTATATATATGTGGGAGGGGAGAGGGCAGCTGCACCCTTGCCCTGGCACCTCTCCCCCTCCCATCACACCTCCATACTCCCAACGCAGGGCGCCCGGCGAAGCCCTGCTGCGATCTCCACTGCATCCACCACCGCGCCGTTGTGCTGCTGGATCTCTGACGACTTCTCCTCCCCCCTTACTGGATCAAGAAGGAGGTGACGTTGCTGCACCGGACGTGTGTTGAACGCGGAGGTGCCGTCCGTTCGGCGCTAGATCATCGGTGACGAAGAACGCAAAGAGTACGACTACTTCATCCACGCTTCTTCGAAAGCTTCCGCACGCGATCTACATAATGGTATGTAGATGCACTCTTACTTGCTCGTTGCTAGATGTCTCCTTAGTTGGATCTTGGTGAAAGCGTAGAATTTTTTTGAATTCTGCTACGTTCCCCAACATGAAGTGCTTCGGCCCAGTACGAGTAGGGCATGTGAGCATGGACAATCAGCGATCTGGTGATGTTGTTGAGTGTGCGCAGGGCTCGTTCTGCACGTCCGTTATGCGGTGAGGTGTACGGGCACGACATGCGGAGCTCTGTGCCAAGTGAGGAAAACAGGGCGCGGGAGGCGGCGTTCTCAAATTCCTTGCCATTGTCATTTTGGATAGTGAGGATGGGAAGGTTGAATTGAGTGCGTGCAAAGTGAAATAACGTGCGAATGGCGGGAAGCACATCCGATTTGTGGTGTAACGGGAATCTTCCAGGCAAAGTGACTATAATCATCGAGAAGTAATAGATAATACTGGCAACCAGAGTTGCTTTGGGCTGGAGCGGTCCATACATCACAGTGCACTAATTGAACGGGAAAAAATATACATGTTCGGATGAACTGAACGGGAGCCTAGTGCTCTTTCCTAGCTGACAAGCTTCACAGACAGTATGCTGGCTTGGGGTGTGGTCTACGCTGAGAGACGGAGGGCGCGGCTGAGGGCATCTCCCCCTGGATGGCCTTGGCATTTGTGCCACACATCACGCGCGGTGGCGGTGAGGGCGTGGTGACCATGTGACAGTGCAGGTGTGGGCGTCAAGGGAAAGAGGTCATCATCGGCGGCATTACAGCGGAGGATCACCTTCTTTGTTCTTCGTTCCTTGACAGAAAAACCAAGATCATCAAATTCGACATTGAGAGGATTGTCACGGGCGAGAGCTTTAACTGATATGAGATTTCTAATCAGGTGCGGGGAGACAAGGACATTGCGAAGGGAGATGGGGGAGCCGCTGGTGGGAATGGTGGTTTACCCGGTGTGCGTGATCGCTAGCGTGTTCCTGTCGCCGACAGTGATGCGAGATGAATTGTAAGGAACTGAGGAGGAGAGCATACCAGATGAAGACGCCATGTGTGATGTTGCTCCGGTGTCGAGGTACCAGTCGTCCGTTGGTCGCGCCGGCTGCTGCTGCTGCATCGACATGGAGTTCAAGGCGTGAACAAGCGTGTTCTGATCCCAGGAAGGACCAAAAGAGTTGGTGGAGATTTTCGCCGGGGCGTCATACAGAGGGTGAGCGGGCACGACCCCTGGTTGCCAGATCACAGGAGGCGCGTGCGCTAGGACGTCTGGCCGGCGTTGTAGTGCGATGCAATGCTAGCGAACGACGTACTCCCACCGGGTCGAGGTCCAAGGGTGCCGACGCGAGGTGCATGGGGACGCCACGGCATCGGCCAGGCGTGGACCATGCCGGTCTATGGTGCCGCAGCAGGAGTGGGAGGGAGAGGCATGTGACCACCCCCACTGGAGTGTGAGCCTTGGCCCCAGCTGGAGTTCGAGACCTGCCCCCCGCCGGAGTTGTTGGTCTTGCACTTGCCCGTGTAACGGCCGTTCCCGCTGCCGTTGCGTCCGTGGCCGCCATTCTGTCCGCCCGAGCTGCTGCTGGTGTTGGTGTTGGGTACATGGGCAGCATGCAACGCAGTCTCATTGTTGGCGTCGGCGGACAGACGACACTCCTCGAGAAGTAAGAATGCGCGGCATCGCAGGAACGCTGAGAAGGGAGTCTGCATCGTCAAAATGGGCACAGCGTAGCGAAAATGTGGGTGCAGACCTCGGAACATGTTGAGCACCTGGTCGTGGTCGGTGACGGGTGCTCCGATCTCGGCGAGGCGGTCGGCGTAGTCCTTGAGCCGTGTGAAGGAGAGGATGGATGAGCTCCCCTGCTCGATGCGGCAAAACTCGATGGAGAGGAACACCACCTGGTGCTCGGCGTTCTTGAGGAAGAGGGTGCATATGGCCTCCCAGAGAACGGCGGCGGTGTTGCCGCGCTGGTGGATGAGCCCGAACACCTCCGGGCTAACTCGATTGTATAACCAAGAGACGAGATGAGAATCGTCTTGCGCCCAGGCGACGGTTTGGTGAGGTGATCCACGACGGCGAGCTTCTGGAAGGTGACTTCGAAGAGGGTGCGACAGTGGGAGAAATTGGGTGGGTTGAGGGTGAGCATGAGAGGGACGTGCTGATTGATAAAGACGCCGACAAGTGGGAAGGCGGGCGGCTGGTGCGTCGTGGAGGAGGAGGCCGTGGGGTCTGGAACGAAGAGGGCCCCGCGGGCAAGTGCAGATGGAGTGAGGAGGGGCTGGTGCAGGCCTGAGAGGAGGGAGGTGTGACGGGCGAGCCGCCAGATAGAGATATGTTTGTATGAGAGATATGTTTTATGGTCATGCCCCGCTGGTCGATGGTTTATTTTTGATGAATCTCGATCGTGATGATACACATATTCATAGTGTGAATGCCAAAAGATGTAAAGTTGACAATGATAGTCCCACATACTTGTGGCACTGCCGCCTTGGTCATATTGGTGTCAAACGTATGAAGAAGCTTCATGCTGATGGACTTCTGGAGTCTCTTGATTATGAATCATTTGACACGTGCGAACCATGCCTCTTGGGCAAGATGACCAAGACTCCGTTCTCCGGAACAATGGAGCGAGCAACCAACTTATTGGAAATCATACATACCGATGTGTGCGGTCCAATGAGTGTTGAGGCTCGCGGAGGCTATCGTTATGTTCTCACCCTCACAGATGACTTGAGTAGATATGGGTATATCTACTTGATAAAACACAAGTCTGAGACCTTTGAAAAGTTCAAGGAATTTCAGAATGAGGTTGAGAATTAACGTGACAGAAAAATAAAGTTCTTGCGATCGGATCATGGGGGTGAATATTTAAGTCATGAATTTGGCACGCACCTTAGGAACTGTGGAATTGTTTCACAATTGACACCGCCCGGAACACCTCAGCGTAACGGTGTGTCCGAACGTCGAAATCGTACTCTGTTGGACATGGTGCGATCAATGATGTCTCTCACCGACTTACCGCTATCCTTTTGGGGTTATGCTTTAGAGACTGCCGCATTCACTTTAAATAGGGCTCCGTCTAAATCCGTTGAGACGACACCGTATGAACTTTGGTTTGGCAAGAAACCTAAGCTGTCGTTTCTGAAAGTTTGGGGTTGCGATGCTTATGTCAAGAAACTTCAACCTGAAAAGCTCGAACCCAAATCGGAAAAATGCGTCTTCATAGGATACCCAAAGGAAACGATTGGGTACACCTTCTACCACAGATCCGAAGGCAAAGTATTTGTTGCCAAGAATGGATCCTTTCTGGAGAAAGAGTTTCTCTCGAAAGAAGTGAGTGGGAGGAAAGTAGAACTTGATGAGGTGACAGGCACCCCTCCCGAACCGGAAAGTAGCGCAGCGCAGGAAATTGTTCCTGAGGTGCCTGCACCGACAAGGGAGGAAGTTGATGATGATGATCATGAAGATACAGATCAAGTTACTACTGAACTTCGAAGGTCCACAAGGACACGTTCCGCACCAGAGTGGTACGGCAACCCTGTCATGGAAATCACGTTGTTAGACAACGGTGAACCTTCAAACTATGAAGAAGCGATGGCGGGCCCGGATTCCAATAAATGGCTTGGAGCCATGAAATCCGAGATAGAATCCATGTATGAAAACAAAGTATGGACTTTGGTGGACTTGCCTGATGATAGGCACGCCATAGAAAATAAATGGATATTTAAGAAGAAGACAGACGCGGATGGTAATGTGACCATCTATAAGGCTCGACTTGTCCTAAGGGTTATCGACAAGTTCAAGGGATTGACTACGACGAGACTTTCTCTCCCGTAGTGATGCTAAAGTCCGTCCGAATCATGTTAGCAATTCCCGCATTCTATGATTATGAGATATGGCAAATGGACGTCAAAACGGCATTCCTTAATGGCTTCCTCAAGGAAGAGCTGTATATGATGCAGCCGGAAGGTTTTGTCGATCCAGAAAATGCTAACAAGGTATGGAAGCTCCAGCGCTCGATCTACGGGCTGGTGCAAGCATCTCGGAGTTGGAATATTAGCTTTAATGATGTGATCAAAGCGTTTGGCTTTATACAGACTTGGGGAGAAGCCTGTATCTACAAGAAAGTGAGTGGGAGCTCTGTAGCATTTCTCATATTATATGTGGATGACATATTGCTGATGGGAAATGATATAGAATTTTTGGAAAGTATAAAGGCCTACTTGAATAAGAGTTTTTCAATGAAGGACCTCGGAGAAGCTGCTTACATATTAGGCATCAAAATCTATAGAGATAGATCAAGACGCCTCATTGGTCTTTCACAAAGCACATACCTTGACAAGATATTGAAGAAGTTCAATATGGATCAGTCCAAGAAGGGGTTCTTGCCTGTTTTGCAAGGTATGAGATTGAGCAAGGCTTAGTCCCCGACCACGGCAGAAGATAGAGAAAAGATGAGTGTCATTCCCTATGCCTCGGCCATAGGTTCTATCATGTATGCCATGCTGTGTACCAGACCTGATGTGAACCTTGCCATAAGTTTGGTAGGGAGGTACCAAAGTGATCCCGGTATGGAACACTGGACAGCGGTCAAGAACATCCTGAAGTACCTGAAGAGGACTAAGGATATGTTTCTCGTTTATGGAGGTGACGAAGAGCTCGTCGTAAAGGGTTACGTCGATGCTAGCTTCGACACAGATCTGGATGACTCTATGTCTTAAGCCGGATACGTGTATATTTTGAATGGTGGAGCAGTCAGCTGGTGCAGTTGCAAGCAGAGCGTCGTGGCGCATTCTACATGTGAAGCGGAGTACATAGCTGCTTGTGAAGCAGCACAAGAAGGAGTCTGGATGAAGGAGTTCATCACCGACCTAGGAGTCATTCCAAGTGCGTCAAGCCCGATGACTCTCTTCTGTGACAACACTGGAGCTATTGCCATTACCAAGGAGCCCAGGTTTCACAAGAAGACCAAGCACATCAAGCGCCGTTTCAACTCCATCCGGAATTATGTTCAAGATGGAGACATAGATATTTCTAAAGTGCATACGGATCTGAATGTCGCAGACCCGTTGACAAAACCTCTTCCACGGGCAAAACATGATCAACACCAGAACTCTATGGGTGTTCGATTCATCACAATGTAACTAGATTATTGACTCTAGTGCAAGTGGGAGACTGTTGGAAATATGCCCTAGAGGCAATAATAAAAGTATTATTATTATATTTCCTTGTTCATGATAATTGTCTGTTATTCATGCTTGAATTGTATTGTACAGAAACAGCGATACATGTGTGAATACATAGACCACAATATGTCCCTGGTAAGCCTCTAGTTACTAGCTCGTTGATCAACAAATGGTCATGGTTTCCTGACCATGGACATTGGATGTCATTGATAACGGGATCACATCATTAGGAGAATGATGTGATGGACAAGACCCAATCCTGAGCCTAGCACGAGATCGTATAGTTCGTAATGCTTAAGCTTTTCTAGTGTCAAGTATTTATTCATTAGACCATGAGGTTGTGTAACTCCCAGATGCCGTAGGAATACTTTGGGTGTGCCAAACGTCACAACGTAACTGGGTGGCTATAAAGGTACGCAACGGGTATCTCCGAAAGTGTCTGTTGAGTTGGTACGAACCGAGACTGGGATATTGTCACTCCGTATGACGAAGAGGTACCTCTGGGCCCACTCGGTAAGGCATCATCATAATGAGCTCAAAGTTACTAAGGAGTTAGTCACGGGATGATGGATTACGGAACGAGTAAAGAGACTTGCCATGACGAGATTGAACAAGGTATCGGGCATACCGACGATCGAATCTCGGGCAAGTACCGTACCGATGGACAAAGGGAATAACTTACGGGATTGAGTGAATCCTTGACACAGTGGTTCATCCGATGAGATCATCGAGGAACACGTGGGAACCAACATGGGTATCCAGATCCCGCTGTTGGTTATTGACCGGAGAGTCGTCTCGGTCATGTCTGCGTGTCTCCCGAACCCGTAGGGTCTACACACTTAAGGTTCGGTGACACTAGGGTTGTAGAGATACATGCACGTGGAAACCCGAATGTTGTTTGGAGTCCCGGATGAGATCTCGGACATCACGAGGAGTTCCGGAATGGTTTGGAGGTAAAGAATGATATATAGGAAGTCCAGTTTCGGCCATCGGGTGAACTCCGGGGGTCACCGGGAGTGTCCCGGGACCACCGGAGGGGTCCCGGGGGTCCATCGGGTGGGGCCACCCATCCCGGTGGGTCCCCTAGGCCGCAAGGGGGAAGGGGCCATCCCCTGGTGGGCTGGCGCACCACATGGGCCCCCCTCCATGCGCCTAGGGTTGAAACCCTAGGGGGAGGGGGCGCCCCCTATGCCTTGGGGGGCAAGTTTACCCCCCTGGCCGCCGCCCCTGGAGATCTGATCTCCCTAGGGCCGGCGCCCCCCTTGGCCCCTATATATAGTGGGGGGGAGAGGGCAGCCGAACCCCAAGCCTCTGGCGCCTCTCCCCCCTCCCGTCACACTTCCTACTCCTTACGCAGGGCGCCGGCGAAGCCCTGCAGGATTTCCTGTTGCATCCACCACCACACTGTCGTGCTGCTGGATCTCCGACAATCTCTCCTCCGCCCTTGCTGGATCAAGAAGGAGGAGACGTCGCTGTACCGTACGTGTGTTGAACGCGGAGGTGCCGTCCGTTCGGCGCTGGGATCATCGGTGACGAGGAACGCGAAGAGTACGACTACTTCATCCACGTTCCTTCGAACGCTTCCGCTCGCGATCTACAAAGGGTATGTAGATGCACTCCATTATGCTCGTTGCTAGATGACTCCTTAGATTGATCTTGGTGAAGCGTAGGAAATTTTTTTGAATTCTGCTACGTTCCCCAACAGTGGTATCAGAGCTAGGTCTTTGCGTAGCATCTTGCACGAGTAGAACACAAACAAGTTGTGGGCATTGAGTTTGCTCAATTTTCTTGCCGTTACTAGTCCAATCTTGATTCGGCGGCATCGTGGGATGAAGAGGCTGGACCGACCTTACACGTACGCTTACGTGAGACTGGTTCCACCGACAGACAAGCACTAGATGCATAAGGTGGCTGGCGGGTGTCTGTCTCTCCCACTTTAGTCGGATCGGATTCGATGAACAGGGTCCTTATGAAGGGTAAATAGAAATTGACAAATCACGTTGTGGTTTTGGCGTAGGTAAGAAACGTTCTTGCTAGAAAACCTATAGAAGCCACGTAAAACTTGCAACAACAATTAGAGGTCGTCTAACTTGTTCTTGCAGCATGTGCTATGTGATGTGGTATGGCCAAGAAGATGTGATGAATGATATATGTAATGTATGAGATTGATCATTTTCTTGTAATAGGAAATCACGACTTGCATGTCGATGATAATGACAACCGGCAGGAGCCATAGGAGTTGTCTTAATTATTGTATGACCTGCGTGTCACTGAATAACGCCATGTAATTACTTTACTTTATTGCTAAACGTTAGCCATAGTAGTAGAAGTAATAGTTGGCATGACGACTTCATGAAGACACGATGATGGAGATCATGGTGTCGAGCCCGTGACAAAGATGATCATGGTGCCCCGAAGATGGAGATCAAAGGAGCAAGATGATATTGGCCATATCATGTCACTTTAATTGATTGCATGTGATGTTTATCATGTTTATGCATCTTGTTTACTTAGAACGACGGTAGTAAATAAGATGATCTCTCACTATAAAATTTCAAGAATTGTGTTCCCCCTAACTGTGCACCGTTGCTAAGGATCGTTGTTTCGAAGCACCACGTGATGATCAGGTGTGATAGGTTCTAACGTTCGCATACAACGGGTGTAAGGCAGATTTACACAAGCAATACACTTAGGGTTCACTTGACGAGCCTAGCATGTATAGACATGGCCTCGGAACACGGAAGACCGAAAGGTCGAACATGAGTCGTATAGAAGATACGATCAACATGAAGATGTTCACCGTTGATGACTAGTCCGTCTCACGTGATGATCGAACACGGGCTAGTCGATTCAGATCATGTATCACTTAGATGACTAGAGAGATGTCAATCTGAGTGGGAGTTCATTAAAATTTGATTAAGATGAACTTAATTATCATGAAATTAGTCTAAATTCTTTACAATATGTCTTGTAGATCAAATGGCCCACGCTCATGTCACCCTCAACTTCAACGCGTTCCTAGAGAAATCCAAGCTGAAAGACGATGGTAGCAACTATACGGACTGGGTCCGTAACCTGAGGATTATCCTCATAGCTGCCAAGAAAACTTATGTCCTAGAAGCACCGCTAGGTGACGCTCCCGCCCCGGCAAACCAAGATGTTATGAACGCTTGGCAGTCGCGTTGTGATGATTACTCCCTGGTTTAGCGCGGCATGCTCTACAGCTTAGAATCGGGGCTCCAAAAACGTTTGGAGCACCACGGGGCATATGAGATGTTCCAAGAGCTGAAAATGGTTTTCCAGGCTCATGCCCGAGTTAAGAGATATGATGTCTCCAACGCATTCTACAGCTGTAAGATGGAGGAAAACAGTTCTGTCAGTGAGCACATCCTCAAGATTTCTGGGTTGCACAACCGCTTGTCTCAGTTGGGAATGAATATCCCAGACGAAGCGGTCATTGACATAATCCTCCAGTCGCTCCCACCTAGCTACAAGAGCTTCGTGTTGAACTTCAATATGCAGGGGATGGAGAAGTCCATTCCCGAGGTGTATTCAATGCTGAAATCAGCGGAGGTGGAGATCAAGAAAGAGCATCAAGTGTTGATGGTCAATAAAACCACTAAGTTCAAGAAGGGCAAGGGTAAGAAGAACTTCAAGAAGGACGGCAAGGGAGTTGCCGCGCCTGGTAAGCCAGTTGCCGGGAAGAAGCCAAAGTATGGACCCAAGCCTGAGACTCAGTGCTTTTATTGCAAGGGAACGGGTCACTTGAAGCGGAACTGCCCCAAATACTTAGCGGACAAGAAGGCCGGCAACGTCAAAGGTATATGTGATATACATGTTATTGATGTGTACCTTACCAGCGCTCGTAGTAGCTCCTGGGTATTTGATACCGGTGTAGTTGCTCATATTTGTAACTCTAAGCAGGAGTTGCGGAATAAGCGGAGACTGGCGAAGGATGAGGTGACGATGCACGTCGGGAATGGTTCCAAGGTCGATGTGATCGCCGTCGGCACGCTGCCTCTACATCTACCCTCGGGATTAGTTTTAAACCTTAATAATTGTTATTTAGTACCAGCTTTGAGCATGAACATTGTATCTGGATCTCGTTTGATGCGAGCTGGCTACTCATTTAAATCCGAGAATAATGGTTGTTCTGTATATTTGAGAGATATGTCTTATGGTCATGCCCCGCTGGTCGATGGTTTATTTTTGATGAATCTCGATCGTGATGATACACATATTCATAGTGTGAATGCCAAAAGATGTAAAGTTGACAATGATAGTCCCACATACTTGTGGCACTGCCGCCTTGGTCATATTGGTGTCAAACGTATGAACAAGCTTCATGCTGATGGACTTCTGGAGTCTCTTGATTATGCATCATTTGACACGTGCGAACCATGCCTCTTGGGAAAGATGACCAAGACTCCGTTCTCCGGAACAATGGAGCGAGCAACCAACTAATTGGAAATCATACATACCGATGTGTGCGGCCCAATGAGTGTTGAGGCTCACGGAGGCTATCGTTATGTTCTCACCCTCACAGATGACTTGAGTAGATATGGGTATATCTACTTGATGAAACACAAGTCTGAGACCTTTGAAAAGTTCAAGGAATTTCAGAATGAGGTTGAGAATCAACGTGACAGAAAAATAAAGTTCTTGCGATCGGATCATGGGGGTGAATATTTAAGTCATGAATTTGGCACGCACCTTAGGAACTGTGGAATTGTTTCACAGTTGACACCGCCTGGAACACCTCAGCGTAACGGTGTGTCCGAACGTCGAAATCGTACTCTGTTGGACATGGTGCGATCTATGATGTCTCTCACCGACTTACCGCTATCCTTTTGGGGTTATGCTTTAGAGACTGCCGCATTCACTTTAAATAGGGCTCCGTCGAAATCCGTTGAGACGACACCGTATGAACTTTGGTTTGGCAAGAAACCTAAGCTGTCGTTTCTGAAAGTTTGGGGTTGTGATGCTTATGTCAAGAAACTTCAACCTGAGAAGCTCGAACCCAAATCGGAAAAATGCGTCTTCATATGATACCCAAAGGAAACGATTGGGTACACCTTCTACCACAGATCTGAAGGCAAAGTCTTTGTTGCCAAGAATGGATCCTTTCTGGAGAAAGAGTTTCTCTCGAAAGAAGTGAGTGGGAGGAAAGTAGAACTTGATGAGGTGACAGTCAACCCTCCCGAACCGAAAAGTAGCGCAGCGCAGGAAATTGTTCCTGCGGTGCCTGCACCGACAAGGGAGGAAGTTGATGATGATGATCATGAAGATACAGATCAAGTTACTACTGAACTTCGAAGGTCCACATGGACACGTTCCGAACCAGAGTGGTACGGCAACCCTGTCATGGCAATCATGTTGTTAGACAACGGTGAACCTTCGAACTATGAAGAAGCGATGGCGGGCCTGGATTCCTATAAATGGCTTGGAGGCATGAAATCCGAGATAGAATCCATGTATGAAAACAAAGTATGGACTTTGGTGGACTTTCCTGATGATAGGCACGCCATAGAAAATAAATGGATATTTAAGAAGAAGACAGACGCAGATGGTAATGTGACCATCTATAAGGCTCGGCTTGTCGCTAAGGGTTATCGACAAGTTCAAGGGATTGACTACGACGAGACTTTCTCTCCCGTAGCGATGCTAAAGTCCGTCCGAATCATGTTAGCAATTGCCGCATTCTATGATTATGAGATATGGCAAATGGACGTCAAAACGGCATTCCTTAATGGCTTCTTCAAGGAAGAGCTGTATATGATGCAGCCGGAAGGTTTTGTCGATCCAGAAAATGCTAACAAGGTATGCAAGCTCCAGCGCTCGATCTACGGGCTGGTGCAAGCATCTCGGAGTTGGAATATTCGCTTTAATGATGTGATCAAAGCGTTTGGCTTTATACAGACTTGGGGAGAAGCATGTATCTACAAGAAAGTGAGTGGGAGCTCTGTAGCATTTCTCATATTATATGTGGATGACATATTGCTGATGGGAAATGATATAGAATTCTTGGAACTATAAAGGCCTACTTGAATAAGAGTTTTTCAATGAAGGACCTTGGAGAAGCTGCTTACATATTAGGCATCAAAATCTATAGAGATAGATCAAGACGCCTCATTGGTCTTTCACAAAGCACATACCTTGACAAGATATTGAAGAAGTTCAATATGGATCAGTCCAAGAAGGGGTTCTTGCCTGTTTTGCAAGGTATGAGATTGAGCAAGGCTCAGTCCCCGACCACGGCAGAAGATAGAGAAAAGATGAGTGTCATTCCCTATGCCTCGGCCATAGGTTCTATCATGTATGCCATGCTGTGTACCAGACCTCATGTGAACCTTGCCATAAGTTTGGTAGGGAGGTACCAAAGTGATCCCGGTATGGAACACTGGACAGCGGTCAAGAACATCCTGAAGTACCTGAAGAGGACTAAGGATATGTTTCTCGTTTATGGAGGTGACGAAGAGCTCGTCGTAAAGGGTTACGTCGATGCTAGCTTCGACACAGATCTGGATGACTCTATGTCTTAAGCCGGATACGTGTATATTTTGAATGGTGGAGCAGTCAGCTGGTGCAGTTGCAAGCAGAGCGTCGTGGCGCATTCTACATGTGAAGCGGAGTACATAGCTGCTTGTGAAGCAGCACAAGAAGGAGTCTGGATGAAGGAGTTCATCACCGACCTAGGAGTCATTCCAAGTGCGTCAAGCCCGATGACTCTCTTCTGTGACAACACTGGAGCTATTGCCATTACCAAAGAGCCCAGGTTTCACAAGAAGACCAAGCACATCAAGCGCCGTTTCAACTCCATCCGGAATTATGTTCAAGATGGAGACATAGATATTTCTAAAGTGCATACGGATCTGAATGTCGCAGACCCGTTGACTAAACCTCTTCCACGGGCAAAACATGATCAACACCAGAACTCTATGGGTGTTCGATTCATCACAATGTAACTAGATTATTGACTCTAGTGCAAGTGGGAGACTGTTGGAAATATGCCCTAGAGGCAATAATAAAAGTATTATTATTATATTTCCTTGTTCATGATAATTGTTTGTTATTCATGCTTGAATTGTATTGTACGGAAACAGCGATACATGTGTGAATACATAGACCACAATATGTCCCTGGTAAGCCTCTAGTTACTAGCTCGTTGATCAACAGATGGTCACGGTTTCCTGACCATGGACATTGGATGTCATTGATAACGGGATCACATCATTAGGAGAATGATGTGATGGACAAGACCTAATCCCGAGCCTAGCACGAGATCGTATAGTTCGTAATGCTTAAGCTTTTCCAGTGTCAAGTATTTATTCCTTAGACCATGAGGTTGTGGAACTCCCGGATGCCGTAGGAATACTTTGGGTGTGCCAAACGTCACAACGTAACTGGGTGGCTATAAAGGTACGCAACGGGTATCTCCGAAAGTGTCTGTTGAGTTGGTACGAACCGAGACTGGGATATTGTCACTCCGTATGACGGAGAGGTACCTTTGGGCCCACTCGGTAAGACATCATCATAATGAGCTCAAAGTGACTAAGGAGTTAGTCACGGGATGATGGATTACGGAATGAGTAAAGAGACTTGCCTTGACGAGATTGAACAAGGTATCGGGCATACCGACGATCGAATCTCGGGCAAGTACCGTACCGATGGACAAAGGGAATAACATACGGGATTGAGTGAATCCTTGACACAGTGGTTCATCCAATGAGATCATCGAGGAACACGTGGGAACCAACATGGGTATCCAGATCCTGCTGTTGGTTATTGACCGGAGAGTCGTCTCGGTCATGTCTGCGTGTCTCCCGAACCCGTAGGGTCTACACACTTAAGGTTCGGTGACGCTAGGGTTGTAGAGATACATGCACGTGGAAACCCGAATGTTGTTCGGAGTCCCGGATGAGATCCCGGACGTCACGAGGAGTTCCGGAATGGTCCGGAGGTAAAGAATGATATATAGGAAGTCCAGTTTCGGCCATCGGGTGAACTCCGGGGGTCACCGGGAGTGTCCCGGGACCACCGGAGGGGTCCCGGGGGTCCACCGGGTGGGGCCACCCATCCCGGTGGGTCCCCTAGGCCGCAAGGGGGAAGGGGCCAGCCCCTGGTGGGGTGGCGCACCACATGGGCCCCCCCTCCATGCGCCTAGGGTTGAAACCCTAGGGGGAGGGGGCGCCCCCTATGCCTTGGGGGGCAAGTTTACCCCCCTGGCCGCCGCCCCCCTGGAGATCAGATCTCCCTAGGGCCGGTGCCCCTCTTGGCCCCTATATATAGTGGGGGGGGGGAGAGGGCAGCCGCACCCCAAGCCTCTGGCGCCTCCCCCCCTCCCATCACACTTCCTACTCCTTACGCAGGGCGCCGGCGAAGCCCTGCAGGATTTCCTGTTGCATCCACCACCACGCCGTCGTGCTGCTGGATCTCCGATAACCTCTCCTCCACCCTTGCGGGATCAAGAAGGAGGAGACGTCGCTGTACCATACGTGTGTTGAACGCAGAGGTGCCGTCCATTCGGCGCTGGGATCATCGGTGACGAGGAACGCGAAGAGTACGACTACTTCATCCACGTTCCTTCGAACGCTTCCGCTCGCGATCTACAAAGGGTATGTAGATGCACTCCATTATGCTCGTTGCTAGATGACTCCTTAGATTGATCTTGGTGAAGCGTAGGAATTTTTTTGAATTCTGCTACGTTCCCCAACACGAGACCCCTCCAGCCACCGTAGCCCGGCTACTGACCACCGTCGCCCAGCACCAGATCACCCTAGATCTAGGTTGCCCCGCTTTAACCGCCGCCATCTCGGGCTGCCAGACGCCTCGATCCGACGAGTTCACTAGCCCTCATCCCTCCTCCTCACCCCGGCGACCAACAGGATTGGGCATCAGTGCTCCTCTGCATCATCAGTGGGAGGATCAGAGGAGGTGCTTCGAACAGGCGGCCACTTCCGCGTCTCCCAGAGATCCCTTGCCGCAAGCAATTAATGGTGGTGACTACAAATCAGGGAAGAACAGTGCCAGGTATGCACTTCAGTACATTTCCCCCCCTTTTAGATTTGGCTGCTCTCTCCATCCGCCCACTAAATCATCGATTTGCCCCTCATTCCCTTGGAGTCCAGACGTCTCGGGCTTGAAGTGCGTCGGGGCACGTGATGCGGTTTGGTGAGGGCCTGTGTGTGACACTCCGAGACTGATGCGCCAGGTGTCAGCCAGTTATTCGTCGTTGTTGCCATGTCATCTGCTTGCGTGTTGCATCTTTGCCTTGTCATCATGTGTGTTGCGTCATCATGTTTTCAAAACTTGCATCCGTCCGAGTCCCCTCGTCCTTTCCTTTGTCCGTTCTCAGCCCAGACACACTTGCACGCGCCCGCGGCGCCTCCGAATATTTATTTTATGAGTGGCCGAAAAATGTTCTCGGAATGGGATGAAACTTGGCGTGTGGTCTTATTAGAGTGTAGACAGGCCACCCGCCAAATTTCATTGCATTCGGAGCTCGTTTGATAGCCCAACGGTTAAATATAGCGGCACTAGTCGCCGGTTAAAACATCGGACGTTTTCGGTCCCCGAAAACCCCACGGGCCTCTTCTCTTCTCTCCCCACAACCCATCCTACACAGCCCACTACCTCCACCTAGGCCCATCCTACCCCCCCTCTCGACCGGTGCCGTCCGATCGAGATCGGAGGGCTCAAAACGGCCCCAAAACACCCAAACCCTAGCTCTTTCCCTATATAAACACTCCCCATGCCAAATCTGGCATCCTCTAACCTCTCACCTAACCTCCTAGCTCCCTCCTCCTCAGAATCCGCACCGCCCCACTCCCTAGCCGCCACTTGTTGGTGGCCTAGAGCCAGCCAGCCGGCCAGCCGCCGCGCCCGCCACTTGGTAAGCTCCCTGTGGCCAGCCGCCACCCGCGCCACCTTCCAGACCAATGGGCAGTGGCCACGTCGCCCTGGCCACATCCCCAGCCGCCGCAGCCCTTCTGGGCCCGAAGGAAGCCCGCCCCAGGCCGCGACCCGGGCCGGCCAGCGCGCCCGTGGGCCCGAGCCGCACTGCCTCGCTCCTCCCAATCCGCTCGTCGAGCGCTCCACCCCGCCGCCGTCTAGGCCTCGCCCCGGCCGGAGTTGCCACCGCTGGCGACCTCTCAGGCAGGTCTCGCCGGTCCTGCCTCTCCTCTCCCCTTCCCCGGCCTCTCCTTTTCTCCCTCTAAACTGACGTCGTCCGCCCAGCTGCAGGAGCCTTGAGCGCCGCCACCGGCCAGCTCCCTCCACTGGAGTTCCTCCGCCCTTTACCTTCCCCACACCACTTCTGCCGTCGTCCCGCACCGGATCCGGTCGGGCCTGCCCCGGATCCGCCGTGCCCGACCGCCCAGGCGCCGTGCCAGCCGTCTCCAGTCGCCGGAGACCCGTCACCGCGCCACCGCAGGCCCATGCCGCCGTCGACGTCGATCCTGGCTGGGATGAGCGGTAGCTCGAACCCAGTCACTGCCAGAAGGGTCCGCCGCCCTCACCGACGGACATGTCCGTCCGAAACGGACATGTCCAGGCCTCTCCTCTATGTGCCACTGCCACGTGGGCCCCAGCCAGCGGACACGTCCGTTTGCTCCCGGACACGTCCGCCCCTCCGGAGGTCTATTTTTCTTCTAAGTCCTTTTGATGTATGCTATGTCTACTACATGTCCATGTTCTTTATATGCTTAGTAGAGTTGATAAGCTTGTTGTTTTGTGCCTCTGAAGGCAGCACCGTGATGATGTTTTTGACTTCCCAGATTTTGACTAAGTCTGGATAAATTTATTGCAACTTGCCATGCTTGGTTAATTGTGTTCCAGCAAGCTTTTGGGTGTGTTCTAAGTTCATGCTTGTTAAGTATCATGTATATTTCACATTCATGCCTCTTTTTATCATGTTTGAGTGTTGTAGCATATATTTACCTTGCTCCAAAGTTGCTATGTTGCTGATTTTGGACAGCTTGTTGTTATATCTTGTTTCATGTGTATGTGTTGAACCGTTGCTCCGTTTTGAGTGTGCCCTATATGCAACTTGTGTGATTTTGCGTGTAGAAGCATAATAACATGTTGGTTTCATGTTTGGAGTGTGTTTGCTTGTTGTTTGGATGCATCTGTCTTATTTGACATGTTTGTCTTGTTTTGCTCATATCTTCTAGGTCGTAGCTCCGAATTAAACAAACTTTATATGTAACTTGACTAGAATTTCGAGTAGATCATCGTGGTGCATGTTAACCTGCTGTTTAACAACTTTAACTTAAGGTTTGTTCAGATCTGGACCCATTTCATAATGTGCATATGAGGACTTACCGGATTTGTTATATGTTGATTCCGGCGTCATTTAAACTTGTTGTTTTGTGTTGTTCTTGTGTGCTTCATCCCTTGCCATGTTTTGCATCATATAGACTTGTCTTGCATCATACTTGGTTGAGCATCTTGTCATGTTCTTGAGTGGTGTATTTACCTTGTTGTGTGCTTTCTTCTCGCTAGTTCTTTTCCGTTGCGATCGTGAGGATTCGTTCGGCTACACGTGATTCGTCTTCAAGGATTCTTCTTCGTCTTCTTCATGGACTCATTCTTCTTCCTTGCGGGATCTCAGGCAAGATAACCATCCCCTTGGATACCTTTACTATCATTGCCATGATAGTTGTCTCGATGCTATCGTTATATGTCGCGCTACCTATCTTTTGTCAGCCCTCTCCTTGATGCCATGAAACCTCTATCCTTTGACACCATCCCAGCAAACCGTTGTTTGGCTATGTTACCCACTTGCTCAACCTCTCTTATAGCATTGTTAGTTGCAGGTGAAGATGAAGAGTTCCATGTTGGAACTTGATGCTTTGGGAATATCACAATATATATTAATATTATTAACACACCTATATACTTGGCAATGGGTGGAAGGCTTGACCTTTTGCTCGGTGTTTTGTTCCACTCATGCCACCTTAGGAGCCGATAAACCGGCGTTATGTTCCTTGATTTTGCGTTCCTTACACGGTTGGGTATATGGGGACCCCTTGACAGTTCGTCTTTGAATAAAACTCCTCCAGCAAGGCCCAACATTGGTTTTAATATGCTCATAATAAAAACTTACTTAATTAATTAATTGCATAGGGAGTTAGCGCTACCCGATGATTCTTTTCTACATAGCAGGGGGCCCAGTGCTGATGGTGTTGGTCCCAAACGGGGGTTCTGCGGGGCCACCTGGGGGAAACCCGGGGTTTGGTTTTACTCGTAGAATCGCCCATCCGGTCGTGGCCTGAGATGAGATACGTGCGGCTACTATCAGGGTGTCGACACACCGGGAGGTCTTGCTGGACTTGTTTTACCATTGTCGAAATGTCTTGTGCACCGGGAATTCCGAGTCTGATCGGGCCTTCCCTAAGATAAGAGGTAATATTATTATTATCTCTGCTGATCGTGAGAGCTTGTGATGGGCTAAGTTGGGACACCCCTGCAGGGTTATGATCTTTCGAAATCCGTGCCCGCGGTTATGTGGCAGATTGGAATTTGTTAATGTCCAGTTGTAGAAAACTTGACAGAGGATCCGAAGTAAAATACACAACTACGTGAGTAACTGTGACTGTCTCTTTTCACTTTGAGAAGAGAACACGGTGGGGTTATGTTTGACTCGTAGGTAGTTCAGGATCTTTAGCGATCATTATTAGTTTGCGACCGTTCGCATAGATGCTCATCTTATTCTTGTACTCGTAAGTTAGCTACCATATATATGCTTAGCCGCTGCTGCAACCTCACCACTTTACCTCATCCTACCCTTTGAGCTTTGCTAGTCTTGATACCCATGGTTATGGGGTTGCTGAGTCCTCGTGGCTCACAGATACTACAACAACAGTTGCAGGTGCAGGTTTCCGATGACTTGACGTGAGAGCGATGTTACCTTTTGCCGGAGTTCTTTCTTCTTCTTCTTCATCAGTCTTGCGTTAGGTTCCTGGTCGGCAGCCTGGGATAGCAGATGGATGTCGTTGTGCTTTTAATGTTTGCATCCGTAGTCGGATGCCTTGTATTGACATTGTTGTATTCATGTGTCTTGTATGGATTGTTGTATCCCCCATGTATGTATGTAATGGTACGATGTAATGATATCCATCTTGCTAAGCGCCCGAAATGCGGTTGTGCCCCAATCACGTAAGTGTCACGTGCTCGGGATAGAATCGCATCTTGGGCCTGACAAGTTGGTATCAGAGCCTCGACCGACCATAGGAGCCCCCTTGATTGATTGTAGTTTGGCCGTTGGTGAGCCTAGCAGAAAACTTTTTCGGAGTCTAGTTATATTGGAGAGTAGGAATTCTTTTTACTCCTCAACCCCTTCGTCGCTCTGGTAAGGAATCTTGACGTAGGTGTTTTGAATTACTCCTCTTCCCCTTCAAATTTTTTTAATGATCACGTGGTTAGTTTTCGTTTGTTGCGTTGTCAGTTCTTTCATCTGGTGCATCTCTCGTCAAGTGGTTCGACCCTCTTCTTCTTTGCAAGTTCAACCCTCAGTTCTTCCAACTGATGTTGTGTTCCCCTTCCAAAGTGGACTTTCTTTTTCCCACCCGCCCACCCTTTTGCTTCTCGGAGCCGGAGTCCTTAATCTAGTATTCGTCCTACTTGTGTGAAGTCTTTGTATCCTTTCCTCAATTATTTCAACCGATGATTTCTTGTCTCGTTCGTCATTCTTCATTTCTTATTCTTTCCGGTGGATCCAATCCAAGCATTCGGTGTTCATCATGTTCTTTTTCGTGGCTCAAATGTTTTTCCCTGGCTCGTTCGCCTCTCGCCATTTAATTGTCCCGGTGTTCCGAAGACATCTCAGGAGATTTGTCTGTGTTCTAATTAATTCGAGGTTGTCACCTCATTCGAGTCTTGCGATCGTTCTGGTGCATCATTTCTCATTCGAATAATCCTTTCCAATGGAGTTTTTCTCTTCGGTGGGCTCATAACCCACATGTCTTTTCCCAGGATCTTACCTGACTCTTCTAATTTCCGGAGTGTTCCGAAATTCTTTCCAGTGTGACGTAAGTATGGATTCCATCAGTCATATGCCTTCTCCACGATCGCTTTCAATTCTTTTCATGTGTGGTTCAACCTTTCTTCTTCTCATTCATCTGGAGTATTTCATGAATTCTTTTCATCGTGTTCCTCTGAAGGCCATCATTTCAGAAGATTTCTTCGTTCTTAGTTTTCAACTTCGTCCTCCAAATATTCTTCATTGATGCCTCTTCGTTAGTCTCACATTCTTCCGGTGCTTCGTCCAAGTATAATTTAGTCAGTTCCCGATCTCTTCGTTCTCTTGCATCAAAATTTCCCCAAGTGTTTTAATTCTTCCCGACGATTCATTCTCTTGAATTCACTCGATTTTGATTCTTCTCGGTGGTTCGTTCTTTTTCTTCACTCGATTTCATTTTTTTACGGTGGTTCGCTCAAGAGTTCTTTTCTGGTGGTATCATATCAATTCATTCGTTCTTTCAATCCTACCGGTGTTTCATGAAGACTTTCTCAAGTTTTGAGCTATATCCCTCTTTAATCAATTTCATCGAGAATAAGTAGTATGTGAATCCATTGCTTTCATCAATTAATTGGTGGAGGATAAGCATAACATAATTCTTATTCTTTTCATCAAGTTGTTTAATTCCTTTCCTTGGAGTTTATTTGTGATGAATAACTTCTAGTCCCAACTCCCAAGTGCTTTAATCTTTTCTTTCCGGAGTTCAAAGTTTCCTTGTCTATCTCGTCGGACCCTGTCTAATCATCGCAGCGATTTATTCTTATTATTGAATCCTTCACTTCTATATCATCATCCTTTTCGCTACCGAAGTTCTTCATGGTGGTTCGTCATGAGTTAATTCATTCTTAAAGTGTTCAATAATTCTTCTGGAGCAGCTCAAGCTTTATTCTTTTGCCTCTCGAGTGCAAATAATCCTCTATAGTCTTTTCAATGGAGTTTTGCGTTTCTTCCTTCATCTCATCCATTCGAATCTTTTCATGGCGGCATATTATCACCTCAAGTTTCGGGATGATATCCATAAGTCCACAACAAGATTATTCTTTTGTTGTTGATTCTTCAACAAATTCGTTCAATCCTTCCTTGAAGATGCTCTTTTAATTCTTTGTGGTAGAAGTTGTCATCTTCTTCTCCGTTCATTTCATCCAACTCTTTCAATTCTTCCGGAGCCATTGTGTTGTTTCTCTCGTCAAGCATTATTCCATCTTCTCGAGGTTATGTTCTATTCCTCCCACTTTCAGCTGGAGTGCTGCCCGAATTCCTTCGTGGAAATTTCTTTTCTATCTCTGTTAACCGGAGTGGTTTTATTGTCTCTTTTGTCACTTAAGCTCTTGGTTCTCGTCGTATGCCCTGTTTCCTCATTTTACCGAAGCTTCTCAATCTCAATCATCTCCGTGTATTCTTCCTTTCGAGTGGCTCAACCTCTCAAGGTACTTTGGTTTCACTCTTTTCTCCTCGAAGAACGTTGTTCTTCCTTTTCCCTTCCGTCTTGTTCCTAAGATCTCGGGACGAGATCTCTTGTTAGTAGGGGAGTGTTGTGACACCCCGAGACCGATCCGCCAGGTGTCAGCCAGTTATTCGTCGTTGTTGCCATGTCATCTGCTTGCGTGTTGCATCTTTGCCTTGTCATCATGTGTGTTGCATCATCATGTTTTCAAAACTTGCATCCGTCCGAGTCCCCTCGTCCTTTCCGTTGTCCGTTCTGAGCCCATACACACTTGCACGCGCCCGCGGTGCCTCCGAATATTTATTTTATGAGTGGACGAAAAATATTCTCGGAATGAGATAAAACTTGGCGTGTGGTCTTATTATAGTGTAGAAAGGCCGCCTGCCAAATTTCATTGCATTCGGAGCTCGTTTGATAGCCCATCGCTTAAATATAGCGGCACTAGTCGCCGTATAAAACGTCGGACGTTTTTGGTCCCCGGAAATTCTCTTCTCTCCTCACAACCCATCCTACAGAGCCCACTACCTCCACCTAGGCCCATCCTACCCCCTCTCGACAGGTGCCGTCCGATCAAGATCGGAGGGCACAAAACGGCCCCAAAAACCCCCAAACCCTAGCTCTTTCCCTATATAAACACTCCCCATGCCAAATCTGGCATCCTCTAACCTCTCCCCTAACCTCCTAGCTCCCTCCTCCTCAGAATCCGCGTCGCCCCTCTCCCTGGCCGCCACTTGTCGCCGGCCCAAAGCCGGCCAGCCGCCGCGCCCGCCACTTGGCAAGCTCCCTGTGGCCAGCCGCCACCCGCGCCACCTTCCAGACCAATGGGCAGTGGCCACGTCGCCCTGACCACATCCCCAGCTGCCGCAACCCTTCTGGGCCCGAAGGAAGCCCGCCCCAGGCCACGACCCGAGCCGGCCAGCATGCCCGCGGCCCCGAGCCGCCCTGCCTCGCTCCTCCAGATCTGCTCGTCGAGCGCTCCACCCCGCCGCCGTCTAGGCCTCGCCCCGGCTGGAGTTGCCGCCACCGGCGACCTCTCAGGCAGGTTGCGCCGGTCCTGCCTCTCCTCTCCCCTTCCCCAGCCTCTCCTTTTCTCCCTCTAAACTGTCGTCGTCCGCCGAGCTGCAGGAGCCTTGAGCGCCGCCGCCGGCTAGCTCCCTCCGCCGGAGTTCCTCCGCCCTGTACCTCCTCCTCGCCACTTCTACCGTCGTCCCGCACCGGATCCGGCCGGGCCTGCCCTGGATCCGCCGTGCCCGACCGCCCCGGCGCCGTGCCCACCGCCTCCGGTCGCCGGAGACCCGTCGCCGCGCCACCGCAGGCCCATGCCGTCGCCGACGTCGATCCTGGCTGGGACGAGCGGTAGCTCGAACCCAGTCACTGCCAGGTGGGTCCGCCGCCCTCACCGACGGACATGTCCGTCCGAAACAGACATGTCCAGGCCTCTCCTCTCTGTGCCACTGCCATGTGGGCCCCAGCCAGTGGACACGTCCGTTTGCTCCTGGACACGTCCGCCCCTCCGGAGGTCTATTTTTCTTATAAGTCATTTTCTGTCTTAAAAAGGTTGCATACTTTGTGATGCCGTAACTTGTTGTGTGTATGTCCAAATTGAGTGAATAATATGTCAAAATGATCATGGTGATAGGCTCTTCATTTTGTTCCATTGTGGCATGCTTGTTTGAGTTCATCTTGATGCTCTAATCTCTGTTGCAAGAGTGCTATATGTTTAAAACTGTTGTTAACTATAATTTTGTTGCATGCTTGTGAGGGTGGTATCTTTGTGCATGTTGGTCCAAATGGAACATATGATATGTCAAAATGTTCATTGTGAAGTGCTCTACATGATGGTTGCTGTAGCATTCATGTTAGGTGTCATATTGCAATGTTAATATCTGTTGCAAAAGTGCATGTGGCTGTTAAGTGCTGAAACTTGTTATGAGATGCTTTTTTGACTTGCTCATTGCTATTGATGTGTTTGTCTTCATGCCACATGTCAATATGTTTTAGAAGCACAATCATATGGTCTTTGCTGTGGTGCAATCCACTTTCCATGATATGCCTTGAGGTGACTTAAACAAGCTTGTAAACATGCCATGCTAATGTTGCTGTTTTATACTTAGTGAAAAAACTGCTAAGTCTGGAATCTGCTAAACCTGATGCCATGTTTGCTTGATGCCCTACTCAAATCCATGCATGCCTTAGTATGTCAAATGATCATGCCTTGCTGTCCATGTTATGCTCTATCCTTCCATGCCCTTATTTGCACATATGGCTTGCTGTAGCTTATTTATTTCTTGCTCTCAAGTTGCTATAAATTTACCTGTCAGGTTTTTATCAGCATGATCAATTTGGTGGAGCTTGTTGTTATTGATCCATGCCTCCTATGGAGTTGCTCCAATGGAGTTGTTTGATGTATGCTATGTCTACTACATGTCCATGATCTTTATATGCTTAGTAGAGTTGATATGCTTGTTGTTTTGTGCCTCCGAAGGCAGCATCGTGATGATGTTTTTGCCTTCCCAGATTTTGACTAAGTCTGGATAATTTTATTGCAACTAGTCATGCTTTGTTAATTGTGTTCCAGCGAGCTTTTGGGTGTGTTCTAAGTTCATGCTTGTTAAGTATCACATCTATTTCACATTCATGCCTCTTGTTATCATGTTTGAGTGTTGTAGCATATATTTACCTTGCTCCAAAGTTGATATGTTGCTGATTTTGGACAACTTGTTGTTATATCTTGTTTCATGTGTATGTGTTGAATCGTTGCTACGTTTTGAGTGTGGCCTATATGAAACTTGTGTGATTTTGCATGTAGAAGCATAATATCATGTTGTTTTCATGTTTGGAGTGTGTTTGCTTGTTGTTTGGATGCATCTTGCTTATTTGACATGTTTGTCTTGTTTTGCTCATATCTTCTATGCCGTAGCTCCGAATTAAACAAACTTTATATGTAACTTGACTAGAATTTCGAGTAGATCATCGTGGTGCATATTCACCTGATGTTTAACAACTTTAACTTAAGGTTTGTTCAGATCTGGACCCATTTCATAATGTGCGTATGAGGACTTACCGGATTTGTTATATGTTGATTCCGGCCTCGTTTAAACTTGTTGTTTTGTTTGTTCTTGTGTGCTTCATCCCTTGCCATGTTTTGCATCATATAGACTTGTCTTGCATCATACTTGGTTGAGCATCTTGTCATGTTCTTGAGTGGCGTGTTTACCTTGTTGTGTGCTTTCTTCTCGCTAGTTCTTTTCCGTTGCGACCGTGAGGATTCGTTCGGGTACATGTGATTCGTCTTCAAGGCATCTTCTTCGTCTTATTCATGGACTCATTCTTCTTCCTTGCGGGATCTCAGGCAAGATAACCATCCCCTTGGATACCTTTACTATCATTGCCATGCTAGTTGTCTCGATGCTATCGTTATATGTCGCGCTACCTATCTTTTGTCAGCCCTCTCCTTGATGCCATGAAACCTCTAACCTTTGACACCATCCCAGCAAACCGTTGTTTGGCTATGTTACCCGCTTTCTCATCTCCTCTTATAGCATTGTTAGTTGCAGGTGAAGATGAAGAGTTCCATGTTGGAACTTGATGCTTTGGGAATATCACAATATCTATTAATATTATTAACACACCTATATACTTGGCAATGGGTGGAAGGCTTGGCCTTTTGCTCGGTGTTTTGTTCCACTCATGCCACCTTAGGAGCCGATAAACCGGCGTTATGTTCCTTGATTTTGCGTTCCTTACACGGTTGGGTATATGGGGACCCCTTGACAGTTCGTATTTGAATAAAACTCCTCCAGCAAGGCCCAACATTGGTTTTAATTTGCTCATAATAAAAACTTAATTAATTAATTAATTGCATAGGGAGTTAGCGCTACCCGAGGATTCTTTCTACATAGCAGGGGGGCCAGTGCTGTTGGTGTTGGTCCCAAACGCCGGTTCTGCGGGGCCACCTAGGGGAAACCCGAGGTTTGGTTTTACTCGTAGAATCATCCATCTGGTCGTGGCCTGAGACGAGATACGCGCGGCTACTATCAGGGTGTCGACACACCGGGAGGTCTTGCTGGACTCGTTTTACCATTGTCGAAATGTCTTGTGCACCGGGAATTCCGAGTCTGATCGGGCCTTCCCTAAGATAAGGGGTAATATTATTATTATCTCTGCTGATCGTGAGAGCTTGTGACGGGCTAAGTTGGGACACCCCTGCAGGGTTATGATCTTTTGAAAGCCGTGCCCGCGGTTATGTGGCAGATTGGAATTTGTTAATGTCCGGTTGTAGAAAACTTGACAGAGGATCCATAGTAAAACACACAACTGCGTGAGTAACCATGACTGTCTCTTTTCACTTAGAGAAGAGAACACGGTGGTGTTATGTTTGACTCGTAGGTAGTTCAGGATCTTTAGCGATCATTACTAGTTTGCGACCGTTCGCATAGATGCTCATCTTATTCTTGTACTCGTAAGTTAGCTACCATATATATGCTTAGCCGCTGCTGCAACCTCACCACTTTACCTCTTCCTACCCTTTGAGCTTTGCTAGTCTTGATACCCATGGTTATGGGGTTGCTGAGTCCTCGTGGCTCACAGATACTACAACAACAGTTGCAAGTGTAGGTTTCCGATGACTTGACGTGAGAGCGATGTTACCTTTTGCCGGAGTTCTTTCTTCTTCTTCTTCGTCTGTCTTGCGTTAGGTTCCTGGCCGGTAGCCTGGGATAGCAGATGGATGTCGTTGTGCTTTTCATGTTTGCATCCGTAGTCGGATGCCTTGTATTGATGTTGTTGTATTCATGTGTCTTGTATGAATTATTGTATCCCCCATGTATTTATGTAATGGTACGATGTAATGATATCCATCTTGTTAAGCGCCCGAAATGCGGTTGTGCCCCAATCACGTAAGTGTCACGTGCTCGGGATAGAATCGCATCTCGGGCCTGATACTGTGAGCTCAAAAATAGGGCCGGCGAGACCTCCTGTCTTAGCCCCATCCAAGTCCTCCCCGTCATTTCTCCTACACTCCACCGAACCCTCATTTGCCTTTCTCAATTCAGTGCAATTGTTATGTTTGCTGCAGTTCGGTTGACAAATTGGTACGGTTCATTTCTTTTTCTATTTTTGCAGAAAGAAAAGGACTGCAACGGCGTGTAGTACATCACCCCGTGCGTGTAGTTTCGTTTTTCATTGCGCAGTGAACTGCTCGACGTAATGGAGGTTCCCAGGACCTGATGGCTTTTTTGGAGTTTTTCTATAGAAGGCAGGGACCTAGTGAAAAAAATGTAAAATACAGTACAATTTGTTGTGCGTTTGCGTGCACTTCAATTCCGCGATTGTGGTCAATGGCATAGAGTTCAACCGTGTGCGGGCATACTGTTCGGTCAGCTCATGCGTACAGTTTGAGGTCGTATGGAAGATTTGTGTTGTTTTTAGGCACGTCTATATGATTTTATTTAAAAAGCAGTCCATCCAACATTTTGTTGATGTTCATTTACCTTGATCATACGGTTTGCTTTTGTTGTCCGTGTAAACATCCCTCTTCGAGAAGTTCATTGTCTTTACGCATGCAGTGAAAGCAAAAAAGAAAATACAAAATTATGTAGTCTACTTGCGGGGGCTACACGCGTAAAAAGTATTATGTATGAGAAGACCACCAAAAGTCATGAGGTTCACTTACTCTTGAAGTGAAGTGCAGATAAAATGGTTGTGAAGTGCAGAAAAAATGGTTGTGAAGTGCAGAAAAAGTATTATGCAAACGGAAAATAAAAGCAATGTGGTTCACTACTCGATAGTGTTGCCGTTCACTTACGCCTGACGTGAAGAACGATCCACTTCCTCGCCTGAGAAAATCTATGCCCGACAAAATAAATCATGAAGTTCACTTCACTATCTGATGTAGTGCGGTTTTTGGTCCGAAGCAGTGATTTCTTCTATCTGATGCACTGCACTCGTCGATTTTGGTGTTGCGAAAAACAGAGTGTCCGTATTTCCGTAATTTTAAAATTGCTCTTAAATTATAAGGAATTAGAGAGCGTGTTCTACATGAAAAAGTTGTGCCTCATCGATATCTTTCCAACATCGTATAATTTGAATCGTTCCGATCAGCGCTTTGTAAAAATTTCGTGAAAAACGGCAGCTGCCACTCGTCGTCAGCCGCATGATTTTCAAAATTAACTTAAAACCGTAAAGAATCTTAAAAGCATTTCAACATGTGAAAGTTGCGCCTCGTCCATAGCTTTTCAACGGTATATTACACGCCTTGTTTCGACAAACGATTAGAAAACTGGAGCGAAAACAGTACCGAAAATTTGAAAAATAAATGAAAAACAAAATTCCGCGATTTAGTAAATTTAAAACTGCTCATAAACCGTAGCGAATTAGAGAAAATAATAGATATGAAAAAGATGTGTCTCGACGATATCTTTCCAATGGTGTATCGTATGCTTCATTCCGACGAGCGCTTTAGAAGCAATTGCGAAAAAACACTCGTTGCGACTCGTCGTGCACCGCACCGTTATCAAAACAGCTCTTAAACCGCGAGGAATCTCGAAAAGTGTTCCACATGACGAAGTTGCGTCTAATCCATAGTTTTTCGACCATATATTACATGCCTCGTTCTGATAAACGGTTATAAAACTAGAGCAAAAATGATACCGCAAAAACACAGCATGCAGTTTTTTGCAACGGGAAATTCACTCGCCTGAGTACTGTAGCACACTTGGTTTAACCAATGACGTGCACTTGTGTTGAGCGTGCACTGCGGAAGTGTTATCAGAATAGTTATTCTGCTAATATTAGCATAATCGACCGGCTGTATATATATATTAGGGATTGACTATTCGTCATCCTGGGCGAGGAATAGTTATTCTTCACCCCCTCTCTTTTACCATCAAAGCACCGTAATTTTACGTTCCATAAGTTTTTTCTTATTTTCGACGTAAAAAGAGACCGTAATAATATATATAATTGTCCTAAAAATATTTTATGTTACGTAAAATTACAAACTTAAAAATATAGTGTAAAATATACATAAATTGCAACTTTTCTTGTCTTATGATCTATATTTATTTTCTTGTGCCAAATTTTGCGTACTGAATCAATAGGAATATAACAATTTGAATTCCAGATGTAATTTAAATATGAAATGATCGTAAGATTACCTCGGGTGAAAAATAACTTATTCTGCATCCTGGGTGATGAATAGTATATATATATAAAGGCAACAAGGGTCTCATTTTTTGTATCGATGGATCGCGCAAGCAGTTTAAAAGGAAAAGGCGGTACACTCACAACATGCCTGTCGCAGTGTCATTGTACCCCTCACACGGTCGGTCCTATACGCACCCCTAACAGTACGCTTTTCGGCTAGCCTCTTCACTTACACGTGCGACCGCATTTGGAGAAATCGACCATGCGGCACACTCCCCCGCCCACCGTGCGAAAGTTCCCCCAAAATATTCCCCCCAAATCCCAAATTCAACTACCTTTCGGCCCACTAGCCAATAATATTCCCCAATCCCTCCTCCCCCCGGCCCCCTCCACTCCATTCGGTCCGCCAAAGCCGCCCTCCCCGCCGCACCGATGCGTCGGCGCCGCGGTTCGTCGAGGGGACGCGCGGCGATTCTGTCGCTCCCATAGTACCCTCTCATAGACTGTCGTCCTCCAGCTGCGCCGCCACCACTGCGACGTTCTTGTGGAGACGCATGGTGGTCAACTTCTCCCACGGTACGCGCATTCTAGACTGAGGCCCCGTGCATGTCGGAGTAGCGCTGAATGTTACCTGATAGACATTGTTAATCTCACTGCTTGACGAAATAGTTTACAGTCAATATGCTCTACTTAGGAAGCTTCCTTGTCCTATTCTACACTCAATCTACTTTGCCGAGATGCCATGCAACCCTCGATTAGTTGCTAAAATATCTTACCATAGCTTTAGACATCGACTTAGGTATTTTTTCTGCACTTTCTAAGAAAACATATATGCTTTTCCGATGATATCTAGTAGAAGAACTAATTTGTATGTCTAACAGATGGACATGACTTGGATAACTTCTACTCGAAGATCTCCCCTGCATATGTCGAGGGGGTTGAAAACTTCATGAACTTTATCAGAGCTGAGTACGGTGGTCCGGAATCAAATGTGCTCTGCACGTGTAGCAGTTGTATGAATTCAGTTTCAAGACCCCAGTCAATTGTGCAGAATCATCTACACTTGTATGGGATGTCGGTCACATATTATAGGTGGGTTCATCATGGTGAAGCTCCGAACGTCAATGTTACTGACTATGTGGAAGCAGCAGATCACCATCTTGATCTGCTTCATGCTCAGGAGGAAGATGAGGATGAGGTGGTGCTTGCGGATCCAGTGAGTTTGACCAGCATTGAAACGATGCTACGAAATGCTTGCGCATTTCGTGAACTTTCTCCTGCATAAGAAAAATGGTGGGCCCGCATGTTGGAATAATGCAACGTGGCAGTCACCCCAGGAGATAAGATGTCAGTATTCTAAGTTGCAGTCACCTTTCTTCAGGTGAAGACATCTGAGCGGATGACCAACAAATCATGCAATGCGATGTTGGCTGCTTTCCGCAAATCTTACCTAGATGCGTCTGAGCTGCCACACACCCATAGTAAAATAAATAATTTCCTTCGTGCAGTTGGAATTGGATATGATATTATCCTTGTTTGTAAGAATAATTGTGTTCTGTTCCAGAAGGATTATGCCAACTTAAGTGAATGCCCAAAATGCAAATCATCAAGATGGAAAGATGGCGATGCTATGAAGAGGTTCCTTCATAATGTTCTGAGACATTTTCCAATTATACCAAGATTGCAGAGGTTGTTTCATGATGCTGAAACAAGGGAGGATGTAATGTGGCATTCTAGTAACCAGGAGTACAGAGATCAGAATGTAATGATCCATCCATATCATGGTAGCGACTGGATAAGCTTCAATCAGAAACATAAAAAGTTTGATGTTGAGCCGAGAAATATTAGACTTGGCTTAGCTACAGATGGATTCAACCCATTTGGCCACTAGAGCGCCACATATAGCATGTGGCCAGTGCTTGTTATCCATTACAACATGCCACCAAATGTCTCCACCAAAGAATCAAACTACATGATGGCCTTGCTCATCCCAGGTCCAAAAAGTCCTGGAAAGGATTGTGATTTATTCATGGAGCCTCTTGTGGAGGTACTTCAACATCTATGGAGGGGTGTTCTCACTCGAGACCTATATACCAGCCCACCAGCTAATTTCTTTCTGCGTGCTATTACAATTTGGTGCATCCATGATTATCCGGCTTTGGGCACTAAGTCGGGGCGAACGACAGATGGTTACAATGCATGTGTTCGCTGTGACAAGCATCCGCTGTCATACGCAATACTTAGCAAGATCTGTTACATTGGACACCGTCGTTTCCTTGCCAAGGACAGTCGTGTCCTACAAAATACCGAAGACATGTGTTCGATGCAGACCATGAAAACCGTGATGCGCCAGAGAGGCTCATGGGCAATGAGTTTCAAGAGGAATTAGAGAAGGTCAGACATATTACACCAGGAAACCATCCTGATAATGGTAGCGGGAAAAGGAAGCGTGGCAGGGCAGAAGAGAGGTTATTGTTTACTCGCAGGTCCACTTTGTGGGACTTGGAGTATTGGAAAGATTTGGATCGCGGCATAATATTGATGTGATGCACATCGAGAAAAATATATGTGACATCATTATCGGCACACTTCTTAATATTGAAGGCAAGACGAAAGATACATTAAAATCTTGGATTGATTTGACACACCTGGGTATCATATCCAATTTGCACGTGAAAGATGATGGTGCATCACGGGATATGGCACCAGCTGTGTACGTCTTGGACAATGTAAAAATAAAATAATTCTGCAAGGTACTGTCACGTGTGAGATTCCCACATGGATTTGCTTCAAACCTTGAAAGGAGAGTCAGTGCAGATGGAAACAAGGTACAAGGGTTGAAAACTCATGACTACCATGTCCTACTTCAAAGGGTTTTGCATGTTATCTGTAGAGGATTGAGCCGCCCAGACTTATACAGAGCAGTTGCATAGCTGGGACAATTCTTCAGGGATCTCTGCAGTAGAAATATCAGGATAGATGCTTTGGAGCGTCTTAGAGACAAGATACCAACTATCATATGCGACCTTGAGAAGATATATCCTCCAGCCTTGTTTGATGTGATGGTGCATTTGTCTGTTCATCTACCTGATGAGGCACAACTTAGAGGTCCATCACAATATGGCTGGATGTACCCTATTGAAAGGCGGCTAGGAACTTTCAAGGGATATGTTAGGAACAGAGATATACCTGAGGGTTCTATTGCAGAGGGCTACATTGCTAAAGAATCATTAACATTCTACTCAAAATACATTGAAACAACTAATCAGCTTAGCAAAAAAGGTGGGTGAAGATAATCCAGAGCTCAATGTTTACGATTGTTCTGTTCAATTTATAGGGAAGAGTCGACAAGATGACAAACCTAAATATTTGGACAAAATGGTTCGGTATGTGTTGAATAATTGTCCCGAGATTCTACCTTATATCGAGTAAGTGCTAAGTATTGCAGCTTATACATCGTAATCTACTAAATTTGGAGCACATTCTTATATATTTAGATGTTTGACGCGATCACTATGTTGTGCAACATCTACAAAAAGGAGTTACTGGCGCAAAATCCAAGAAACATTGACAAACTGGTTATGGTAGGATATGAAAAATGGTTCAAGAGCGTATAAGCTTTTGAATTGCACTGTCAGTTTTTTTAACATATTGAGTACATAAGATGATCAGCTTGTCTATTTTCTAACCATAGGTTAAGAAGATGCGGGAGGATGGGCAAGAAATTAATGATGCCCTTTACGCACTAGCAATGGGTCCTGATACTCGGGTGAGACATCATGAATCTTGCGTTGTTGGAGATGTGCGCTACAACACCCTTGCACGCGACGAAGGCAGGAAGACACAAAACAGTGCCAACATGAGCACGGATATGTATGGCAAAGAGACAACTAAAATGTATGCTAACATAATAGACATTGTTCAGTTGCTGTATATCTCCAGTTTCAAGGTTCATCGGTGTGTGGTTCTATTGTGCTATCGTTGGTATAACCTGTTTTCTAGGATCGCAAAACCCAAAGCTGATGATTATTTCAAATCCATCAATGTCAAGGCGGCGTACCACACCGACGAGCCTTTATTTTGGCAAATCAAGCAACACAGATATTTTTCTAGTAAGGCACATATGCATCTAGCGATGACTGGAGAGTATTGCTAAGGTTTGAGTAGAGGAATTCCTTTAATGAAGTTGCACAACAAGACGATGCTTACATTGCTCCTGATGTAGAAGATTCCACAAATGTGCGTAGTATCTTTGAGAACCATCACGTCAATAACGCTGGCAAAAAGATTCCCTTTCGGGATGTGGGCATACGAGAGTGGATCAGGAAGAAGCCAATGTTCGAGGACATTGAGGATGATGAAGAAGATGACACTGGGGTAATTACGACTCAGATTGATATACATGGCGAAGATGTTGACGCTGCTGATGCGGATGATGATCAGATTGCTTTTGTCATATTTGCCTATGAGAAGACGGCTTTTTATCTACTATGTGAAATTGTGTTTGCTATGACAACTAAAACCTGATGAAGTTGTTGTTTAGTATTTTACTGTGAGAACATCACTTATTATGTATATTGATTTGTGTTTGGTGATTGTATGACGACTAAAATATGATGACATTGTTGTTTAGTTGTACTCATATTTGGCTGTGAAACTTGTATTTGATGACATAGTTTGCTGTTGGACTGCAATTTGCTCTTTATCTTCGAATGGGAACAAAGTTGACCCGACAGGGCCTCTACTAATTTATTTATATATTAGCAAAAGGGCTTCTACTATATATTTATTTATGAGCAAAAGGGGATACCCCCCGATTTTCGTTAACAAAAATCATTAGATATTCACAAAACTACACCTGGCCTACTAAACAGGTTTCATTCATTACTAGTTTCAGCAAAGTGCTCATGCCATAGAAACTGAATACATCACGAGTGCTACATGCACTGCAAATAAACAGACAATCATCCTACAGAGCACAACGATCTTGCCCATTATCTTCACAAGTTCTTTCATCTCTGCATTGCTATCAAGTCCATTCAGCAGCTGTTGCTTGGCCATGATCGGATGAACTGCATCTTCAACCTTCTGCTATGCATCCTCCTCTTCTGTCGTTCCTTCAGTTACTTGTCCAACACCCCAACCTGCTGGTATTGGGATTCCTCAGCTAACCAAATAATCAACATAGTTCCATTCCCCCACATCAGCAACTTCCCAGAAATATAAATCACACGAATCTTCCGTTTTCTATACGAATCAAATTGGAAGATAATCAACCAAACTATTAAAAAAATCAACAACTGCAAGCAGGCGAACAACAGTTAAACATGGTGTTACCCCATGATTCGACCAGTAATAGAAGACTCCGTCAGGGTTGAGGATTGTAGTTGAGACGCGACGGATGACTCTGCGTGATTTGCAGTAGTGGCACCACACCAACGGCAACGGGTTGCGATGAGCAACCGACTGCGGTGAGTGTGCTGGCGGGGGTGTGATGAGACCCACAGGCTATGGTATGGGTGGCGACTTGGCGCATATCTGGTTGTTGCCCACTGAATAGCCGGTGGACGAGCCACCAGCGGACAAGGTTGCAACGGATGGAGCTTATGATGCTAGGAAGAGTAACTAGAGAAAAGGAGAAGAGAACATTGGATATGTCAGTTTCATTACTTGCAAAGTAGCATAGCACTATACATAGTCATAGTCAAGGTTTGGATTCGAACCAGCTAAAGGAGCAAGTCTCTCTTTTTTCTAAAACTCGGCAACGTCTCTTTACTGGTACACTAACTTGTTCTGTACGCCTTCTCAAGTCTTTGATTTTTGGGAATGTTAGGTGGCGAACGTACCCTAGGAGGAGGACGGCAAACGAACACATTTTCCGGGCAGTTTTAGTTGCGACGGAAGATCAAACAGTGGCAGTTTCGGGAATGTTATCTGGCGAACGAGCTCAGTTTTTCTTTTCTTCGTATAAAAAGGTATGCTACGTGGTGTCGGGTTAGTCAACAAACGATTGTTCCAATCTTGACCGTTGGATTGACATTCAAGGTGTGTCGTGTTTCTTCAGTCTCTTTATTTTATTTTATTTTTCGGGACGGAGCAGGGTATCAACTGGGTTGTGTGGGAGTTGTGGCCCGTCTAGCCCAGGCTTTTCTTTTCGTATGTTTACCACGTGACCAGCCCAGTTTTTTTTCTTTCTGAAAATGGCTAGCCCAGCTATTTAGTATTTTACAGAATAACCAACACATGCCTACTTGCTTTTCTACGCCCTCCAGGGCCGAAAATCTTACAAGACAAGGAGGGATGCATTCGGCATGCCCAAAAAATGGGCTCTAAGTAATAAGAAATGGGATGTAAAATGAAAAAATACAGCAAACAAGCAATTAGTTCCAAATTAGTTTTTTCTTTCGGATTTTGATATTATAAATTTCATTGTTTTTTTGCAGGTAAAAGTTCAATGGATTTCAAATAAAGGTATGTTTATTTTTTAAATTCATTTGAATCTGGCTAGAAATTTCGAGCTGTATGCTGTTTGGAATAGATTTGGAGGCTGACTTATGGGTCTAATAGGTTGACGTGTATGAAAGGCTTTGTCAACTTAGTCCACAAATGATTCTAGTGGCAGTGACCGTTGGTTGTTAATCCAACGACCGCGCTGCTTCTTCAATATCTGATCTTCTTGCTCCAGCAGCCCAAACCAGTGTCGGTGGGACCACCTACTCCCGCCTCCCGTGGCCGTATGTGCTGCCGCGCAGGACGCACCGGCCCACCCTACTCCATCGCTGGCCAGGCCATTCCTCTACTCACCCACACCTCCTATTTTTTTCCCACGATGGCAGCCCAACCAGTAAACCGTCGTACTCCGCACCGCATGGACAACCACTGCCCAGTCTTCCTCGGCTCGTGGTCATTCCCTTCCTAGGCCTCACCATCGTCCACCGCCCTGGTGCTATCAGCGTGGCATGGTGAACGGGTCAATGAATGATATCCATCGGAAGATGACTATACATGGAGAGGCTCACAACTGGTCCACAGCCGCAAACAAGTAACTGCCCCCCTATTACGCGGAAAATAATGATTCCTCCACCTGACAGCGGGGACCCATCGGAAGGGCCTCTGTATTTCACGAAAAAACATTCCTCCCATTGACAGCACGGACCCACCAGCTATATCTTCGCATGCAAGCAACTGCCTCCTAATTATGCACAAAAAAATGAATACGCCCCTGCTAGCTAGGACCCACCATAATTCGCAAGCTGACTTGTGGGCCTACTAAGTTGACCGGGACGCATGATTTGTCAACTTAGTCAATATAAACGAATCTAGCTGCAGTGACCGCATGATGTCCATCCAACGACCGTCGTGTTTCTTCAACCTCTGGTCTTCTTGCTCCAGACGCCCAAACCATCGCCGGCCATGCCACCTGCTCCTGGGTCCTATGACTGGCTGTGCTACAACGCAGGCCTCACTGCACAATCATACTCCCATCGCTGGCCTGGCCATCCTTGTACTCACCCTGACCTCCTGTTATTCTCCGGCGACAGCAGCCTCACACTGCAATCGAACCAGTAAACCCTCGTACTCCCCTCTGCGTGGGAAACAACATTTTAGTCTTCCCTGGCTCCGGGTCATTCCCTTCCTAGGCCTCGCGTAGTCCATCGCCTTGGTGCTCTCAGCACGGTGTGGTGAATGTGGTCAAGTCAAGGAACGACTTTCATTGGAACAGGACTGTAAATGGAGAGGCTGACAGCTGGGTCCATAGCTGCATCAAGGAAGTCCCTCCTTGTTCTGCGCAAAATAATGATTCTTCAACCTAGCAGAGGGGACCCACCGGAAGGGCTACCGTATTTTGCGAAAAAAAATGTTTCCCCCTGACAACTGGGACCCACCAGCTACATCTTCGCACGCAAGGAAGTGCATCAACATATAAGGGAAAAAAATTTGATTCTCCCCCCTGACAGCTGGGACCCACCAGCTATATCTTCGCACGCAAGGAATTACCTCCTTATCCTCCCTGACAGCTGGGACCCACCCAGTCGAAGCGTACATAGCATTGTCTGCCTGGTCGCTGGTCGATTGGTCCCTCTGTAATGATGAACCATGGCCGGGCAAGCAGCGACACGTGTAGTAGTAGAGCCCCCGACGTAGTAGTTGAGGCAGTCTAGTCTAAACCGTCTACACGTACGTACAGACAGATGCTAAGAAATATGGTCACATACATACATACGGGCGGGGTCTCGAACACCTACTCGCGCATACGTACGGCTAGGGCTGGTGTACATGGAGATGGCACAACATCGTCGTATTCATCGGCAGCCAACCGTCGGGGTCAGAACGAAGAAACAGTGTCGTGTTCATCGGGAGGCAACGGAACGCGTCATGTTCATCGGGAGCCAACCGGCTTGGACAGAACAACCGAAATGGGGTGAGGCATACCGCAAAACGGAGGGAAACGGCCTTATTCTCAAGCGCGTACGATGAAATGGGGTCCTGTTCATCGAGAAGGGTATGGTGTACCACAAAACGGAGGGAACGGCCTTCAGCTCAACCGGCTACGATCGAAACAGGATCATGTTCATCGAGAGGGGTCTGGCGTACCGCAAAACAAAGGAAACGGACTTGCTCATATGTGCATCCGTTGCATGGCAATCCCTACTCCTCACATCATATCTATCATTTGGCTTTCTCTCGCCTATGATTGTCCTCATTGATGTGAGCCTTTCACACCTTTTTTGTCTTCCCCCTTCATCATTTTTCTCTCTTTGCCATCCTAAGTGTCAACTTTCTTGCTTACGCTCATCCATTGCATG
>LR738715.1:412508864-412619178 GCA_902687465.1 Secale cereale
GCTGGGTCCATAGCTGCATCAAGGAAGTCCCTCCTTGTTCTGCGCAAAATAATGATTCTTCAACCTAGCAGAGGGGACCCACCGGAAGGGCTACCGTATTTTGCGAAAAAAAATGTTTCCCCCTGACAACTGGGACCCACCAGCTACATCTTCGCACGCAAGGAAGTGCATCAACATATAAGGGAAAAAAAATTGATTCTCCCCCCTGACAGCTGGGACCCACCAGCTATATCTTCGCACGCAAGGAATTACCTCCTTATCCTCCCTGACAGCTGGGACCCACCCAGTCGAAGCGTACATAGCATTGTCTGCCTGGTCGCTGGTCGATTGGTCCCTCTGTAATGATGAACCATGGCCGGGCAAGCAGCGACACGTGTAGTAGTAGAGCCCCCGACGTAGTAGTTGAGGCAGTCTAGTCTAAACCGTCTACACGTACGTACAGACAGATGCTAAGAAATATGGTCACATACATACATACGGGCGGGGTCTCGAACACCTACTCGCGCATACGTACGGCTAGGGCTGGTGTACATGGAGATGGCACAACATCGTCGTATTCATCGGCAGCCAACCGTCGGGGTCAGAATGAAGAAACAGTGTCGTGTTCATCGGGAGGCAACGGAACGCGTCATGTTCATCGGGAGCCAACCGGCTTGGACAGAACAACCGAAATGGGGTGAGGCATACCGCAAAACGGAGGGAAACGGCCTTATTCTCAAGCGCGTACGATGAAATGGGGTCCTGTTCATCGAGAAGGGTATGGTGTACCACAAAACGGAGGGAACGGCCTTCAGCTCAACCGGCTACGATCGAAACAGGATCATGTTCATCGAGAGGGGTCTGGCGTACCGCAAAACAAAGGAAACGGACTTGCTCATATGTGCATCCGTTGCATGGCAATCCCTACTCCTCACATCATATCTATCATTTGGCTTTCTCTCGCCTATGATTGTCCTCATTGATGTGAGCCTTTCACACCTTTTTTGTCTTCCCCCTTCATCATTTTTCTCTCTTTGCCATCCTAAGTGTCAACTTTCTTGCTTACGCTCATCCATTGCATGAGTGCTCAAAATATCAAAAGGGAGTGGATCATTTTGACTTGTACCTGGCTAGTGGTCTGTGGATGAGTCAAGATAAGATTCCAAAGAAGACCAAGTGTGAAACTTTAGTAGATTAAGTTCTCAACAGTACAAAAACTATGTTTTACTCTCTCGTATATCCCTATCCCCTTTCTTGCACGCAAACACCATTTGGAGACATTCGAGTCACGGACAGCGAGAGCTCTTGCACCTTTATGTTCTTATGTTGCTTGTTACAATGCTAATATAGACTCTTGCTTGTTATGACTTGAATTGAATTACATGCCTTGATTGCTTTACTTAAAAAGTTCTTATATGGTTGGTAGCATGTCACCACAGAAATTATGCTTGTTATCATTTACCTACTCGAGGACGAGCAGGAATTAAGCTTGGGGATGTTGATACGTCCAAAACGTATCTATAATTTCTGCTTGCTCCATGCTTCTTTTGTGTGATATTGCTATGATATTGATGCATTTCCATACACTTTTGATCATATTTGGACTAACCTATTAACTCAGTGCACCACAGTGCCAGTTCCTGTTTTCTGCTGTTTTTCTATTTCAGGTTTCCCCCATATTAAAAGTGCTCCAAAAATTCCAGGAAAATTATAGGAAAAATCAGCGTACAGGAAGCTTCGCGAAGAACCAAAGATGGGCCAGAGGGGAGCTAGGGGAGGCCCAGGCGGCCACCTGGCGCGGCCCCACTGTAACGCCCCGGACACACCCGCCGGTGGTCGTTACTCCTGGCGGGATCTAGACTGGCCTCACATATCAATACTAGTCTTTTCTGCGCACTTTGTCCTCACTCGTGCGCACCCGGGAGCAACTTCCCGGTCGGTCACCCATCCTGAAACTACTCCAAGCTGAGCACGCTTAACTTTGGAGTTCTATCCGAATGGGCTCCCGGAAAAGAAGGAATTCCTTATTGATATGAGTAGTCTATCATCCCTAATAAGCCAGGCCATCACATACACCCTCACTCAGAGGAACCGACGTCCTCGTCGGGCCACAGGAACGTTCCCTCTTGGCACAACCGTTTGTGCTTCCAGGACAGCACATGTGCCATGCCGTGTGCCACGACGGGTCACAAACGTCATGCACAACATGACTGCAAACTGTCCGCAAACATCCGTGTAACCGCGAGGGTCGGCTCTGATACCAACTTGTAACGCCCCGGACACACCCGCCGGTGGTCGTTACTCCTGGCGGGATCTAGACTGGCCTCACATATCAATACTAGTCTTTTCTGCGCACTTTGTCCTCACTCGTGCGCACCCGGGAGCAACTTCCCGGTCGGTCACCCATCCTGAAACTACTCCAAGCTGAGCACGCTTAACTTTGGAGTTCTATCCGAATGGGCTCCCGGAAAAGAAGGAATTCCTTATTGATATGAGTAGTCTATCATCCCTAATAAGCCAGGCCATCACACCCACCCCTGGCCGCGCCAGGGGGGCGCCTGGGGCCCCTGCTCCGCCTCTGGCTGCCCCCCTTCGCCTATATATCCCTCTCGTCCCGAAACCCTCGAGGACAGAACCCTTTTTCGCGATCTCGCCTCTGTTCCGCCGCCGCAGCGCTTCCAAGATCGGGAGCATCAGGAGAACTCTTCCCGGCACCCTGCCGGAGGGGAGAACCACCACCAGGAGCTTCTCCACCACCATGGACGCTTCCCGGCTGAGTCGTGAGTAGTCCACCTTGGACCATGGGTCCATGATCAGTAGCTATGTGATGTTCTCCTCCCCTGTTTGCTCTTCATGGTTTAGACCTCGTGAGCTGCCTACATGATCGAGGCACATATGTAATCTTTCTGCTGTTGCTTTGCTGGGATCTGATGGATTATGAGACTATTTTCAGATTGTGTTTGAGTAATATATTTGATTCACCTCTTTTATATCTTTGTTCTTGAGTAATTCTTGCATGTTCTCCGTTGCTGTTTATTGCTTTGGCCAAGTAGTAGGTAGTAACGCCAAGAGGGAGCGTTATGCTTGATTGTGGGTTCATGCCCCCTGATGACTAGCTTCAATGACAGAAACATGAGTCTAGGGGATGTGTTGTTGCCACAAGGGAGAAAACAACGGTGCTTGTACTTGCGGGTGCAAGGATTGTTTACTTTATGCAAAGTTCTTTTAATGCAGTTGTCTGTTGCTTTGAGTTTACACTTTGGGTGGGATTCGCAACTTAATACCAGCGAGATGTTCTGGATAGATATCTCAAGGTGGATGATTAGTAGTAGATTCAGATGGATTTCGGTCTACCTGCCTTGGCGTACCGCCCATGCTTTTGAGCCTCTACCTTTCTTTGCAGCATAGTTAGCATTGGTTTGCGCACATAATCCTGTCAATTACCCAGCTGTAATTTGTTTACCTCGCTTTGCTGTTTTATCGTCTTTTGGGAGAGAGACATCACTAGTGAACATCATGGGACCCCGGTCCATATTACCACCGCTGATCACACCTTCTATTTACTTCCTGTTTTTATTTCCTAGTTGCAGTCATAGCTATCATTATTATCTCTTGTGTTTGATCCTTTGTAAACAACAAGGCCGGAGGGATTGACAACCTCTATGTACTCGTTGGGAGCAAAGTTATCTGTATCTGTGTGCAGGTCCCGTCAACCGCTAAGTTTCTGGCGCCGTTGACACCTACTTGTCGACCCTCGGAGTCTCACGGGATTCGATCCTTGGTACCTTTGCCAAGGGAAATTTGCCGCTACGCTACATCTCAACCTTCCACTTGGGGTAACCAACGAGGGGCGAGAAGCCATGAAGCAAGTTTCTGGCGCCGTTGCCGGGGACTCCACTCTTCAAGATAGGGGAGTTGCACGCTATCTTTTATCTTTGCTTTTTAGTCTTGTTAGTTTACCTTTCAATTTTTGCTTTAGTGTCCCTTACCAAAAATCACAAAAATAGTTATCTTGCTTGCTGCTGCTATGGGTTCCACCGAGAACACGAAGTTGTGTGACTTCACTAGTCATAACAACATGACTTTATCTGCACGCCTATTGCTACACCTGCCACTTCAGCACCTTCTTATGAGATTAAACCTGCTTTGCTGAACCTAGTTATGAAAGATCAATTCTCCGGTGCTGGAGATGATGCTGCTTTGCACTTAAATAATTTTGTTGAGCTCTGTGATATGCAAAAGTACAAAGAAGTAGATGGTGATATTGTTAAGCTTAAGCTTTATCCTTTCTCCTTGAGAGGAGGAGCTAAAATCTGGTTTCAATCCTTGCCTAGGAATAGTATAGATTCTTGGGACAAGTGCAAGGATGCCTTTATTGGGAAGTACTATCCCCCTGCTAAAATTATCCAATTAAGGAGTAAGATAATGAATTTTAAACAATTGTATAATGAACACGTTGCCCAAGCTTGGGAACACATGAAATCTCTTGTTAAGAACTGCCCTACTCATGGTTTGACTACTTGGATGGTTATCCAAACTTTTTATGCAGGCTTGAACTTTACCTCGCGGAACTTGTTAGATTCGGCTGCGGGAGGAACCTTTATGTCAACTACACTTGGTGCTGCCACGAAGCTTCTCGACGAGATGATGACCAATTATTCCCAATGGCACACCGAACGCGCTCCAACAGGTAGGAAGGTAAACTCTGTCGAGGAGATTTCCTCCCTAAATGAAAAAGTTGACTTGATCATGTCTCTACTTTCCAAGCAATCTTCTATTGATCCTCATGATGTTCCTTTAAATTCTTTGATTGCTCAAGATCAAGTAGATGTGAACTTTATCTCTAGAAACAATTTCAATAACAATGCTTATAGGAGTAATTTTGGTAGAAACCCTAGACCGTTCCCCTCTAATTCCTATGGGAACAACAATACTTATCCTAGCACCAAGAACTCCACCCCTAGAGATAGAGACATGCCTAGTTATGAGAAACTTCTAGAAATAGAGAAGGCCACTAAGAACTACATGTGCACCCAATATGAACAAAACAAGACCTTCTCGAGGCAATTAGATGAGCATACTGCTATCTTGCAAGACATTGGTAGACAACTGGAGAGCCTAAATATTGAGATTTCTAACCTCCAGACTAGGCTCACCATCACTGAGACCCAAGTTTCCAATATGTCCCACACACAAGCCACTTTGATAAACCAAATGGCAGCTAAACCTGAAGTGGTTGCACCCCTGAAGGAGGAAGAAGATAGAATTAAGAGCCTTCCTACCCACCACACTGTTGCTACTATCCAAGTTGTTGAGGATATCCAAACTCTTAGCACCCAATGCACTCCTAGTCCCATTGGACCTATTAATGGTGATGCTATGACCTCAACCGTAGAAGAAGAAACTCCTATGACCATAGAAGCTACCAAACAAGGAGCCTAAAGGACACCACTACCACTTTACTTGATAGTAGTGACCTTGATTTTGATAATTGCACCCTTTCTGAAGTTATTGGTTTTCTTCACAGAATGGCTAAAGACCCCCATACTAGCACACTTAACCTTGCCTTCACAGAGCATATCACCAATGCTCTTACCAAAGCTAGGGAAGAAAAGCTCAAGCTTGAGACTTCCATCCCTAGGAATCTAGAAGATGGTTGGGATCCCATAGTCAAAATTAAATTGAACAACTTCTCTTGCTATGCTTTATGTGATGTTGGAGCTAGTACCTCCGTTATGCCCAAAAGAATGTATGATATGTTTGAATTGAAACCTTTTGATCCTTGTTCTTTTGGAGTTCGTCTTGTTGATTCTTCCGTAAAGAAACCTTTGGGGAAGATCGACGATGTTCTTATCATTGTCAATGACAATTATGTTCCCGTTGATTTTACTATTATGGATATTGAATGTGAACCTTCATGTCCAATTATTTTGGGACGTCCTTTTCTTCGCACCGTTGGTGCTATCATTGACATGAAAGAGGGGAATATAAAATTCCAATTCCCTCTCAAGAAAGGGATGGAACACTTCCCTAGAAAGAAGATTAAGTTGCCTTTTGAGTCCGTTACACGGGCTAGCTATTCTATTACTCTTGATAAAACTTGATCTTCTCTTTTTGCATCATGCCTAGCTTAAAGGCATAAAAGAAAGCGCTTTTGGGAGGCAGCCCACAATGAATTAGGTTTTATTTTGCTTTTGTTGTGTCTTGATGTTTGTTACTACAGTAGCATCATCATTGTATCTTTTCTTTTCAGCTTTGTGCCAAGTTTAGCCTCCGATTGCAAGAAAGTTCAAAAGTTGTGACGTGCTGTCCAGAAAACAGATTCTGTCCTTGGACAAAAAAATTCGAATAAAATCACCAGATCATCTATTTGATCTGAATTTGTTTGACAGCATGCTCTATACAATTGGCTTTCGAGCGTCTGTTCTGAGTTTTTTGATTTGAGTTGCAGAAGTGCCCCAAAAAAATTATTTACTACCTGTTGGTCTGTTTTTCACAGATTCTGTCCTGTTTTGCCTTTTCTTCGTTTTGCAAACCTTGAGCTTGCTTTTTCTTTGCAAAAACCTTTTGGCAATCTTGAGAAACAGTAGCTCTTCAAGATTATCTTTATTTCCAGTAGGGAAAAATTATTTTATTGTGGGTACTAACCTCGCTAATCAGATTATGATGAGTTATGTATGAAGGGAGTTTTCAAGTGTGCGAGGGAAGATGATAAAAGAAGATTCAGGAGGGTCAAACGCTCAAGCTTGGGGATGCCCCCGTGCACCCCCAAGAAATATTCAAGAAGACTCAAGCGTCTAAGCTTGGGGATGCCCCCATGCATCCCCTTCTCCATCAACAATTATCAGTTCGTCTTTCGTTCCACTATATTTTTTCACTTCATGCGTTATGTGCTATGCTTGGAGCGTCTTGCTCTTAGTTTCTTTTTTTAGTTTTCTTTAGCTTTGCTTGCTGTTCATAACAAGTTAGAACCCAGCTTTCTTTGTGTGGGAGAGAAACACGCTCCACTTCAACCTAGAACACAACATAGGATTTTCATGCTTATCTTTGTTGTGTGTGTTCTTTGTCTTTCCATAGCTGCTGTCATGTTTAGCTCTTAGTTTTCATGCTTTTCTTTTTAAAGAGCTTTTGTTTAGTTGGTTGCTGAACTCTCTTGAGTTTTCATGTTTATCTTGTTAAGAGAGTTTTCCTGTTGCACTGAGTTGCGTGTCTTAACTTAAAGTAGCTAATTGAGGTTGCTATTTAATTTTAGTAGTAACTTGCAATAGTTTTGAGGTATTGCCATGAGTAATGTCTGAACTTTTGGTGTCAAGAGCTTTAGCCTATTAGTGATAGATGTCGTATTTTGGGCAATCCGTGTTTATTTTCGAAAACCTACAAAATAGTTGAGAACTTTAGCTACTAGATGGATCACTAATCTTTGGAGGGATCGAATATTAGAGTACACTCACGTATCATGAGTCGAGGATGCGCAAGGATAACCAAACCCCCATACACTCCTCCTCGGGGTACTTATCTCTTTGTGAACCTCCTAATTAGATTGAGAGTTACCGATAATAAGTGCATGAGTTCTTCGGACTAATGTGAGTATTCGAAAGTTGACACTTCCACCTAGCCATATTTTTTTTGCCTCTTCGGTACCGTGCATTGCCCTTTCTCACCTCGAGAGTTGGCGCATACTTCGCCGGTGCATCCAAATCCTTGGCACGATACGCTCTGTCATCATAAGCCTCATTATATCCTTCCTCAAAACAGCCACCATACCTACCTATCAAGGCATTTCCATAGCCTCTCCGAGATACATTGCCATGCAACATCCATCTTCTCATGACTTGATCTTCATGTCATACATGCTTTTTGCTTGATCGATGAGCCGCATGCTAGTTGGGCCTTGCCCTAATCATTGCTACATGACGCGCTAGTATCATTGCATATCCTGCTACACCGGCAGAGGCATACATTTGCATACATCATGATAGTTTCATTTTCTTTAGGTTGAGTACTTTTGTAAAGTGTGAAAGATCTTCTATACTTCTTGTAATACATAGAGTGTTGCCCCTAAAGTGAGGAAAAGATCCCAAAGAGGACAAATCAAAAGATCCCAAAGAGGACAAATGAGAGTTAAATAGAAAGAGCCATTGAGGCCACAAAAAAATAAAAAAATAAAAAAAAAGAGAAAAAGAAATAAAAAGAGAGAAGGGGGCACACTACTATTCCTTTTGAGAGATCCACACTCGTACTCCATCTTATACCTTGTACTCCATAGAGATTATCATTCATGCATATAGCTATGTGGGGACCTTCACACTATAGAACTTGGCTTGTATATTCCAATGATGAGCCTCCTCAAAAGAGCTCTAGGTCTTCTTGAGCGAGCAAGTTGGATGCACCCCCACTAGTTCCATTGGAGAGCTTACCTTAGCTCATATGTGCATCCGTTGCATGGCAATCCCTACTCCTCACATCATATCTATCATTTGGCTTTCTCTCACCTATGATTGTCCTCATTGATGTGAGCCTTTCACACCTTTTTTGTCTTCCCCCTTCATCATTTTTCTCTCTTTGCCATCCTAAGTGTCAACTTTCTTGCTTACGCTCATCCATTGCATGAGTGCTCAAAATATCGAAAGGGAGTGGATCATTTTGACTTGTACCTGGCTAGTGGTCTGGGGATGAGTCAAGATAAGATTCCAAAGAAGACCAAGTGTGAAACTTTAGTAGATTAAGTTCTCAACAATACAAAAACTATGTTTTACTCTCTCGTATATCCCTATCCCCTTTCTTGCACGCAAACACCATTTGGAGACATTCGAGTCACGGGCAACGAGAGCTCTTGCACCTTTATGTTCTTATGTTGCTTGTTACAATGCTAATATAGACTCTTGCTTGTTATGACTTGAATTGAATTACATGCCTTGATTGATTTACTTAAAAAGTTCTTATATGGTTGGTAGCATGTCACCACAGAAATTATGCTTGTTATCATTTACCTACTCGAGGACGAGCAGGAATTAAGCTTGGGGATGTTGATACGTCTAAAACATATCTATAATTTCTGCTTGCTCCATGCTTCTTTTGTGTGATATTGCTATGATATTGATGCACTTCCATACACTTTTGATCATATTTGGACTAACCTATTAACTCAGTGCACCACAGTGCACCACAGTGCCAGTTCCTGTTTTCTGTTGTTTTTCTATTTCAGGTTTCCCCCATATTAAAAGTGCTCCAAAAATTCCAGGAAAAATATAGGAAAAATCAGCGTACAGGAAGCTTTGCGAAGAACCAAAGATGGGCCAGAGGGGAGCCAGGGGAGGCCCAGGCGGCCACCTGGCGCGGCCCCACCCCTGGCCGCGCCAGGGGGGCGCCTGGGGCCCCTGCTCCGCCTCTGGCTGCCCCCCTTCGCCTATATATCCCTCTCGTCCCGAAACCCTCGAGGATAGAACCCTTTTTTGCGATCTCGCCTCTGTTCCGCCGCCGCAGCGCTTCCAAGATCGGGAGCATCAGGAGAACTCTTCCCGGCACCCTGCCGGAGGGGAGAACCACCACCGGGAGCTTCTCCACCACCATGGACGCTTCCCGGATGAGTCGTGAGTAGTCCACCTTGGACCATGGGTCCATGATCAGTAGCTATGTGATGTTCTCCTCCCCTCTTTGCTCTTCATGGTTTAGACCTCGTGAGCTGCCCTACATGATCGAGGCACATATGTAATCTTTCTGCTGTTGCTTTGCTGAGTTTGCTGGGATCTGATGGATTATGAGACTATGTTCAGATTGTGTTTGAGTAATATATTTGATTCACCTCTTTTATATCTTTGTTCTTGAGTAATTCTTGCATGTTCTCCGTTGCTGTTTATTGCTTTGGCCAAGTAGTAGGTAGTAACTCCAAGAGGGAGCGTTATGCTTGATTGTGGGTTCATGCCCCCTGATGACTAGCTTGAGTGACAGAAACATGAGTCTAGGGGGTGTGCTGTTGCCACTAGGGAGAAAACAACGGTGCTTGTACTTGCGGGTGCAAGGATTGTTTACTTTACGCAAAGTTCTTTTAATGCAGTTGTCTGTTGCTTTGAGTTTACACTTTGGGTGGGATTCGCAACTTAATACCAGCGAGATGTTCTGGATAGATATCTCAAGGTGGATGATTAGTAGTAGATGTAGATGGATTTCGGTCTACTTGCCTTGGCGTACCGCCCATGCTTTTGAGCCTCTACCTTTCTTTGCAGCATAGTTAGCATTGGTTTGCGCACATAATCCTGTCAATTGCCCAGCTGTAATTTGTTTACCTCTCTTTGCTGTTTTATCGTCTTTTGGGAGAGAGACATCACTAGTGAACATCATGGGACCCCGGTCCATATTACCACCGCTGATCACACCTTCTATTTACTTCCTGTTTTTATTTCCTAGTTGAAGTCATAGCTATCATTATTATCTCTTTGTGTTTGATCCTTTGTAAACAACAAGGCAGGAGGGATTGACAACCTCTCTGTACTCGTTGGGAGCAAAGTTATCTGTATCTGTGTGCAGGTCCCGTCAACCGCTAAGTTTCTAGCGCCGTTGACACCTACTTTCGACCCTCGGAGTCTCACGGGATTCGATCCTTGGTACCTTTGCCAAGGGAAATTTGCCGCTACGCTACATCTCAACCTTCCACTTGGGGTAACCAACGAGGGGCGAGAAGTCATCAGTGGCCTCCTCTCGGGGTCCTGTTCATCCAGCAGCAACCGCCTACTACCACAGGGTCATGTTCATCCAACCCCCACCAGGAACTGTTCATCCAAAACCAACCACGTCTCGACTCGTTCAACCAACCCTCATTGTTCATCACGAGGCAGCAGGTTTGATCGGCTTCAGGCAGCAGCAGCAGCAGCGATCGATCGGTCGTTCGAGTTTAGTTAGCAGCAGTAGCGAAGGAATCGCTCGGGTTCAGTTAGCAGCGAAGGGATCGATTGCTCGGGTTCAATAATGTAGCTAGTGCAATCACTCGGGTTCACTAAGCGAACGCCTCGCTCAGGTTTAGTTAGAGCCCAACGCCTCACACATACATGTGACGTGTACGAGAGAATGTAATGCCCAGGATGGGACTATACCTCCTACGTGTCGAGGCACGACTTAAAGGTATAAGCCCATCCTAGAATGATCTCAAGTTTGGTATCTTTGCACGACTCATGTAAAAGAGGGATTAAATCGCAAAAGGAGATAGTTGGCTTACACTCGCCACTTCACACAATACATTACATAAGCAAAACATCATTCAAAACATCACAACTCTCCCACACTAACAGAGGATCTCGACCCGAGATCCTAGAGATATCACTGGGTAAAAACAGAAGAGGAAGAGGTAAACAAAGTTGCTTCTTTGACAGACGAGTGAAACCAAAGAACCATGAGAGGTTAAACAAGTTGAAAGAAGGAATGCAACGGAGATAAACGAAGAGGAAAAACACTCCTTTAGAAGAGAGGAACAAGGAGCATTATGAGAACCTTGAAGGTTGAAAGACATGAAACAAGAGCTCACGGACGGAAAGAATATGAAACTGCAATGGTATAGCCAAGGAATAAGAACGACAGAATTCGGACAGCACTCCGTCTGAAAATGGAAGGAATTAACAAGAACTAGAGAAGATGGAATGATACTTGCTGAAAACAACAACACACAGCCTCCGGAACAAATAAAAGAATGGCACAAGGGGTAAGAAGGATTCAGACAGGACTCCGGTTAAAAAGATAGGCAAAACTAGATAAATGACGGAACTTGAATGAAGAATACAACACTCCGGTTAAAAAGACAAGCAAGGAAGAATATGATCTTGAAAAGAAAACAAGATGATGGTCAAAGAGAGCAATAACAGAATGCCTCCGGAATGAAAGAATGGCATAGGTCGTTGGAAAGAAAAGAACGGAGAAGAAAAAGACAACTTCTCCCACGAATGAATTAGAAAATCCTCCTTACAAAGAAGGGTTGAACAGAGTTGTTGGAAAATCAACACGAAATGAATAAGCTTGATGTGGGCTTATGGAAAACATCTCCAAATTAAGAGGTGATAACCAGCCACTAACGAAAACAATTGATTTGATTGAGATCAACAAGGAGACGATAAACTTATTCACCGGAATGAAAAATGAAGAACTTGGGTCATTTATAAGCACCATAATAGCAACAATCCTTAGGGAAAGCTTTAGGTGAAATACAACCCAAGATAACTCCAATGAATAAATTGAAGGGTTGAAAGGATCTACTGAACAAAGAAAATGATGGTTTTAAATATCTCATTCTTGAAACTCGTGAATCATAAAACATGAAGGAATTGTCAAGAATGACATAACACCATCTGAAAAGATAAGGTAGAAAGGATTGCACTTCAAAATGCAAGAAGAAGAATATTTGAGCTCCATCAAGAATCTTGATGAAGCCTTCGAGGATGAATTAAAACATGATGAACCACCATGAAAACTCCGGTAATGAAAGCATGAGAAGTGAAAGATGAAAAGAATAAGATTCAAAGCCTGCGATGAATTAGATGGAGCTTTGAAATGATAATTGAAATCACTTGGAGCTCCGGAACAAGATGGACAACTTAGAACCGAGAATATGATATGATGAACAAGCTCCAGACAAAAGAATTAAATCACCTTGAAGGAATAAGAATAAGAATTATGTCATGCATCTCCTTCACCAATTTAAATTGATGACAACCAAAGGATTTGGCATACTACTTATTCTCGTTGGAAAGGATTAAGGGAGAAGTAGCACAAGCTTGGATAAATCTTCAACAAAGCACCGGTAGGATTGAGAAAAGAACAAATGAATTAAAACAATAACAACGGAAGGGTAATCTTGAATGAACCACCGTAAGAATTAGGAGACAAACGAGAGACATCAACGAAGAATATTTGGAGCACGAAGTTGAAAACTGAGAACGAAGAAATCTTCTGAAATGATGGCCTTCGGAGGATCACAAAGAAAAGAATTCATGAAATGCTTCGGATGGCATAAAAGAATTCCTCACAATCTGAACAATAATGAGGATGGCATGAAGCTAGAACCAAGAATCTTCAAGAAGACGAGCCAAGATTTAAGAGAAACACTTCTCCGGTCTTCAAATGTTGAGAATGAAGACGAGAAATGCCATGAAGAATTTCGAGATACTCCGGAATGAAGAATTAAAAGGTTGAACCAATGATGAAAAAGAATTTGAAAGCGGTCGTGGAGAAGGACTGTGACTGATGGAAATCATTCTTACGTCACACTTTGAAAAGAATTTGAGTATAACTCCAGAAAAATAGAAGAGTCAGGTAAGATCCTAGGAAAAGACCTGTGGGTTAGGGCCCACTCAAAGAAATTACCGTTGAAAAGATTGCTTAAGAGATATTGCACCGGTTGAATTAAATGGCTTGAGTAAGATGACAATCCTCAAAAATAATTTGAACGGATTAAGAATGGAATTATGAATCATCAGCACTCCGGATATGAATAACAAGAGGAGAATGAATAATTGGAGCACCGGAATAAGAAAGCATTGTGAAAAGGATAAGATCAACACCGAAATCTTGAATTACATCCACCGGCAGAATTAGAGAACAAAAGAATGATGAACTTGGAAGCTCTCTAGCATCTTCACGATAAATCACCGGATAAGAACATTGAAGGGAATGAATGAAGAACATCACATGAATAAAATGGATACTTCATCTGAGAATTTCTGGCTCCATAAAGAAAAGGGTGGGAGGGTGGGGAAACAAAGACAACTTGAGATGAACAAAAAGGACACCGGTTGAAAAGAATTTAACATAACCATCTTGATGATTAAGAAGGACTAGCACTCCCATAGAAATATGAGAACACCGATTATGAAAGGTATGGAATCAACATTTGACATCGAAGCAACTCGAATACCAGAATCAAAACAAAAACAAAGGATAGATATGCAACATGATCTTCACAATATCATCCGAACAGAGAATTGAACGAATGAGTTCCGTAGGTACATCAGCTTGTCGAGAATCCACTTGGAGAACAAAAAGTAAATAAAAAGGAACAAGGAACAGATAGAACAAATACAAGATAGAAGTTTCGTTCGACATCTTCGTGCTGAACGCTCATGGAACGTGTTGCAAAAGGGTTTTGTCATCCCCGGATCAGCATAGCCAAGGACCCTTTAAGATGCAACTCCCGATCAGAACAAGTCCATAAAACCACTTCACTCAATGTAGAACCCCAAACTTCATATCGAGCATCCGTTGGAAGAATGCCTAGAACTACTAGATGAACCCACCTATAGATTTCCGAAAGTTTCCAGTTATGCAATCAGGTGTTGGGGATACACGGGAAGCACCGCGCAATCAACTCTAAACCTACATCCAGGTGTATCCATCCTTCAACACATAACCAGTCTTTCTCGGAAACTGTTTACCTCGGACCTTCGAAAAGCATCCACTATAACAAGCTATGGAAATACTCTCGAACTACCTCCCCAGTACTGGGTGATGTCGGGGTTATCTTGCCACTGGCCGTATAGGAGAGGTTTTCGATGTCGGCCGTCTTAAGTATTTAGTACTGCCGCGATATGCTTGTGACAACAATACCCCGAAGCTCAACTCCTCGGGAACAGGAGGCATCGAGAACAATATCCTTGTCACAAGAACATCGAAACAATCCCAGAATACTCGCGGGATCCTAAAAAAAATTGGTGCAATTTTTGAAAGTAGAAGAGGCAAGAGTAGACGTCAGGAGTCCTCACCAGAGAGAAAGGGGATGAGAAGCAAAAGAAATCCTACTCTCCGATATATATAGGACTCAAAATGTTTTCAGTGTGTGCCTAGACTCAACCGTCAACGATTCGATCAATCAGTGGGGGCTTCTAGGTCGGAGAAGGCTCTGATACCAACTTGTAATGCCCAGGATGGGACTATACCTCCTACGTGTCGAGGCACGACTTAAAGGTATAAGCCCATCCTAGAATGATCTCAAGTTTGGTATCTTTGCACGACTCATGTAAAAGAGGGATTAAATCGCAAAAGGAGATAGTTGGCTTACACTCGCCACTTCACACAATACATTACATAAGCAAAACATCATTCAAAACATCACAACCCGACTACGGGCAAGATCCAAAAGCAAGATACCAAAAACAACATAAAGCCACAGGTCAGGATCGGATCCTAGTAGAAACCACTACTGATCGTCGAAAACGTCACAAGCAAACAGCCAAACTCTTCATCGAGCTCCATGGTGAAGAACTGATCCAACTCCTGCATCAAGCTCGGCTGAACCTGCATCTGGTGTGGTGAAGTAACTGTGAGCCACAGAGGACTCAGCAATCCCGTTCCCAGGTAACAAGACTATATAAGCCTTGGGTGAGGACAAGGCTGAAGAAAGAATATGAGGTGAAGGAAAAACAAGAGTCTGCAGCAGCAACTAGCACTAACTTACGTAAAGAGAGCGAGAAGAGAAAGTGCCTCGATCGAGAGATGATCACGAAGTGATCCTAGCTAAAGCCGATCAAACATAACCCCACCGTGTTCAACTCCCGAATCCCTATTCGGAAATTGACAGTCACGGTACACACGCTGGTAGTGTATTGAAACATTGTGTCAAGTTATCTACAACCGGAATTAACAAGCTCCCATCTGCCACATAACCGCGGGCACGGCTTTCGAAAGTTCAAACCCTGCAGGGGTGTTCCAACTTGACCCATTACAAGCCCACGATCCGCGGAGTCGCAACTCCATAGTTGGGAAGACCCGAGTATTCTCGGAATCCCGTGCTCGAGTTAAACCGAACTAAGGTAAGGCTAATCCAGCAAATCCTCCCGGCGTGTCGACAGCCTGATAGTAGCCGCGCGTATCTAAGTCTCAGGACACGACCGGATGAGTCATCCTACAGGTTTTTACCAAACCTCAAGTTTCCTTGAGGTGGCCCCGCAGTCTGCTCGTTTTGGACCAACACTCATGTGGAGCACTGGCCCGGGGGGTTGAATTAAAATAAAAGAGGGTTTGCAAGACCCTTATGCATGTTTTATTAGTTATTAGGCGAATAGTACCAATGTTGGGACTTGCTGGAAAAGACTTAGCACTTAGCGGTTTATCAAGGGGGTCCCATACACCCCAACCGTGTTAGGAACGCATAATCAAGGAACATAACACCGGTTTATACGGTTCCTAACGGCATGAGTGGAACAAAACACCAAGCAAAAGGCTTAGCCTTCCACCCTTGCCAATATATAGATGATTTCATTTTTTAAGCATATATATAGTGTGATATAACCCAACCAAACTTCAACATGAAGCAAGCATCTTCAATCTTCACCTGCAACTAGCAATGCTATAAGAAGGGCTGAGCGAAGCGTACTTAGCCAAGCAACGGTTTGCGTAGGTAGGGAGGTTAAACATGGCAATGGTTACAAGTAGGAGGCTGACAAGAAGATCATGGGCATCGAGGCAAAACTATAGAGCGGAACTACTAGCAATAGGCAAAGATAGTAATGGTATCCGGGTTCTGTCATCTTGCCTGGAATTCCACAAGGGAGAAGAACGGATCCATGAAGAAGACGGAGCAACACAGACGAGAGAATCCTCACAACTCCGGAACGAAACCGAAGCTAACAAGAGAAGCAACCGGAAAGAAAGAACAACTCGGTAAACACACAAGCATTAACATGGCATTCGATGCACATCCAAGTATGATGCATGTCCGGTTTAAATATGCAAGGCATGGCAAGTGCACAAACAAAACTACAAGTTAAGTGGAGCTCAATATGCAACGAGTTGCATATTGACGAAACACCACATTTTAATTATTTAGTTGACTCTCGTTATTTACAAGACAAGGTTAAATGTTTTTAGCATGGCAATAGGTGAAACAAGGTAAAACTACACTATTTAGGCATTTTAAATGAGGCCGGAAAATAACAACACATATCCGGAAAATCCTCATGAGCATGTTTAGTAATTATAAGCAAACAACAATTAAACATTTTAGTGTTGTTAACATGATGCGGATGACATGATCAAGTTTATGCAATTATTATTAAAAGTTGACAAGAAGAAGATATGAATTATTTGTCACCGTGGTGGAAGGAAAAGGTGCCACGGCAACGATCCGAAAATGATGCAACGCAACATATCGGTACCGGTAACTCGTGGAGAGTCCGGTGCAAAAGGAAAGATGGCGTGAGCGAGCCAAACGAGATGAAAGGTGGGGCGATCCCGTTACCGGGTTCCCACGAGTCGGCGACGAGGCAACCGAGGAACACGACAAAAGATGAAACGGCACGACGGGCACGGAGCACACAAGGGAGACATTTCATACAACACAAGCAAGCATCCACGGGTCACGTCTCAGGGTTATACCTTCGAAGCGTGCGTTTCGGGGCGGTTCGAGACGTAGAGGAAGAAGTCATTCCGTTCGTCGAGGAAGAAGGCGTAGTAGTGGAAGTAGTGGTACACGAGTCGTGGTACACGGGGCGACGGTAGTGGAACATGCCGTAGAGGGAAGTAGTTGTTCTCGTTCATCGGAGAGGAAGTAGTTGTACACGAGGTCGCCAACGAGTAGTCGTTCCGTTCGTAGAGGTACTTGAGGGTCTTGGCGACGGTTGTGGTACACGGCGACGGTAGTCGTTCGGGTCGTCGAGTAGTCGAACTTGACGCAAACGAAGGGGTACTTGATGCGTTGTGTAGTGTCGTCGTGGTACTTGGTGTCTTGACGAATCCGGAGACGCGGTAGAGGTACTCGTTCTTCGCCGAAGATAGCCGTACACGTACGTAGACGTTCTCGTCGTCGTGGCACTTGCTGCTCCATGTTTAATAGCTGGACAAAACAAAACGCAAAAACCGAAAAAAAAAAGCACAGCAGCAGCAACTAAACAACCCCGGCATGGAGGAAACAGGCGACCAGAGGGGCTGCACGGGCGAAGACGGGCGCGGAGGCTCGAAGGAGCTGCGGTAAGGAGGCGAGGACGGATGGGGCCGCCGGCGGGTAACGCGGCCGCGGCGTCGCTGGCGCAGAGGAGGGAGACTGGCCGCGGTCGGAGCTGCGAGGCAGCTCCCATGGCGAGGCGAGGCGAGGGCCTGACGCAGGGGCGCCATGGCGCTACAGGTGAAGGCGGAGGGGCTCGGGCGTCGCGCCGGCACCGGCCATGGCGGAGTAGCGGAGACGAGATGGCGAGGACGAGGCCCGAGGCAGAGGAGGCAGGGCCTGGCCGCGCGCTGGGGTCGGGGCGCTCGTGGCCGCGGGCTTCGCGACGCGACTGGGCGAAGCAGGGCGGTCGCCGGCCGGGACGAAGGGAGGCCGGAGGGTCGCGGCCTCGGGGCGGAGGGGCTCTGCCGGCCCACGGCGCTCTGGGAAGATCGAGGGGGAAGGGGTGCTCGCGAGATGGGATCGGGGAGACGAGGGAGATGGGATCGAGGGACTGCGGGAGGCTCGAGGGAAAAGTGCGGCGGCTGAGAGGAGTAGCGAAGGATCGCTAGCGGCCTAGGGTTACGGGGTAGGTGCGGGCTGGCCTGGTGGAGTTGGGCCGAAGGGATGGGCCAGGAGGCTGAGGTTTGGGCCAGGGAGGCCTAGGGGAGGAGAGAAGGGCGGCTGGGCCAGGGAAGGAGAGAGGGAAAGAAGGAGGCCTAGAGGCTGGCTGCCTTCTTATTTATTTTCTTTAGCAGAAAATAAAAGAGAAGAAAGAAAAGAGGAGGAGAGTTAGGAAAAAGTTAGCACCTGGAATTATATTTTTCTCGGGCTCATAAAAATAAGCACGACCGGAGAAAAATACAAAAAGGCCAGATCGGAAAAATAATTCAAACATATTTGAATTTAATTCAAATAGTTTGAACTAAGACTTGATTATTGAAGTGTCCAAAAATGTTCGAAATTTTGGAGGAACCTCGAAACAACGGAAAAGAATTATTGGCAAGGTTTTAAGGAGAAACTCGAAGTGAAAAGACATGGGGAAAAATTATGCAAGTGTGTTATGGTTATCCCAAACAGATGGAATATTTTAATATAGCTCCCTAAATAATGAGAGACTTTTATATGTTATAAAGAGAAGTCACCTTCCCTCGATTTAAATGGACCGAAGGTCCACACAATTTATTTTGGTTGAGATGCAAAAATAAATATGACATGAAGGCATGATGACATGATGCAATGCAAAAAATAAATAACACAAGCACAAAAGAACACACGGGCAACCCGGAACATCTGGAATCTTCTAGGATCTTCTGGAATCTTCTGGGACGTCGGCCTTCGGGCGTCACAGAGAAACACGCAAACCTCTGGGCATCGCTCTGCCTCGACCACCCACCGTAACCGGGAACTCACCGAAATTTTCCCCGCCCTCGCTTCTACCATGATTTTTTCTGTCATGGACGGCCCAAAGAATGTGATGTAGGTGTGTCTCCAGCCTGCCCACAACGAAAAGCCCGTTTTCTGTCATTATTTTTTGCCATATGAGTACAGCCCACCACATCTATGATGATACCCGGTTTTGTCACAATTATCATCATAGAAGTGTCATAAGCATGACAGAAAAAAAATGTTCGGGCCAAAATGTCACGTATGTGTCTTTTTTTGTAGTGATATTTCATCCACCTATCATGTGGTTGTCTTACATCAAAGTAGTGTTCATCAGTATCATACATCAGTGAGTTCTGAATAGCAAATTTTATTACATTTTCTTGTGGGTTTGACTTGACAAGGAAAAGTCAAAAAATAGGAAGGAAAGGAGTAAGGAAGGGGACGATGGTGGTCCACTGCGCCAACGTAAACGGGGCATCTCTAGGGATTATCCTTATACTTCTAGTGCATTACAAGTTGCAAGTCTCTTCTCCCCTACTCCAGCATCCCAGGTGCTTGCTCTAACTTGGCGGTGTCATATTTGGTTGCATGTTGCATATGGTGTCTAGCTTGTATTTCTTCTAATTAGTGTAAATTGCATTTGCTTAGCTTACACATTATACGTATAAATAAGACACGCTAATACGTCCATTTTGCATCATGCTTATATGTTGATATTTATTGCATTATGGGCTGTTATTACATGTTTTGTCACAATACCTATGCCCTTTCTCTCTTATTTTACAAGGTTTACATGAAGAGGGAGAATGCCGGCAGCTGGAATTCTAGGCTGGAAAAGGAGCAAAGTCTGGAAACCTATTCTGCACAACTCCAAAAGCCCCGAAACTTCACAGAACTACGTTTCAGAAAATATAGAAAATATCTGGCGAAAGAAGATCACAAGGGGGGCCACCAGCTGTCCACGAGAATGGGGGGCGCGCCCCCCTCTGGGCGCGCCCCCCTGTCTCGTGGGCCCCCTGAAGGCCCCCCGATGCCCATCTTCTCATATATGATGTGTTTTGACCTGGAAACATCATAAGGAGGCTTTCGGGACCAGACGCCGCCGTCTCGAGGCGGAAACCAATCTAGGGCTTCGGTAGAGCTGTTCTGCCGGGGATACTTCCCACCGGGAGGGGGAAATCGTCACCGCCGTCATCACCAACAACTCTCCCATCTTGGGGAGTGCTATCTTCATCAACATCTTCACCAGCACCATCTCTTCTCAAGCCCTAGCTCATCTCTTGTATCCAATCTTTGTACCCAAACCTCAGATTGGTACCTGTGGGTTGCTAGTAGTGTTGATTACTCCTTGTAGTTGGTGTTAGTTGGTTTACTTGGTGGAAGATTATATGTTCAGATCCATTATGCATATTAATACCCCTCTGATCATGAACAATATTATATCTTGTGAGTAGTTACTTTTGTTCCTATGGACATGGGAGAAGTCTTGCTATTAGTAGTCATGTAAATTTTGTCTTCGTTCGATATTTTGATGAGATGTATGTCGTCTCTCCTCTAGTGGTGTCATGTGAACGTCGACTACATGACACTTCACCATTATTTGGGCCTAGAGGAAGGCATTGGGAAGTAATAAGTAGATGATGGGTTGCTAGAGTGACAGAAGCTTAAACCCTAGTTTATGTGTTGCTTCGTAAGGGCCTGACTTGGATCCATATGTTTCATCTTATGGTTATGTTTACCTTAATACTTCTTTTGTAGTTGCGGATGCTTGCGTTAGAGGTTAATCATAAGTGGGAGGCTTTTCCAAGTAAGGACGGCACCCAAGCACCGGTCCACCCACATACCAAATTATCAAAGTACCGAACGCGAATCAGATGTGTCCTCGGGAGTGCTTTCCTTTATACAAGAGTTTGTCCAGGCTTGTCCTTTGCTACAAAAAGGATTGGGCCACCTTGCTGCACCTTATTTACTTTCTCCTTTTGTCACTTGCTACCAATTACCTTATAACAAAACTATCTGTTACTTATAATTTCAGTGCTTGCAGAAAATACCTTACTCAAAATAGCCTATCATTTCCTTCTGCTCCTCGTTGGGTTTGACACTCTTACTTATCGAAAGGACTACGATAGATCCCCTACACTTGTGGGTCATCAAGAATCTTTTCTGGCGCCGTTGCCGGGGAGTTAAGCGTCTTTGTTAAGTGCAATTTGGTAAGGAAAAAATTATATAGTGTGCTGAAATTGATTGTCACTTGTTACTATGGCTCATAATCCTTTGAGGGGCTTGTTCGGGGTATCTTCACCCCAACCAGAAGAGCAAAGAGTTGCTCCTCAACCTACCGCACCTACTGAAATTTTTTGCTTTGAAATTCCTTCGGGTATGATAGAGAAACTGCTTGAAAATCCTTTTACAGGAAACGGAACACTGCATCCTGATTTACACCTAATCTATGTGGATGAAGTTTGTGGATTATTTAAGCTTGCAGGTATGCCGAGGATGTTATCAAGAAGAAGGTCTTCCCTTTATCTTTGAAGGGAGATGCATTGACATGGTTTAGGCTATGTGATGATATTGGATCATGGAACTATAATCGTCTGAAGTTGGAATTTCATCAGAAGTTCTACCCTATGCACCTGGTTCATCGTGATCGTAATTATATTTATAATTGTTGGCCTCGCGAAGGAGAAAGCATCGCTCAAGCTTGGGGGAGGCTGAAGTCAATGTTATATTCATGCCCCAATCATGAGCTCTCAAGAGAAATGATCATTCAAAATATTTATGCTCGGCTTTCTCTCAATAATCGCTCCATGCTCGATACTTCTTGTTCTGGCTCTTTTATGATGAAGATTGTTGAATTCAAATGGGATTTATTGGAAAGAATTAAACGCAACTCTGAAGATTGGGATCTCGACGAAGGTAAGGAGTCAGGTATGACGCCTAAGTTTGATTGTGTTAAAGCTTTTATGGATATCGATGTTTTCCGTGAGTTTAGCACTAAATATGGACTTGACTCTAAGATAGTAGCTTCTTTCTGTGAATCATTTGCTACTCATGTTGATCTCCCCAAGGAGAAGTGGTTTAAATACCATTCCCATATTGAAGTAAAAGTAGTTGAACCTGTTAAAGTTGAAGAAAAGACTATCACTTATAATGTTGATCCTATTATTCCTACAACTTATATTGAGAAACCACCCTTCCCTGTTAGGATAAAGGATCATGCCAAAGCTTCAACTATGGTTCGTAAGAGTAATACTAGAACACCTACACCCTCTGAGCAAATTAAAGTTGAACCTATTGTTGCCATGGTTAAAGATCTCTTGGTAGAAGATTTAGATGGACATGTTATTTACCTCCAAGAAGAGTCTGCTAGGATAGCCAAACCCAATGCTAGGAATAAACATAGACCTATTGCAGGCTTGCCTGTTATTTCTATTAAGATATGAGATCATTGCTATCATGGTTTATGTGACGTAGGTGCTAGTGCGAGTATTATCCCTCTTACCTTATATCGAGAAATTATGCATGATATTGCACCTGTTGAGTTAGAAGGGATTGATGTTACTATTAAGCTTGCTAATAGAGACACTATTTCACCAGTTGGGATTGTTAGAGATGTTGAAGTCTTGTGTGGGAATGTTAAATACCCTGTTGATTTTCTTATTCTTAGTTCCACACAAGATGAATTTTGTCCCATTATATTTGGTAGACCCTTCTTGAACACTTTAAATGCTAAGATAGACTGCGTGAAAGATATTGTTACTGTTGGGTTAGGGGATATGTCTCATGATTTTAACTTTGCTAAATTCCGTAGACAACCCCTTGATAAAGAACTACCCAGTAAGGATGAAATTATTGGTCTTGCTTCTATTGATGTGCCTCCTAATGATCCTTTAGAACAATACTTGGTAGACCATGAAAATGATATGCAAATGAATGAGAGAAGGGAAATAGATGAAATATTCTTTAACCAGGGACCCGTATTGAAAAACAACTTGCCTGTTCAAATCCTAGGGTATCCTCCTCCACCCAAGGGTGATCCCGTGTTTGAACTTATACCTTGACCTGATAATCTTAAGTATGTTTATCTTGATGAAAAGAAGATATATCATGTTATTATTAGTGCTAACCTTTCAGAGCAGGAAGAAGAAAAAATATTGAAAACTCTGAAGAAGCACCGTGCTGCCATTGGATATACTCTGGATGATCTTAAGGGCATTAGTCCCACCTTATGCCAACACAAGATAAAATTGGAAGAAAACGCTAAACCAGGTATTGATCATCAACGACGGTTAAATCCTAAGATGAAAGAAGTGGTAAGGAAGGAAATACTAAAGATTCTAGAGGCAGGTATTATCTATCCAGTTGCTGATAGCCAATGGGTAAGTCATGTCCATTGTGTCCCTAAGAAGGGAGGTATGACTGTTGTTCGTAATGATAAAGATGAATTGATCCCGCAAAGAATAGTTACAGGTTATAGGATGGCAATTAATTTCCGCAAGTTAAATAAAGCTACCAAGAAAGATCATTACCCCTTGCCTTTTATTGATCAAATGCTAGAAAGGTTATCCAAAACATACTCATTTTTGCTTTCTAGATGGTTATTCTGGTTTCTCTCAAATACATGTGTCAAAAGGGGATCAAGAAAATAGCACTTTTACTTGTCCTTTCGTTACCTTTGCTTATAGACGTATGCATTTTGGTTTATGTAGTGAACATGCTACCTTTCAAAGATGCATGATGGCTATATTCTCGGATTTTTGTGAAAAGATTGTTGAGGTTTTCATGGATGATTTCTCCGTTTACGAAACTTCTTTTGATGATTGCTTAAGCAACCTTGATCGAGTTTTGTAGAGATGTGAAGACACTAATCTTGTTTTGAATTGGGAGAAGTGCCACTTTATGGTTAATGAAGGCATTGTCTTGGAACATAAAATTTCTGAAAGAGGTATTGAAGTTGACAAAGCTAAAGTTGATGCTATTGAAAATATGTCATGCCCTAAGGACATCAAAGGTATACGAAGTTTCCTTGGTCATGTCGGGTTCTATAGGAGGTTCATTAAGGACTTCTCCAAAATCTCCAGGCCTCTGACTAATCTCTTACAAAAAGATATTCCTTTTGTCTTTGATAATGATTGTCTAGAAGCATTTGAAATACTTAAGAAAGCATTGATCTCTGCACCTATTGTCCAGCCCCCTGACTGGAATTTGCCCTTTGAGATTATGTGCGATGCTAGTGATAATGATGGAGGTGCTGTTCTAGGACAAAGAGTTGATAAGAAATTGAATGTTATCCAGTATGCTAGTAAAACTCTAGATGGTGCTCAAAAAAATTATGCTACTACTGAGAAATAATTTTTAGTAGTTGTATTTGCTTGTGATAAGTGTAGACCTTATATTGTTGATTCTAAAGTAACTATTCACACTGATCATGCTGCTATCAAATACCTTATGGAAAAGAAAGATGCTAAACCTAGATTTATTAAATGGGTTCTCTTGCTGCAAGAGTTTGACTTGCGTATTATTGATAGAAAGGGAGCTGAGAACCCCATTGCGGATAACTTGTCAAGGCTAGAGAATATACTTGATGACCCACAACCAATTGATGATAGCTTTCGTGATGAACAATTAGTTGTCATAAATACTTCTCGTACTGCTCCATGGTATGCTGATTATGCTAATTATATTGTTGCTAAGTTTATACATCCTAGCTTCACATACCAGCAAAAGAAAAAGTTCTTCTATGATTTGAGACATTACTTCTGGGATGACCCACATCTAAGAAGGAGTAGATGGTATTATTAGACGTTGTGTACCTGAGCATGAATAGGAACAAATCCTACGCAAGTGCCACTCCGAAGCTTATGGAGGACACCATGCGGGAGATAGAACTGCACATAAGGTATTGCAATCCGGTTTTATTAGCCTACTCTCTTCAAGGATGCCCGTAAGTTTGTCTTATCTTGTGATGAATGTCAAAGAAGTGGTAACATCAGTAGACGTCAAGAAATGCCTATGAATTATTCACTTGTTATTGAACCATTTGATGTTTGGGGCTTTGATTATATGGGACCGTTCCCTGCGTCTAACGGGTATACACATATTTTAGTTGTTGTTGATTACGTTACTAAGTGGGTAGAAGCTATTCCAACTAGTAGTGCTGATCATAACACCTCTATTAAGATGCTTAAAGAAGTTATTTTCCCGAGGTTTGGAGTCCCTAGATATCTAATGATTGATGGTGGTTCACACTTTATTCATGGTGCTTTCCGTAAGATGCTTGCAAAATATGATGTGAATCATAGAATTGCATCCCCTTATCACCCACAGACTAGTGGTCAAGTAGAACTAAGTAATAGAGAGCCGAAATTAATTTTGCAAAAGACAGTTAATAGGTCTAGAAAGAATTGGTCCAAGAAACTTGATGATGCATTATGGGCCTATAGAACTGCATACAAAAATCCTATGGGTATGTCTCCATATAAGATGGTATATGGAAAAGCTTGTCACTTACCTCTTGAGCTAGAACATAAGGCATATTGGGCTATTAAAGAGCTCAATTATGATTTCAAACTTGCCGGTGAGAAGAGGTTGTTTGACATTAGCTCCCTTGATGAATGGAGAACCCAGGCCTATGAGAATGCCAAGTTGTTTAAAGAAAAGGTTAAAAGATGGCATGACAAAAGGATACAAAAGCGTGAGTTTAATGTAGGTGATTATGTCTTGCTATACAACTCTCGTTTAAGATTTTTTGCAGGAAAACTTCTCTCTAAGTGGGAAGGACCTTACGTTATCGAGGAGGTCTATCATTCCGATGCCATAAAAATCAACAACTTCGAAGGCACAAATCCGAAGGTGGTGAACGGTCAAAGAATCAAACATTATATCTGAGGTAATCCTAAAAATGTTGAAACCAATGTTATTGAAACCGTAACCCCGGAGGAATACATAAGGGACACTTTCCAGAACGGTTCATCCTTCGAAAAGGAAGAGGTATGTGATACGGTAAGTAAACTGACTCCAAAACAGTTCTAAAGGCAAATTTTCTCTGTTTTGGAATATTTAGGAAAATAGAAAAATAAGTGGCAGTCTAGAAGAGACACGATCCGTCCACGAGGGTGGAGGGCACGCCCCCTTCCCTGGGCGCACCCCCTGCTTCGTGGGCAGCTCGTGTGCCTCCCGGACTCCGATTTCTTGTATGTTACTCCTTTTGGTCGGTAAAAATTCATTATATATACTCCCGAAGGTTTTGACCTTTGTATCACGCAAAAATCCTTTGTTCCTGTTTCGAGTTGTTTTCTGCTAGGGTTAACGAAGCCAGGCACCATGGCGTCTCCCTCCTCCAACAATGAGGGCAACGATGCTTGGCTAATGAAGATAGATCTGAAGAGAGAAGGACCCAAGGAGATCAACAAGAAGAAGAAGATCAAGAAGGAGGTGGAAGATCCGGCTGCGGCATCGGGAGAAGAAGACATCCATCAATCTCTTCACATCCTCATTACCTCAACTGAGATTGAAGCTTTCAAGATGATTGAGTTGGCTCAAATTCGAAACAAGCATCTCACAAGTGAAAATATTTTATCGAAGGAATATATAGCTGCACTCAAAGGTATTATCCGCAAGCTGGAGGATCTCTTACGCTCGATATATGATGATCCGGCGTCACTACTTTCAACCCCATCATCACCACCCCCGAAGAAGGAGACATAATCATATGGGTATGGGCACTCCCCTTGGCAACTGCCAAGCTTGGGGGAGTGACCCCGATATCGTATCACCATCACTCCTATCTTTACCATTTTGTTAGTTCGATCCTTTTGGTAGTATCTTGATCTAGTATAATAAAGTTAGCATGATCTTGTTGTGAGCTTTTGCCTTATGATCTTTACCCTTTGTAATCGAGTCCGTGAGCTATATAATAAAGATTAGTGTTGAGTCAAGGACTTGATTTCCTCACTTGGGTCATGATAAAAAGAAAGAACATATGAAAAGTATCAAAGAGATCATATTGATCTTATGGGAAGTAATGGCCTCACATACAAAGAGTATGATGAATAAAAAATGTTGGGAGTTGACAAACATAGTTTTGGTCATCGTTGCAATTAATAGGAACTAATAAAAGAAGAGCGGCTTCACATACAAATGTACTATCTTGGACATCTTTTATGATTGTGAGCACTCATTAAAATATGACAGGCTAAAGAGTTGATGTTGGACAAGGAACACAAAATAATGGGTTATGTTTTCTTATATCCGAAATAAAGTATATTGTCATGGATCATCCAACATGTTGAGCTTGCCTTTCCCCTCATGCTAGCAAAAACTCCTCGCACTAAGTAGAGATACTACTTGTGCTTCCATACATCCTTAAACCCAGTTTTGCCATGAGAGTCCACCATACCTACCTATGGATTGAGAAAGATCCTTCCAAGTAAGTTGTCATGTTGAAAACTCTCTAAAATATGTATGATTTATTAGTGTGGAGGAAATTAGCTTTATACGATCTTGTGATATGGAAGTAATAAAAGCGACGGACTGCAAATAAAGGTCCTTATCACAAGTGGCAATATAAAGTGACGTTCTTCTGTGCTAAGACTTTGTGCATCCAACCATAAAAACACATGACAACCTCTGCTTCCCTCTGCGAAGGGCCTATCTATTATTCTTGCCTTATAAGAGTCAAGGTGAAATTCACCTTTCCTTTTTACATATTTTCCTTTGGCAAGCACATTGTGTTGGAAAGATCCTGACATATATACCCACTTGGATGTAAGTTTTCATGGTCTATTACTGTTGACATTACCCTTGAGGTAAAAGGTTGGGAGGCAACACCATAAGCCCCTATCTTTCTCTGTTTCCGATTAAAACTCCATAAACATAAGTATTGCGTGAGTGTGAGCAATTGTGAAAGACTATATGATAGTTGAGTATGTAGGCTTGCTGAAAAGCTCTTACATTGACACTTTCCGATGTTACGATAAATTGCAATTGCTTCATTGACCGAGATCAAAGTTTGTTAGTTTTCAATGAAGTTTATGATTCATGCTTGATATTGTGGATGAATTGTTACTTTAGCATAAGAATCATATGACAATATATTTATGTTGTTGTTATAAGAATGATCATGATGCACTCATGTCCGTATTTTATTTTTATCAACACCTCTATCTCTAAACATGTGGACATATTTTTCGATTTCGGCTTTCACTTGAGGACAAGCGAGGTCTAAGCTTGGTGGAGTTGATACGTCCATTTTGCATCATACTTATATGTTGATATTTATTGCATTATGGGATGTTATTACAAGTTTTGTCACAATACTTATGCCTTTTCTCTCTTATTTTACAAGGTTTACATGAAGAGGGAGAATGCCGGCAGCTGGAATTCTGGGCTGGAAAAGGAGCAAACTCTGGAAACTTATTCTGCACAACTCCAAAAGCCCCGAAACTACACAGAACTACGTTTCAGAAAATATAAAAAATATCTGGCGAAAGAAGATCACGAGGGGGCCACCAGCTGTCCACGAGGGTGGGGGCATGCCCCCCTCTCTGGGCGCACCCCCTTGTCTCGTGGGCCCCCTGAAGGCCCCCCGATGCCCATCTTCTCCAATATGAGGTGTTTTGACCTGGAAAAAATCATAAGGGGGCTTTCAGGACCATACGCCACTGTATCGAGGCGGAAACGAATCTAGGGCTCCGGCAGAGCTGTTCTGCCGGGGATACTTCCCATCGGGAGGGGGAAATCATCACCGCCGTCATCACCAACAACTCTCCCATCTTGGGGAGAGCTATCTTCATCAACATATTCACCATCACCATCTCCTCTCAACCCCTAGTTCATCTCTTGTATCCAATCTTTGTACCCAAACCTCAGATTGGTACCTGTGGGTTGCTAGTAGTGTTGATTACTCCTTGTAGTTGATGCTAGTTGGTTTACTTGGTGGAAGATTATATGTTCAGATCCATTATGCATATTAATACCCCTCTGATCATGAACAATATTATGTCTTGTGAGTAGTTACTTTTGTTCTTGAGGACATGGGAGAAGTCTTGCTATTAGTAGTCATGTGAATTTTTTCTTCGTTCGATGTTTTGATGAGATGTATGTCGTCTCTCCTCTAGTGGTGTCATGTGAACGTCGACTACATGACACTTCACCATTATTTGGGCCTAGAGGAAGGCATTGGGAAGTAATAAGTAGATGATGGGTTGCTAGAGTGACAGAAGCTTAAACCCTAGTTTATGCGTTGCTTCGTAAGGGGCTGACTTGGATCCATATGTTTCATCTTATGGTTATGTTTACCTTAATACTTCTTTTGTAGTTGCGGATGCTTGCGTTAGAGGTTAATCATAAGTGGGAGGCTTTTCCAAGTAAGGACGGCACCCAAGCACCGGTCCACCCACATACCAAATTATCAAAGTACCGAACGCGAATCAGATGATCGTGATGAAAACTAGCTTGACGATAATTCCCATGTGTCCTCGGGAGCGCTTTCCTTTATACAAGAGTTTGTCCAGGCTTTTCCTTTGCTAAAAAAAGGATTGGTCCACCTTGCTGCACCTTATTTACTTTTGCCTTTTGTCACTTGCTACCAATTGCCTTATCACAAAACTATCTGTTACTTATAATTTCAGTGCTTGCAGAAAATACCTTACTGAAAACTGCCTATGATTTCCTTCTGCTCCTCGTTGGGTTCGACACTCTTACTTATTGAAAGGATTGCGATAGATCCCCTACACTTGTGGGTCATCACACGCCTTCCTGTTTTTCGTACACACTATATCTATCTATCACACCATGTTCTTACATCAAACTAATGTTCTTGTGGTTCCTACATCGGCCACTTATGATGAGACACCTTTAAGTTGACAGTGTGATATTGATTGTATCTTAAATATTATTTATAGAATGTAATGCTTCTAAATTGTTGAACTCCACCTACAATGAGACAGCTTTAACTTGGCAGAGTGATATTGGTTGCATCTTCCATATGGTGTCTAGCTTGTAATGCATCTAATTTGGTGAACTGCCTTCTGGTTAGTTTCCAGATCATAGGTGTGAATATCTCATGTCGTCCAGTTTTTCATAGATATTCCATCCTCGTATCATGAGTTTTCCTTTCCTTAGAGTAGTGTTCGTCAGTATCATGCATGGCTAAGTTATGAAGAGCGAATTTTATTCCTTTTTGTTGTCGGTTTGACTTCACAATACAAAATCAATAAAGTGGAATGAAATTAGTAAGGTATTGGATGATGGTGGTCCTTCCGAGCAACTGAAACGGAGGTCTCTATAGATTCTGCTCCGCCATCCTCCCAACAAGATTCGCAAAACAAGCAAGGCTAGACGGTCGACCTAGTTGCATAGTTGATGAGCACATCTCCCCTACTCCACCAAAACGGGTGTTTGCTCTAACTTGGCACTATTATATGTGGTTGCTTGTTGCATATGATGCCTAGCTTGTATTGCTTCTAACTTTGTTGTATTGCATATGCTTACTTTACACATTATACATGTGAATATGAATTGTGTTCCTGTTTCTAGAATATACTATATCTGATCACACCATGTTCTTACATCAGACTACTGTTTTTGTGTATCCCACAACAATCACTTATGATGAGACACCTTTAAGTTGACATAATGATATTGTTTGCGTATTGCATGTGATGTCTAGCATGTACAACTTCTAATTTATTGACAGAGTGATATTAGTTGCATCTTTCATATGGAGTCTAGCTTGCAGTGCTTCTAATTTATTGAAATGTCTTCTACTTAGTTACCACATCATACTTGTCAATATGTCATGTCGTCCTATTTTTCGTACATATTCCATCCTCGTATCATGTGTTTGCCTTTCATCAGATTAGTGTTCATCAGTGTCATGCATGAATGAATTCTAAAGAGCGAATTTTATTCCTTTTTATTATTGGTTTTACTTCACAACGTAAAATCAATACGGCAAAAGGAAACTAGTAAGGTAGTGCATGATGGTGGTCCGTCTGAGAAACTGAGACAGAGGGTCTCTACAGACTCTACTCTGCCATCCTCCCAACAAAATCCGCAAGACAACGCAAGGCTAGACAGTCAATGTAGTTGTGCAGATGATGAGCACATCTCCCCTAGTCCACCATCACATGTGTTTTCTCTAACTCGACACCACTATATGTGGTTGCATCTTCTGTATGATGTCTAGTTTGTATTGCTTCTATTTTTGTTGAATTGCATATCTATAGCTTACACATTATACCTTTCAATATAACACGTGTTCCTGTTTCTAGAACATACTAAATCTGTCTATCACACCATGCTCTTACATTAAAGCATTGTTATGTATCCTGCAACAATCACTTACCATAAGACACATTTAACTTGGGAGTGTGATATAGGTTGCATCCTGCATTGTCTTCTAGCTTGTATTGCTTCTAATTTGTTGAAATGACACTAATGATGAGACACTTTTTACCTCGTAGAGTGATATTTGTTGCATGTCCATATGGTGCCTAGCTTTCATTTCTTCTAATTTTGTTGAGATGTCTTCTGCTTACTGTTTTCATACATATTCCATCCTCCTATCGTATGTGTGAATATGCAATATTGTCCTTTTTTTGTATATATTACATCCTCCTATCATGCGGTTGCCTTACATCGAAGTTGTGTTTGTCTGTATAATGCATCAACGAGTTATGCAGAGCTAATTTTATTCCTTTTCTTGTGGTTTTGACTTCAGAATGCAATATCAAAAAAGAGGAAGGAAAATAGTATGTTGGGGGATGCTGGTGGTCCTCTGGACCGACGCAAATGGAGGCTCTCTAGATTGCCACTTCTACTACTACTGCAGTTCAAGTCCCAAGTCTATATGATGTGTTCTTCTCCCCTACTCCACCATCATAGGTGCTTGCTCTAAGTTAGTAGTGTGATAATTGGTTGCATGTTGCATATGGTGTCTGGATTGTATTTCTTCTAATTTTATTAAATTTCACCTGTTGAGTTTATATGTTATAAATGTGCATATGACATGCCTTTCTGTTTCTATAATACAATACATCTATCTATCACACCATGTTCTTACATCAAAGTATTCTTATTGTGTATCCTGCATCAATCACTTATGATTGGATGTTTTTGACTTGGCAGTGTGATATTGGTTGCATCTTGCATTGATTTCTAGGTTGTACTGTTTCGACTTTTCAAAATGCCACTTATGACAAGAAAATTTTAAGTTGGCAGAGTGATATTGGTTGCATATTTCATATGGTGTCTAGCTTTCATTGATTCTAATTTCTTGAAAACATTTCTTCTTAGTTCAAACATCGTAGGTGTGAATATGTCATGTCGTCCTATTTTTTGTACATATTCGATCCTCCTCGTACGGTTCTCTTACATCAAAGTATTGCTCGTCTGTATAATGCATCGGTGAGTTCTGAAGAGCGAATTTTATTCTTTTGTGTTGTGGGTATGGCTTGACATGGCAAAGTAAAAAAAGATCAAGGAAAATAATATATTAGGGGATGGTGTTACTCGTCGGGTGCAATGGAAAATGAGCTTCCCTCGAGATTCTGCTGGTACTTATAGTGTAGTAGAAGGTCCAAGTCCACCAGCTAAATCTACAAACACAGTATTCCCTACTTCACCAGCTGCAACACGTCCTTCAACTGGAACGACATCTGAACAAGTTACTCGTTCGGATGCTCCGCGAGTGGCATGTTCCCAAGCTGCCTTCACACCTAACACTACTTCCGAAGCACTGCTGACACTACATGACTTGGCAAGATCAGATGAACCTCATGAGCATCAACACCAAGATGGTACCTAATTGAGTCAAGTTGCAGTTGCATGCTCCTTTAAATGTACTCCCACTATTTAATGTGCACTAAGACTTTCCGTATTCATTGTTGAACTAGCACCATGGCTCAAGAGGAAACATACATCAGGGATAATATTTAACAGATTAAAAAAATCTAAAGGAGGAAGAATGGAGATCCATTTTGAGTCGGGTTTAAAAAGTCCACGTGATTCTAAAGAGTCAGCCAAGTTAGTATCAGAGGTAGCCGTTTCCTTTAGGTGTCATGAACGTATCCTCTCAATGTGGATCCAGTACAAGAATGAGAAATATGATACCCGGTTTAACACCTTCCTTGACCATTTATTCGAAAGTAATGTTATTCATCGCAATTTGTATTATTGTATTGCCATGTCCCATACTTAGCTTCCTCCTAATGAGACTCCCATTCTTTTTTCAACATATGAGATTCAAGTTGGATCCGAAAGTTGATTTGTAACAACCCGAACCTGATAAGATTCGATGTCTAGCTAGCACACACAGTACAAGATGTAATATCAAGAATAAACCGCATGTCATAATATTACATCATAGATCCAGAATTTAATATAATACATACATGCATAGCTCAAGCTAGCATACAAGGAAAACACAGCGGAAAAGCAAATAAAATCTTCATGGAATCCATCAACACCAGAGGCAAATGTCGAGTATAGACATCGTAACCCTACATAGTATCACTCACTCGTCATGAAAAATCTACAACATGAAATGTTGCAGCCACGTAGGGTCAATACTTTGAATGTATTGGCAAGTCACACAAGAAAAGATATAACAGACCTACACCTATATGAAGAAAGCTAATTTTCCCCTGATAGCAACATAATATAATAGTCGAAAATTTAATTATGTCTTGCTATAGTTAAATACATATGGTTGAATTGGGCACTCCAATTCAAACATATCTCAATTATTAAGTTTCCCACTCAATTTTTATTAAAGTATCCTCTGTCAGGATCATCCAACAACTGTAATGGCATAGTTGCTCAAATTTTTCCATAATTGGGGACACAGCTAATCATGATCAGTTTTGACACTCTGGACCCACTAGATTCAACCCCAAGATTGAGACGAAGTTTTTCAGAAGTAGTCACCTTCACCCACCGGCAGCCGGTACACCTACTCATATCTACATATGAGCTTTGCCTGGGCGAGGATCCTACAACATAATCAACTAAGCCAGAGCCCATTTAGCTAGTGGTTGCGCATGGAAGCTACTAGTCACTAAGTATGTCTGGTCTTTTTGAGCCTGGACGGCACCCACTTACATTCATGGGTTATAAACCATGATGTTCTTGAAACCACCCAGCAATACCATTCGTGTGCACTTAGCCATGGTCCATGTCCTTAGAAAAGGAACAGGAAATTTCATGATGCAACCCTGTCCGTCCAGAGGTGCATTACATATTATGTTTTTACTCAAGTTATATTATAAATAGTCCTCACATAATCTTGATGCATACACGAACCAATCCTCGTCTACAAGAATGGCAAGAATAGACTACCACGATCTACAATAAGGCCATACTATGTTGTAACTCTGTAGCAATAACATACTACCATGATCTTCCTACACATGCACAATTTGGTAGTGTGATATATATAACTACATGCATAGAAAAAATAGGATGAAGGATGATCAATGTGTAACTTGCCTGGAACGTTTGGTGAAGTTTGTCGCACTCACAATTCCTCATAATTCTACATGTCACGCTCTGAGAAATCTATAGCAAACGATACAACCCAAAATAAACAACCATGTCATCCAGAAGAATCAAAACGAAAACAAAAACAAAAATGGAAGGTTAAGCAACAACAACAACAACAACAAAAACAAAATATACATGCTTAATATATACTATGGGTCTTTATGGTGGTATAAGGTGGAAGGCGAAGGAATTAACTCGAAAGAGTCGATGGATGATGAATTGTTGCCATATACGAGTACATTAGAGATATTATGGAACAAGGTCAAAAGTATTTGGAGAACAACATGCAAGTTGTTTGACATATTGCATATGACATAGGTGTTCATTTGCAAAAAGAATTAAATGAATAGGAGCAGGGGGTTGTTCGAGTGTAAGTTGGGTAGCTCATGATGGTGCCATTAGCAAGGGAATAAAGAGTCAGGGAGATGCAGCACACGGATACAGGAAATAAGGAACTGGAGGGAGCACCTGGGATGTACCGTACACGATGAAATCAGGCGGCAATAGTGGTGGTGACTGGGGAGCTCCGATGAGATTGTGCACTTGAAATCGAGGCCGGTTCCGTGAGGTGAGGATGGGAATCGAGCGAGATGGATCCAGGGGATCTCCCAATGGCTTCAAATTGGAGAAACGGTTTGGGGTCATGCGATTCACGCGGGGTTTGGATCGGGCTCGGTGCAGCTGTCGTGCATGAGTAGTACACTGGGCGAAGGTAGGAGATGACTGCGGGCCAGGGGCATTAGCGGGTCAGGGGCGGTGTGCGGCTGATGAGTGGGGTTGTCCGAGCATCAGCACCAGAGAAGAGAGAGAGAGAAGAAAAAACAAAGCTGCCGACTGGAAGAAGTTGTATGAGAAGAGAAGTGACTCGGGGAAGATGCTAAAAGCAGTTGCCGAGGAACTTATGGGTGATTTGAGCTGTCCATAGAGCATGAGCTAGAGGTGGAGCAATATGTGCCTGCTGTCAAGCAAGGTCGTGATGTAATGCCCCGGATGTAATACTTTCCCTTTTGGGCATATAATATATCTCCGGCTTCATCTATTCCATTCCGGGTTCTTTGTCTTTCGGGTGTTCGTCGTTTTGTTGTGTGCGTGTGTGGCATTCATTCATATCATGTAGACATGTGCATCGCATTGCATTTGTGTTGTCGTTTGCATCCGGTTCCACGCGTTCCTTCCCGTTTTCCGTTTCGCGTTCCGGAGCTCCCTCACGTGTCCGTGACGTCCCGTAGGCCTACTTTGTTGTTTGGGCGTGTAACGTTGCCGGTGTGGCGCGAGACTTGTCGTGTGTTGTTGTTTTGTTGTATGTAACCCGCCTCTCAAATCTCGTCGCGTTTGGACTCCGTTTGCTATTCTCAACAGTTATTCGTGTGGTCCAAAGTGCCTTCACTTTGTGGCCCAGAAACACCCCTACAGCAGCCCACTACCCTCTCCTAGGCCCATCTTAACTCCCCTCGCGATCGGATCCGTCGGATCGCTATCGGAGGGCTCCAAACACCCCCAGATCCCCCAAACCCTAGCAATCTGCTATATAGTAGACCCCTAGGTCCATTTTAGGCATCTCTAGCTTCTTCCTCCTCCTTCCCCCTAATTTTTTTGGATCTGGCCAGCCCCCCCTTCTCCACTTGGCAGCTCCCCTCCCGCAAATCTCGTGGATCAAGGGAGATCCTTCGATCGAAGCAGCCAGCCGCAGCGACCAGATCGCGTCGATCTCGGCCAGGTCAACGCACATCGAGCCTCCCGCAGTCTCCAGCGCCGATCGCTACTCCCCTCCGCTGCTCGAGCCAGCCGCACCGGGTCGTCCCGTCGCCAGGGACCACTTCCCCTTCGCGCCCGCACCGGCCCACTCCGTCGCCCTCCAGAGCCGCCTCGCTCCCGCGCCAGGCAGGCCCCAGCCAGCCGCCTTCCCTGGGCCGCGCCTCGCCAGCGCCTCCGATCGGGCCCCTCGCCAGGCTCCGCCGCTCCGCCAGGCCGCGGGCCGCGCCAGGCGGGCCGGCCTCCCGCATTGCCGCCGCTCCTTCCCGAGCCGCCATTCGGCCCCGCCGCGCTGGGCCTCCCGTCCGCCCTGGGCCCAGTCGCCTCCCGGCCTCCGCAGCTCGCCCAGCCAGGCCGGCCCATCCGTCGCCAGCCAGCCGCCGCGGACCGAAGCAGCCGCCTGGGCCGCCGCCTCTGCCAGATCTTCTCGCGGGCCGAGCCCATCTCCTTCTCTGCAGATCTGAGGTTGCCTCTTTTAGTCCCCTAAGTCCCTGTGAATTGATTTCTGATGCATTTTTCCAACTGCTCTAACTTTTTGTGTGATTGTCCGTTTCACACAAATAGCATGTCCAGACGTTCGTGGTGATTAGCACTACGTTTTATCTTTTTGTGTCATGCATGTTAGAGATCATCTAGGTGCTTGTTTTCCCGTTGCAAGAGTGCATCCCGATATAATTGCTGCTATGTGATGTTTTTATGCCATCTTTGCCATGTGATAACTTTTAGCTCGTTTGTCCGAATGACGCAAATGACATGTCCACGTGTTCGTCTTGCCATGCTCTACATGTTGTTGGTGATAGGTTGCATGATAGATTTATTCTTGCCATGTTTATCATTGTTGCAAAGTGCCATGTGGCTGTGATGTTGTTTCACTTGTTATGAAATGCCATCTTGTTGAGCTCGTTGCTATCGTTGTGTTTATCTCCATGATGCATGCTTGTATGTTTCGGGATCACCATCATGTGTACTTTGATGTGGTGCTTACCACTTGCCATGTTTAGTTTCGAGGTGACTTAAACTTGCTCTTTTAGATGCCATGATGAAACTGCTGTTTTAACACTTAGTGGATTTTCACTAAGTCTGAAATCTGTAATGTTCCGATGCCATGTTTGCTTGCTGCTCTAGGACAAACCATGATAGTTTTGGGGTGGATCTTGATTGTTCCTTGTAGTATATATTGTTGGTTTTCCATTCATGTTCTCACATTATTATTTAAGTGGCTGTAGCATGTTTAACTTTTGCTCCAAAGTTTCAATAAAATTCTGCTGCCAGAATTTTATTGTCAAGTTCAATATGTCCAAGCTTATTGCTATTGATCCGTGACTCCTTTGGGGGTGCACCTTTGGACTTATTTGCTGTACGATATGTCTAGTTTATGTTCATGCTCTTTGCCATGTTGTTTGAGTGCTATAGCTTAATTATTTTGTGCTCCGAAGTTGCTATGTTGCTGTAATTTTCAGCTTTCGCTCATTTCTTGTTTCGGGCATAACTTTTAGCCCGTAGCTCCGATTGCAGCGAGTCTTATATGAAACTTGATTGATTTTTCGTTTAGAATCATAATCTCCTGTTGTTATCATGTTTTGAGGTGTTTTGCTTGAGTGCTATTTTCCGTGCTCCGTGTGCATCCTTAGTGCATCCATCATGCATCCATCATTTTGGTGTGCGCATTGCATCTTGTTGATTCGTGCCTTGTGTGATTGTATTGTTTAGAGCCGGAAGCTGAGACCGAGTACGAGTACGAGCACGAGGTTACAACGAGGTTGAGCACGAGGACCCTTCTTACGATCCGAACGACTTCACTTCAGGCAAGATGACCGAACCTCGATAACATTACTATCTTTGCCTATTGCTAGTAGTTTCGCTCTATAGTTTTGCCTCAATGCCCATGTCTTTCCTGTCAGCCTCCTACTTGTAACCATTACCATGTTTAACCACCCTACCTATGCAAACCGTTGCTTGGCTAAGTACGCTTCGCTCAGCCCTTCTTATAGCATTGCTAGTTGCAGGTGAAGATCAAAGATGCTTGCTTCATGTGAAGTTTTGTTGGGTTATATCACACTATATAAATGCTTAAAATGAAATCATCTATATATTGGCAAGGGTGGAAGGCTAAGCCTTTTGCTTGGTGATTTGTTCCACTCATGCCGTTAGGAACCGTTTAAACCGGTGTTATGTTCCTTGATTATGCGTTCCTAACACGGTTGGGGTGTATGGGACCCCCTCGATAAACCGCTAAGTGCTAAGTCTTTTCCAGCAAGTCCCAACATTGGTACTATTCGCCTAAACAACTAAAAACTTTCCGAGGGAGTAATTAACCCGAGGCTTAATTAATTCAACCCCCTGGGCCAGTGCTCGATTTGAGTGTTGGTCCAAACTAGAGTCACTTGCGGATACCACCCAGTTCGCTGGGATCTTCGGTATCTGTACGTAGCGCTCATCCGGTCGTGGCCTGAGACTAGATACGCGCGGCTACTATCAGGGTGTCGGCACGCCGCGAGGATTTGCTGGATTAGACTTACCTTAGTTCGGAGTATCTTGAGCACGGGATTCCGAGAATACTCGGGTCTTCCCACTTTGGAGTTGCGACTCCGCGGATCGTGGGCTTGTAATGGGTCAAGTTGGAACACCCCTGCAGGGTTATGAACTTTCGAAAGCCATGCCCGCGGTTATGCGGCAGATGGGAGCTTGTTAATATCCGGTTGTAGATAACTTGACACAATGTTTCAATACACTACCAGCGTGTGTTCCATGACCGTCAATTTCCGAATGGGGATTCGGAAGTTGAACACGGAGGGGTTATGTTTGTTGAGCTTAGCTAGGATCACTTTGTGATCATCTCTCGACCGAGGCCTTCTCTTCTCGCACTCTCTTACGTAAGATAGTTGCTAGTTGCTGCTGCAGACACTTATTCTTTTCTTCAGCCTTCTCCTCTCCCAAGGCTTAAATAGTCTTGTTACCCGGGAACGGGATTGCTGAGTCCTCTGTGGCTCACAGTTACTTCACCACACCAGATGCAGGTCCGATGGTGAGCTATCCAGGTGATGGCACCGAGCTAGACTGGGAGTATGACGAGGAGCGTAGTCGATACTATGTTCGTTATCCTGATGATCAGTAGTGGAGACTTCTACTAGGATTCGATCCGACCTGTGGATTTAATTTATGTTTGGTATCTTGTCATTTGGATTTTTACCCTTAGAGGGTTGTGATGTTTTAATGTATGATGATTGAGACATGTATTGTATTTGTGTGACGTGGCGAGTGTAAGCCAACTAATTTTATGTTTACAATCCCCTCTTTTACATGAGATGTGCAAAGATTACCAAACTTGAGATCATTCTAGGATGGACTTATACCTTTAAGTCGTGCCTCGACACGTAGGAGGTATAGTTCCATCCTGGGCATTACAAGTTGGTATCAGAGCCTTCTCCGACCTAGGAGCCCCCACTGTTTGATCGAATCGTTGACGGTCGAGTCTAGGCACACACTGAAAATATTTTGAGTCCTATATATTATATCGGAGAATAGGATTTCTTTGCTTCTCATCCCCTTTCTCTCTGGTGAGGACTCCTGACGTCTACTCTCGTCTCTTCTATCTTCAAAAATTGCACCAAATTTTTTTAGGAATCTCGCGAGTATTCTGGGATTGTTTCGATGTTCTTGTGACGAGAGTATTGTTCTCGATGCCTCCTGACATTAGGGGTTGTGGCAGTGTCCCGGGGAGTTGAGCTTCGGGGTATTGTCGTCACAAGCATATCACGGCAGTACTAAATACTTAAGACGGCCGACATCGAAAATCTCTCCTATACGGCCAGTGGCAAGATAACCCCGACATCACCCAGTACTGGGGAGGTAGTTCGGGAGTATTGCCATAGCTTGTTATAGTGGATGCTTTTCGAAGGTCCGAGGTAGACAGTTTCCGAGAAAGACTGGTTATGTGTTGAAGGATGGATACACCTAGATGTAGGTTTAGAGTTGATTGCGCGGTGCTTCCCGTGTATCCCCAACACCTGATTGCATAACTTGAATCTTTCGGAAATTAATAGGTGGGTTTATCCAGTAGATCATAGGCATTCTTCCAACGAATGCAGGTTAGCGAGTTCGGGGTTCTACATTGAGTGAAGTGGTATTATGACCGATGTTCCGATCGGGAGTTGCATCTTAAAGGGTCCTTGGCTATGCTGATCCGGGGATTGCAAAACCCTTTCGTAACGCGTTCATATGCTTTCAGCACAAAGATGTTAGAACGAAGCTCCTATCTTGTGTTTGTTCCTGTCCGTACCTTGTTGATTTTCTTATTTTACCTTTTGTCCCCTATGTGGCTTCTCGTGAAGATTGATGTTATCATTTAACTGAGAATTTCATTCGTTCCTCTTGTTCGAATGATTTCATTCGTTCCTATTGTTCGAATGATTATTGTGAAGACTTGTTGCAATTCATTCCATTGATTCAGCTTATACCTTTTGTCAATCAATTGCTGATTCGTGGTCATCTCTTTCAGGATGGCTCCGAAACGAGTTCCCAACGCTAACCCAGAGGGTGAAGAGGTCCCAGATCGTCCTCCTTCCCCTCCTCCTCCGTCTGAGGCTTGGAGAGCGATTATGCAGTCTACAACTCAGAACACCCAGTTGTTGATGCAGATGATGCAACAGATGCAAGCTAATCAAGCTAATCAGGGTGTTCCAGGGAATCAAGGCAACTTCTTCAACCAGCAGCACCATGCTACCCTCAACCAGTTCTTGGCCAATAATCCAAAAGCTTTCAGTTACTGTGTCGACCCTCTTGATGCTGAAGATTGGTTAACCGACATAAAGAAGCATTTTGAGTGCAGTAACGTGAAGGAAGAGGATTATGTGAAGTTTGTAGCCTTCCAACTCAAAGACCAAGCAGCTGACTGGTGGCAGCAGTACAAAGACTCCAGGCCAGGTCAGGTGATCTCTTGGGAGAATTTCTGCAAGGACTTTCGCTCTCACCACATTCCAACAAGTGTCATCGAGGGTATGCGTGAGCAATTCTGCAACCTGAAGCAGGGCTCTATGACAGTCTATCAGTATAATGTCAAGTTCCAAAACCTCGCCCGCTATGCTAAGCAAGACATTCCTGATGCCAAGAGCAAAATCTACCAGTTCCGTGGAGGTCTCAAAGATGAACTTCAGCTTGCTCTCACTTTGTTCGAGCCCGATGAATTCGACAAGTTATATAACATGGCTTTGAAACAAGAAGCAGCTCAGCTTAAGATGGAGGCTTCTAAAAAGAGAATTCGAGATGTCGTTCACTCTTCCTCATCGTCTCAGTTGGCTGCGAAACAACAGAAATTTTGGCTTCCTCCTCCTCCAGTGATTCGAGCTCCCTACAACAACTCCAACAACTCCAACAGCAACAAGAACTCTAGTGGACGTGGTTTCTCCCACCCACCCAACCCGAGCAACCAGTCGAGGAAGCAGTTTCAGTCTCAAGGCTCCAAGTCAAGTGGTTCTCATTTCCGTCCTCTCTCAGAAGTGGTGTGCAACAAGTGTGGCCAGAAGGGTCACTATGCCAACAGATGTCCGAACCCGAAGCGTCTTCCTCCTCCTCCGCTTGTCAGTACAGCAATTGTCAAGCATAATCCAAAGTCTACAAGGGTGAATCTGATCAGTGCAGCTGAAGCGGAGAATTCTTCTGATGTTATTTTGGGTAACCTTTCAGTTAACTCTTTTCCTGCTAAAGTCTTGTTTGATTCGGGTGCTTCATTGTCCTTCATTTCAAGACCTTTTGTTGCTAAGCATGAATTGGTTTCGGAGAGGATTCCTAGACCTTTGAAGATTATTTCTCCGGGTTTGCAAATGACTTCCAACTCAGTTGCTCCGAATGTGTCTATTCGCATGGGTGATTATCGATTTCTGGCTAATCCGGTGGTTCTTGGTAATTCTGATATTGACCTCATCCTCGGAATGGATTGGCTTTCTCAGCATGATGCTCACATTGATTGTGCACAGAAGGAAGTCAAGATGACTCATCCTGATGAAGATGTGATTATCTTTGCCTCCAGGGATAACACTATCAGGCTTTTCTCTCTCAATGATAAGGGCGAAATTAATGCCATATCTCAAATTCCGGTGGTGAACGAATATCAAGACGTCTTTCCTGAAGAACTTCCAGGCATGCCTCCACACCGTCAGGTGGAATTTGTCATTGAACTCGAGCCGGGTACTGAGCCAGCATGTCGGCGTCCGTACAAGCTCTCTTCGGATGAATTGAAGGAATTGAAGAAGCAGCTTGATAAACAGGAGAGTATGGGTCTCATCAGGCCTAGTACGTCTCCTTGGGGCTGTGGTGTCTTATTTGTCAAGAAGAAAGATGGCACGGAGCGTCTCTGTGTTGATTACCGGCCATTGAACAAGAAGACAATAAAGAACAAATATCCGCTCCCCAACATCAATGAACTCTTCGAGCAGCTCAAAGGAGCTAAAGTGTTCTCTAAGCTCGACCTCCGAATGGGCTATCATCAAATTCGCATTCGCGAGGAAGACATTCCCAAGATGGCCTTCAGAACGAGCTACGGTTCATACGAGTATACCGTCATGTCTTTTGGTCTCGCCAATGCTCCTCCTACCTTTTCGAGGATGATGCACTACATCTTCAACCCCTATACTGGCGAGTTTGTGCTTGTGTATCTGGATGATATTCTGGTGTTTTCCAAGAATGAAGAAGATCATGAAAAACACTTACGTCTGGTTCTTGATCGACTCCGAGAGCATAAGTTCTATGCCAAGTTCTCAAAGTGCGAGTTTTGGCTCGATAAGGTTTTGTACCTGGGCCATATCATCTCAGCTGACGGTATTGCGGTTAATCCCGAGAAAGTTGAAGCAATTGTCAACTGGGAAACTCCTCAGAACGTCAAGCAACTCCGCAGTTTTCTGGGTCTTGCAAGCTATTGCAGAAGGTTCGTTGAGAACTTCTCCAAGATTGCCAAGCCTCTTTCCAACTTGCTTCATAAGAATGTCAAATACTTTTGGTCTCCAGAGTGTGAAGTGGCATTCAAAACTCTCAAAGAAAAGCTCGTCTCTGCTCCAGTTCTGACTCCTCCAGATGAGTCCAAGCCCTATGAAGTATTCTGTGATGCTTCTCTTCAAGGTCTTGGTGGTGTGCTTATGCAAGATAAGAGAATTGTGGCATACACTTCTCGTCAGCTCAAGCCAAGTGAGAAGAACTATCCCACACATGATCTCGAGCTAGCAGCTGTGGTACATGCTTTGATTACGTGGAGACATCTGTTATTGGGCAGAAAGGTTGACATCTTCACTGATCACAAGAGCTTGAAGTACATCTTCACACAGCCGCATCTGAACCTCCGCCAGACTCGTTGGGTTGAAATGATCCAAGAGTATGATCCCAGCATTGAATACACTCCTGGCAAGGCGAATGTGATTGCAGATGCTTTGAGCAGAAAGGCATATTGCAACAGCCTTCTTATCAAGCCGTTCCAGCCTGAGCTTTGTGAAGCATTCAGGAAACTCAACCTCCAAGTTGTTCCGCAGGGTTTTCTTGCAAATCTTCAAATTGCTCCTACCTTGGAAGATCAGGTCCGTGAGGCCCAACTCAGGGATACCATGGTGAAGAAGGTGAAACATGGTATTGCAAAGGGCATTCCGAAATACAAGTGCTTTCGTGTTGATGAGAGAGATACCTTGTTCTTCGAGGACAGACTCGTTGTTCCCAAAGGTGATCTCAGGAAGCTCATAACGGAAGAAGCACATGATTCTCTCCTTTCCATTCATCCTGGCAGTTCCAAGATGTATCAAGATCTCAAGCAATCTTACTGGTGGACACGCATGAAAAGGGAGATTGCCCAATTCGTGAATGAATGTGATGTTTGCAGAAGAGTGAAAGCAGAACATCAACTTCCAGCCGGTCTTCTCCAACCTCTTCCTATTCCTGAGTGGAAGTTTGACCACATTGAAATGGACTTCGTCACTGGTTTTCCTAAGTCCAAGCGAGGAAATGATTATATCTTCGTGGTGATCGACAAGCTTACCAAAGTCGCTCACTTCCTACCAGTCAAAGAATCAATCAATGCAGCTCAATTGGCAGAGTTGTACACTTCCAGAATTGTGTCCTTACATGGCATTCCTCAAGTTATATCCTCACACCGTGGAAGCTTGTTCACATCAAGGTTCTGGGACTCCTTTCAGTCCGCCATGGGCACTAAGATCAGGTTCAGCACTGCTTTTCACCCTCAAACTAGTGGTCAAGTCGAGTGAGTGAATCAGATTCTAGAAGACATGCTCATAGCCTGTGTCATATCTTTTGGCATGAAATGGGAAGACTGCCTTCCATTTGCCGAGTTCTCTTACAACAACAGCTTTCAAGCAAGTGCCGGCAAAGCTCCGTTTGAAATCCTCTATGGCAGAAAGTGTCGTACCCCTCTCAACTGGTCTGAAATAGGCGAACGTCAACTTCTTGGCAATGACTTGATCTCAGAAGCCGAAGAAATGTGCAAAGTCATACGTGAGAATCTCAAGGCCGCTCAGTCGCGTCAGAAGAGCTACTATGACGGCAAGCATCGTGATTTGGCTTTCAACATTGATGATCATGTCTATCTCCGTGTGTCTCCGATGAAAGGCACCCAAAGATTCGGTATCAAAGGAAAGCTTGCTCCTAGATACGTCGGGCCTTTCAAGATTCTTGGCAAAAGAGGCGATCTAGCCTATCAACTTGAGCTCCCTTCCAACTTCGCCAATGTTCATGATGTGTTCCATGTGTCTCAACTCCGCAAATGCTTCAAGGCACCTGAGCGCATGATTCCGTTTGAAGAGATTGATCTTCAACAAGACTTGTCCTACCGAGAGCATCCAGTTGCTATTCTCGAAGAAACCGAACGCAAGACCCGCAACAAGTCCATCAAATTCTTGAAAGTCAAGTTGTCACATCACACCGACCGAGAGGCTACGTGGGAACGAGAAGATCATCTTCGTTCCGAGTACCCTTTCTTTTTCCAGTCCTAGATCTCGGGACGGGATCTTTTTGTAGTAGAGGAGAGTTTGTAATGCCCCGGATGTAATACTTTCCCTTTTGGGCATATAATATATCTCCGGCTTCATCTATTCCATTCCGGGTTCTTTGTCTTTTGGGTGTTCGTCATTTTGTTGTGTGCGTGTGTGGCATTCATTCATATCATGTAGACATGTGCATCGCATTGCATTTGTGTTGTCGTTTGCATCCGGTTCCACGCGTTCCTTCTCGCTTTCCGTTTCGCGTTCCGGAGCTCCCTCACGTCTCCGTGACGTCCCGTAGGCCTACTTTGTTGTTTAGGCGTGTAACGTTGCCGGTGTGCCGCGAGACTTGTCGTGTGTTGTTGTTTTGTTGTATGTAACCCGCCTCTCAAATCTCGTCGCGTTTGGACTCCGTTTGCTATTCTCAACAGTTATTCGTGTGTTCCAAAGTGCCTTCACTTTGTGGCCCAGAAACACCCCTACAGCAGCCCACTACCCTCTCCTAGGCCCATCTTAACTCCCCTCGCGATCGGATCCGTCGGATCGCTATCGGAGGGCTCCAAACACCCCCAGATCCCCCAAACCCTAGCAATCTGCTATATAGTAGACCCCTAGGTCCATTTTAGGCATCTCTAGCTTCTTCCTCCTCCTTCCCCCTAATTTTTTTGGATCTGGCCAGCCCCCCCTTCTCCACTTGGCAGCTCCCCTCCCGCAAATCTCGTGGATCAAGGGAGATCCTTCGATCGAAGCAGCCAGCCGCAGCGACCAGATCGCGTCGATCTCGGCCAGGTCAACGCACATCGGGCCTCCCGCAGTCTCCAGCGTCGATCGCTACTCCCCTCCGCTGCTCGAGCCAGCCGCACCGGGCCGTCCCGTCGCCAGGGACCACTTCCCCTTCGCGCCCACACCGGCCCACTCCGTCGCCCTCCAGAGCCGCCTCGCTCCCACGCCAGGCAGGCCCCAGCCAGCCGCCTTCCCTGGGCCGCGCCTCGCCAGCGCCTCCGATCGGGCCCCTCGCCAGGCTCCGCCGCTCCGCCAGGCCGCGGGCCGTGCCAGGCGGGCCGGCCTCCCGCATCGCCGCCGCTCCTTCCCGAGCCGCCGTTCGGCCCCGCCGCACTGGGCCTCCCAACCGCCCTGGGCCCAGTCGCCTCCCGGCCTCCGCAGCTCGCCCAGCCAGGCCGGCCCATCCGTCGCCAGCCAGCCGCCGCGGACCAAAGCAGCCGCCTGGGCCGCCGCCTCTGCCAGATCTCCCCGCGGGCCGAGCCCATCTCCTTCTCTGCAGATCTGAGGTTGCCTCTTTTAGTCCTCTAAGTCCCTGTGAATTGATTTCTGATGCATTTTTCCAACTGCTCTAACTTTTTGTGTGATTGTCCGTTTCGCGCAAATAGCATGTCCAGACGTTCGTGGTGATTAGCACTACGTTTTATCTTTTTGTGTCATGCATGCTAGAGATCATCTAGGTGCTTGTTTTCCCGTTGCAAGAGTGCATCCCGATATAATTGCTGCTATGTGATGTTTTTATGCCATCTTTGCCATGTGATAACTTTTAGCTCGTTTGTCCGAATGATGCAAATGACATGTCCACGTGTTCGTCTTGCCATGCTCTACATGTTGTTGGTGATAGGTTGCATGATAGATTCATTCTTGTCATGTTTATCATCATTGCAAAGTGCCATGTGGCTGTGATGTTGTTTCACTTGTTATGAAATGCCATCTTGTTGAGCTCGTTGCTATCGTTGTGTTTATCTCCATGATGCATGCTTGTATGTTTCGGGATCACCATCATGTGTACTTTGATGTGGTGCTTACCACTTGCCATGTTTAGTTTCGGGGTGACTTAAACTTGCTATTTTAGATGCCATGATGAAACTGCTGTTTTAACACTTAGTGGATTTTCACGAAGTCTGAAATCTGTAACGTTCCGATGCCATGTTTGCTTGCTGCTCTAGGACAAACCATGATAGTTTTGGGGTGGATCTTGATTGTTCTTTGTAGTATATATTGTTGGCTTTCCATTCATGTTCTCACATGATTATTTAAGTGGCTGTAGCATGTTTAACTTTTGCTCCAAAGTTTCAATAAAATTCTGCTGCCAGAATTTTATTGTCAAGTTCAATATGTCCAAGCTTATTGCTATTGATCCGTGACTCCTTTGCGGGTGCACCTTTGGACTTATTTGCTGTAGGATATGTCTAGTTTATGTTCATGCTCTTTGCCATGTTGTTTGAGTGCTGTAGCTTAATTATTTTGTGCTCCGAAGTTGCTATGTTGCTGTAATTTTCAGCTTTCGCTCATTTCTTGTTTCGGGCATAACTTTTAGCCCGTAGCTCCGATTGCAGCGAGTCTTATATGAAACTTGATTGATTTTTCGTGTAGAATCATAATCTTCCGTTGTTATCATGTTTTGAGGTGTTTTGCTTGAGTGCTATTTTCCGTGCTCCGTGTGCATCCTTAGTGCATCCATCATTTTGGTGTGCGCATTGCATCTTGTTGATTCGTGCCTTGTGTGATTGTATTGTTTAGAGCCGGAAGCTGAGACCGAGTACGAGTACGAGCACGAGGTTACCAATGAGGTTGAGCACGAGGACCCTTCTTACGATCCGAACGACTTCACTTCAGGCAAGATGATCGAACCTCGATAACATTACTATCTTTGCCTATTGCTAGTAGTTTCGCTCTATAGTTTTGCCTCGATGCCCATGTCTTTCCTGTCAGCCTCCTACTTGTAACCATTACCATGTTTAACCACCCTACCTATGCAAACCGTTGCTTGGCTAAGTACGCTTCGCTCAGCCCTTCTTATAGGATTGCTAGTTGCAGGTGAAGATCGAAGATGCTTGCTTCATGTGAAGTTTTGTTGGGTTATATCACACTATATAAATGCTTAAAATGAAATCATCTGTATATTGGCAAGGGTGGAAGGCTAAGCCTTTTGCTTGGTGATTTGTTCCACTCATGCCATTAGGAACCGTTTAAACCGGTGTTATGTTCCTTGATTATGCGTTCCTAACACGGTTGGGGTGTATGGGACCCCCTCGATAAACCGCTAAGTGCTAAGTCTTTTCCAGCAAGACCCAACATTGGTACTATTCGCCTAAACAACTAAAAACTTTCCGAGGGAGTAATTAACCCGAGGCTTAATTAATTCAACCCCCCTGGGCCAGTGCTCGATTTGAGTGTTGGTCCAAACTAGAGTCACTTGCGGATACCACCCAGTTCGCTGGGATCTTCGGTATCTGTACGTAGCGCTCATCCGGTCGTGGCCTGAGACTAGATACGCGCGGCTACTATCAGGGTGTCGGCACGCCGCGAGGATTTGCTGGATTAGACTTACCTTAGTTCGGAGTATCTTGAGCACGGGATTCCGAGAATACTCGGGTCTTCCCACTTTGGAGTTGCGACTCCGCGGATCGTGGGCTTGTAATGGGTCAAGTTGGAACACCCCTGCAGGGTTATGAACTTTCGAAAGCCGTGCCCGCGGTTATGTGGCAGATGGGAGCTTGTTAATATCCGGTTGTAGATAACTTGACACAATGTTTCAATACACTACCAGCGTGTGTTCCGTGACCGTCAATTTCCGAATAGGGATTCGGAAGTTGAACATGGAGGGGTTATGTTTGTTGAGCTTAGCTAGGATCACTTCGTGATCATCTCTCGACCGAGGCCTTCTCTTCTCGCACTCTCTCACGTAAGATAGTTGCTAGTTGCTGCTGCAGACACTTATTCTTTTCTTCAGCCTTCTCCTCTCCCAAGGCTTAAATAGTCTTGTTACCCGGGAACAGGATTGCTGAGTCCTCTATGGCTCACAGTTACTTCACCACACCAGATGCAGGTCCGATGGTGAGCTATCCAGGTGATGGCACCGAGCTAGACTGGGAGTATGACGAGGAGCGTAGTCGATACTATGTTCGTTATCCTGATGATCAGTAGTGGAGACTTCTACTAGGATTCGATCTGACCTGTGGATTTAATTTATGTTTGGTATCTTGTCATTTGGATTTTTATCCTTAGAGGGTTGTGATGTTTTAATGTATGATGATTGAGACATGTATTGTATTTGTGTGACGTGGCGAGTGTAAGCCAACTATTTTTATGTTTACAATCCCCTCTTTTACATGAGATGTGCAAAGATTACCAAACTTGAGATCATTCTAGGATGGACTTATAGCTTTAAGTCGTGCCTCGACACGTAGGAGGTATAGTTCCATCCTGGGCATTACACGTGAGGAATTGAAGAAGGAGCTGGAGTATCTCGTCGCTCGATGATTCATCGAGGAGTAGTGACAGTAGCGACCCAGATCATTGTGTGTGATTCCCTTCTTCTCTGGCCCCCGTGTCTTTCGGGCATTGCCGCATGTGTCATTTTAAATTATTTGGAATATGTAAGACAATTATTATCCACGCCGTTGTAAATTTGTAGTCGTATTATCCGTTGTCATTTTATTTTGTCATCCTATTATCTCTTGCCACATGTGGCATTGTAAATTATCTGGAATACGAGTTGTAAACACAAACAAAGCAAATGCTTACGTTGAGCGAGGCCATGGGATCACAATCAAACACCCTCCGTCCAGGTGCTTTAATTAATCAAATGTTAAATAGTGGCTCAGCCGCCATTAATGGAGAAGTTGTGAGCGAGGTAGGCGGCTGATGGATGGCGAGGTCAAAGAGCTCGCTTCCTGGTGAGCATGCATGGAGGACTGCTCGCACGTGTCCCGTCTAGCCTGCACAGTGGATAGGTCGCATGTGTCCCATCGAGCATGCGCGATGGACTACTCGCATGCATCTCATCGAGTCTACACGGCGGACTTCGCGCTCGTACCGTCTAATCAAACAATTGCACGCACGCCACCAACTATGGTTAAATTTTGGCACAAAATACAAAGACGACCAATGAACTAGGACCGATGTAGTACTCTCAAATAAAAAGAGGGATGTGTGGCCGCACTTAAATGGTTGCAGGAACACACATGGTTCAAAAAAATATAATTGTTTGCAATATTAACATGTCAACTATTTGTTCCAAAAGGGCTTCGATTGCTATTAATTTGTGCACCTTGTCTCAAACTGGACGATATTTTTACCACGACATATATGTGCCATGTCATGAAACCATGCCAAGTTTCATGATTTCTGGGTGAGTTTATGATTTACCTGGATTTAAAACCCAAGATTTTCAATGTTGAAGGGCGGCGAGACATTTGTAATTCATTCTCATTCCTACAATGAGATCTAAACATGCACCTAAGGACGCACGTACGATTTTCAACCCATTTTGGTGCACTGGAGCATGTGCTGGTACTTCAAATTTGAATTATGGGCATTAAATGCATAGAAAACTCAATTAATATATAAAATGGCCAAACAAATCCTGAATAATTTAAAATTTTGGCGCAAACTCTTGTTATTCTATGTTACCTGTAGAAAACAAAATACAAGTCGAGAAGAGGCATCGATTGTCGTTTCACCCACAGGGGGCACATTTCCCTACGGGAACCACGAGTGTTGCGAGAAGCTCTGGTTTGTAATAAAGCTTGGTCCAAATTGGATAAAAAAAATTACCACGACATATATGTGCCATTTCATGATACCATGCCAAGTTTCATGATTTTCTGGCGAGTTTTGGATTTACGGGGATTTCAATACCGAGATTCCCAATGTTTGAGGCCGAGCGAGGACGACGAGGTGGTTGAATTCGTTCTCATTCCTTGCATGCGACCTAGGCATGCACCCCAAGGACACATGTACAATTTTTCTAGCCATTTTGGTGCACTGGAGCATGTATTTGAAGTTCAGATTTGAATTATGGACATTAAATGCCTAGAAAACTCAACTGATGTATTAAAAAGGTCAACCGAACCCTGAATAATTTCAAAGTTGAGCACAAATCTCATGTTGTTCCATGTTGCGTGTACAAAAAAATACATGGAGAGAAGAGGTAGCAATTATCGTTTCGCCCAGAAGGGGGACACGTTTCCCTATCGAAACCACGAGGCTTCCTGGGAGAAGCTCCGGTTTGTAAGAGGTTTGTAATAAAGCTTGGCCCAAATTGGACAATTTTTTTACCACGACATATATGTGCCATGTCGTGACACCATGCCAATTTCATGCTTTTCTGGTGAGTTTTTGAATTACGGGGATTTAAAAACCGAGATTCCCAATGTTTAAGGCCGAGCCAGGACGCCGAGATGGTTGCAACTCATTCCCATTCCTTGCATGGGACCTAAACATGCACCCAATGACACATGTATGATTTTTCTAGCCATTTGGTGCACTAGAGCATGTATTTGTAGTTTAGATTTGATTTATAGATATTAAATGCCTAGAAAACTCAATTAATGTATAAAAAGGCCAAACAAACCCTGAATAATTTCAAAGTTCAGCACGAATCTCCTGTTGTTCCATGTTGCCTGTAGAAAAGGTAAAAGGCGAGAAGAGGTGGCGATTATCTTTTCACTCACAAGGGGGCACATTTCCCTATCGAAACCATGAGGCTTCTTGAGAGAAGCTCCAGTTTGCAAAGAGGTTTGTAAAAGCTTGACCCGAATTGGACAATTTTTTACAACGACATATATGTGCCATGTCGTGACACCATGCCAACTTTTATAATTTTCTCATGACTTTTCGATTTACGGGGATTTAAAAACCAAGATACCAAATGTTTGAGGCCGAGCCAGGGCGCCGAGACGGTTGTAATTCATTCACATTCCTTGCATGGGACCTAAACATGCACCCAATGACACATGTACGATTTTTCTAGCCATTTTGGTGCACTGGAGCATTTTTTGTAGTTTAGATTAGATTTATGGACATTAAATGCCTAGAAGCTCTATTAATGTATAAAAAGGCCAAATGAACCTTGAGTAATTTCAAATTTCAGCACAGATATCTTGTCGCTCCATGTTGCCTGCAGAAAAAAAAATACAAAGCGAGCAGAGGCAGTGATTACCATTTCGCACACAAGGGGGACACATTTCCGTATCGAAACCACGAGGTTTCTTGAGTGAAGCTCCGATTTGTAAGAGGCTTGTAATAAAACTTGCCCCAAATTGGACTTTTTCACAACATATATGTGCCATGTCGTGACACCATGCGAAGTTTCACGATTTTTGGGTGAGTTTTGCATATACAGGGATTTAAAAACCAAGATTATCAATGTCCGAGTCCGAGCCAGACGACGAGACGGTTGTAATTCATTCTCGTTCTTTGCATGGGACCTAAACATGCATCCAAGGACACATGTACGATTTTTGTAGCCATTTTGCTGCACTAATTTGAATTATGCACATTAAATTATTGCTTATTAAGCTTAATTATAATGTATTAAAAAGGCCAAACAAACCCTGAATATTTAAAGCGGTTCTAGTCAACTGTCTCGCACCTGTGGGTAAGCACTGTGCGCATGCGTCGTGCTAGCTCGCACTTCCTTCTTTACTATCGATTTCCTGCCTCTTCTCCCATCGATTTCCCGCAGCCTGTCAGTGCTCATAGAAGGCTAGGCGGCGACACACCGGCCATGTAAAGATTTCACACAGTTTCTAAAAGCACAAACGGTGTGATAGTAGGGAGTAGGTCCCATACGGTGATCAGCGTGAAATGCCTTAAGGGCAAGGAGGTAAATCTTATTAGCAAGGGGCGGCTCCCCTTCCGCTTGAGGAGTCAAATAGAATGCAGAAGTTAAGCGTGTTTCGGCTAGAGGAGTCTAAGGATGGGTGACCCGGTCGGAAGTTGCATATCTCAAGCTTCATTAAATCACCATGATATGTTTATTATAGACATTTAACATCTAAATGTGTCCCTAGTGACCTGTCATGTCGATTATACAAACCTTGGGATCCATGTTTTGGTAATATGTAGAATATGTTTTTTTTTTGTTATTTCTTTCTAAATGTGTTTGTAGTGACATGTCACGCATGTCAATTACATAAACCTTGGGATCCGTATTCTCGTAATTTGTAAAATATGTTTCTTTTTTCCGTTATTTCTTGTTCTCAAATATTGGAGACTGATCGAGATATGTAGGCCCACACAATCTACCCCTTTGAACCAGCGTACGAGAAGGGTTTAACCATGACGATTTCCTCTTGCTAGTTTTCCATGTTAGACCAAATCAGGTTTGCGCACATGCGTTGGACGACCCCTCCCCGCCCCCCGTCTCGAAGTTAGGGAACCGACATTGTACATAACCTGGCTTGGGGGTACGGTGTTCGGTTTGCAATGTAGTTAGTGCCCCATAGAATTTGTGCATTGGGGATTTGAACACATCACACACCACCCATACATATTTTCGGGTCGCATGTAGGGTATAGGGGGCCTTCTGATCGACCGCATCTCCCTTGTGCAGTATTTTGCTGAGACGCATATCGATGGGCTCCCAGAGTCTATATATTCCCTTTGACCAATAATGATGGTTTTTTTGGCCATGAATGGATTCCTCATATTTCTTGTTAGGGCGGGTCATAGTGACATGTTCGAGCAAAGTTCGAGCTCAAGCATTCTCAGGATTCCCTCCCACACACTCAGATTGGTGGGTTCGACCGACACCATACCCTAAGTTCTCGTCCTTAATTACCTAGGTTTGATGGTGGTTGTCTGCATCAAGAAGCAGACGCCACATCTAAATTGTACATTATTTGATATTGAAAACACAACACCCCTTGACACATACATCACTTTGGGACGCATGCAGACGGTGCTGGTTTTGTGGCCCCTCCTCGGTGATTTTTTATGGTGGTCCAATCTATTGGCCCAAGTGGTGTATTCTATCCATTTTTTATCGACAACAACAATGGTCATTTGACCAAGCAATAGATTCACCGGTCCTTCTTATGGTAGGTCATGGCGACATGCATGTATGACCAAAGTATGAGTACGTGCATGCATCCCACTGACACGAACTGGGAGGTGGGGCAAGCACCCTAGCTAGGTAGCTATGACCTTAGAACGTCATTATAGATATATCCAAGGGGTCTTTCCGATTTGCGACGTAGGTGCCACTAAACTTGTGCATTGTGTATTTAAACATCACACCCTATACTCCTTCATAAATTTGGCCACTTCCAAGTGGTTGTTGACTTCTGGCCCCTCTCATCGATCTTTGACTATGCGCTCAACCATGGGACCGCGCGGTCAAAGTTGTGTATTGGAAATTTGAACATCACACACCACCCTTTGCATTCATATATATTTGGGCTACATGCTGGTGTGGTTTTCTTCTGACCCTCTCTCATGTTTTTTTCTGCCAAATTGTGCTATATATGAAGACTCGGAAGATGCTCAATGGACACGGGTGCACTGGCTTAACTGTGTGCGATGCTAGTGCACTGCAAAATTACCACTTGCTCAAGCTAAATGTGGGTAGTTTATTTAGGATGAATTCCATGTCTGCATCTAAAAATTAGGACAAACTGTGTGCGATGGACCAGCTATCTAGAAATCTAAAATCAAAATACCCGCATGGAGCGATGTGAAAATCATTATTTCTGCCACTTTTCCTTATTATCATACGCATATTCTTCTTGGAACATGTGAGGTCTTGGGTGCTCCCGCCCCGCATCAACTCGTTCACCCAAATTTTAGTAGCCACGGTTTTTCAACCGTCACCCCCACTCCTCCACCACCGACCTTATAGTAAAATTCCAGTAGCCGAGGCATTTGAACCGTCGCCCTCCGTCGCCCACCACCATCTCCACCCACCATTACTAAAAATTTCGGTAGTCGTGGCATATCCTCAAACACCACCCCTCCCTCCATAGTTCCCCCACCCCACCTGACCACCCCCGCTTGAACCCTAGCTCGCCGCCGCCAACCCTTGCCGGTCTACCCGTGCATCATAGCTTAGATAATAAACTTCAGGTTCCCCAGCAATTACCATACTGTCGCCCCCTGAATTTTTAGATGAAGCATGCAGTGTACCTCCCCGCCAGATCTACATCCACTACTCCAGAGAGTTGTAGCCTAAGCCCAACCACGTATCTCGAGGAGCCCGACGCGCGTTCGGCCAAAAAGAGATTTATCATCGACTATCCAGCGAACGTTGGTGGGGTGGTCGACGTTCGTCCCGACCTGTCGATCCCGGAGTAACACCTCGCTGCGGAAGCCGGCGAGGACATTGACTATGTTGCCTTCCAGAAGGCTTCAAAACAGTGGGCTAGCGTATTACTGTATCTCGGGAAAGCTGGCTACGACATCAAGCTCGTCGACAGCAACGGCTTCACGTGGGCCATCCCATGGGTTAAATGGTCCATCCTCAACCCCTCTAGTTCATCCACCGTCGATCTCTTCGAAAGCCCTACCGCTGATCTCCTCCGCCACGCGGTCAAGGATTTGCGATCCTTGTATGCCATCAATCCCATTTTGTCATTTCTAAAGCACGCGTTCTATGGCGACGTCTTGGGATCATCAATTGCCAAGTAAGATCTCATCGACCATGACCACAAATAGGGCACCCATAAAGGGTCTTCTGAGGTGAAATAGCCCATCTGCGACATCATAGAGCGCACCATGGGTCTGTGCTCTTCCAACTGGAAGGATCTCATGCAAGTCCATGACAAGTGGGGCAATATCCTATCAGCAAATCTTACTTTTTCTGGATAGCCAACTCATACCCTTTGTTGTAGTAGCTTCTGCCATGCCGTGTTTTAACTGTGTCATGTTTAATTATTTTAGTTCTGCAAAATTGTAATGTTCAATAGAGCTATGTGATGTTTAAGTATGAATTGTCCACTTCAGTTTCACAAATGGCTATATTTGGTTGTTTATAGTGAGTAGATGCCTCGTTTATCTGTATTGGGTTGTTAGGTTGGTTGCAGTGATCATTTGTCCAGTTATCAAGAAGACGCATTGTTTATCTGTATTTAGTTGTTAGGTTGGCTGCAATGAGCATTTGTCCAGTTTTCAAGCAGATGCCTTGTTTATCTATATTTGCTTGTTAGGTTGCAGTGAGCCTCTCTCCAGTTTCAATGGCTATATTTGGTTGTTATACTGATCATGCATACCTTGTTTATTGCGGTTATTCACAATGTGATGTTCATCATGTGCAAGTCGAAACTATGTAGCTCGATTTCATCAATACCAGTTTGAACAGCTATAGTTGGTTCCTATTATGCCTGGTGTAATTAACACATGCCCTTTATTTCTGTTTTACACATTTATCCAGTGTGATATCTAAGCATGAGCTACGTTCTATTCATTTTCGACAATACCAGTTTGAATTGCAATATTTGGTGGTTGTTAAGCCTGTTGTAGGTAACATTCCCTTCCATTTTGTACCCTCTTTAACATCATGCTAAAACCAACACACTCAAGCTATCATTTGGAGATAATGTTGTTTTCCTTGGCTATATTTGTTTGATGTTAAGGTTGTTGTACTTATCATGCCTTTCCACTACTTATTTAGGACAACAATAGGAGTGGCCAGCATTTTCCGCCGAGGTTAGTTTCATCCCTCGGCTTGTACTCCTCTCGTCGTTCCATAATGTAGTGCATAGATCCAGGCATGGACACTTATTAGATTCTAATATCGACTTGTTGCTTGTACGTATGTATGTCATTGGCAAAGATCCACACATCAACCCTTCCTACTTGTGATCTGCATTGTTAATTTCCCCGAAGAGGAGGGGATGATGCAGCACAACAGCTGTAAGTATTTCCCTCAGCTATGAAACCAAGTTTATCAATCTAGTAGGAGAACCAAGCAACACTATGTAAACGGCACCTACACACAAATAACAATTCCTCGCAACCCAACGCGTAGAGGGGTTGTCAATCCCTCCAAGGTATTGAAATATTTTAAATAGATGGATTGATAGATGCAAATAAGATAAAGGCAAATAAAACGCATCAATTTTGAGTTTTTGGTAAAACAGATCTCGAGAAAATAGCATACCGTGAGTAAACAAATTACTGTTGGGCAATTGATAGAAAAGCAAATAGTTATGACAATATTAAATATGATGATCATGTATATAGGCATCACGTCCAAGATTAGTATACCAAAACGATTATGCATCTACTACCATTACTCCATGCATCGACCACTATCCAGCATCCATCTAGTGTATTAAGTTCGTGGAGAAACGGAGTAATGCAATAAGAACGGTGGCATGATGTACACAATATCTATCCATGTAGAAATAAACCCCACCTTGTTATCCTTAATAGCAACAATACATGTGTGTCATGTCTCCTTCTGTCACTGAGATTGAGTACCACAAGATCGATTCCATTCCAAAATACCTCTTCCCATGGCAAGATAAATCAATCAAGTTGGCCAAAAAAACCAAAATATCGGAGAAGAAATACGAGGTTGTAATAATCATCCATGGATAGATCTGATCGTAAACTCATGATTCATGAGATCACAACAAGCACAGCGCAAAGAAGACTTACATCAAATAGATCTCCAAGAACATCGAGGAGAACATTGTATTGAAAATCAAAAAGAGAGAAGAAGCCATCTAGCTACTAACTACTGACCCTTAGGTCTGTGGTAAACTACTCATGCATCATAGGAGGAGCACCAATGAGGATGATGAACCCCTCGGTCATCGTGTTCCCCTCTGACGGAGTGCCGGAAAAGGCCTCTAGATTGGATCTTGTGGCTCTAGAACTTGCGGTGGCTGAAACAATTGTTTGTCCACACATCTACGGTTTCTGGAATATTGTGGTATTTATAGAGTCGGGGGTTGGTGGAAAAGCTTCCCGTGGGCCCAACTACTCACCAAACCGCTACAGGGGCCTCTAGCGCGCCCTCGTGCCTAGTGGGCCCCATGGGCATGCTCTAGTGCACCTCCTGTGCTCCCTGGGTGTCTTCTGGGCAGAAAAAATATCCAAAACATTTCGTGGCATTTGGACTCCGTTTGGTATTGATATTCTGCAAAGTAAAAAAACAAGCAAAAAATAGCAACTGCCATTGGGCACCATGTCAATAGGTTAGTCCCAAAAAATGATATAAATTTGCTTGAATATGTATGTGAAACATCCCAGATTGATACTATTACAACATGGAAGAATAAAAAATTGTAGATACGTAGGACACGTATCAACCCTTTTAGCGTAGCTAGGGGGCAATGACATATTCATGAACCGACATCAAGTGAGGAAGTTTATAAGAATTATTAGCAAAATGATATGAACGGTGGCAATCAAATTATTTGTCTACGGTCTATCCAACAAAACAATGAGCTGTAGGATGGTAAGTACAAACTTTATAGCCTTCTCTTTGTACTGCCCAAAATGGCTTGTTTGACAGAAATGTCTCAATCTTTTCGTTTGCAGTGTTACCAAAGCAATTTACTCAAGATTAGCTCACAAAGTACATGATTGGTGGACATGCAATGAACGTTAAAGTATTTCATCAAGACTACAATGAGCATCAAGAAGTCCTAATGAAGGCAGTGAAGAATGGGCGACAGCTGTCACAAGGGGTTGGCCTAGAGTCGTGCGTGCATTACGCATGGAGGAGGGCACAATATGGGCATTCCGCTTCACCTTGATACGTCTCCAACGTATCTATAATTTTTGATTTTTCCATGCTATTACATTATCCATCTTGGATGTTTTATATGCATTTATATGTTATTTTATATGATTTTTGGGACTAACCTATTAACCTATAGCCCAGTGCAAGTTTATGTTTTTTCCTTGTTTTTGAGTTTTAGAGAAAAGGAATACCAAATGGAGTCGAATTGACCTGCCAATTTTTGTGGATTTTTTATGGACCGAAAGAAACCCCCGAAGTAAAAGATGTTGGGGAACGTAGTATTTCAAAAAAAATCCTACGCACACGCAAGATCATGGTGATGCATAGCAACGAGAGGGGAGAGTGTCGTCCACATACCCTCGTAGACTATAAGTAGAAGCGTTATGACAACGCGGTTGATGTAGTCGTACGTCTTCACTATCGACCGATCCTAGTACCGAACCTATGGCACCTCCATGATATGCACACGTTCAGCTCGGTGACGTCCCACGAACTCATGATCCAGTAGAGCTTCGAGGGAGAGTTTCGTCAGCACGACGGCGTGATGACGGTGATGAAGAAGTTACCGATGCAGGGCTTCGCCTAAGCACTGCAACGATATGACCGAGGTGTGCTTCTGTGGAGGGGGGCACCGCACACGGCTAAAAGATTAATGATCAACTTGTGTGTCTATGGGATGCCCCCCACCCCCGTATATAAAGGAGTGGAGGAGGGGGAGGGGCCGGCCCTCTATGGCGCGCCCTAGGAGGAGTCCTACTCCCACCGGGAGTAGGATTCCCCACCTTCCAATAGTAGGAGTAGGAGAGAAGGAAGGAGGGGAGAGGAGGAAGGAAAGGGGGGCGCCCCCCCTGCCTTGTCCAATTCAGACTAGAGGGGGAGGGGCATGAGGCCTGACCTAGCTGCCCCTTCCTCTCTCTCCCAATGCCCATGAGGCCCACTACACTCCCCGGGGGATTCCTGTAGCCCCCCGGTACTCCGGTAAAAGCTCGAACTCATCCAGAACCTTCCTGATGTCTAAACATAGGCTTCCAATATATCGATCTTTATGTCTCGGACATTCCAAGACTCCTTGTCATGACTGCGATCATATCTGGGACTCCGAACTACCTTCGGTACATCAAAACTCATAAACTCATAATACCGATCGTCACCGAATGTTAAGCGTGCGGACCCTACGGGTTCGAGAACTATGTAGACATGACCGAGACTCATATCCGGCCAATAACCAACAGCGGAACCTGGATGCTCATATTGGTTCCTACATATTCTACGAAGATTTTTATCGGTGAAACCGCATAACAATATATGTTGTTCCCTTTGTCATCGGTATGTTACTTGCCCGAGATTCAATCGTTGGTATCTCAATACCTAGTTCAATCTAGTTACCGGCAAGTCTCTTTACTCGTTTGTAATGCATCATCTCGTGACTAACTCATTAGTCATTTGCTTGCAAGTCTTATAGTGATGTGCATTACCGAGAGGGCCCAGAGATACCTCTCCAACACTCGGAATGACAAATCCTATTCTCGATGTATGCCAACACCACAAACACCTTCGAATACACCTGTAGAGCATCTTTATAATCACCCAGTTATGTTGTGACGTTTGATAGCACACAAGGTGTTACTCCGGTATTCGGGAGTTGCATAATCTCATAGTCATCGGAACATGTATAAGTCATGAAGAAAGCAGTAACCATAAAACTAAACGATCAAGTTCTAAGCTAACGGAATGGGTCAAGTCAATCACATCATTCACCAATGATGTGATCCCGTTAATCAAATGACAACTCATGTCCATGGCTAGGAAACATAACCATCTTTGATTCAACGAGCTAGTCAAGTAGAGGCATACTAGTGACACTTTGTTTGTCTATATATTCACACATGTATTATGTTTCCGGATAATACAATTCTAGCATGAATAATAAACATTTATCATGATATAAGGAAATATAAATAACAACTTTGTTATTGCCTCTAGGGCATATTTCCTTCAGTCTCCCACTTGCACTTGAGTCAATAATCTAGATTACACAGTAATGATTCTAACACCCATGGAGTCCTGGTGCTGATCATGTTTTGCCCATGAGAGAGGCTTAGTCAACGAGTCTGCAACATTTAGATCCGTATGTATCTTGCAAATCTCTATGTATCCCTCCTTGACTTGATCACGGATGGAATTAAAGCGTCTCTTGATGTGCTTGGTTCTCTTGTGAAATCTGGATTCCTTTGCCAAGGCAATTGCACCAGTATTGTCACAAAAGATTTTCATTGGATCTGATGCACTGGGTATGACACCTAGATCGAATATGAACTCCTTCATCTAGACTCCTTCATTTGCTGCTTCCAAAGCAGCTATGTACTCCGCTTCACATGTAGATCCCGTCACGATGCTTTGCTTAGAACTGCACCAACTGACAGCTCCACTGTTCAATAATAACATGTATCCGGTTTGTGACTTAGAGTCATCCAGATCAGTGTTAAAGCTTGCATCGACGTAACCATTTATGACGAGCTCTTTGTAACCTCCATAAACGAGAAACATATCCTTAGTCCTTTTCAGGTATTTCAGGAAGTTCTTGACCGTTGTCCAGTGATCCACTCCTGGATTACTTTGGTACCTCCTTGCTAAACTAATAGGAAGGCACACATCAGGTCTCGCACACAGCATTGCATACATGATAGAGCCTATGGCTGAAGCATAAGGAACACCTTTCATTTTCTCTCTATCTTCAGCAGTGGCCGGGCATTGAGTCTTACTCAACTTCACACCTTGTAACACGGGCAAGAACCCTTTCTTCGACTGATCCATTTTGAACTTCTTCAAAAATTTATCATGGTATGTGCTTTGTGAAAGTCCAATTAAACGTCTTGATCCATCTCTATAGATCTTGATGCCTAATATATAGGCAGCTTCACCGAGGTCTTTCATTGGAAAACTCTTATTCAAGTATGCTTTTATGCTATCCAGAAATTCTATATCATTTCCAATCAATAATATGTCATCCACATATAATATCAGAAATGCTACAGAGCTCCCACTCACTTTCTTGTAAATACAGGCTTCTCCAAAAGTCCGTATAAAACCATATGCTTTGATCACCTCATCAAAGCGTATATTCCAACTCTGAGATGCTTGCAGCAGTCCATAGATGGATCGCTGGAGCTTGCACACTTTGTTAGCACCTTTAGGATTGACAAAACCTTCTGGTTGCATCATATACAACTCCTATTTGAGGTATCCATTAAGGAATGCAGTTTTGACATCCATTTGCCAAATTTCATAATCATAAAATGCGGCAATTGCTAACATGATTCGGACAGACTTAAGCATCGCTACGGGTGAGAAAGTCTCATCGTAGTCAACTCCTTGAACTTGTCGAAAACCTTTCGCAACAAGTCGAGCTTTATAGACAGTAATATTATCGTCAGCGTCGGTCTTCCTCTTGAAGATCCATTTATTTTCAATGCCTCGCCGATCATCGGGCAAGTCAACCAAAGTCCACACTTTGTTCTCATACATGAATCCTATCTCAAATTTCATGGCTTCAAGCCATTTTTTGGAATCTGGGCTCATCATCGCTTCGTCATAGTTCATAGGTTCATCATGGTCTAGTAACATGACTTCCAGAACTGGGTTGTCGTACCACTCTGGTGCGGAACGTACTCTGGTTGACCTACGAAGTTCGGTAGTAACTTGATCCGATGTTTCATGATCATCATCATTAGCTTCCTCACTAATTGTGCAGGAATCACTAGAACTAGTTTCTATGATGTGCTACTTTCCAATTAGGGAGAAGGTACAATTACCTCATCAAGTTCTACTTTCCTCCCACTCACTTCTTTCGATAGAAACTACTTCTCTAGAAAGGATCCATTCTTAGCAACAAATATCTTGCCTTCGGATTTGTGATAGAAGGTGTACCCAACAGTTTCCTTTGGGTATCCTATGAAGACACATTTCTCCGACTTGGGTTCGAGCTTATCAGGTTGAAGCTTTTTCACATAAGTATCGCAACCCCAAACTTTAAGAAACAACAACTTTGGTTTCTTGCCAAACCACATTATATAAGGCATCGTCTCAACAGGTTTAGATGGTGCCCTATTTAACGTGAATGCAGCTGTCTCTAAAGAGTAACCCCAAAATGATAGTGGTAAATCGGTAAGAGACATCATAGATCGCACCATATCTAATAAAGTACGGTTACGACGTTCGGACACACCATTACGCTGTGGTGTTCCGGGTGGCGTGAGTTGTGAAACTATTTCACATTGTTTCAAATGAAGACCAAACTCGTAACTCAAATATTCGCCTCCACGATTAGATCGTAAAAACTTTATTTTCTTGTTACGATGATTCTCTACTTCACTCTGAAATTCTTTGAACTTTTCAAATGTTTCACACTTGTGTTTCATCAAGTAGATATACCCATATCTGCTCAAATCATCAGTGAAGGTCAGAAAATAATGATACCCGCCGCGAGCCTTAACACTCATCGGTCCACATACATCAGTATGTATGATTTCCAACAAATCCGTTGCTCGCTCCATTGTTCCGGAGAATGGAGTCTTAGTCATCTTGCCCATGACGCATGGTTCGAAAGCACCAAGTGATTCATAATCAAGTGATTCCAAAAGTCCATTAGTATGGAGTTTCTTCATGCGCTTTACACCAATATGACCTAAATGGCAGTGCCACAAATAATTTGCACTATCATTATTAACCTTGCATTTTGGCTTCAATATTATGAATATGTGTATTACTATGATCGAGATCCAACAAGAATAAACCACTCTTCAAGGGTGCATGACCATAAAAGATATTACTCATATAAATAGAACAACCATTATTCTCAGATTTAAATGAATAACCGTCTCGCAATAAACAAGACCCAAATATAATGTTTGTGCTTAACGATGGCACCAAATAACAATTATTCAGGTCTAAAACTAACCCCGAAGGAAGATGTAGAGGTAGCGTGCCGACGGCGATCACATCGACTTTGGAACCATTTCCCACGCGCATCGTCACCTCGTCCTTAGCTAATCTTTGTTTAATTCGTATCCCCTGTTTCGAGTTACAAATATTAGCAATCGAACCAGTATCAAATACCCAGGTGCTACTACGAGCATTAGTAAGGTACACATCAATAACATGTATATCATATATACCTTTGTTCACTTTGCCATCCTTCTTATCCGCCAAATACTTGGGGCAGTTCCGTTTCCAGTGTCCAGTCCCTTTGCAGTAGAAGCACTTAGTTTCAGGCTTGGCTCCAGACTTGGGTTTCTTCGCGGGAGTAGCAATTGTCTTGCTATTCTTCTTTAAGTTCCCCTTCTTTCCCTTGCCCTTTTTCTTGAAACTAGTGGTCTTGTTAACTATCAACACTTGATGCTCCTTTTTGATTTCTACCTCCGCAGCTTTGAGCATAGCGAAGAGCTCAGGAATTGTCTTCTGCATCCCTTGCATGTTATAGTTCATCACGAAGCCTTTATAGCTTGGTGGCAGTGATTGAAGAACTCTATCAATAATACTATCTTCATCGACTTTGCAACCAAGTTGAGTCATATGATTGTAGTACCCACACATTCTGAGTAAGTGTTCACTCATAGAACTGTTCTCCTCCATCTTGCAGTTGTAGAACTTATTGGAAATCTCATATTTCTCAATCCAGGCATTTGCTTGAAATACTAACTTCAACTCCTGGAACATCTCATATGCTCCATGACGTTCAAAACGTTGTTGAAGTCCCGGTTCTAAGTCGTAAAGCATGGCACACTTAACTATCATGTAGTCATCAGACCGCGTCTGCCAGACGTTCAAAGCGTCTACATTAGCGGGAGGGGGCTTGTCACCTAGCGGTGCTTTAAGAACATAATTCTTCTATGCAGTAATGAGGATAATCCTCAAGTTACGAACCCAGTCTGTGTAGGTGCTACCATCATCTTTCAACTTAGCTTTCTCTAGAAATGCATTAAAATTCAACGGAACAACAGCACGGGCCATCTATCTACAACAACATAGACATGCAAAATACTATGAGGTACTAAGTTCATGATAAATTAAAGTTCAATTAATCAAATTGATTAAGAACTCCCACTTAGACAGACATCCCTCTTATCATCTAAGTGATCACGTGATCCATATCAACTAAACCATGTCCGATCATCACGTGAGATGGAGTAGTTTTCAATGGTGAACATCTTATGTTGATCATATCTACTATATGATTCACGCTCGACCTTTCGGTCTCCAGTGTTCCGAGACCATATCTGCATATGCTAGGCTCATCAAGTTTAACCCGAGTATTGTACGTGTGCAAAACTGGTTTGCACCCGTTGTATGTGAACGTAGAGGTTATCACACCCGATCATCACGTGGTGTCTCGGCACGACGAACTTTCGCAACAGTGCATACTTAGGGAGAACACTTATACCTTGAAATTTAGTGAGAGATCATCTTATGATGCTACCGTCGATCTAAGCAAAATAAGATGCATAAAAGATAAACATCACATGCAATCAATATAAGTGATATGATATGGCCATCATCATCTTGTGCCTTTGATCTTCATCTCCAAAGCACCGTCATGATCACCATTGTCACCGACGCGACACCTTGATCTCCATCATAGCATCGTTGTCGTCTCGCCAACTATTGCTTCTACGACTATCACTACTGCTTAGTGATAAAGTAAAGCAATTACACGGCGAATGCATTTCATACAATAAAGCGACAGCCATATGGCTCCTGCCAGTTGCCGATAACTCTGTTACAAAACATGATCATCTCATACAATAAAATTTAGCATCATGTCTTGACCATATCACATCACAACATGCCCTGCAAAAACAAGTTAGACGTCCTCTACTTTGTTGTTGCAAGTTTTACGTGGCGGCTACGGGCTTAGCAAGAACCGTTCTTACGTACACATCAAAACCACAATGATATTTTGTCAAGTATGTGTCGTTTTAACCTTCACAAGGACCGGGCGTAGCCACACTTGATTCAACTAAAGTTGGAGAAACTGACACACGCCAGCCACCTGTGTGCGAAGCACGTCGGTAGAAACAGTCTCGCGTAAGCGTACGCGTAATGTCGGTCCGGACCGCTTCATCCAACAATACCGCCGAATCAAAGTATGACATGCTGGTAAGAAGTATGACTAGTATCGCCCACAACTCACTTGTGTTCTACTCATGCATATAACATCTACGCATAAACCTGACTCTGATGCCACTGTTGGGGAACGTAGTATTTCAAAAAAAAAAATCCTACGCACACGCAAGATCATGGTGATGCATAGCAACGAGAGGGGGGAGTGTCGTCCATGTACCCTCGTAGACCATAAGCGGAAGTGTTATGACAACGCGCTTGATGTAGTCATACGTCTTCATGATCGACCGATCCTAGTACCGAATGTACGACACCTCCGCGATCTGCACACGTTCAGCTCGGTGACGTCCCATGAACTCACGATCCAGTAGAGCTTCGAGGGAGAGTTCCGTCAGCACGACGGCGTGATGACAGTGATGATGAAGTTACCAACGCAGGGCTTCGCCTAAGCACTGCAACAATATGGCCGAGGTGTGTTTCTATGGAGGGGGGCACCGCACACGGCTAAAATATCAATGATCAACGTGTGTGTCTATGGGGTGCCCCCCACCCCCGTATATAAAGGAGTGGAGGAGGGGGAGGGGCCGGCCCTCTATGGCGCGCCCTAGGAGGAGTCCTACGCCCACCGGGAGTAGGATTCCCCCCTTCCAATAGTAGGAGTAGGAGGGAACGAATGAGGGGAGAGGAGGAAGGAAAGCCCCCCCCCCCTTCCTTGTCCAATTCGGACTAGAGGGGGAGGGGGCGCGCGGCCTGCCCTCGTTGCCCCTTCCTCTCTCTCCCAAGGCCCATGAGGCCCACTACACTGCCCGGGGGGTTCCGCTAGCCCCCCGGTACTCCAATAAATGCCTGAACTCATCCGGAACCTTTTTGATGCCCAAACATAGGCTTCCAATATATCGATCTTTATGTCTCGGACATTCTGAGACTCCTCATCATGTCCGTGATCATATCCGGGAGTCCGAACTACCTTCGGTACATCAAAACTCATAAACTCATAATACCGATCGTCACCGAACGTTAAGCGTGCGGACCCTGCGGGTTCGAGAACTATGTAGACATGACCGAGACTCATATCCGGTCAATAAGCAACAGCGGGACCTGGATGCTCATATTGGTTCCTACATATTCTACGAAGATCTTTATCGGTCAAACCACATAACAATATACGTTGTTCCCTTTGTCGTCGGTATGTTACTTTCCCGAGATTCGATCATCAGTATCTCAATACCTAGTTCAATCTTGTTACCAGCAAGTCTCTTTACTCGTTCCATATTGCATCATCTCGTGACTAAGTCATTAGTCATTTTCTTGCAAGGCTTATAGTGATGTGCATTACCGAGAGGGCCCAGAGATACCTCTCCGACACTGGGAGTGACAAATCCTATTCTCGATCTATGCCAACACGACAAACACCTTCGGAGACACCTGTAGAGCATCTTTATAATCACCCAGTTACGTTGTGACGTTTGATAGCACACAAGGTGTTCCTCGGGTATTCGGGAGTTGCATAATCTCATAGTCATAGGAACATGTATAAGTCATGAAGAAAGCAATAGCAGTAAAACTAAACGATCAAGTGCTAAGCTAACGGAATGGGTCAAGTCAATCACATCATTCACCAATGGTGTGATCCCGTTAATCAAATAACAACTCATTTCCATGGCTAGGAAACATAACCATCTTTGATTCAACGAGCTAGTCAAGTAGAGGCATACTAGTGACACTTTGTTTGTCTATATATTCACACATGTATTATGTTTCCGGTTAATACAATTCTAGCATGAATAATAAACATTTATCATGATATAAGGAAATATAAATAACAACTTTATTATTGCCTCTAGGGCATATTACCTTCAAAAGAGTTGGGCCAGAGGAGTCCCGAGCCATACACGAGGGTGGAGGGCGCGCCCTCCCCCCTGGGCGTGCCCCCCTGCCTCGTGGATGACTCGGAGACCCCCCCTGACTTGTTCCCGACGCCAAAAATTCCTATAAACAGAAACCCCCAAAAGAAACCTAGATCGGGAGTTCCGCCACCGCAAGCCTCTGCAGCCACCAAAAACCAATTGGAACCCTGTTCTGGCACCCTGCCGGAGGGGGGATCCATCACCGGTGGCCATCTTTATCATCCCAACACTCTCCATGATGAGGAGGGAGTAGTTCACCCTCGGGGCTGAGGGTATGTACCAGTAGCTATGTGTTTGATCTCTCTCTCTCTCGTGTTATTGATTTGGCACGATCTTGATGTACCGTGAGCTTTGCTACTCCCTTCATTCACTTTTGTAAGGCGCGGAGAAAAATTATGTGCACACTCACTCGGTCCCGCACAAAAATTGGCTTTTCCATTTTTACCCCGTGTCCACCGCGGACATGGTAGCGAAACATCTGCATCCCCTCCCTCATGCTCGCCCGCATCCCTCCCTCTCTGATGCACACTCGCCCGCATCATCGGCGCCCTCCCTCGCCCTCTCTCGCCCGCGCCGCCTCTCCCTGAGCTTCCCCTCATCCGTGTTGTCAGCGCATCACTTCGCCCACGCCGCCTTTCCCCGAGATTCTCCCCGAGCTTTTCCCTTGCGCGCATCGCCGGCGCTCTACAGCACCAGCTCCATCGTTAAAAAATGCGATTTTTTCCTCCGACTCTTCGATCTGTAGTGGCAGTGCTCGATCTGCGGCGGGGACTATCAAGATGGCGTGACGGAGCTGCTGCTGCCGGTTGCGTGCCCGGATCTGCTGATGCCGGTCGTCCGCTCGGATCTGCTACGTCAGGCGATGCCCCATCGTCGTTGCCCTCCCGCTCCTCTTCCTCCTCCTCGTCAGTTACTTCACCACCTCAGCATCAACGGCGGGGGTGTTGGGAGGGGCGGGGCGGATGGGCTCTTCTTCGAGCCGTACGTGAGGATTTATCGCAGCCGCGGAGCAGAGCAGGAAGCTCGTCTCCAAGGTGAGGATTTACCGCAGCCGCTTCAGTTAAATACACCTGGTTCATGCTCTGTAGTTTGTATTCTGCTCTTCTCACCTCACCTTCAGTTAAATGCATCTGGTCATGGATACGATTCAGAGCATCAGATTCACAAGAATGATGGATGGAGGGATCTCTCAAATTGTGTGGCTCCTTGTACTACAACGACAGTGACATGCTGGTCTCCCGCACACACATAGCATGCTCTGATTGACACCTCAGTAATCAAATGCAGGGGAGTAGCTAGCTTTGCTTGTATGTGTGTGTACTAAGATGAGTCAGTTATCAAATTAAGTGCCTTCTGAAAGCAACAAATATGATGATGATACAATACAAACTTGTAAGTCACATAAAACTCTGCTTCTGCAAAAAAGTAAAACAACTCTGCCTCTGTTTTGCAGAAGAAAAAGTGAAGGAGAAAGATTGTGTGTGTGTGTGGATGAAAATCAAGCAAAGACAAATAATGTCCAGGCCACTTTAGTGTTCACCACTTGATCCTCTCCACCTAATTTGCCTTGTAGATTAACAGATGTGGTGGAGTATATCTTCTGGAATGGGTATGAACTGGCCAAACTTAAGGTAATCTACTTACTCAACCGAAAGAAATGAGTAGTTTCCCTTCTGTTTACTCAACCGAAAGAAATACTCCATAATTTAAATATCTTGTGCCAAATACGCGATATTGTTAGAAATAGTCCATAATTTAACCCAACCGAAAGAGTTGATCGACATTAATTTTTCTGGAGTAGTTCGTCAATAGTACATTGAATCTTAAAATTCAGTTAAGCAAGCATGATACTCCTATTTTTGGAGTAAAAATTCAGTAAAGAGCTGGCATCTCTTTGCATCTCAGTTTGCATCTAGGAGTACATCTGGAACTTCTTATGAGTGTATATTCTTTGCTGCAGAGAATATATACTCCTATCAAACAAGTAAAGAATATACTCCTATGTGGAGTGTTTTGCAACTTGCTAGGAGTACTGGAGTATCAATCTATCTATAGCAAGTGATTCAGTTGTCTTCTTTTCCAACCATAAATACTGGAGTATATATTTCAATATATAGCAAGTACTCCAGGTATAAGCTGGAGTATATAACAATATATAGCACAATATAGTATGTGGCAACAATAAATATAGACTCCAAGTTCACACATAAACACATACTCCTTTGCTTGTAAACACGGAACACACAAGTACTCCAACTAAATGGAGTAGAATACACAACAAGTACACACAGAATACACAACAAATTGTAGTAGGATCAGCGTCCAAGCATCTCTAGTGCCATTGCATACACTTCAGGAGGAACCGAGGTCCTGGGCGGTAGCAGTTGTAGCCTTTCTAGCGTATCCTTGTTCATGTGCGGGATTTTGTATTTATTGGCTCCACCATTCTTCATTACTTCGCCCATGCAAGTCTACAGAGTTATGAATACTCTGTTAAGTTTTGAAACTTCATATCCATCGAACTCCTCTTGAACACCTTTAATCAGCTCTGGAATAGTTTTCGGACTTTTGCAGTTGTTAGCGACTGAATTGAGCTGAAGAACCCAAGGTCCAGGGCGTTCATGTCCGGAGAATTTGGAGGCTGATACATTATTCTGATGTCCAGGCCACTTTCGTCCATAGCTTCTGTGAATGCTTGATCATTAGGTAGAATATGTGTTCTCGTGTTAACTTGCTGGATAAAAATGGGTTGTCCATCATCATCTGCAGGCCACAATGCTTGAATCGCTCGCACAGCATTCTAAATAATGTACTCTCTCATCACATCCCTCGTCACTATGACAGGTTTTGTTTCCAATGTCCCTTTTTCCCTATTCTTGCTTCTTTTTCCTGCTGCAGTCACTCTCACGAATGGCCATACCCCAATTTTCGGAGAAGGTCATGTTCCCATCTTCATCAAATCGTGGTCTTGCTACGGCTATGAGAAACATCACTTTTCCAATAGAGTTTTTGACAGGTCTTTCCGGATCCTCTTCGTCAGGCAGCAGATAGTAGTTCCTTTTTTTCTTGGTCATGGAGAACCATTCCTTGTCGATGTGAACAATATTATGCATACTCCTGAAACTTGGGCTTACATCTCCTAATGTTGCCTCATCTAGCATAGAGAGGCAAAAATCCACCCTATCTCTCTTATTTTTCTTTGTTAGTACCGGCTTTACCATGTTGGAGTGTCTCCTTATCTTATTCAACTTGAACTTCTTGTATAGTGTAGTAGGGCTTACACCCAGTGCCTTGGCTAGAGATCTAATAGTTGACCTCTTGCGTAAGGGAATTGTTGGAATGAGAGATAGGATATCATCATAAGATTTTCTTCCACAATTTTCCTTTCTTTTGTTTGAAACATCCACCTCCTGACCAAGGCCTTTCTGTTTCATTGTCGTCTCCCATATTCTTTGAATAATTCGAACATGTGCTCCAAATATTGCAGCCACGTCCTTCTTATCAGTTCTCTTGAACCTGCCTCCTCTACTCTTATGGAGGGTTTCTAAGGACATGTAAGCGGCATACCTCTGTGCATCAGTGAGCCGATTCCTTTGCCTTTGTACTCCTACAATAGCAATAGAATAACCAAATTAAATTAATTATTGCAAGAATATTACAAATTGGTTGCTGGAAATGTAAACAAGAGGTCAACAATAGCAACAATAATTCCATAGGATAGGAGTATTGCTTGCTTTGCTTGCTGTAAATATAAACATAAATGTTGCTTGCCAAAAATATAAATGTAAACTAAATTTGTAAATATAAACTAAACTTTATACTCCATGATTTCCCTCTGTTGCAAGCAAGCAAGCAAATTATACTCCATGACTTGTTTTTGCATTGCTTTTTCTTTTTAATTTGGAGTAGTATGAAAATATTTTGAGGTACACCGCTATTTTTGCAGCAATTTCTTTTCCATTCGTAGCTGTCAGAGTATATGTTTATTTACACACACATACATGATGTCAGAGTATATGTTGTTTGAGGTACACGATGGTTCTTGTGGAGTTTGTTCAGTTTGCTTATAAGCAAATGAGAGAAAAACTGAAATACCCCTACAATGTCCAGGAGACATTTGTTGCTTGCTTGCTGGAAATATAAATGTAAATGTTGCTTGCTAAAACTAATGTTACTCCATACAGAAGGAAAGAAAGGCAACAATAAATTTGATTACTCCACAAAAATGTTAATTACTCCATTCTAGTGGAGTAATCTTTTTCAGCCTTCCATAGAGAAGATTGCGATATCCATTTGATTTGATTTAGCCACTTTACTACTCCATAGTGAAGTAGTGTTGAATAACCTATGAACAAAATGAAGCTTCCTCCTATGCACTATTCAATCTTAGAAATCCCTTCTCTGTTACTTCTTCGAGGCATAATTTGATGCAAGATTAGAAGAAATTATACCTGAATTTTGACCAGCATTGTTGCCTTCTTCTTCAGGTTCTTCGTTGCCTTCTTCAGGTGGAGTGAAATTGAGATATGGGACTACCATGCTTGCAATTGGTCCAACGATCTGCTGCTGTTGATGTTGAGGATCTACTTATTCCTTGCAGTTGAAGGTCTCCTGATGTTGCTGGCGAGGTGCTAGGCGAGGAGCTGGGCCGGCTTTCGGCGAGAAGCCGACAAGGATCACCGAGCCTGGTGGTTGTGGAGTACGCAGATCCTGGGCAAGGAGCAGTGAGGTGCTGGGCGAGGAGTTAGGCCAGCTTCCGAGCTCCACTTCTCCTAGCCTTCTCCCCTGGCTCAGGGCTAGTTGGACCTTGTCGACGACGCAGGGAAGAAGGGAGGCAGTGCTGGCGAGGTGCTGCTGGGCCGGGCTGGTGGCCGGCGAGATGTCCTCTTTGGGCTGGCGGCCGGCGAGGTGTGCTCCTGAGGCCGGCGGTCGATGAGGTGTGCTCCTGGGGCCAGCGATGACGAGGAAGCTGGGCGGCGATGAGGAGGAGATCCTGGGCGGCGATGAGCGGGAGATCCTGGGCGGAGAAGTTGGGCGCCAAGTGAGCAGCAAGGAGATCCTGGGCGTGAGGTGGGCAGCGATGTGCTGGGCGAGGAGAAGCCGGGCGCAAGGTGGGCGACGATGCACTGGGCGAGGAGAAGCTGGACGCGAGGTGGGCGACAACACGCTGGGCGAGGCGATTCCAATAATTTTTGAATTTCAAATTGATCGATTGGAAGGAGTATAGTTGTCCATTACCGATTTTTGGGGGTTGTCGGAAATTTTCTTCCACGCCTTACAAAAGTGAACGGAGGGAGTACTATAGTTGGATCTTATGATGTTTCTCCCCCTCTACCTTCTTGTAATGGATTGAGTTTTGCCTTTGAAGTTATCTTATCGGATTGAGTCGGCCCGACGCGCGTTCCCGAGGGATCCCCCAAAGGTTTCCACTCTGGTGCAACAAGTCCAAGACCATGGGCTCGAAAGGATGGATGTCATCGCCGAGCCCATCCCCATGTCACGATCATAGACTTTGCGGGCGAAGACCACCTTTCGTCACGATAAGGTGTACCTCTTGTCCCGCTTTACAATTGGCCGTTGTGGGATCCCTTCCCGCCCAATTGATGTGGGAAGAGGACCGAGGCCACTATAAATAGGGACCGACATCCATTGTAGAGGGGGGATCGAACTCGGGTACACCCCTCGAGCCCTCCCGTGGTAGCTCTCCCACTGTAACAGTTCATATCCAGACTCGTGGTGAGGCCAATCCACCACAAAGCAAGAGTAGGGTTTTACACCGCGAGGTGGCCCGAACCTGGGTAAATCATTGTGTCACCTCGCTTCCCTCGACCATCTAGAGCGGCAAGCTCGAGTTTCGAGCATGGCGAGTCTAGCTCCTTGGTGAAGTGGAGTCCTTCATTCATGCCCCAGAGTTCGAACCGCCTCAGGTTTTTCGGAGCCCTTGAATCCGACAGAGACCTTTCCTGGTCTCCGGCAGGTCCTTCTTATTTTTTTCCTTCTGCTCTGACGCCTCGTAAGGCACCACGACCAGCAGCTCCTCATGTTGAGCTGTCTAGGTCTCTTTGGGCCACAGAGGCGGACTATTAATCTTCTTGGCCTTCTCAAGCCAGCCCTATGAAGGCAACAAAAAGAAACTTAGACCGAACTTTGTGTAGCATGAGCATCCGAATACAAATTGGGTAAATGAATAGTTACCTCCCTCGGGGGATTGGCGACGTCAAGGCCAATGTCTTGTTTCTTGGCTGGCCACGCCTCCTGGGGCTTGAACATCAACTTCCACACCTTGTCGTGGGTGGCGCCGAAGAGGTGATGCACGGTGGACAGGTCCTTGGGTTTAAAAGACCACATTGGGATGGCTCTCTGCTGGTAAGGACGGAGGCGGCGGTGGAGCATTATATGGACCACGTTGATCAGCTTGGCGCCGGTCTCCATCACATTGGAAATGCATTTTTGTAGTTTCTTCACCTCGTAAGCGGATCCCCAATTAAGACCATTCTTGGTCCACGAGGTCAATCTCGTGGGGGGTCCGGATCTGAACTTGGGGGCTGCTGCCCAGGCCGCATCTCATGGCTCTGTTATGTAGAACCATTCCTTCTTTCACACCTTGACAGTGTCGATGAAGGTGCCCTCCGGCTATTGGACTCGGGTGATCTTGCTGATCAGCGCTCCGTTGTAGTCCGACTAGGCGCTACCGACCACCTTCGACTTGACATTAAACAACTTCAGCCACAGGCCAAAATGCGGCTGAACACATAGAAGAGCCTCGCAAACAATGATGAAGGCGGAAATATGGAGGAGCGACTTGGGGGCTAGATCGTGGAAATCCAGCCCGTAAAAGAACAACAATCCCCACACGAAGGGGTGCAACGGGAATCCCAGCCCCCGGATGACGTGGGGGAGGAAAACCACCCGCTCGCCTGGATTGGGCGTGGGGACAACCTGGCCCTCCTCGGGGGGCTGATGAGTGATGTCGGTCGACAAGTACCCAGCTCAGTTCAGCTCCTCGATGTCACTGTTGGTGACGATGGAGGCCTCCCACTTTCCGTTGGCAACAAACCCGGCCATGGACGAAAGCTAGGAGGAGGCTGGGAAGGGAATTTCTACAGAAGAGTAAGGTAGGGCATTGGAGCTCTGGAGATTGGAAAAGTGCTCGCGAGAGGTGGAAGAAGGCGTAGGCTAGTAACTGCGACTGTTCCCCTTTTATGAGCCACTGAGAAGCTAAGAATTTCTTTTTCCATGTCGCGGGCCTCTCCACTTCCCGATATACTCGCGACATTATGCACGGGTGATGATCGAAATCATTGATCATATCCCCTAAAAACGGGGCACGATCTCTGCCTTCATGAGACACGCCAATGGATACACGACCTCGAACCGCGCATCAAGGTCTTCCGACCGTTTGGTATTATGACCGGGCATGACCCTTCATCAAAAAGTTGTTATATAAAGGCATTGTTCACACTAGAGCATTTCGACCTCCGAATAATGCTCGTCTTCAAGCGCGCATAGGATAAGATGGAGAACTCGCCTCGCAAGCTGAAGAGTGCAGGAGAATGCGGATGCCGATCACAGGAGTCCTGGGCTAAGGGGTCCTCTGGTCGCCGGTCCCTTTCTTATGGGCCAGACTGATGGGCTGCTATTGAGCCGAGCTTGGGCATGGACCCATGTCTGGATAGAGGATTTTCGGAGTCGTGTTATGCCCTCCAAGTCAGGATTTAGCATGATCTTTTCCTTGTTGTAACCAATCGTATGTAACCCTAACCCTACTGGTGTATATATAAACCAGAGGGCTTTAGTCTTTAGGGTTAGAGCAACATCCAACACCCCATCAACCTAGGGGTTAGCTCGCCTGATCTCGAGGTAGATCGACTGTGTAACCATATCATACGCATCTAATACAATCAAGCGGGACGTAGGGTTTTACCTCTTAGAGAGGGCCCGAACCAGGGTAAACACCGTGTTCTTCGTCCCTTGTTCCCCATTGATCATAGATCCACAGCTCGGGACCCCCTACCCGAGATCTGCCGGTTTTGACACTGACACTCCCTCTCTATCTTATTGAGATGAATTGAGTTTTACATTTGAGGTTTCACTATTATCGGATTGAATACTTTTATGGATTTGCGAACACTTGATGTATGTCTTGCGTGGGATACCCTTGGTGACAATGGGATGTTCTATTGATTCACTTGATGTATGTTTTGGTGCTTAACTCGTGAATTCTCGAGCTGACATTGGGGTAATCTATGTATAGGGTTTGATGCACGTTTCCGGCCTACTTTCTCTAGTAGAAATCTTGGGGCGCTCTTTGAACTTCTTTGTGTTGGATTGAATATTATGAATCCAAAGTTGTTTGGTGGGTATTGTATAATTGACTCACGGATACTTGTGGTGACATAAGAGTATCTAGGATACATTAGAGTTGGTTGATGCATATCATATGGTGTCATTTTAGTATGAACTCTTGGGTTGTTTGTGACACTTATAGGAATAGGCCAAAAGATTGATCAGGAAGGATAACTTTAAGGTGGTTTCGTACCCTACAAACAATTTATTCTTATGTTCTCCGCTAGATAAGAACTTTTGACTGACTCTTTGTCACACGTTGAGGGATTGTTATATGATTCAATTATGTTAGCAATGTATAGAGATTGCAGTAGTGAAAGTATGAACCCTAGGCCTTCTTTTCAAGCATTGCAATACCATTTGTGCCCACTTTTATTGTTTGCTACCTTGCTCTTTTTATTTATTCAGATTATAAATAATTTATTTCTACCATCCATACTACACTTTTATCACCATCTCTTCACCGAACTAGTGCCCCTACAAAATTTACCGTTGTATTGGGTGTATTGGGGACACAAGAGACTCTTTGTTATTTGGTTGCAGGGTTGTTTGAGAGAGACCTTCTACATCCTACGCCTCCCACCAATTGATAAACCTTAGGTCATCCACTTGAGGGAAATATGCTACTGTCCTACAAACCTCTGCGCTTAGAGGCCCAACACGAGTCTACAAGAACAAGTTGTGTAGTAGACATCACTCCAGGTGGCCCAAACCTAGGTAGATCTCCCCGCAACCTCTGTTGATTCTGCTCTTTGCGTTGAGTGCATCTCCATTGGCGAACTAGAAAAGGAGCTCGATGGACCCATAGATGGTCGTTCCACACCGACATAAACAATGATCTTCACTTAGTAATAATTGGAGCCAAGCCCCAAATGTGAATTAGGTCATAGTTCCATTCAAGCCAATGTGATCACTATCAACCCCAACCATGCCCTAGAAATTATCATAGTGGCAATCGAATAATTTGTGTTAGTATTTGTATTTCATTTGGATTTTCTTGGTGTATTGAATAATTTCCTTTGATAGTTAGATATATCGTAAGGTGATGGATAGACGACTCGGAGTAGAATTTTTCATGTTCTAGAGACCCATGCAAGTTCACTTGGACCATTTTTTCATACCTATGTTTTTATTGCATTTAGTGTCACCATTCAACAATCCCTCCAGTAGTGATATTGATTCTTGTCATTGGGTAGAACCATGAGGTAGGAACCCACCTCCCTGTTCTCAAGCTCCAGGATGATATTTTCTTTAATTCTATGCTATAGTGGACGAGGATTGGTATGACTGATCGTGAGTGGTGTGAGAAGGAGGACTCAACATCAATGACGGCAACTTCATGATGGCATCTTCAAGACCTCAAGATGTCAAGACTCGAGACAAGAATTCAATACACACTACTGGGCGGAGGGTGGTTTGATGTGCACCCTAGAGCAACCAGTGGATGACCCAGGATGCATGGAGAAGCGCCATGACATCTTGCGAAAAGCTTCACCTAGACTCAAAGAGATGGAAGAATACTTCATGCCTGGAAGCTTACCTGTGCAGCCACAAGTCATTATGGGCTCTGGCTTGGGTGATCTTAGTTGTGACTTTGGCGAGGCAGTGCTAGCAGATGTAGTTGAAAGGTAGGATTGGATGGGCAGTGTCCATGGTCACGCAAGCACCTCTGAAATACCATGTTTCATTCGCCCTGTTGTCAAACACACGGTAGTGCGAGAACTTACCAGGAGGGAACGAATCTTTGGGTAAAGTGCACAACACTCTACAGAGTTAAAACCTAATTGATTAGTCGTGTCCCCAGTTATCGACAATTTGAGTCTCTGGACTTGGATCTATCCCTGAACTCTCAACACCAGACTGATAATTAATTGTGGGCAACTTACAAGTATTTTGGATATGAGACATCGGTTGGTGGAACCATGTTTTATTAGATAACTTTGTAATGAAGACTCGTGATTCCTTTGATGTAGGGAAAACAAACCAGCTTTTATGCAAACAAAACTCAGACACGGAGCCACGAAGCCATATTGCATATGGAATGGTTTATGATCTTCTTTTCTTAATGTGATCTTGTGGGTACATTCAATGTATTGACCTACACGGTTGCAACGTATTATGTTGCAGAAATTCTACGACGAGTAAGAGTATGATATAGGGTTACAGTCTACACTCAACTTGCCGTTGCCGTTGATGGGACTCCCCACCCTTATTGATTTATTTCCGCTGGGATATATGGTATACTCTGGATCAACGATATTTATTTTACATGTGATGTTATGGTATTTCAATGAAGTACTATGTTGCTGACATACTGATCCAGGGATGGCACAGAAAGCACAGAGACTTGACCGTATTGGTTCGGGTCGCTACAGAGATGGTATCAGAGCACATGTTGCCGGTAGGACGTGACCCTAGAAAATGGCATATAAATAGGAAAACATTGATATGAACTACTTATGTTTTCACTAGTACTAAATTGCATTCTCGTATCCTCCTCTTTTCTTTGCAAACTTCTCATCTGCTTTCAAAAAAAACTTAGATGACCAGCCTCCCAGACTCCAATGACCTTGCCACTGATATGTGATACGGATTTTCAAGAGCACTAAAGGATACTTCATGGAAATTATGCAAAAAATGGGTGTCTCCAATACCGAACTTTACATCCAAGAGGTTGGAGAAGAACTGATGACACTCAAGACTAAGATGGTTGTGAAGAAGCTAAAGATTGCCACTAGCAAGGGATATCCCATAGGATTAAATAGTATCGCAGCCCACCTGAGAGTTGTAGAATAAACGAAAGAGTGCAAGTAGTGTGCCGACCATAAGAAGTAATGTGGATGAAGGTATCATAGGAATTGTATGTTTGAAATCTATGAGTGAATTTGGAGTTTTGTTGGAGTTCTTCGCCATTCATTTGTTGTCATTCAAGTTGTGTGATTTAAAATCTTGCAATACAAAGTCCGTAGGCTGTATTATTTATTCAACCTTGAGTGGTGCCAGTGACGGGTGAATAGACCTTCATATGGGTGAAACTCCGCGCATTGAAGACTTTCAAGAACTGAAGGATTGAACACTCCATGACGAAACTGTAGTAAGCGAGCTCGTTATAAACATTGAGATATGAGTTGTTTACTAATTGTTGTGTGTGTATCCATCTATCTTTCTCTAAAGCATTATCTTGTCTCTGACCAAACCTTAAACCCCATAGATGGATGGAATAATTCTAATGAGGCAATTGACCCGTTCAAAAGTAGAAGAGTGGATTTTGAATATAGGAGGAGTAATGTACAACTCAAAGTAAATCCACGGGAGAAGGCAAATCATGCTTCTCAGTATTTCATTCACGAGGATGACATTTGGTTGAAGATGCTTAAAACCACTGATGAATCTCAAAAGGGACATCACTTGGACAATTCAAGTAGTTCTATTTCAATAGCATCTTGTCACGCAGGATCCAGAGGAAACAAATGAAGATGCAAGGAAATTTTGTTACTTACGGATAAGTTTCAAGCAAACCATGTAGGATCATTGCCGCCCAAAGACGTTTTATTAGATTTACATGTGAAAACATCTTTAAGAGGAGTGAAAAAAACCGAGTGTTTGAATACGTGGTTTACCTATTCGCATATGAAATACTGATTTGAGTACGGGATGGACTGGCTCCCATACCGGAGACTCTTACTATATCCTTTCGTATGTTTGACTGGTAAGTCAGAGAGACTTGCAACCCTAGTAGAGTGTCGTTATGGCAAGCCTAAAAGTATAGAACAATAATACATAGTTCCCTTATAGATAGGCAACCTTGCCTAACGTAGATTGTACGATGAGGAAGAAACATGAAATCTTCAAGGAGTTCGATCTGAAACTATGTAATTTGACCACCATGAGAGTCTCAATAGGTAGTTCAGGGATTTTCGATTTTGAGCAAGACATGCCCCTTTTGAGGAAAAGCACAATCCTGACCCACAAGAGCTCAATGAAGAACCATCAGGGAATTACGAAATGGTGGAATCCCCACAAGTTTGTTTTTTAAGGGTGGTAGCATCCTCAGACCCTGAAAGGGTAGCTGTTACCAAGCCCTAGCCTAGATGAGACTCGGTGATGGAGTCTAAGTATATGACGAAGTAACATTGGTATAAGGAATTGTACCAACGGGAGACATTCCTACAAGTTGGAGGTGAAGAATAAGTCGTAAGCCCACATGTATTATGAAATATCCCTAGGGAAGTAACCCAAGAGACTGCAACACTAACCTATTCTTGCTAGCCTCTGCAAATCTCGAGGACGAGATATCTTTTAAGGGTGGTGGTTTGTAACATCCTAAAATTTTCCAAATTTTGGAATGTTAATATTTATTATTAGTGAGTCAGTTGTTGTGATTTTTAGGGGAAATTAAAACCTTTTTGAGTTTTGTTCAAAATTTTCAAATTCAATTTCTTTTCTTTTGGACTCCTATGAAATACTTTGAAACCATATTCAAATTTATGGAGTGAGAATAAAATGACTTTCTCAAATGTGGTGGATGTGTATTCCATTTGGAGTTCTTTGAATTTTGGAGTTTCATTTGAAATGTGATTTTATCTGGAGTTTTAATGTTATTTAAATATTTCCAAATAATTCAAATAATTTTAATAAGAGGAGATAATGCGACATCTCCAAAAATATATTTGGAAATGTTCAATATGGCACAATTATCGTTGGGGAATTTTAAAAACTCTAGATGAATTTTGGAGCAATTTAATTAAGTCCATAGAACTTTTAATATAACTTTGTGCACAATTTCTTTTGTACTGCACTCTCTAGCCCGACATCTCTTAGTCTCTTTGTTAGGCACATGCAACCCTATATATTTCCTTTACCAAACCAAATGGGCTTAGCCAACCTGCTTTCCATTGTTTTTCCTTTTATTTATTTTTTTCACTTGGACCTTCAGCCCATTAGCATCACATGGTTGCACCCTACTTCTTCCTTCCCCGTGAATAGAGCTGCAAGAAAACCTCGAGACTCATGAGTCGCTCGAGATTGACTCGTATTTTGGATCGACTCGAAAATAAACGAGCTGAGTATGAGAACTTTATGTAGCTCGATCGAGAAACAAGCTGATCTTGAGCCAGGATTGGCTCGCTCAATTTTAGCTCGATAGCTCGATATCATATAAGTATATTAAATTATATTCATGTCTATTACAAAGATTTGGGATCAAACATGAAAATTAAGCAGAGAAAAAAATTGTTGTATGATTTTTTTTCTCCATTTTACCTATTGGCAAACATGAAAATTAAGCTTGGAGAAAATTTAGCCTCAATATGATACGTCACCAGTAATGCATTCAATATCTTGTAATTTTGACCAAAGTTTGAGGGCAGACTTACCTTCATTTTCTTCTCTTGCTAACTCAGCCATGATATCTTGTTATTAAATACTAGTCTTCTATTATGAAAGAATAAGCTGAATTTTATAGTCTTTTTTATGTTGTGACTTATCTTGTTTTCTTTTTTTTCTTTTAGAGCTAATCTTATTTAGCTCAAAACTAGCTTGAGATCGACTCGAGATCGTTACAAGCTGAACATGAGCCACTTTCTACAGCTAGACCTTGAGCTTCGCTCATTTTGAGCTTGCTCAAACTTTAGTATGAGTTGAGCTGAGCCTAGTCTAACTCGCTCGAACTCGACTCGTTTGCAGCCCTACCCACGAACACACATGTACTGAGAGGCGAACAATGCTAGCCCCAGTGCAACCGCTGCCTATTCCCTTCCTTTCCATCGCCTCATTTACCTTGAATTGAATATGGGAGTTATTCCCCCATATCACCATGACCTCCTTGATCCTAATTAATTTTTAGTTTCATGCCTTTAATCTCTCACACCTACACCTACAGCGAAGAAACTGCATGTATGACTTGACTGTTGCATTTCTTTAATTCCTTTTAACTCTCCGTCGTTTCCAAATCTGTGAGTACCTGTATATTCACCCTGATTCCCTCTCTCATATTCCCCACTTTCCATAACCCCTCTCCATTCCTTAGTGTGCCATGTATTCACCCTAATGGCCATTATCGCCAATCCAAAACAACCGGTGACCTACCTCCTCCACCGTGATGCAACGAACCCTCCTCGCCGCTATTAATAGAAGAAGAGGATCTCGAATCAACCCTACTCATCTCACACCCAAAACCCCATCATGTTCGTCCTACTCAGCGAGCAATTGCTCGCTAGACCTCCTCTCCGTCGCCACCGTCGGCCGACGAAATCAATGCCACCGGTGAACCCCCAGACCGTTGCTTCCTTCTTTTATCTCTTGCGCGCACCTAGCTCACCTTTTTTTCTCGATTCTCCAGCCAGAGGATGCGAACGGTGGCACTCGAGTTCCACCGGCGTTTTGCCTTGCAACCACCACCCACGACCTCTAGCGGACGAGAACGACAGTGCTAGTACCCATTGTCTACACCTCATCGTTCTGAACGTCCATTGTGCACCTCTCATCACCGGTCACTTATCCATCGTTGAACCTGACCGAAGCCGACCCGTCGATACATATCCAGCGTATCTATAATTTTTATTGTTCCATGCTATAATAGTATCAATCTTGGATGTTTAATATACATTTACAAGCACTTATATATCATTTTTTGGTACTAACCTATTAACTTAGTGCCCAGTGCCAGTTATTGTTTTTTGCTTGTTATTGGTTTTTGAGAATATCAATACCAAACGAAGTCCAAATGTCATGGAAAAAGATACATTGGAAGCTTCGGCAGAGGGATAGAAGATGAAACGTGGGCCCATGAGGCACCAGGGTGCACCCAGGCGGTAGGCGCGCCCTGGTGGCTAGTGGGGCACATGTAGCTCAGTTTGGCCTAATTCTGTGTGACGCCCCAAGACCAATGCTGCAGAAGACTTCTAGTTGCTCCGGGTTTCACCGTGTGTTTCATTTGTGCTTGCTCTTTTGTTTTTGCATTGCATCATGTCATCATGCCATCATGTCATAAATCTTTTGCATCTCAACCAAATAAATTGCATGGATCTTCGATCCATTTAACCCGAGGGAGTTCACTTGTGATTTCTCTTTATAACATATCCTCCTAATAATTATGGAGCTATTATAAATATTCCATTAGCTTGGAAGCAACCTCAACACATGTGCAAATTATATCCCTTTTGATTCCATTTTCTAAATCCATGCACAACTTCCACGGGAGCCAACTTCACTTCCAATTTCCCCTTTATTTAGAGTTTGGAGTTTCAACTTGCCATTTTATCTTCCCAGGAGAATGTTACCTATGTGCCCATGGGTCATATTAATTATGTCGAGCCACATCCTCAAATTCGAGCCCTTTTAGATTCCATCTAAAGGGATTTCTAAAGTCAAACAATTTGGCTTTTATTCAAACGTGTTTGAATTTTCATCTTCCAAAATCTTCAAACAATTTTACTTATAGTCCTCACATTTTTGCGAGTACGGGAAAATTATCCCCATGCCCAGATTCCACCCCCTACCTCCTCTTTCTTTTCTTCCTTTTTTCTGTCTTGTTTAAAAATGGAAAGCAGAGGAGAGGCAGACAGCTGCAGCAGGCCAGAGGCCCACAACCGGCCTCCCTAAGGCCATCTGCAGCCGGCCCAAGGCCCACTCGGACCTCCAACCCTAGCTGCCAGAAGCCCGTACCCCATCCTATCTCTCGTCCCTCTCCCCGTCGCTCTCTCCCTCCCAGCGCCGCACACCACCTCTCGCCCGATCCCCACTCACTCGACCCCCTCCTGCCGATCTCCCTCGCGCACCCGAGCGGATGGATGCGCCGCACCCGCGCCTGTCTCCTCCGCCGTCCCGCTGCGTCGCCAGGGCCGCCGGGCGCCCGTCCTCGCCACGCGCCAGCGCCACCCCGACCCCACGCGCCGTCGCGTCCACCACCACCATCTTGCCCCTGCCTCTGCCTAGCGCCACCAGGAGCTTTGCCACGCCGCCACTTCGACGGATCCGACAGCCTCAGCCTCAGCCTCTCCTCCTCCCATGCTCGAGCACGCGACCCTGCGCTCCTGCCTCCCCTCGCCATGGAGCTGCAGTCACTGCGCCGCGCTGCTCCAGCGCCCAAGCGGCCTCCTGCCGCCGGCCTCCTCTGCGCCGTCTCCGTCCTGGTCACCTCGACGCTGCTGCCCCGCGTCGGCGAACGCTAGCAGAGCTTTGCATGACCCCGCACCCCGAGCGCCTTCCCGACGCCGAGTCGGCCTCCCCTGCGCCAAGTCCAGCGCCATCCCTCGCCTTCACCAATGCCGCAGCTTGCCGCCGCTCCGACCCCGACCTCCGTCCTCGCCCGACGCAACATCGACTGTACGCCAAGACTGAACGTTTTGGTTTCTTTGTGGGTTTTCGTCAAGTTCGTCTACTATTGCCGTGAACGACCCCGTCGTCGAGACGCAAGACCCAGACTCCGAACGCCAAGTACAACTACGAACCCGAAAGAACAAGGATTTGCCAGGTTCATCTACCGCGGTCTTCGGAATCGCCAAGTACCACGACGCCCGGAGCCCTCGGAACCGCCAAGTTCCTCTACGACTCGTGAACGACTACCGCCGCTGTGGCATCTACGAAAACGTGTTCCGCTATCGTCGCCGAAGACCCATGTACAACTATCGGCGCCGTGTACGACTACTTCCACTATGAACTCGAACCGCTTCGAAAACGCATGCTTCGAAGGTATACCGCCCAAACGATGACCAGTGTACAAACGCTTGTGTTGTATGATTTGGGTCGTATGTTTGCATCTTGCCCGAATCGTCGCTTGCGTTGGCCTTCGTTTGCCTTGCCACCGGCCCGTGGGAACCCGGTTACCGGGATCACCCCACCTATCTCTTGCATGACACGCTCACGCCACCTTGCTTTTGCACCAGCATCTCGACGAGTTGTCGGATCATCGGAACGTTGCCGTGGCACCGTTTCCATTCTCGCCGCCATGACACCCTTTTCCTTTCCGTCGTGGCGACCAAATGCTTCATATCTCGTTAATTGTCAATTGTTAATAAAAGTTGCATAAAACTTGAAAATGTCATCCGCATCATGATAACAACATTAAAAATGTTTAAATTGTTGTTTGCTTTAAAATTGCTAAATGACATGTGGGGATTTTCCGGAATTGTTATTGTTATTTCCGGCCTCATTTAAAATGACTAGATAGTGTAGTTTTGCTCATGCTTCACCTCTTGCCATGTTTAATAAAACATTTAATCTTGTCTTGTAAATAAACGAGAGTCAACTAATTAAATATAATGTGGTGTTTCGTCAATATGCAACTCGTTGCATATTGAGCTCCACTTAAATTGTAGTGTTGTTTGTGCTTTTGCCATGCCATGCATAATTAAACCGGACATGCATCATATTTGGTTGTGCATCATGCCATGGTTATGAGATGTGTGTTTACCGTGTTGTTTGCTTCTTTCTGGTATGCTTCCCTCGGTAGCTTTGGTTTCGTTCCAGAGTTGTGAGGTTTTGTTCGACTACTTCATGGACTCGTTCTTCTTCCTTCGGAATTCCAGGCAAGATGACCATACCCAGATATCACTACTATCTTTGCCTATGCTAGATGTCTCGCTCTGTAGATATTGCCTCGATGCCTATTCCTGTTTGTCAGCCTCCTATTGTTGCCATGAAACCTCTAACCTTTGACACCTTCCCAGCAAACCATTGTTTGGCTATGTTACCCGCTTGCTCAGCCCCTCTTATAGCGTTGTTAGTTGCAGGTGAAGACTTGAAGATTCTTGCATCATGTTGAAGTTATTGTTGGGATATCACAATATATAAACTGTTAAACTAAATCATCTATATATTGGTAATGGGTGGAAGGCTAAGCCTCTTGCTTGGTGTTTTGTTCCACTCATGCCGCCCTAGGAACCGTTAAGCCGGTGTTATGTTCCTTGATTTTGCGTTCCTAACACGGTTGGGATTTATGGGCCCCCCTCGATAACTCGCTTAGTGCTAAAGCTTTTCCAGCAAGGCCCAACTTTGGTTTTACATTTGCCTATCAACTAAAACTTGCCGAGGGAGTAATTAACCCGAGGATTTATTAATCAACCCCCTGGGCCAGTGCTTGTCTTGAGTGTTGGTCCAAATTGGGGAGCCTGCGGGGCCACCTTGGGGAAACCCGAGGGCTGGTTTTACCTGTAGCATTGCCCATCCGGTCGTCGCCTGAGACGAGATACGTGCGGCTACTATCAGGGTGTCGGCACGCCGGGAGGTCTTGCTGGATTAGTTTTACCTTTGTCGGAATATCTTGAGCACGGGATTCCGAGAATACTCGGGTCTTCCCACTTTGGATTTGCGACTCCGCAGATCGTGAGCTTGTGATGGGCTAAGTTGGGACACCCCTGCAGGGTTTTGATCTTTCGAAAGTCGTGCCCGCGGTTATGTGGCAGATGGGAATTTGTTAATATCCGATTGTAGATAACTTGACACTATGTTGATGAATACACTACCAGCGTGACTAACCGTGACGGTCGCTTTCCGAAGGGGTTCGGGAAGTGAACACGGTGGGGTTATGTTTGACGTGCTTAGTTAGGATCACTTCATGATCACTTTGACGATCGTTGGCACTTTCTCTTCGCGCTCTTTACACGTAAGCTAGTGCTAGTGCTGCTGCAACCTTGTTTAAGTCTTTTCCACACCTAAGGCTTTGATAGTATTGCTACCCGGGAACGGGATTGCTGAGTCCTCCGTGGCTCACAGATTCTACACACACCAGATGCAGGTACCGCAGAGACTAATGCAGGAGATGGTTCAGAACTTCACTGGGAGCTCGATGAAGAGCGTGGACGTTTCTATGTGACGTTTTCGACGATCAGTAGTGGTTCCTACTACGGGCGATCGTGTAATGCCCCGGATGTAATACTTTCCCTTTTGGGTATATAATATATCTCCGGCTTCATCTATTTCCATTCCGGGTTCTTTGTCTTTCGGGTGTTCGTCGTTTTGTTGTGTGCGTGTGTGGCTTTCATTCATATCATGTAGACATGTGCATCGCAGTGCATTTGTGTTGTCGGTTGCATCCGGTTCCACGCGTTTCTTCCCGTTGTCCGTTTCGCGTTCCGGAGCTCCCTCACGTGTCCGTGGCATCCCGTAGGCCTACTTTGGTGTTTGGGCGTGTTACGTTACCGGTGTGCCGCGAGGTTGTTGTGTGTGTTGTTGTTTTGTTGTGTGCTACCCGCCTCTCAAATCTCGTCGCGTTTGTACTCCGTTGGCTATCCCATCAGTTATTCGTGTGGGTCCAAAGTGCCTCCACTTGTGGCCCAGAAACATCCCTCCAGCAGCCCACTAGTCTTCCCTAGGCCCATCCTAACTCCCCCCACGATCGGATCCGTCGGATCGCGATCGGAGGGCTCCTAACACCCCCACAAACCTAACCCTAGCAGATCTGAGATATATAGACCCCTAGGTCTAATTTTTGGCATCTCTATCTTCTTTCCCCTTCCTTCCCTCATTTTTTGGATCTAACCACCACCTCTCAGCCATTTGGCTTCTTCCCTCGAAGCCAGCGCCGTTCCCATCGCCTGGGATCGGTCGACCCGACCAGTTCCTTCGATCCCGCGCCAGGTCAACCCCTCGAAGCTCCAGGCCGTCTCCCTCCGTGCCAGCAGCAGGCCGCAGCCGGGCCTCCAGGCGCTCGCCGAGCCGGGCCTCCGCCGGCCAGATCGGGCCCGAGCCTTCAGCCGCCACTTCGTCCATCCACGGGCCGCGCCAGATCCCCAGGCCCGTTGGTGTTTTTTTTCAGATCTGGAGGTCTACCTCTTTTCCCTCCTAAGTCCCAGATCTGTTATTCTGTGATGCATTATTCAAACTGCTATATCTTTTTGTGTGTAGCTCCGATTCGCGCATATAGCATGTCCAGACGTTCGTGGGATCGTGCACTACGTTTTATCTGTTATTGTCATGCATGTTAGAGATCATCTAGGTGCTTGTTTTGCTGTTGCAAGAGTGCATCGTGATATAAACTGTTGTTATGTGATGTTTTTATGCCATCTTTGCCATGTGATATCTTTTAGCTCGTTTGTCCGAATGATGCAAATGACATGTCCACGTGTTCGTCTTGCCATGCTCTACATGTTGTATGTGATAGGTTGCATGATAGATTTATTCTTGCCATGTTTATCATCGTTGCAAAGTGCCATGTGGCTGTGATGTTGTTTCATTTGTTATGAAATGCCATCTTGTTGAGCTCGTTGCTATCGTTGTGTTTATCTCCATGATGCATGCTTGTGTGTTTCGGAATCACCGTCATGTGTACTTTGATGAGGTGCTTACCTCTTGCCATGTTTAGTTTCGAGGTGACTTAAACATGCTCTTTTAGATGCTATGATTAAATTGCTGTTTAGGACTTAGTGGTTTTTCACTAAGTCTGAAATCTGTAACGTTCCGATGCCATGTTCGTGTGATGTTCTAGGACAAACCATGTTAGTTTTGGAGTGGATCTTGATTGTTCCTTGTAGTATATATTGTTGTCTTTCCATCCATGTTCTCACATGCCTATTTGAGTGGCTGTAGCATGTTTATCTTTTGCTCCAAAGTTTCAATAAAATTCTGCTGCCAGAATTTTATTGTCAAGTTCAATATGTCCAAAATCATTGCTATTGATCCGTGGCTCCTTTGGTGGTGCACCTTTGGACTTAGTTGCTGTAGTATATGTCTAGTTTGTGTTCATGTCCTTTGCCATGTTGTTTGAGTGTTGTAGCTTAATTATTTTGTGCTCCGAAGTTGCTATGATGCTGTAATGTTCAGCTTTCGCTCATTTCTTGTTTCGGGCATAACTTTTAGCCCGTAACTCCGATTTCAGCGAATCTTACATGAAACTTGATTGATTTTCCGTGTAGATTCACAATATCAGATTGTTATCATGTTTTGAGGTGTTTTGCTTGAGTGATATTGCCCGTGCTCCGTGTGCATCCTTAGTGCATTCATCATGCATCCATCATTTTCGAGTGCGCATTGCATCTTGTTGATTTGTGCTTGGTGTGATTGTTTTGTTTAGAGCCGGGAGTAGAGTCCGAGTTCGAGTACGAGCACGAGGTTTCCAACGAGGTTGAGCACGAGGACCCTTCTTACGATCCGAACGACTTCTCTTCAGGCAAGATGACCGAACCCCAATAACATTACTATCTTTGCCTATTGCTAGTAGTTCCGCTCTATAGTTTTGCCTCGATGCCCATGATCTTCTTGTCAGCCTCCTACTTGTAAACCATTGCCCTGTTTAACCAACCCACCTATGCAAACCGTTGCTTGGCTAAGTACGCTTCGCTCAGCCCTTCTTATAGCATTGCTAGTTGCAGGTGAAGATCGAAGATGCTTGCATCATGTTGAAGTTTGGTTGGGTTATATCACACTATATAATTGCTAAATGAAATCATCTATATATTGGCAAGGGTGGAAGGCTAAGCCTTTTGCTTGGTGATTTGTTCCACTCATGCCGTTAGGAACCGTATAAACCGGTGTTATGTTCCTTGATTATGCGTTCCTAACACGGTTGGGGTGTATGGGACCCCCTCGATAAACCGCTAAGTGCTAAGTCTTTTCCAGCAAGTCCCAACCTTGGTACTATTTGCCTAAACAACTAAAAACTTTCCGAGGGAGTAATTAACCCGAGGCTTAATTAATTCAACCCCCCTGGGCCAGTGCTCGATTTGAGTGTTGGTCCAAACCAGAGTCACTTGCGGATACTACCCAGTTCGCTGGGGTCTTCGGTATCTGTACGTAGCGCTCATCCGGACGTGTCCTGAGACCTAGATACGCGCGGCTACTATCAGGGTGTCGACACGCCGGGAGGATTTGCTGGATTAGCCTTACCTTAGCTCGGTATATCTTGAGCACGGGATTCCGAGAATACTCGGGTCTTCCCACTTTGGAGTTGCGACTCCGCGGATCGTGGGCTTGTAATGGGTCAAGTTGGAACACCCCTGCAGGGTTTGAACTTTCGAAAGCCGTGCCCGCGGTTATGTGGCAGATGGGAGCTTGTTAATATCCGGTTGTAGATAACTTGGCACAATGTTTCTAATACACTATCAGCGTGTGTTCTGTGACTGTCAATTTCCGAATAGGGATTCGGGAGTTGAACACGGAGGGGTTATGTTTGTTGAGCTTGTAGCTAGGATCACTTCGTGATCACTTCTCGTCCGAGGCTTTCTCTTCTCGCTCTCACTCACGTAAGCTAGTTGCTAGTTGCTGCTGCAGACACTTATTCTTTTCTTCAGCCTTACCCTCTCCCAAGGCTTAAATAGTCTTGTTACCCGGGAACGGGATTGCTGAGTCCTCTGTGGCTCACAGTTACTTCACACACCAGATGCAGGTCCAGTTGTGAGCTATCCAGGTGATGGCACCGAGCTGGATTGGGAGTACGACGAGGAGCGTAGTCGGTACTATGTTCGATATCCGGATGATCAGTAGTGGAGACTTCTACTAGGATTCGATCCGCCTGTGGTTTATTTATCTAAGTTTGGTATCTTGACATTTGGATTTTGCCCTTAGAGGGTTGTGATATTCTTAATGTATGATGATTGAGACTTGAATTGTAATTCTGTGACGTGGCGAGTGTAAGCCAACTATTTATGTTTACAATCCCCTCTTTTACATGAGATGTGCAAAGATTACCAAACTTGAGATCATTCTAGGATGGATTTATGCCTTTAAGTCGTGCCTCGACACGTAGGAGGTATAACTCCATCCTGGGCATTACAAGTTGGTATTCAGAGCCTTCTCCGACCTAGGAGCCCCCACTGTTTGATCGAATCGTTGACGGTCGAGTCTAGGCACACACTGAAAACTTTTTGAGTCCTATATTATATCGGAGAGTAGGATTTCTTTGTTTCTCATCCCCTTTCTCTCTGGTGAGGACTCCTGATGACTACTCTTGTCTCTCCTATCTTCAAAAATTGCACCAAATTTTTTTTTAGGAATCCCGCGAGTATTCTGGGATTGTTTCGATGTTCTTGTGACGAGGATATTGTTCTCGATGCCTCCTGTTCCCGGGGAGTTGAGCTTCGGGGTATTGTCGTCACAAGCATATCGCGGCAGTACTAAATACTTAAGACGGCCGACATCGAAAATCTCTCCTATACGGCCAGTGGCAAGATAACCCCGACATCACCCAGTACTGGGGAGGTAGTTCGGGAGTATTGCCATAGCTTGTTATAGTGGATGATTTTCGAAGGTCTGAGGTACACAGTTTCCGAGAAAGACTGGTTATGTGTTGAAGGATGGATACACCTGGATGTAGGTTTAGAGTTGATTGCGCGGTGCTTCCCGTGTATCCCCAACACCTGATTGCATAACTGGAATCTTTCGGAAATCTATAGGTGGGTTTATCCAGTAGATCGTAGGCATTCTTCCAACGAATGCAGGTTAGTGAGTTCGGGGTTCTACATTGAGTGAAGGGGTTATATGACCGATGTTACTATCAGGAGTTGCATCTTAAAGGGTCCTTGGCTATGATGATCCGGGGATTGGAAAACCATTTCGTAACGTGTTCATATGCTTTCAGCACAAAGATGTTAGAACGAAACTCCTCTCTTGTGTTTGTTCCTGTCCGTACCTTGTTGTTTTCTTATTTTATCCTTTTGATCCCTATGTGGCTTCTCGTGAAGATTGATGATATCATTTAACTGAGAATTTCATTCGTTCCTCTTGTTCGAATGATTTCATTCGTTCTATTGTTCGAACGATTATTGTGAAGACTTGTTGCAATTCACTCCATTGATTCAGCTTATACCTTTTGTCAATCAATTGCTGATTCGTGGTCATCTCTTACAGGATGGCTCCAAAAAAGGTTCCCAACGCTAACCCAGAGGTGGAAGAGGTCCCAGATCATCCTCCTTCCCCTCCTCCTCCGCCTGAGGCTTGGAGAGCGATTATGCAGACTACAGCTCAGAACACCCAGTTGTTGATGCAGATGATGCAGCAGATGCAAGCTAATCAAGCTAATCAGGGTGTTCCAGGGAACCAAGGCAACTTCTTCAACCAGCAGCACCATACTACTCTCAACCAGTTCTTGGCCAACAATCCTAAAGCTTTCAGTTACTGTGTCGACCCTCTTGATGCTGAAGATTGGTTAACCGACATAAAGAAGCATTTTGAGTGCAGTAACGTGAAGGAAGATGATTATGTGAAGTTTGCAGCCTTCCAACTGAAAGATCAAGTAGCTGACTGGTGGCAGCAGTACAAAGACTCCAGGCCAGGTCAAGTGATCTCTTGGGAGAATTTCTGCAAGGATTTTCGTTCGCACCACATTCCTACAAGTGTCATCGAGGGCATGCGTGAGCAATTTCGTAACCTGAAGCAGGGATCCATGACAGTCTATCAGTATAATGTCAAGTTCCAAAACCTCGCCCGCTATGCTAAGCAAGACATTCCTGATGCCAAGAGTAAAATCTACCAGTTCCGTGGAGGTCTCAAAGATGAACTTCAGCTTGCTCTCACTTTGTTTGAGCCCGATGAATTCGACAAGTTCTATAACACGGCTTTGAAACAAGAAGCAGCTCAGCTTAAGATGGAGGCTTCTAAGAAGAGAATTCGAGATGCCGTTCACTCTTCCTCATCGTCTCAGATGGTCTCGAAGCATCAGAAATTCTGGCTTCCTCCTCCTCCAGTGATTCGAGCTCCTTACAACAACTCCAACAACAAGAACTCTAGTGGTCGTGGTTTCTCCCACCCACCCAACCCGAGCTACAAGTCGAAGAACCAGTTTCAGTCTCAAGGCTCCAAGTCAAGTGGCTCTCATTTCCGTCCTCTCTCTGAAGTGGTGTGCAACAAGTGTGGCCAGAAGGGTCATTATGCCAACCGTTGTCCGAATCCGAAGCGTCTTCCTCCTCCTCCGCCTGTGAGTTCAGCTATTGTCAAGCATGATCCAAAGGCAGCAAGGGTCAATCTGATGAGTGCAGCCAAAGCGGAGAATTCTTCTGATGTCATTTTGGGTAACCTCTTAGTTAACTCTTTTCCAGCTAAAGTATTGTTTGATTCGGGTGCATCTTTGTCCTTCATTTCAAGACCTTTTGTTGCTAAGCATGAATTGGTTTCGGAGAGGATTCCTAGACCTTTGAAGATTATTTCTCCGGGTTTGCAAATGACTTCCAACACAATTGCTCCGAATGTTTCTATTCGCATGGGTGATTATCGCTTTCTGGCTAATCCGGTGGTTCTTGGTAATTCTGATATTGACCTCATCCTCGGGATGGATTGGCTTTCTCAGCATGATGCTCACATTGATTGTGCTCAAAAGGAAGTCAAGTTGAATCATTCTGATGAAGATGTGATTATCTTCGCCTTCAGGGATAATACTATCAGGCTTTTCTCTCTCAATGATAAGGGCGAAATTAATGCCATATCTCAAATTCCGGTGGTGAACGAATATCAAGACGTCTTCCCTGAAGAACTTCCAGGCATGCCTCCACACCGTCAGGTGGAATTTGTAACTGAACTCGAGCCGGGTACTGAGCCAGCATGCCGGCGTCCGTACAAGCTCTCTCCGGATGAATTGAAGGAATTGAAGAAGCAGCTGGATAAGCAGGAGAGTATGGGTCTCATCAGGCCTAGTACGTCTCTGTGGGGCTGTGGTGTCTTATTTGTTAAGAAGAAAGATGGCACGGAGCGTCTCTGTGTTGACTACCGGCCATTGAACAAGAAGACGATTAAGAACAAGTATCCGCTCCCCAACATCAATGAACTCTTTGAGCAGCTCAAAGGAGCTAAAGTGTTCTCTAAGCTTGACCTCCGAATGGGCTATCATCAAATTCGCATTCGCGAGGAAGACATTCCCAAGACGGCCATCAGAACGAGCTACGGTTCATACGAGTATACCGTCATGTCCTTCGGTCTCGCCAATGCTCCTCCTACCTTTTCGAGGATGATGCATTACATCTTCAACCCCTATACTGGCGAGTTTGTGCTTGTGTATCTGGATGATATTCTGGTGTTTTCCAAGAATGAAGAAGATCACGAAAAGCACTTACGTCTGGTTCTTGATCGACTCCGAGAGCATAAATTCTATGCCAAGTTCTCCAAGTGCGAGTTTTGGCTCGATAAGGTTTTGTACCTGGGCCACATCATCTCAGCTGACGGTATTGCGGTTAATCCCGAGAAAGTTGAAGCAATTGTCAACTGGGAAGCTCCTCAGAACGTCAAGCAGCTCCGCAGTTTTCTGGGTCTTGCCAGCTATTGCAGAAGGTTTGTTGAGAACTTCTCCAAGATTGCCAAGCCTCTTTCCAACTTGCTTCAGAAGAATGTCAAATACTTTTGGTCTCCAGAGTGTGAAGTGGCATTCAAAACTCTCAAAGAAAAGCTTGTCTCTGCTCCAGTTCTGACTCCTCCAGATGAATCCAAGCCCTATGAAGTTTTCTGTGATGCTTCTCTTCAAGGTCTTGGTGGTGTGCTTATGCAAGATAAGAGAATTGTGGCATACACTTCTCGTCAGCTGAAGCCAAGTGAGAAGAACTATCCCACACATGATCTCGAGCTAGCAGTTGTGGTACATGCTCTGATTACGTGGAGACATCTGTTGTTGGGCAGAAAGGTCGACATCTTCACTGATCACAAGAGCTTGAAGTACATCTTCACACAGCCGCATCTGAACCTCCGTCAGACTCGTTGGGTTGAAATGATCCAAGAGTATAATCCCAGCATTGAATACACTCCTGGCAAGGCGAATGTGATTGCAGATGCTTTGAGCAGAAAGGCATATTGCAACAGCCTTCTTATCAAGCCGTACCAGCCTGAGCTTTGTGAAGCATTCAGGAAACTCAACCTCCAAGTTGTTCCGCAGGGTTTTCTTGTAAATCTTCAAATTGCTCCTACCTTGGAAGATCAAGTCCGTGAGGCCCAACTCAGTGATACCATGGTGAAGAAGGTGAAACATGGTATTGCAAAGGGCATTCCGAAATACAAGTGCTTCCGTGTTGATGAGAGAGATACCTTGTTCTTCGAGGACAGACTCGTTGTTCCCAAAGGTGATCTCAGGAAGCTCATAATGGAAGAAGCTCATGATTCTCTCCTTTCCATTCATCCTTGCAGTTCCAAGATGTATCAAGACCTCAAGCAGTCGTACTGGTGGACACGCATGAAAAGGGAGATCGCCCAATTCGTGAATGAATGTGATGTGTGCAGAAGAGTGAAAGCAGAACATCAACGTCCAGCCGGTCTTCTCCAACCTCTTCCTATTCCCGAGTGGAAGTTCGACCACATTGAAATGGACTTCGTCACTGGCTTTCCTAAATCCAAGCGAGGAAATGATGCTATCTTTGTGGTGATTGACAAGCTTACCAAAGTCGCTCACTTCCTGCCAGTCAAAGAATCAATCAATGCAGCTCAATTGGCAGAGCTGTACACTTCCAGAATCGTCTCCTTACATGGCATTCCTCAAGTTATCTCCTCAGACCGTGGAAGCTTGTTCACATCAAGGTTCTGGGACTCCTTTCAGTCCGCCATGGGCACTAAGATCAGGTTCAGCACTGCTTTTCACCCTCAGACTAGTGGTCAAGTCGAGCGAGTGAATCAGATTCTAGAAGACATGCTCAGAGCCTGTGTCATATCCTTCGGCATGAAATGGGAAGACTGCCTTCCATTTGCCGAGTTCTCTTACAACAACAGCTTTCAAGCAAGTGCAGGCAAAGCACCGTTTGACATCCTCTATGGCAGAAAGTGCTGTACCCCTCTCAACTGGTCTGAAACAGGCGAACGTCAACTTCTTGGCAATGACTTGATCTCAGAAGCCAAAGAAATGTGCAAAGTCATACGTGAGAATCTCAAGGCCGCTCAGTCGCGTCAGAAGAGCTACTATGACGGCAAGCATCGTGATTTGGCTTTCAACATCGGTGATCACGTCTATCTCCGTGTGTCTCCGATGAAAGGCACCCAAAGATTCGGTATCAAAGGAAAGCTTGCTACTAGATACGTCGGGCCTTTCAAGATTCTTGGCAAAAGAGGCGATCTAGTCTATCAACTTGAGCTCCCTTCAAACTTCGCCAATGTTCATGATGTCTTCCATGTGTCTCAACTTCGCAAATGCTTCAAGGCACCTGAGCGCATGATTCCGTTTGAAGAGATTGATCTTCAACAACACATGTCCTACCGAGAGCATCCCGTTGCAATTCTCGAAGAAACCGAACGCAAGACCCGCAACAAGTCCATCAAATTTTTGAAAGTCAAGTGGTCACATCACACCGACCGAGAGGCTACCTGGGAACGAGAAGATCATCTTCGTTCCGAGTACCCTTCCTTTTTCCAGTCCTAGATCTCGGGACGAGATCTTTTTGTAGTAGAGGAGAGTTTGTAATGCCCCGGATGTAATACTTTCCCTTTTGGGTATATAATATATCTCCGGCTTCATCTATTTCCATTCCGGGTTCTTTGTCTTTCGGGTGTTCGTCGTTTTGTTGTGTGCGTGTGTGGCTTTCATTCATATCATGTAGACATGTGCATCGCAGTGCATTTGTGTTGTCGGTTGCATCTGGATCCACGCGTTTCTTCCCGTTGTCCATTTCGCGTTCCGGAGCTCCCTCACGTGTCCGTGGCGTCCCGTAGGCCTACTTTGGTGTTTGGGCGTGTTACGTTACCGGTGTGCCGCGAGGTTGTTGTGTGTGTTGTTGTTTTGTTGTGTGCTACCCGCCTCTCAAATCTCGTCGCGTTTGGACTCCGTTGGCTATCCCATCAGTTATTCATGTGGGTCCAAAGTGCCTCCACTTGTGGCCCAGAAACATCCCTCCAGCAGCCCACTAGTCTTCCCTAGGCCCATCCTAACTCCCCCCGCGATCGAATCCGTCGGATCGCGATCGGAGGGCTCCTAACACCCCCACAAACCTAACCCTAGCAGATCTGAGATATATAGACCCCTAGGTCTAATTTTTGGCATCTCTATCTTCTTTCCCCTTCCTCCCCTCAATTTTTGGATCTAACCACCACCTCTCAGCCATTTGGCTTCTCCCCTCGAAGCCAGCGCCATTCCCATCGCCTGGGATCGGTCGACCCGACCAGTTCCTTCGATCCCGCGCCAGGTCAACCCCTCGAAGCTCCAGGCCGTCTCCCTCCGCGCCAGCAGCAGGCCGCAGCCGGGCCTCCAGGCGCTCGCCGAGCCGGGCCTCCGCCGGCCAGATCGGGCCCGAGCCTTCAGCCGCCACTTCGTCCATCCACGGGCCGCGCCAGATCCCCAGGCCCGTTGGTGTTTTTTTTCAGATCTGGAGGTCTACCTCTTTTCCCTCCTAAGTCCCAGATCTGTTATTCTGTGATGCATTATTCAAACTGCTATATCTTTTTGTGTGTTGCTCCGATTCGCGCATATAGCATGTCCAGACATTCGTGGGATCGTGCACTACGTTTTATCTGTTATTGTCATGCATGTTAGAGATCATCTAGGTGCTTGTTTTGCTGTTGCAAGAGTGCATCGTGATATAAACTGCTGTTATGTGATGTTTTTATGCCATCTTTGCCATGTGATATCTTTTAGCTCGTTTGTCCGAATGATGCAAATGACATGTCCACGTGTTCGTCTTGCCATGCTCTACATGTTGTATGTGATAGGTTGCATGATAGATTTATTCTTGCCATGTTTATCATCGTTGCAAAGTGCCATGTGGCTGTGATGTTGTTTCACTTGTTATGAAATGCCATCTTGTTGAGCTCGTTGCTATCGTTGTGTTTATCTCCATGATGCATGCTTGTGTGTTTCGGAATCACCATCATGTGTACTTTGATGAGGTGCTTACCTCTTGCCATGTTTAGTTTCGAGGTGACTTAAACATGCTCTTTTAGATGCTATGATGAAATTTCTGTTTTAGGACTTGGTGGTTTTTCACTAAGTCTGAAATCTGTAACGTTCCGATGTCATGTTCGTGTGATGTTCTTGGACAAACCATGTTAGTTTTGGAGTGGATCTTGATTGTTCCTTGTAGTATATATTGTTGTCTTTCCATCCATGTTCTCACATGCCTATTTGAGTGGTTGTAGCATGTTTATCTTTTGCTCCAAAGTTTCAATAAAATTCTGCTGCCAGAATTTTATTGTCAAGTTCAATATGTCCAAGATCATTGCTATTGATCCGTGGCTCCTTTGGGGGTGCACATTTGGACTTAGTTGCTGTAGTATATGTCTAGTTTGTGTTCATGTCCTTTGACATGTTGTTTGAGTGCTGTAGCTTAATTATTTTGTGCTCCGAAGTTGCTATGATGTTGTAATGTTCAGCTTTCGCTCATTTCTTGTTTCGGGCATAACTTTTAGCCCGTAACTCCGATTTCAGCGAATCTTACATGAAACTTGATTGATTTTCCGTGTAGATTCACAATATCAGATTGTTATCATGTTTTGAGGTGTTTTGCTTGAGTGATATTGCCCGTGCTCCGTGTGCATCCTTAGTGCATTCGTCATGCATCCATCATTTTTCGAGTGCGCATTGCATCTTGTTGATTTGTGCTTGGTGTGATTATTTTGTTTAGAGCCGGGAGCAGAGTCCGAGTTCGAGTACGAGCACGAGGTTTCCAACGAGGTTGAGCACGAGGACCCTTCTTACGATCCGAACGACTTCTCTTCAGGCAAGATGACCGAACCCCGATAACATTACTATCTTTGCCTATTGCTAGTTGTTCCGCTCTATAGTTTTGCCTCGATGCCCATGATCTTCTTGTCAGCCTCCTACTTGTAAACCATTGCCCTGTTTAACCAACCCACCTATGCAAACCGTTGCTTGGCTAAGTACGCTTCGCTCAGCCCTTCTTATAGCATTGCTAGTTGCAGGTGAAGATCGAAGATGCTTGCTTCATGTTGAAGTTTGGTTGGGTTATATCACACTATATAATTGCTAAATGAAATCATCTATATATTGGCAAGTGTGGAAGGCTAAGCCTTTTGCTTGGTGATTTGTTCCACTCATGCCGTTAGGAACCGTATAAACCGGTGTTATGTTCCTTGATTATGCGTTCCTAACACGGTTGGGGTGTATGGGCCCCCCTCGATAAACCGCTAAGTGCTAAGTCTTTTCCAGCAAGTCCCAACCTTGGTACTATTTGCCTAAACAACTAAAAACTTTCCGAGGGAGTAATTAACCCGAGGCTTAATTAATTCAACCCCCCTGGGCCAGTGCTCGATTTGAGTGTTGGTCCAAACCAGAGTCACTTGCGGATACTACCCAGTTCGCTGGGGTCTTCGGTATCTGTACGTAGCGCTCATCCGGACGTGTCCTGAGACCTAGATACGCGCGGCTACTATCAGGGTGTCGACACGCCGGGAGGATTTGCTGGAATAGCCTTACCTTAGCTCGGTATATCTTGAGCACGGGATTCCGAGAATACTCGGGTCTTCCCACTTTGGAGTTGCGACTCCGCGGATCGTGGGCTTGTAATGGGTCAAGTTGGAACACCCCTGCGGGGTTTGAACTTTCGAAAGCCGTGCCCGCGGTTATGTGGCAGATGGGAGCTTGTTAATATCTGGTTGTAGATAACTTGGCACAATGTTTCTAATACACTACCAGCATGTGTTCCGTGACCGTCAATTTCCGAATAGGGATTCGGGAGTTGAACACGGAGGGGTTATGTTTGTTGAGCTTGTAGCTAGGATCACTTCGTGATCACTTCTCGTCCGAGGCTTTCTCTTCTCGCTCTCACTCACGTAAGCTAGTTGCTAGTTGCTGCTGCAGACACTTATTCTTTTCTTCAGCCTTACCCTCTCACAAGGCTTAAATAGTCTTGTTACCCGGGAACGGGATTGCTGAGTCCTCTGTGGCTCATAGTTACTTCACACACCAGATGCAGGTCCAGTTGTGAGCTATCCAGGTGATGGCACCGAGCTGGATTGGGAGTACGACGAGGAGCGTAGTCGGTACTATGTTCGATATCCGGATGATCAGTAGTGGAGACTTCTACTAGGATTCGATCCGCCTGTGGTTTATTTATCTAAGTTTGGTATCTTGACATTTGGATTTTGCCCTTAGAGGGTTGTGATATTCTTAATGTATGATGATTGAGACTTGAATTGTAATTCTGTGACGTGGCGAGTGTAAGCCAACTATTTATGTTTACAATCCCCTCTTTTACATGAGATGTGCAAAGATTACCAAACTTGAGATCATTCTAGGATGGATTTATGCCTTTAAGTCGTGCCTCGACACGTAGGAGGTATAACTCCATCCTGGGCATTACAGATCGGGACCTTGTGTTGCTTTATTTATGGTATCTCTCATTTGGATCTTCGTCCGGAGTCGGACTCTGATGTTATTCGGATGATGTATGTTAATGTATTTCATTGTGTGACGTGGCGAGTGTAAGCCAACTACTCTTTTACCTTTTCATCCCCTCTTTTACATGAGTTGTGCAAAGATACCATACTTGAGATCATTCTAGTATGAGATTATGCATTTAAGTCGTGCCTCGACACGTGGGAGGTATAGTCTCATACTGGGCATTACATTCTGCCTCTACAAATTCTCTAAAATCGAGAAACCAACAAAAATCCAGATGAAATACTTTTTCCACCACCACAAGTTCTTGTCCTCGCGAGATCCCATCTGGAGGCCTTTTTCGGTCTCTGTCGGACGGGGAATCAATCATAGAGGGGTTGTACATCAACCTTGTTGCCCTTCCGATGATGTGTGAGTAGTTTACCACAGACCTACAGGTCCATAGTTAGTAGCAAGATGGCTTTCCCTCTCTCTTTGATCTTCAATACAATGTTTTCCTTGATGTTCTTGGAGTTCTATTTGATATAATCATTTTTTGCGGTGTGTTTGTTGGGATCCAACGAATTATGAGTTTATGATCAAATTACTCATGAATATTATTTGAGTATATTCTAAAATCTTTTATGCATGATTATTATAGCTTCATATTTCTCTTCGATCTATTGATTTCATTTGGCCAACTAGATTGATTTGTCTTGCAATGGGAGAGGTGCTTTGTGATGGGTTCGATATTGCGGTGCTCAATCCCAGTGACATAAAGGGACATTACACGTATTTGTATCATTGCCATCAAGGATAAAAAGATGGGTTTTATTCATGTATGAGTTTACTTTGTCTACATCATGTCATCTTTCTTAAGGCGTTATTTCGTTCTTTACAAACTTAAACTCTAGATGCATGCTAGATAGCGGTCGATGTGTGAAGTAATAATAGTAGATGCAAAATCGTTTCGGTCTACTTGTATCGCACAAGATGCCTATATACATGATCATTGCCTTGGATATCGTCACGACTATTTACTTTTCTATTAATTGCCCAACAATAATTTGTTTACCCATCATTTGCTATTTTCAAGAGAGAAGCCTCTAGTGAAAACTATGGTCCGCGGGTCTACTTTTATCATATATTAAAATTCAAAAATACCTTGCTGCACTTTTTCATTATTTATTTTATTTTGTGTTTTATCAATCTATCTATCACTACAAAATTTAATCTTGCAAATAATCATCAAGGGATTGACAACCTCTTGTTCGTGTTGGGTGCAAGTATTTGTTATTTTATGTGCAGATACTGCTAATGAGGTGTTGCGTGATTCTCCTACAGGATTAATAACCTTGGTTCTTAAATGAGGGAAATACTTATCACTACTATACCGCTACATCCCCTCCTCTTCGGGAAAATCCCAACGCAGCTCACAGTAGCACCCGTGCGCCTCTAAACTCCAGCGACCTAACCGTCCATTTCTGGTTAGCACTTTTGTCTTTTTTTTAACAGTACGGTTCCAGCCGAGCGATCAAGAACGTTAGTGCAAGACAGTTTCACGTAAGTGTGCATGTACATGAGACAGTTTCACGTAAGTGTGCATGTACATGTGCTAGCATTGTTCATCAGTCCACCAACCTGTGTGCTGGCTTCTTTGTCTAGCTAGCTTGCCATACGTAATCGGGTCCTAGTGAATCGATTTATGTTCTATGGCAGCCATTTTTTGCTGAACAAAATCAGATTGTTTTGGCCACAACCTTTGATCTACAACTCCTATTTGAGTGATTCTTTCACTCAAATAATCCCTAGGAAATGTACATTTCATAAATATACTTTGGTTATCACTTTGACGAATTCAAATTTATTGAAACATTCAGATTTGAATTTGAGAAATTTCACATAACTTGAATCCTACAAATCTAATTTTGATGAATATGATATCCTTGGAACCCTCAAAGACCCTATAATAACTTCGGACCATAATATTTTACATTTGACAAAACTCAAATTCAAGTCAAATTGAATAGAGAATTTGAGTACATTTGTCATATCTTGTATTCTATAATTTCAATCAAAATAATTTCTTCTGCAAAATTGGGCCTTAGGTCCCTATGCATCTATTAGAACCTTCATAATAGTCTTCTAGCATATCCAATACTTGTTATGGTTCTAGGCTTGTAATTTAGCTTTTGTTTGTTTTATTCTTATTCTTTCAGTCATTTAATTTTGAACCTTGATCCAATCATCATACATAGAAAACCATGATTCATTTTAATCATGTATCTCTAGGTTCCAACCATGCATTTCGAAATCTGCGTCCCAACCGCAAGTTCCAAATTTCTCAAATGGCTTAACCACAAGCCAAAATATTTCACATAGTTCTTTACAGAACCTTGTCTCACAATCATTCCTCATATCTAAACCATGATATTCACTTAGTATCAATTGGATCCAACCCTGGAATGTGAACTAGGTCATGGTTCCATTCAAGCCAACTTGATCCCATATCAACCCTAACCATGCATTAGAAATTATCATAGTGGCAACCGAATAACTTGTGTTAGTATTTGGATTTCAATTGGATTTTTTTGGTGTGTTGAATTATTTCCTTTGATCGTTAGATATATCATAACGTGAAGGAGAGACGACTCAGAGTAGAATTTTTCATCTTTAAGAGACCCCAGGCAAGTTTACTTTGGCCATATTTTTCATACCTATGTTTTTATTGCATTTAGTCTCACCATTCAACAATCCGTGAAGTAGTGATATTGATTCTTGTAGTTGGCTAGAAGCACGAGGTAGGAACCCACCCCCTGTTATCAAGCCCCGGGACAATAATTGCTTTAATGCTATGCTATAGTAGACGGGGATTGGTATGAGTCATCGTGAGTGGTGTGAGGAGGAGTCAATGTGAATGACGACAACTTCATGATGGCATCCTCAAGGCCTGCATCTTCAAGAGCTCAAGACTTCAAGACTCGAGACAAGAATTCAATACACACAACTGGGTTGAGGATGGTTTGACGGGCACCATGGAGCAACCAATGGATGACACGGGATGCATGGAGAAGTGCCATGACATCTTGCGGAAGATGCACCTAGACTCAAAGAGACGGAAGAATACTTCATGCCCGGAAGCTTGCCTGTCCAGCCACAAGTCATTATGGGCTCTAGCTTGGTTGATCTTAGTTGTGACTATGGCGGGGCAGTGCTAGCATGTGTAGTTGAAAGGTAGGATTGGATGGGCACTGTCCATGGTCAGGGAAGCATCTCTGAAAGACCATGTTTCGTTTGTCCAGTTATCAAACACCCGACAGTGCAAGAAATGACCAGGAGGGAACAAATCTTGTGGGTAAAATGCATAACACTCTATAGAGTTAAAACCTAATCGATTAGTCGTGTCCCCGATTTATGGATAATTTGAGCCTCTGGACTTGGATCTATCTCTGAACTCTCAATACCGGACCCATAATTAATTATGGACAACTTATAAGTATTTCAGGTATAAGACATCGGTTGGCGAAACCATGTCATATTAGATAACTCTTTACTGAAGACTCCGAATATTCCTTTGGTGTAGGGAAACAGAACCAGCTTTTACGCAAACAAAACTCAGACACAGAGCTACAAAGTCATATTGCATACAGAATAGTGTTATCATCTGCTTTTTCTTAATGGGATATTGTCGGTTCATTCAATGTACTGACCTACCTAAACATATTATGTTGCAGGAATTCTACGACGAGTAAGAGTATAATATGGGGTTACGGTCTACACTCAACTTGTCGTCTGCGTTAATGGGTCTCCACACCCTTACTGATTTAATTTCGCTTGGAAATAAGGTATACTCTCGATCTACTATATTTATTTTACATGTGATGTTATGGTATTTCATCGAAGTACAGTGTGTGCCAGCATACTGATCCAGGGATGGCACAGAAAGCACAGAGACTTAACAGTATTGAGTTGGGTCGCTACAATACCTTGTTGAAAACCACTTGTCGTTTTCTTCTGCTCCTCGTTGGGTCCGGCACTATTACTTATCAAAAGGACTATGATTCATCATCTATACTTGTGGGTCATCGCTACTCAAGAAATTTCTTCTAGTGATAGTATCAAGGACAAACCTAAACCAACTAGAAATGCCAACATAAAAATTTCTAAGAAGAATTGTGGTAGATTGCTTATGAGTATATCTATTTTGAGCATCACAAATTCTATATTAAGAATTTTGAAACTCTCTCCACCCCTTTGTTTAAAATTAAGCACTTCTGACTTGGGCGTGGAAACAACAAGTGAAGAGCTAGCCATGATAGCAACAAGAAACAAGAATAGCAGCACAAGGTATTTTGAATTTTTTTTGGCAAGCAAAACAAGAAGCAAAAGTAACTAGGCAAAAAATAAAACAGGTAAATAAACATTTTGTGTGAAGACACCTAAGTTGATAGTAGAAGAAGACTACCCGACAACAGCGCCAGTAATTTTCTTTTCTACTCCCACAGGAGTTGTTTGGTTTCCCAAAGAAGAAGGATGAAGTAGAACAACAGTATAGTTTTCCCTTAATTAAAAACAAAGGTTTATCAAGCCAGTAAGAGCTTCTAAGCTAACAAGAGAAATAATACTTGCACACAAACAAAATACAAACTTACACCCAACGTAACAAGATAGTTGTCAAGCCCCTTGTTTTGCTAGTTATAAGATTAAAAGAAAATAAAGATAGATAGTAATGAAGTGAAACGAAAAATAAAAGAGCACTTTTTGTAGAATAATTTGTTAACGGAGAATAGAACCAGGGGTCATAGGTTCCCTAGTGGCATCTCTCTCTCTCAAGCGAATGGCATGGTAAACAAATTATAGCTGGTCAACTGAAAGATTGCAATATTTATGATTATGATCATTCATGGCATAATCTCATATAGTAATTACGTCTGTGATAAGTAGACCGTTAATTCAATTGCATCTACTACTAATACTCCACCCCCAAACTGCTATTCAAGATGTAGGAGTTTTTCCTCTTCGAGAGGGTCGGAACCTGGGTAAACATCGATGTCTCCCTTGTGTCCAGTTACCGTTTAGTCAAGGCCTATCCGAGATCTACCGGATTTAATTCCGTCACAAGACTCGTCGATACCGATGCGGCAGAAGCCACGCCGGTCCACCTTGGCCACCGCATGAGAACATTCGGAGACCAGCGTCCTCCATCGAAGCCATCCACGGGCTCGGGCCGATGTACGTCTCCAAAGCCCCGTGTGAGATCCGACATAGCCGCGCCCCGGAGCCACAATGAAGGAAAATCCCCACCACCGCCTTCTTCTCCGGCGGCGACAGGGAGATCGAAGACGGTGGCGGCCGGACCCTAGATGAACTAGGGGAACACCGCCTAGACCAGTGAAAAACCGCTCCGACACCCCCATCCCTGGCAAGCGCACGGCTTAGCCGCCGGTAGCCTCCGAAGGAGGCGAGGAGGGGTGAAGTGGGCGTGGGAGGAGGGATCCCAGCGGTGCTGGTCGGCTGCGGCGCTAGATCGCCAGGTCGCGAACGCTAGATCGCTCTCGTATGCTCTGTTGTGTCATAAGGGCAACATACTTCAGCAGAACAACAAAGTTTTAGATCGCAAGCTATACCAATAACAAGGATAAAGATTCATGCGATAGGTCTTGCTCTATTTGACCAAGCTACACGAGGCATTCACTATATATACAATACAGAATACTTGAACGACTTCCAAGGAAAATGTGGCATTTAGACTTTGATCATGCATGCCTATTGTCACAAAATGTACAGGTATGGTTATCTGCAGGTGAGTGGCAGTAGATGCTTTTCAATGATATAACCTATGTTGTCGCTCTCTCTTTTTGAGTATATACAACCACTGAGTGTGTGGATCCGGTCCAGCACAACGTGAACAACACCTCAGCTCAGTAATCCTGGAGCAACGCATCCAGCTTTTTCCGCCTCGCGGCGTGCTTCAGCTTCTCCATTGCGATAAGCCCTACTTGCCTCACCCTCTCCCTGGACAACCCGAACCTGAAGAATGTTTCAAAGATCTGGATTAGAACATCATGTGGCAAGAAAGAACTGTGGTTCAGTTAGTAATGGTAATGTATGTATCCTCTTGATGCTCCATTTTCCGCTAATAAAATCCACCCTTTGTCGAAAAACATGTCGATGTTTATGAACACTGTACGCGGAAATTTCAAAACATTTTCAGGCGAACAAATACTTGATTGTGAGATAAAATAACCTTTCTAAAAAAAAGGAATCAGAAAATTGTGATGTTGCTTTGATGACATTTGCCTTTGAAAGCAATTAATAAGCGCAAGGCATGGCAAAAGTTCTTGTTCGGTTGAAAAAGTAATACTTACTGTCTGCTAATATCCTCCCATGTATGGCATTGTTTTCCTATACCATGATATAACCGAATAATTTCCCTCTCACGTTCAGTGAGATTTGAGTTTAGAAGTTTGTTGACTTCCTCCTGGTATCAGCAGAATCTTAAAATAAACATATTTGACTGAAAATCACGAGGAAGCAAACAACAATAGCAATAAAGGTTACCTTCAGATACCACTCCTCAAATCCATGCCATGGGTCATTCGCAACATTTTGATCCTCTATATACTGAGAACGAGTGAAAGAGGAAATCAAAGTTAACCCCGAGCAATATTTCATTAGTGAAAAAGTATTATTTTTTTCAACACCATGAAAGAACGAAACATTAGATTTTGACAGAGATGGCTCTCCTCTCTCCTCCCCCCCCCCCCCGGGGCGTCCTCTCCGGCGTCGGCTCGTGCCCCTCTCACTCCTTCCCCTCGCCCCTCCTTCCCTGGATCTCATTCCTTTGGGCCTTGTCGACTGACGCTGATGAATCAGATTCGGATCCCATCCCTCCTACTTGTTCCCTGGCTACCACTCCCGCCGCGGATCCGTTGCTGGAGCTGGTGCCGCCGGCGCGCGTTTGCAAATTCACCCCGGGCGGGCGCGGTCGGCCGGTCTTCTCCGCCGCTGTGGCTGGATCTGGCTGGCTCCAGGTCGGGCATCGTCGCCAGGGGAGCCGTTCGGGGACAGCACCCTCGCCCGACTGCGGTGTGCTTGGTGCGGCCCCTCTGCCCGGTGGCAGTTTGGTGCGCTCTTCATGTTCCCCTGCGTCCTCGTCGCCGATGTCCAGGCTGCCGGTGGGTGCGGGCGCCGTGCCGTTGGTGGCGGCAGCGGCCGTGTTCCCCTCGCGGCCAACCCTAGATCGCGGCCCCGATCAGGAGGCTAGTGAGCCCCTTGATCGTCCTTCTCTGGCCCATTATGGGCCTGTCGTGCCAGTTGGGCCACCCTCTCTTACCTCTCCATCTGATTTCCCCCCGCTCTCTATTCTGGGCCCTGGACCTCTTTCGGCCCATCTGCCTCCCCCTCCTGTTAGCCCGGCCTGCGTTGTCCCCCTTGGCCTGGCTCGCTCGGGCTTTATATGGGTCCGCAAAGGCTCCATTCCCCCATTTCTAGGGTTTCTAGACTCTCATTCAGATCTCCGTCGCTTCCACCTCCCCATTCCACACTTTCGTAGATCTTCTCTTCCTCCTCCCCTCTCCCTCTCCTTCGCGGCCGTCGTGTCCATGGACCGCTCGCGTGGCTCCTCGAGTGAGGCCATGTCGGGCTAGAAACGGCGGCAGGAGGACTCGGGCGACCGGGCAACGGGGCGGATCTAGAGAAGCGTCCCTCCGCTCGAAGCTTGAGGCCAAGCATGCTGCTCAGTCGCAAGTGGCCCGCGACCATGAGGCCTGGGCGGCGGGGCCTGAGTGGCTCCAGAGAGACGAGCATGCGCGGTCGGCGGCGGTGTCGGGGTCGGAGGCGCCTGGATATGGCGGTTCTAGGGTGGATCCTTGGGAGGCCGTGGCGGCGGCTGGCGGTTCTGGTCCCGCTCCCCGTCCTCCCCCTCCTCCCCCGCGGAGGCGGCTCCCCCCTGGGCCGTGGCGCTGGTCGTTCGTCTGGCCCCTCGTCGGGGTTCGATGGTCGCCCGATGGGCCGTGGCGGCTCCAAATCTGGTGGTTTTGGCCGTCGTCCTCCCCCCTCCAGCCCTGGCTCATCCTCCTCCGGCCTGGGCGATGGGATCCTGCCCCCTCCCCTCCCCCTCCTGCTCGTCCGTCACCTCCGCTAGCCCAACCACCAAACCCCAACCCTAATCTCACATGCTTTGCCTGCCACCAGCTCAGACACTTCCAGTCCCGATGCTTCAATCCCCCGTTTTGTCTTATATGCAGAGAAGATGGTCACCTCACTGTGGACTGTCAGAACCGCCGCAAGCCCACCTCTTTTGTGCTGTATGGTCGAGGTCTCCCTGGATGTTCTTTCTACGCCCTTGATAGCGAGATCCCACAGGTGGTCGTTGCCCCTGCCTTATCCAATGTTGTTGTCATCACCATCAAAGATCACAAGATCTCTCCTCAGACTCTCTTGGATGAACTGAATCTTCAGGAGACGGAGGTTGGGACTAGCAGATCCGGCAGCTCTCTGACTTTGAATTTGCTGCGGTTTTTCCTTCTAAAGGCAGCCTTAAAATGATCTCCTCCTGCACCAGCTTCACCCTTCCTATCAACCAGCTCGTGGTCTCGGTGAAGGCGACCTCGAATGGGGCCAAGCCCATCTCCACTCTCTCGGAGGTCTGGGTCATCATTGACGATATACCCCCTACCCTGTGCTCTACTGAATTTGTGATGGCTTTTGGTGTTTTGATTGCCAAGCCAATTATGGTTGACCCGGAGTCCCTTCGTGTTCTTGGCCCTGCTGGTCTCAAGCTGTGGTTTGTTGATCCTCTGTGCTTACATGGTTCTCTTGATGTGTTCCCTTTGTCTGACGGCTTCAGACTGCGGGTTTGTGTTGAAGGGGGTGATAGTTCTAATATCCCTCCCCCTCCTCCTCCCCCGGCTGAGAACCGTGGGGGGGGGGGGGGATGGGGATGATGCTGCCAACCAAAGCGGGGGCCCTAACCTACACTTCACGACATCTAAGTGGGATGACATGGGATCAGAATCCCGGGAACTTTTCAAGGAGAACGCCCCGAAGAGCAAGAATATGTGGGAGGCTGCTGTTGCTGGGAAGGTGGCGGCTCAAGCTGCCTCGGCTCCTATTCCGGCTGGCACGCCTGCATCTGGTGTCTGTTCCAATTTGTCGGTTCGTCCGGGCTCGCCATCGCTATCTGGAATCGAGGATCTCCCTGTCTCCCCCCCCCCCCTTGTGGCTTTGCTGGTGCTCTCCCCAAGCGAAAATCTTCCGTGCGGAAATTCTCGGCACGCAGTCACGCTTCCTCGGGCACCAAATTATCCACGGCGGGGCTTTGCCGCCGCCTGGATGCTGATATGGGCGACGCGGCGGGCCAGTCTTCTCCGGTGGCGCCGCGCTTTACTCCGATCCGCTCTACCTCATCCACGGTGCGTAAGAGTGGCCGGAACCGCGACAGCGTTGTTCGGGTGGCGGACAAGGCTGCTCGTCGCGCGGCGGCCCGTGATCTTCCGGCTTCAGGTATTTCCCCACCCCCCAACTTCGTCTATTGCTGTGAATTCTCCCCCCTTCCCGGTTAGACTTGTCCTCCCCTAATATTTGGACGATCACTTGACTAAGGTCCTTTCAGACGTTGGTATATCCTTTGATCACAATGTTGGCTCCCCCTCGTCTATGCTTGCGCTGATTAGAGCCAGTGAGGTGGCTCATGCCGCCATGGCGAAAGCAAAAGGGCTTGCTGCGGCCCAACCCGGTATTTCCCCACCCCCAACTCCGTCTATTGCT